>CAKXYN010000034.1:14800000-16000000 GCA_935064755.1 Tragelaphus eurycerus | reverse complement strand
CCAGCTTTCCAACTCTTTAAAATAATTCCCATTGCCTTTTTCTTAAAACTACAGTTCTCACCACTGCTATGTAATTGCAGCTGAGCTTAACAATCATGATATTCACTGCTAGGAAGAGTAATTAAGGAGTAGTAAAGTTTGAAAGAGTATGAAAACTTCATTAAACTCATTATTACATGATGCTTAAATCTCTGGCTGAATGCAGAGAAACGGAACTTCCTTTTCACTGGGAGTTTTAGTGAAATAATTGTAGATTAACATGCAGTGGCTAAGACAGTAAAGGATCTTCCTACAGTGCAGGAGTCCTGGGTTTGATCCCTGTGTTGGGAAGATACTTTGAAGAAGGAAATGGTAACCCACTGCAGTATTCTTGCCTGGGAAAAACCTCATTGGCAGAGGAGCATGGCGGGCTACAGTCCATGAGGTTACAAAGAGTTGGACATGACTAAGTGACTAACACTTGACACATGCAGTTATAATAAACAAGAGATTTTTAAAATACATTTTACCAAGGTTCCTCCAATGGTAACATTTGCAAAACTACAGCATATCATAGTATTTTACAGCCACAACACTGACCTTGCAAACCCTCACCAGATTTCTCCATTTATACTTGTCCTCATTTGATAATACTGGAAACAAAGAGGAAAGAAGAGAGAGCAAAATGGGGGAGAAATGTTTTTTAAGGTCAGTCTTTTGGTAGAAAGAAAAGAAGAGCAACTGTCAGCGTTAAATTTTTAATCTCCTCCCTGGTTAAAAGCGTCAAATTACATAGGTCAATGGAACCCTGAAAGCTAAGTTGGCTTTGCTCTCTTTTTAAGAAAAAGCCTACAACTCTTCTTGTCACTTTGTGCAAAAAGGCACTTTTCAGAGTTCAAGTTTTTAACAAATTGCTTGAATCTTTAATGGCTGGGTTGTTCTGTTTTGTTTTGGTTTTGGTTTTTTTTTGCTTATCCCTATATACAACTGTATATAAAACCTCTTGATGAAAGTGAAAGTGGAGAGTGAAAAAGTTGGCTTAAAGCTCAACATTCAGAAAACGAAGATCACGGCATCTGGTCCCATCACTTCATGGGAAATAGATGGGGAAACAGTGGAAATAGTGTCAGACTTTATTTTTCTGGGCTCCAAAATCACTGCAGATGGTGACTGCAGCCATGAAATTAAAAGATGCTTACTCCTTGGAAGGAAAGCTATGACCAACCTAGATCACATATTCAAAAGCAGAGACATTACTTTGCCAACAAAAGTTCGCCTAGTCAAGGCTATGGTTTTTCCTGTGGTCATGTATGGATGTGAGAGTTGGACTGTGAAGAAGGCTGAGTGCTGAAGAATTGATGCTTTTGAAGTGTGGTGTTGGAGAAGACTCTTGAGAGTCCCTTGGACTGCAAGGAGATTCAACCAGTTCATTCTGAAGGAGATCAGCCCTGGGATTTCTTTGGAAGGAATGATGCTAAGGCTTAAACTCCAGTACTTTGGCCACCTCATGTGAAGAGTTGACTCATTGGAGAAGACTCTGATGCTGGGAGGGATTGAGGGCAAGAGGATAAGGGGACGAGAGAGGATGAGATGGCTGGATGGCATCACTGACTCGATGAACATGAGTCTGAGTGAACTCCAGGAGTTGGTGATGGACAGGGAGGCCTGGCGTGCTGGGATTCATGGGGTCGCAAAGAGTCAGACACAACTGAGCGACTGATCTGATCTGATCTGATCTGATATACAACTATGACTGATTAAAAACCTAATGGTTATACACCTGCATAACATAATTCTTATATTTCCTAATTATTATTTCTTTCTTTTTACAAGATACATTAATCTTTATTTAAAATGTATTTTTCTGTTGTCAATCTTTTGGATGTTTATTTATATGTTACCCTCCTGGCTAACTTCTCCATCATTTTCACAGGTTACTGTTGCCTAAAAATACCAAATAAGAAAATTATATTTGAAATAAAACATACAATGTTTTCAGCCAACTACATATGTTAAGTAATAGATACAGGTAATATGCATTTTCAGAAATTTCTTTAAATTCTAAAATCTGGTTCACATCTAAATTCTGATTTGGGGGAAAGCAAGGGAAAACACACACATCTGAATAAGAACATTCGCTGGGATTTGACTTAATAGAATATGTTAACAATTTTTTTTTAATTTCTAAAAAAATTTTTGTACAGTTTTTGAGGTCACTTTCCATTTACAGCTATTACCAAATATTGGCTCTATCCCCTGTGCTGTATAAAACATCCTGAGTCTTTCTTAAACCCAACTGTTTGTGCCTCCCACTCCCCCCAACCTACACTGTGGTCCCCTCCCCAAACGAGTAACCATTTGTTTGTTGCCTGAATCTGTGAATCTCCTTCTTTTGTGCTTTTTCAGTACTTTGTTGTATTTTATTTTTAGATTCTACATGTAAGCGATATCACAGTGTTTGGAATTGTCTCTCTGATTTTATCCACTTGAAGTCCATTCCTGTGGCTGCAAATGGCAAAATTTCATTCTTTCTATGGCAGAGTAGTATTCCATCATATTCTTTATCCAGTCATCTGTTGATGGACACGTAAGTTGCTTCCCTATCTTGGCAACTGTAAATAATGCTTCTATGAACAATGACGTGCATATATCTTTTCAAATCACTGTTTTTTGTATTGTATACTCAGGAGCGAATGTACTAGGTCATATGGTTCTAGTTTTTATTTTTTGAGAAACCTCCAGACTGTTTTCCATGGTGGCTGCACCAATTTACATTCCCACCAACAGTGTACAGATTTCCTTTTTCTCCACATAATTGCCAAAGATTGTTATTTGTGTTATTTTTGATGACAGCATCCTGACAGGTGTGAGGTGATAGCTCGCTGTGGTTTTGATTTGCATTTCCCTGATGATTTAGGATACTGAGCATCTCTTCATGAGCCTACTGGCCATCTGCATATCCTCTTCAGAAATATATCTATTCAGGTCCTCCATCCATTTTCTAATCAGGTTGTTAGTTTTTTTTGATATTGAGTTGTATTAGCTATCTATAAAGGTTGGGTATCAACCCCCATTGGTCATATCATTTGCAAATATTTTCACCCATTTAGTAGACTATCTTTTCATTTTCTCAGTGGTTTTCTTTGCTATGCAAAAGTTTTTAAGTTTAAAGGTTTCATTTGTTTATTTTTACTTTTATTTCCTTTACTTTAGGAGATAAATAAAAAAATATATATTGCTACAATTTATGTCAAAGAGTGTTCTGTCCAGGTTTCCCTCTAGGAGTTTTACAGTATCCAGTCTTACATTTAAGCCTTTAATCCATTTTATTTTTGTGTATGGTGTTAGAATATATTCTGATTTCATTCTTTTACATATAGCTGTCCAGTTTCCTGGACAAGGATTTTTCAGTTATTTGCAAATCAATCAATGTGATATACCACATTAACAAACTAATGAATAAAAACCATATGATCACCCCAATAGATGCAGAAAAAGATTCTGATAAAATTCAAGGTCCATTTCTGATAAAAACTCTTCAGAAAATGGGCATAGTAGAAATATATCTCAACATAATAAAGGTCATACCATATATGACTAATTCACAGCTAACATCACACACACAAGTGAAAAGCTGAAAGCATTTCCTCTAAGATCAGGAAAAAGACAAAAGATGCACACTCTCACCACTTTTATTCAACATAGTTTTGGAAGTCCCAGCCATAGCAGTTAGACAAGAAAAAAATAAATAAAAGGAATCCAAATAGGAAAAGAGCAGGTAAAACTGTCACTCTTTGCAGATGACATGAAGTGACGCTTTAGTTTTGTTGCGGAAGCCTTACTATGCATATAAAAGACATCATCACCACCTAAAGACACCACCACAAAACTACCAGAGCTCACCAACGAGTTCAGTAAAGCTGCAGGATACAAAACTAATACATAGAAATCTGCTGCATTTCTACACATTAACAACAAAAGATCAGAAAGAGAAATTAAGGAAACAATCCCCTGGAGAAGAAAATAGCAACCTACTCCAGTCTTCTGTGTGGAAGAGATTCATTCCCAGGATAAAAGTCTAGAATCTACAAAAGCTGACCAATAAACCCATGAGCCTTCTGACCCAGAGCTCTCCATGTGGAGAACACATAGAGTAGGGAGACACCCAGCAATATATCTTCTTTCCCAGGGTTTGTAGTCACTTCAAACAATTTACATCTCCATTAATATCCCAGGATTTTCTTGGGATCTTTAAAGAGGACCAGAACTAATTTGCTTCCTCAAAGTTTCTTCATGATCTCAGGACTACTTTAAGACCAAGTTCTCCTTAGTCCCTGCACTCTTGTAGCATCAAAGACCCAAACCAAAGATAAGACATAAAAATGCAGCAAGATGGATAAGAGGCACTGTTGCTTAACAAAGTTAAAAAGGCAGAAAATATAGGGTTAACCAAGGTTCATTGTCAGGTGCCTACACAATGTCAAGACAGGCATCACTGCACAAACACCTTCTGTGAAGGATTTCAATGGCCATTCTTTGGAACCAGCAAGTCTTTAGAAAGAAAAGAAGCCACAAATGATGAGGATTAAAATCTAACCACAATAGGAGAAAATGCTCAAGGTCAAAGTCACAGATGGTCCCTTCTAAAAACAAAATGATGGGTGTGTTTAGGCTGAAAAGGATGGGTGACAGAAGTCCTGTCTATTGACACTAATCCCACTCTGCCCAGGAAGTGTAAGATACCTTGAGTCCTAATGCTCGCAGGAAGGGGGTGGAGTCCTTGTCCAGTCCACTTTGAGATAGGTAAAGAATAAAACAATACTAAAAAGTTATAATGACTTCCCTGGTGGCTCAGAGGGTGAAAGTGTCTGCCTACAATGTGGGAGACCCAGGTTCAACCCCTGGGTCGGGAAGATCCTCTGGAGAAGGAAATGGCAACCCACTCCAGTACTCTTGCCTGGAAAATCCCATGGACGGAGGAGCCTGGTGGGCGACAGTCCATGGGGTCGCAGAGTCAGACACGACTGAGCGACTTCACTTTAAAAAGTTGTAATAGCGAACACATACTAGAACTCTGAGGTCTTTAGATAGATTAACTTATTCAAACAACTCGATGAGGTAGGTGCTAATAAAACCTCCCATTTCATAGATGAGGCAATCAGGAGACAAAGTTCAAGTGAATTTGCTCATAACCCCTCAGCTAATCAGACAGGGGAGCTGAGATTGGAACAGTCAGCAGAGTTCCCCAGACAACAGTCATAATCCTCATGTATCATGTCTCTCAGGAACTTCATCCTCCAACCCAGAGCTGGGCCGCATTTCACATTCTCATCTCCTTCTGTTTGAGTCCTCAGAGCTTTATTACTTACTAGAATCTCTGCTGCTGCTGCTGCTGCTGCTGCTGCTGCTGCTAAGTCACTTCAGTCGTGTCCGACTCTGTGTGACCCCATGGACGGCAGCCCACCAAGCTCCCCCGTCCCTGGGATTCTCCAGGCAAGAACACTGGAGTGGGTTGCCATTTCCTTCTCCAATGTATGAAAGTGAAAAGTGAAAGTGAAGTTGCCCAGTCGTGTCCGACTCTTAGCTACCCCATGGACTGGAGCCTACCAGGATCCTCCGTCCATGGGATTTTCCAGGCAAAAGTACTGGGGTGGGGTGCCATTGCCTTCCCCAACTAGAATCTCAGGGATGTCCTATTAAATCATCAGAACTAAAAGCAGATCTTCCCTCTTCCCCTTTCTTCCACCTCACCCCCAATGATGCCTGAAGGCACTGGGATTGGCACGCCCCATGGAGCCATGGACACATCAGATGGTCTGGCAGAGTTTGGTATTGACTTGGCAGGAAGGAGAGAGAGAAAGAAAGAAAAAAGGAACGAGAGAAGGAAAGAGAGAGGGAGGGAAGAAGGAAGGAAGGAAGAGCATTAATGTTTATGGAGAAGAAAGGGGACAGGAGTTGAAGTGGAATATCAACCTAAATCAAAATCAGTCTCCTACTAAAACTATACCGATATTTTATATGGAGGCTTATCTCAAACAGCATGTCCTCCCAACCAGACTTCAAGTTTAAAGAACCTAAATAATATTCTATCACCGGTTGTCTTTTGGTACCCAACTTCTTCCCTTCTATACCATAGATATCTGTTACTTATCATCATTTAAGCAACTTATTGGGGAAAACTCTTATTTGCACAAAGCACTCATACACTCATGTATCTGTTTAGGTCATTTGAGTAAATAGCAGGGAAATAGCAATAAATTGTAAAGTGTGAAAAAGGGCTCAATATACCACTATCTATCCTTTTCATGTAATCTAAGGCAAATTTACAGCTAAATATTAACTCAAGTCTCAGAATTAAAGGTTTGAAACAAGTCCCTCATGGTGCATATCTTTAAGTATGTTAAGCTCTATTTTTTTATTATCATTCCTACTAACAAGCAGGATTCATTTTATATTTTTATTTTAATATGGAATAACTGTCTATTTAAGGGAGAAAGGACCCTCCATCTTTTTCAGTAGTTTGAGGTCTCTGAGACCAGGGGCCCATTTGGTTCTGATATGTTCTCCAAGTCCACACCTGAACACAGAGTGGGTCTTCAATAAATATTCCTGACTATGAAACTACCCTGAACAACAGATACAGGTCAGAATGTTACTTCTGGTCCAAAAAGAAAATCCAAATGATATTTTAACATTTCCAAAGAAATCTTAAAGTAATAAGGTCAATATGTAGCAATAACCCTTTATCAGTTCCGTCCATATAACTTTAAACGGCTCACCTCATAAATTAAACTGCATGGAGTATATGCCTATAATTTTTAAGTTGGGAAAGGGGTGGCAGAAGAGAGAAAGGAGTTATCTAGAACCTGTAAGATGATACCAAATGTGTGTGTGTTTATCTGGACATATGTATCTATCTGTGTGGCATGTGTGTAATCAGATCAGATCAGTCGCTCAGTCGTGTCCGACTCTTTGCGACCCCATGGATCCCAGCACGCCAGGCCTCCCTGTCCATCACCAACTCCGAGAGTTCACTGAGACTCACATCCATCAAGTCAGTGATGCCATCCAGCCATCTCATCCTCTCTCGTCCCCTTCTCCTCTTGCTCCCCATCCCTCCCAGCATCAGAGTCTTCTCCAATGAGTCAACTCTTCGCATGAGGTGGCCAAAGTACTGGAGTTTCAGCTTTAGCATCATTCCTTCCAAAGAAATCCCAGGGCTGATCTCCTTCAGAATGGACTGGCTGGATCTCCTTGCAGTCCAAGGGACTCTCAGGAGTCTTCTCCAACACCACAGTTCAACAGCATCAATTCTTCGGCGCTCAGCCTTCTTCACAGTCCAGCTCTCACAGCCATACATGACCACAGGAAAAACCATAGCCTTGACTATACGAACCTACTGCCCCCCAAAGGCCTATTCATATCCCATCCAATAATTTATCTCAATCGAGAGACAGAGAGAGAGAGAGAGACAGAGAGAGAGAGAGACAGAGAGAGAGAGAGTTTTGGTGGGAGGGGAGGAGACAAAGAAAGATAAGAAAGAGACTAAGAGAAAACAAAAGAGAAAGTCAAAGGCAGAATTAAAAAGAAACTGAGAGGAAGAGAAAGGGAGGCAGAGGGAGACAGGAAAGAAGGAAAAGCCATTAAGAGGGCTGGTCAGAGAGAAGAGTAAAATGAAACAAACAGTTTGAAGAAAATCTTTTCTTGCTGGAATCTGCAGTACAATCCAGATTCCTACTGAAACAGAAAGCCCTCCTCTTGGGTGGGTGAGTGGCTGAGGTTTGTTATAAAAGGAAATCAATATTTTACTTGACAATTTCCATGTAAATGCCACTGCCATTTTCAGCATCATTTCATTGTCAACTTCCCACAGTAAATAAAAACCAGCATAACACTTATTTTTCCCCCTGAGATTTTTAAGCATGATCTCAATTGTACGACTCCAACAAATCATCCAGCAAATTCCTGGCAGAGTAAATCAAAGAACACATGCTTATCCAAGATGAATGGTAGCCACTGGACTGTACATTCATGGCATTTGGTTCGGAAAGCTCCCTCAAACATGCCCTAAAGCTGCCCACTAATGAACCCACAGTCATGCATGTTACCACAGCCTACCACAAAACTCTAAAAGCTTACTATAAAAATTCTACCTGCCAATTTTCATTTCTGGCGTAACTTGATAAAGGCCTCACAAAGCCTCTCCTAGAAAGAGAGCTACATTCCATGCTGACCCACGAGAACGAGAAAAGGCCTGTTTCCATGTGTCTGCTGTCTGCCTTCCATGGATGTACAGAATATATCTAGTCCCAATCCACCATCTTTTATTTCCCATTCCCATTTGGAATTGTAGCTTCAGAAATGGCAGCATTTGTTCCATAAAGAAAGGACTTAAAAAACACCTTCCTTATATAGTAAGCTGAAGATACATTTCCTCTTGCTTTTTTCATAATATAATTTTTTAATGAGCTGCAATTAAAGCCAGTCAAACTCAGAATCTCGTAATACCATTTTTACACCTTTTTTCATTTTTCAGAGTATATATGTCTCTCTAAATCTGGCAGAACTCAATTCTATATATTATGTAGTTTAAAAGTCATAGAAAACATAAGGACTTATCTTTCTGCTCATACATTTCCATATTATACCATGATTCAGTGTGCGGCCCTTCTTAGCAAATTCAAAGGAACTGAAGTCAAAAGAAATATACATGTGTACAAAGTTTTTAAAAAGAAAGTTAGAATCAAACAGAAATCTGTAAAAATCACATTCTCAACACACACATCTTATCCTGAACTTTAAAAATATCCACATCCATTATCAATTTCTATATTTTATATTTGAGTCAAATGCACATCTCATGTATACTGCTGCAGGATATTATGAATTCCAAAGTTGATTAGAAGGAAAACATGCTAACTGTTGTCAATAATAAAGCTCAGTGCAAGTAACTCAGGCATTCCACAATTACTCAGATTTTAATTTAATGTCTTTCCAAAGATGGCCTGAGTGGTTTCTGAGGACTGAAGAGTCAGAACTGCTTCCTTTATTGTCTGATAAATGCTCTTTTGTTTCCATAGTGAATATACCATTGTGATCTTTCTCAAGTTCTGACAGTCAAATAAATTAAAAAATGCCCACTAGTTGTATCACGAATTATTGAAAATCTACTGATTATCCCAGTATTATAAATTATAATGTGGACTTCTAGGAATTATTAATTGAAGGGTAGTTTGCAGTCTGACATGTCAAAGACAATGTCCAACGGAAACCTCACCAGAAAAACTAAAAAAAACTAACAACAAAAGACTTAAGTGATCTTAGCCTATTTTACATTAAAAAGTAAGTAGAAAATATAAATGTATTTTAAATACCAGTATTCCAGGGTAGGGCATTAAGAGGTACAAACTACTAAGTATAAAAAAATAAGTTACAAGACTATATTGCACAGCAAAGAGAATATAGTCAATAGTTTATAATAACTTCAAATGAAGTATAATCTATAAAAATTTTGAATTATTATGTTATATACCTGAAACTAACATAATATTTTAAATCAACTCTACTTCAGTAAGTGAATACATAAATACCATTTCGATGCTTACTTTCAGTAGATCCTTGGAGAAATCACCACCTTCATGTACCCCTTGGAGGTTTGCGATGAACTCTTGGCAGGTCATCTTCTTGCCAATATTCTGGAACAGAGGCAAGTAACAAATCACAATGACATAGGCGGAATTAAGATTATTTCTTGAAAATGTGATTAAACAAAATAAGATTGATTTGGTTTTTCAAAACCAGACACAAAGACCCCAATATATATATATATATATATATATATATACACATACATATATACCTACAAGTTTATATGCATATGAAAAAAACAGATGGCTTATTATGCTTTGAAAACTGTCATTAAATATGAATAGCAAAATTATGTCAAGGTTTTATTTTAGCCTAAGAAAAAATCTGAAAAACCTTTGCTACATTTATGAAAAGAATATATAATGCAGTTTTTACAGGAAAAGCATGAATAAAATGACATTTCTTAGCTGAACTCTGATGGCTATTTATTTGCTTCTTTATTTGTATTTCCTACCTATTGCCAAGAATGATGAAGGACCTGAGATTTCAGGCTGCTACTTCAGGCTAAGAACTTAGCCTATCACAGGCCGCCGAATGCAGTCAGAAGCAGGACCGTAGGAATTTATCACAACAGAAGTGGCCAGAACCCCAGCGCTTTCTTGCCCCACTTCCCTGAGTCCCAGTACCCAGGGCACCTTGCGTGGGGCCAGCTGACACCTGCACACACAGGAGCACTACTGAGGTTTGGGAACCTGAATCCTCGCAACAGGACAGTTAAGCATATCTACCCCTTGGCTGTAAAGAGAGAAACCAGCTTGTATCTTTCAAGGTCATACACAAATCTAACCACTGCTCTGGGAATCACTAAGTCACTTTTCCAATGCTGCTCACCACAGAAATAACATTGAAAAGACAGACCAGAACAAAGGCAACCAAACTTCAGTTCACAAAATGTAAGAAAATCAAGAGATCCTTGGACAACTGTTTCCAAACTCGTTTTCAACTTGACTTAAGGCTAGTAAGTTTAACCAAAGATGATCTCATTAATAAAAATTAGAAAATGTGAGGGCTTCCCTTATAGCTCAGAAGGTAAAGAATCCACATGCAATGCAGGAGACCTGGGTTCAATCCCTGTGTGAGGAAGATTCCCCTGGAGGAGGGCATGGCAACCCCCTCCAATGTCCTTGCCTGAAGAATCGCCATGGACAGAGGAGCCTGGCGGGCTGCAGTCCATGGGGTCGCAAAAAGTTGGACATGACTGAGCGACTAAACACACAGAAAACGTCAACTGTAAAAAGAGAAGAGATGCAAAATGCTGAGAAAACTAATAAAATTGCTATGATGCAGAATTGCCTCTAGTGCCAGCTCCAACTGGCTAATAAAAAGTTGCTAGTTGTGAAGGATTCTGAGGCTGAGTCTGGACTCCCGCAGAAACCCATCCCATGAGTAGGGGACACAGAACCAAAGTGCAGAGATTGGGGCTCTCTGGCAAATGTGGTCCAAGTGAACACGAAGTGTGCCAACAGAGTGCAGCCCTGGACACAACACATGGGCAAATACAATGCATGCTCTGCAATTTTATTTTATTCAGAGAAGGCCAACAGTAGGGTAGAACAGTAGTCTGCAAGTTGGTGCAGAATGTTCTGGAGACAGACTTTAAAAGGAATGCAAAACCATAGACAGTTTCAAGGAGTATTTATACAGAACTTAAAAAATATACATCTGCCTGAGAGCAGAGTCACCTGTGTGTCTTCAAAGTCATCACTTCTCACTTCCTTTTCCACAACTGCCCTTCTGCCTTAAAACATGAAACAATCTGTCCAGTGCTTGCTAATTAATTATAACTTTTGTTTGAAATCCTGCCTCTTCCATCAGGAAAGCCAGCATAGATAGTCACACTTAGAGGAAAGACTGCATAAATGTTTTAATAATGAGAACTGGCTTTGCCAATTAATGTATCTGGTAGATATTTCCTATAACTTAAATAAATTGCAGCTGCAGTCCCAAGTTTTGGTAGAAATTTATTTAAAGCACAGGAAGGAACCTTAATGGAAAATACTGTTTCCTAATGTTATATTGAAAAAGATGATAGCTCAATTTTCCCTTATCAAGTGTATCAGATCAAACAGGGTGCCACCTAAGCTAAATACTTGCAAGTATGATCAATAGTCATTTTGATATGACTTGGCAAGGCTTTTCTGGGATATGATTCAAGGATTTGAGAAAATGAATGAATAATGACTAGGTAAAAAATTCTTTTCCAAGTTAGATGGTTTCAATTCTTTGCTTTTAACAAAATTAAAAGAGGACATAATTTAATCATCACTTAAGAACAAAAGGTTTTTTTTTAATATGTGATTTGATAACATTGGGGCACTCTTTCTGCCCCCTTCTGATGTCTGTGTCAGAAGCTTTCTCTATTTCTTTTATACTTTAATAGAACTTTATTACACAAAAGCTCTGAGCGATCAAGCCTCGTCACTGGCCCCGGATTGAATTCTTCTCTGGAGGCCAAGAATCCTGGTGTCTTTTATGGCACAGCAGCCACCTTTCATCTTGGGGGCTCATCTGGGACCCTTTAGGAGAAGGTAAGGATGCTTGGAGCTCTAGTTCTTTGTTCTAGCAAACATGTTTTCTGCTGTATATTACTAACTCTACAATGTGCTTGTGTGAATGAATGACACATCCTGCGCGAAGCAAGCGAGGAGCCCTGCTCTGCGGTTCCACGGTGACCTCATACGGCCCATGGCAGAAACCTGTCGGGGGGTTATTCCTATCAGCGGACTTCCCTGGTGGCTCAGACGGTAAAGCGTCTGCCTACCATGTGGGAGACCAGGGTTCAATCCCTCGGTCGGGAAGATCTCCTGTAGAAGGAAAGGGCAACCCACTCCAGTATTCTTGACTGGAAAATCCCACTGGCGGAGGAGCCTGGTGGGCTACAGTCCATGGAGTCGGACACGACTGAGCGACTTCACTTTCACTTGACGACATTATCTGTTTTTAATCCTTGCAATGTTAATATTAACACTTGTTTTAGAATGCTTTATATTGAAACACCTGAGTCTTTTGGTAATAAGAAACTGAAACTTTCATCTCAATTTATATAATTTTTGTTAAAATAAGTATCAAATAAAACAATATCAAGACTCCCAAATATAAAAACAGGTTATACAAACAAAAATAAAACTATGGAAAAGTAGGCAAATTACAAATACCAGGAGCAAAAAAAGAAGATTTAAAAAAATATGTCAGTAAGTTATATGTGTCAATAGGTCAGTTACATATGTGAGAAGGAAATGGCAACCCACTCAAGTGTTCTTGCCTGGAGAATCCCAGGGACAGCGGAGCCTGGTGGGCTGCCATCTATGGGGTCACACAGAGTCGGACACGACTGAAGTGACTTAGCAGCATAAGTGTCAATTTACTGTAACTTTTTAAAAAACACCAGCTTTATCGAAATATAATTCATGTAACATTCATTCTTATGAACTATACAATTCAATAATTCTTAGTATATTGTTAAAGCAGTATGGCCATCACCAGTCTAAACTGAGAACATTTTTATCACCCCAAAAAGATATGGATATCACTCCATATCCACTAGACATCACTCTTAGATCTCTCTTCCATCCTCACTACCCATTCTCTTGAACACCAATAATAAACTTCTTATTTACTAAGCCCTGTGGAGCTGCCTATGCAGGACATTTCACATAAATGGAATCATACAAATACAGTCTTTTATGACTGGCTTCTTTCATTTAGCATAATGCTTTCGAGGTTCACCCATATTGTAGCATTAACCAGCATTTAACTTCTTTTTATTGCCAAACAACATTCCATTATATGAACATACTAAATTCTGTTTATCCATTCAGAAATTGGTGGCTACTTGGACTGCTTCCACATTTTGGTTCCTATAATATAGCTAAAATTATTTGCATACAAGTTTAGGTGGACTTGTTTTCATCCCTATGTGTAAACTCAGGAGTGGGATTGCTGGGTCATATGGCAACTCTGTGTTTAATCATTTGAGGAACTGCTGGCACCAGTTTACATACCCACTAAAAGCGTGTGAGAGTTTCAGCTTCTCTACATCCTCTCCAACACTTATCTGTCCTTTTTATTTAAGCCAACCTAGTAGGTGTAAACTGGTGTCCTGTGCTTCTGATTTGTATTTCCCTAATGACTGAGAAGGCAATGGCAACCCACTCCAGTACTCTTGCTTGGAAACTCCCATGGACAGAAGAGCCTGGTAGGCTGCAGTCCATGGGGTCGCAAAGAGTCGGACACGACTGAGCGACTTCACTTTCACGCATTGGAGAAGGAAATGGCAACCCACTCCAGTGTTCTTGCCTGGAGAATCCCAGGGACGGGGGAGCCTGGTGGGCTGCCGTCTATGGGGTCGCACACGACTGAAGTGACCTAGCAGCAGCAGCAGCAATGACTGGTGATGTTCAGCATGCATTCATGCATTACTGACCACATGCACATATTCTCTGGAGAAATGCTGATTCGAATCCTTTGTTCTTTTATTACTGTCTTTTATCCTTGAGCTGTGTTTTTACATATTCTTGATACAAGCTCCTTATCGCATATGTACTTTGCAGATACTGTCTCCTATCATGTGCATTTTCTCATTTGACGGTGTTCTTTGAAGCAGAGAAGTTTTTAATCTAGATGATATTTCAATTTACTTATTTTTTTCTTTGGTTGCTTGTGCTTTTGGTGTCATATGTAACAAATTAATGTCAAATCAATCCAAAATCACAAAGATTTATTCCTATGTTTTCTAAGAGATTTTATACTGTTAACTCTTACATTTAGATATTTGATCCATTTCGCATTAATTTTTGTACAGAGTAGCAAAGAAAAATCTAACTTCATTCTTTTGCATATGACTATCCAGCTGTCCCAGCACCATATGTATTCTTTCTCTAGTGAGTGGCCTTGGCATCCTTGTCAAAAATCAACAGACTGGAATGTAAGGGTTTACTCCTTAACTCTTAACTCTATTGAACAGATCTAGATGTTTGGTTTGATGCCAGTGTAACACTCTCTTGACTCTCATAGCTTTGTAGCAAGTTATTTTCACCTCTGCATTTTTATTGTTATGGTTAAAAAACACAAACAATTCACTATCTTAATGATTTTTATGTGCACAGTTCAGTAGGTTATGTATTTTTACATTGTGGTGAAACAGATTTCCAAAACTACTTCATCTTGCAAATCTTAAACTCTATATAACTTCCTATCCACCTCCCCTCCACCTTCTGGAAACTATCATTCTACCTTCTGTTCTAATGACTCTGAATATTTAGGTAACTCATGAAAGTGAAATCATAGTGTTCTCAAAGTTTGTCCATCTTGCAGCACATGTCAGAGGTTCCTCCTTTTTAAGGCTGAGGATTTCATTAGATGTATACTACAATTTTGTTCAACAGTTTATCCACTGATGGACATTTGGGGTGTTCCACTTCTGGGCTTTGCGAAGTACTGCTATGAACATGGGTATGCAAATATCTCCTTGAGATCCTGCTTTCAAATCTTTTAGATATATAGTCAGAAATAGGATAGGGGTATCATGTGCTATTCCTAATTTTTTAAGGAACAGCCATGTTCCTTTCTATAGGGGTGCACCATTTTACAATCCGACCAACATATAAGGATCCCAATTTCTCCCTATACTTGCCACCTTCTGTTATTTTGCTTTTAAAAAAAAAAGGAGCCATCCTCATAGGTATGAGGTAGTTTTGACTGGCATTTCTCTGACAATTAGTGAAAGTTGAGAATTTTTTCATATGCTTCCTTGTTATTTGTATAATATCTTCAGATAAATGTCTAATTCAAATCCTTTTCCCTCTTTTTAATTGGGGTAATTAATTTTATTGTTGTAGAGTTGTAGGAATTCGTTACACATTCTGGATATTAATTAGTCATCAGATTTAAGAGTTGCAAATATTTTCTCCCTTTCTGTAAGCTGCCATTTCACTTTGTAGTATCCTTTTGTGTACACAAGTTTGCAAGTTTGATGTAAGCCCATTTGTCTATTTTAAATTTTGCCACCTGTGGTTTGGATGTCAGATCCAAGAAATCATTGCCAAGTCCAACATCATGAAGCTTTATCTCTATGTTTTATTCTCATAGTTTTGTTGTTTTAGGCCTTTAATCTACGTTGAGTTAATCTTTTATATGGTATAAGGGTACAACTTCACTTTCTGCTTTGGATGTCCTTTATTCCCAGCACCATGTGTTGAAGAGACTGTCTTTCCCCACTGAGTAATTGTGGCACCCTTGCTGAAGATCATTAAAAAGTATATATACGAGAGTTTATTTGGGGCTCTGTATTCTATTCCGTTTGTCTATCTGCCTGTCTTTACACCAGTATCACACTCTTTAGATGACTGTAGATGTGTAATATGTTCTGAAATCAGGAGGTGTGAGTTCTCTAATTTTGCTGTTTTTCAAATCTGTTTAGGCTATTTACAGTTCCTTGAGATTCCATGTGAATTGTAGGATGAATTTTTCTTTTCTGCAAAAAATGCCACTGGGACTTGGATAGAAATTGTAATTGAATTTCGTAGCAGCAATTTTCTGTGGGGACAAAAAGATCAGCTGGCATTTTCAGGATGACTGTGCTGAATCTGAACATCACTTTGGAGAGCATGGCACTTTAACACTAAGGGTTCCAATCTAATACCATGAAATTACTTTCCACCTACTTGGTTTCTTTCAACAATGTTTTGTAGTTTTCAACGTCAATGCATTCATCTTATTTTGTTAAGTTTATTCTTGCTATGCTATGCTAAGTCACTTCAGTCGTGTCCGACTCTGTGTGACCCTATAGACGGTGGCCTACCAGGCTCCCCGGTCCCTAGGATTCTCCAGGCAAGAACACTGGAGTGGGTTGCCATTTCCTTCTCCAATGCATGAAAGTGAAAAGTGAAAGTGAAGTCGCTCAGTCGTGTCCGACTCCTAGCGACCCCATGGACTGCAGCCCAACAGGCTCCTCTGTCCATAGGATTCCCCAGGCAAGAGTACTGGAGTGGGGTGCCATTGCCTTCTCCAAGTTTATTCTTAAGTATCTTATTATTTCTAATGATACTGTAAATGAAACATTTCATTTTCATATTGTTCATTGCTAGCATCAGCAGTGCAAATGATCTTTGTCTATTCAACTTTTATTCTACAGACTTGCTGAACTGTTTTTTAGATTTTAATCACTTTTTTCCTTTTGTAGATTCTTTAGGATTTTCTATATAAAAGATCAAGTCTTCTGCAAAGAGAAAATTTTACTTATTTCATTCTACTCATGACATGTTTTATTTTTTTTCCCTTGCCTACTCACCCTGGATAAAATCTTCAATATGTAACAAAGAAGTGGCAAGGGTAGACACTTTTGCCTTGTTTCTGAGCTGGGGCACAAAAAGTCTTCCAACTTTTCCAAAAAGTATGATGTTAGCATAGCATATTCAAAAGCAGAGAGGTTACTTTGCCAACAAAGGTTCGTCTAGTCAAGGCTATGGTCTTTCCTGTGGTCATGTATGGATGTGAGAGCTGGACTGTGAAGAAGGCTGAGCGTCGCAGAATTGATGGTTTTGAACTGTGGTGTTGGAGAAGACTCTTGAGAGTCCCTTGGACTGCAAGGAGATCCAACCAGTCCATTCTGAAGGAGATCAGACCTGGGATTTCTTTGGAAGGAATGATGCTAAAGCTGAAACTCCAGTACTTTGGCCACCTCATGCAAAGAGTTGACTCATTGGAGAAGACTCTGATGCTGGGAGGGATTGAGGGCAGGAGGAGAAGGGGACGACAGAGGATGAGATGGCTGGATGGCATCACTGGCTCGATGGACGTGAGTCTGAGTGAACTGCGGGAGTTGGTGATGGACAGGGAAGCCTGGCGTGCTGCGATTCATGGGGTTGCAAAGAGTCAGACACGACTGAGCGACTGATCTGATCTGATCTGATGTATTTACTGAGATAATTATGGCTTTTCTCTTTTATTCCATTAATAAGATTAGATTATTATATGTTGAACTAATCTTGCATTCCTATAATAAATCTCAAATGGTTAGAATATATAGTCTTTTTATATACTTCTAGACTATATTTTCCTTTTTCTAAGGATTTTGAGTCTATATTCACAGGGCTATTCATAAAGGATATTAATTTTCTTGTGATAGTTTTGTCTGGTTTTGGTGTCAGGGTAGTATAGTCCTCATAGAATGCTTTGAAAAGTAATCACTCCCCTTTTATTTTTTTCTGAAGATTTTGTGAAGGATTTATATCAAAACCTCTTTAGTGTAATTCACAAATAAAGCCATCTGGTGTTGGGCTTTTCTTTGAGGAAAGTTTTATTTATTATTAATTAAATCTCTTTATTTGCTATAGGTCTATTCAGATTTTCTATTTCTCCTTGATTCAGTTTCGACAGTATTTATCATTCTAGGAACCTGTCCCTTTCACCTGCGTGATCTTTTGTTAACATACAATTGTTGATAGTATTATCTTATAACCCTTTTATTTCTGTAAGCCAACTTCCTGAATAGTCAAGGTTGTTTATATCTGCAACTTCCTGTCCTCCTCTGCCTCACTAATAATTCTTTCTGGTGAGGTCTAGGAGCAAAAGCAAAGGGTCAGATCAGTCCACTTTGCGTCTTGCTGACATCTATGTTTAAACACTCCCCAATTCTTTATGCTACTTTTATCAGGGAGTCAAAGGAAAATGAAGTCTTTGTCATCAAGAAACAGTCCTTATAAGTACTTATAAGACTGTGTTATACCAATTTGTATCAATTAATTTGAAAAACTATTATTCAACCAAATACTGTCAAAGCTTACTCTAATCACTGACTTTGCATCTCAACAGTTCATAGGCATCATGGTTCTAGTCTTATTTTCAAGTTGAATCATGACTTTGGGGAAAAGGAGGCCTTCTCTGAAACAAATGCTGGCAGTTGCATGCCAAGGCAGCACTTTCATAAAACTTTCTGATATTCTGAATTCTTTCCCATTAAATGAATAAAGCATAGGAATTTGAAAAGGCCTCCTATGCACTGAAAGGCACAAAAATTATTCTTTGAAATCAATACAGTATTTCCAATCAAATCTGAGATGTTCAAAGAATGTAAATCTGGAGATCATATCTTTAGAATCAAGAAGCATTTTTAACCAAACTTAAAATGGAGAAGCCACAAAAAATAATTCTATCTGAAATCCCAAAATACCAGTCAGGCCCGAATCTTGACAACTTAACCAATTAAGGTACTCTCCTTAATGAGAGAAAATATTAGTCAAAAAGTTAAAAAAAAAAAAACCCGGACTAGGGGTTCACACTCCTAGACAAATTTAAGGTTATTCTCCCCAAATGACTAAACAGTCATTTAAAAATATATTTTCTTAAAAATAAAGAGCTGTTTTCTCCATTTGATTCCTTTTAGATATAAAGTATTTGATGAATTTATCATGTCTGAAAAATGTAACTTGGATGTAAACATGTTTCTTATTTAGAATGTTGGGTAAAAGGATCCTCCTCAACCTTACCTACTCTTGCGTGGAAAATCCCACAGACGGAGGAGCCTGGTAGGCTGCAATCCATGGGGTCGCTAAGAGTCGGACATGACTAAGCAACTTCGCTTTCTCTTTTCACTTTCATGCATTGGAGAAGGAAATGGCAACCCACTCCACTGTTCTTGCCTGGAGAATCCCAGGGACAGGGGAGCCTGGTGGGCTGCCGTCTATGGGGTCGCACAGAGTCAGACACGACTGAAGTGACTTAGCATAGCATAGCATAGAAGGTTTCATAGACCAGGGCAAGAGTCTGGTCTGGAAGGACAAGTTTTGTAAATTTCTGTCAGGGATCAGATAAATATTCTAGGCTTTACAGGCCATAAGATCCCTGTTACAACTACTCAACACTGTCATTTTGGTCTGCAAACGTATGTGACCGTGTTCAGGAAAACCAGCTGGACTGCAGGGCCTAGTTTGCAGGCCCTTAGTCGATAAGAAGGGCTTCCCCAGTGGGTCACCGGTAAGAGAATCTGCTTGCAATGCAGGAGACAGAGGTTCAATCCCTGGGTTGGGAAGACTCCCTGGAGGAGGGCAATGCAACCCACTTCAGCAGCCTTGCTTGGAGAATCTCACAGCAGAGGAGCCTGGTGCACTAAGGCTCCACGGGGTTGCACAGAGTTGCACACAACTGAAGCGACTGAGCACCAGGCTACAGGAAAATGGAAGGAGGCCGCCCCAGCCCCGAGGACGCGTCACGGATGAGCAAATGGATCAGGCATCCAACACACTTTGGACTTTAACTCCGGGTTTATCCTCTGCTAAAGTGATGGCGTTTTTTCCCAACCCAAGCAGATAATCAGCTCCGGACTTCAGAGGTAACTGAGAGTGAAGGAGGAAAGGTAAGATGGAAATCTTAGCAATGTCTTAGACACCACACAAGCTACAGTCCGAAACTGAGCCGAAGCGTGACCACGGCTTTGCTTTGAGCCCACTTCCCTGACACGGAGAATGGAGCTCCAGCCAAGACCTGACCCTCGCTCAGGCCTGAGGGTGAGCTGCTGCTGAAGTGGCATCTCAACTCTGCACTCACCAGGAAGCAGCCCACAGTCTACACTCTGGACGAAAGGTTGAAGAATTAGCATAACAATCCTCAAATTTTTCATTTTTAATAGTGTAAAATCCGGAAGCTTTGTGGAAAACACGCTTTCGGAGAAACTGAAGGCTCTCTTGATCCATTGGTAAAATCTGGCTTCATAAATCTTGAGATATTAAGACACAGCAGGCATACCCTCCCACATGGCAACTTCACCTCCTCCAACATGTTACAGTTAAGTGCTGAAAAAGCATACTACTGACTTGGTAATGACTTCAGTTCTGGAGCTCTGCTGAAAGCTGCTTCTTTGCTTTGGTTTCATATGCATCTCTATCAGATAAGCTTAATTGTGTTCTGCTGCCCTCAGGTGTCCAGTTTTTAATACACATGATTAGCTGGCAAAACAGGATCCTTTGTAAATTTACAAACCAAGAAGCTGTAGCTATGATATTCAAAGTACTCTTTCATAAACCCCAAACACAAAGCTAGTGTGCTAAAAGTTCAACCTTTAGAGATATCTGAAATATTACTGGGATTTTCCCCAGCACTTCTATAATACATTGCCATTGAAAAAGGAGCCAGAAATAGCATGAAGAAAAAAAATATGTATGGCAACTGAAAATACTATTGTAACACAGTGAGTCTCAAAGTATGGTTCAGGGATTCTGTTCAGGGTATCCATGAAGTCAAACCTATTTTCATAATAACAATAAAAACATTTTTCAGTCTCTCTCTCATAAGTTACAGTGGAGTATTCTAGAAGCTACATGACTTGTGATATACTGTGACAGACGAAATGTGGAAGCAGAGAATCTAGCAGTCTACTATTAAACCAAACATGAAAGAGACTTTCAAAAATTTTTAAATGCTAATTTTCTGACTAAATTTTAAGTATAATTATTACTCATCAGTTCAGTTAAGTCCCTCAGTCGTGTCTGACTCTTTGCGACCCCATGGACTGAAGCACGCCAGGCCTCCCTGTCCATCACCAGCTCCCAGAGTTTGCTCAAACTCATGTCCATTGAGTGAGTGATGACATCCAACCATCTCATCCTCTGTCATCCCCTTCTCCTCTCACCTTAAATCTTTCCCAGCATCGGGGTCTTTTTTTTAAAAAGAATCAGTTCTAATATTGTAAAGCTAAATAAAATTAAATTAAAAAAAAATAAAAGAGTCAGTTCTTCGCATCAGGGGGCCAAAGTATTGGAGCTTCATCATCAGTCCTTCCAGTGAATATTCAGGATTTATTTCATTTTTTTTAATTTAATTTTATTTTTTAACTTTACAATATTGTATTGGTTTTGCCATATGGAATTGACTGGTTGGATCTTCTTGTTGTCCAAGGGACTCTCAAGAGTCTTCTCTAACACCACAGTTCAAAAGCATCAATTCTTCGGCACTCAGCTTTCTTTATAGTCCAACTCTTACATCCATACATGACCACTGGAAAAACCATAGCCTTGACTAGACACACCTTTGTTGGCGAGGTATGTCAACATACCTTTTAAATGCTAATTTTTTCACTAAATTTTAAGTATAATTATTACTCATCAGTTCAGTTAAGTCCCTCAGTCGTGTCTGACTCTTTGCAACCCCATGGACTGAAGCACGCCAGGCCTCCCTGTCCATTAAGGTATGTCTGCTTTTTAATAAGCTGTCTAGGTTGGTCATAGCTTTTCTTCCAAGGAGCAAACGTCTTTTAATTTCATGGCTGCAGTCACCATCTGCAGTGATTTTGGAGCCCCCCAAAATAGTCTGTCACTGTTTCCACTGTTTCCCCATCTACTTCCCATGAAGTGATAGGACCAGATGCCATGATCTTAGTTTTCTGAATGTTGAGCTTTAAGCCATCTTTTTCACTCTCCTCTTTCACTTTCATCTAGAGGCTCTTTAGTTCTTCTTCACTTTCTGTCACAAGGGTGGTATCATCTGTGTATCTGAGGTTATTGATATTTCTCCCAGCAATCTTGATTCCAGCTTGTGCTTCATCCAGTCCAGCATTTCTTATGATGTACTTGGCATGTATGTTAAATAAGCAGGGTAACAATATACAGCCTTGACATACTCCTTTCCTGATTTGGAACCAGTCTGTTGTTCCATGTCCGTTTCTAACTGATGCTTCTTGACCAGCCTACAGGTTTCTCAAGAGGCAGGTCAGGTGGTCTGGTAGAAGTATATTATTCATTTAATTGGTTTATTAATGCTATTTTAAAGTGATTCAATAAATTTTCTAAATCATCAACTTTAGTTTTTAATATGGTAAATATTAACAGATATAAGTAAAAGTTTTCTGGTGGCCCTCAAAATATAAGAGATCCTGAGAACAAAAAGCTTGAGAATTATTTAGTAGCAGGCTCGATTACTGCTTCATAAAAAGTAGTTCCTATAAAATTTGAGAAGATAAAGGAAAAGACTGTTCTCATTATTCATTCAAAGACTGATCTCTGCTTCTAACATGATTGTCTAGAAAGACAGACATTAAAGTAAATAAGAGGGTCAGAGGTCAGAGGTTCCTATCCCCTTCCTCATCCTCACTCCCACTCTTCCCCAAACTATCTGTGGGAGGAAAGAGCCAACCCTGCCTTAATAAGAGTTCCATCTGCTTTCCTTTATCACCTTGTACTAACGATCTGTGCAAATGTGAAAACACATCCTGGTAAGAAAGAGAAGGGGGAGGGCTGAACAGTGTATTGGTGAGAGGATCGGCGGCCCCAAAATGAGTCCCACTGACTCAATCGGAAAGCTACACCTATTGTGTTTTTTAAGTATGACCCGATTCTAAGAAAAGTAAAACTACCACAAAGAAAGAGAAGAGGGTAGGGACAGGGAGGAAGAAATGCAGGGCAGGAAAATGGAAAGGGAGGCTGTCTTCTTGAGGAGTGATGAAAGCCAGGAAAATCCCCCCGTGCGTGATTGATTGTGACGCACTTAAGTAAGGATTCCTACTAAATTGTAGGCAGTTGCCGCTCTGAAGTGATGAGAGCCTGGAGGAGTCCTGTGGCTGCAGAGTCCAACCAGCAAAGGAAGGACGCAGCACCGAGGGCATTAAAAGAGGACCCCAAGGGGAGGAGGCTTACTGGAAATAAATGTTACCCATGGCTGGAAGTCCACAGAGGGACAGGGCTCAGATAGAAAAATAAATCGCAGGCAGGGCTGGCTCTCCTGGAAGAGGGACCGAGGAGACAGGGCTGCAGGGACACGAAGCGGGGTCCACAGAGACCACCGCGCCACAGGAGGGGGCACATGTCAGTTACCAGGACGACAGCCGCAGGCACCCACAGAGGTTTCCCGAGGTGTAAATTGACTACCTAGCAACCTCACAGAGATCTGCGCAGCTCCTGAGGGTGGAGAGATGAGATAGCATGACATGAAAAGGAAAAACATTAAAATTCTTCAATTACAAGTCTTAAAATAGTCATTTTCCACTTCTGATAATAACCAAATATTTATTTAACCCAGCCTTCAAAATTTCAGTGTCCTAGAGAGCCCATCTTTGAATTATGACAATTATTCACATGGTTTACATATTGAAAAATAATGAGTTCCTAAGATCTATCGCCAACGGAACTACACAACTTTTTGACATTATCCTGTTACAAGAGCTTTAACTGTATTCCTTGACTTCTTTCTTTCCTATACCAGTACAGTGTCCTTGCCGTGGTTTTACCCCTTATCCAACCCATAACCCAACCCCTCAAAAAACCAGTAAGGTCCTGCTTTGTGCAACAAACCTGAAGATAATGAGCAGCAGGCCAAGGATCCCAAGGACAGAGCATCTGCAGGCGCCCAGCCCAGACAGACAGCCACCCTCTAGAAGGACCACAGCCCACTCCTCACCCCCATGCGTGGCGGGGGCGGGGGTGGAGTGGGCTGGTTGGGGGCCTGGCTCTGCCAGAAAGCACAGACACACTTCAGATAAAATTGTCACTAAAAGTCCCGAGCCTCAGTGTTAAAGGGCAGGTTTTGTCACAGAATCTTGATTGACAACAATGCCCTGGCTACTGCCTCTGACCATGGCCTGACCTGGGCAGCACGGTCTTGTGGATCGCTTCCGACTTTTAGCTGAGAAACCGGGCAACTCCTATGTTTCCGCCTACCCCACTCTCTACTGCACCTCAGTTCTTCTGAAACTTCCTCCCATGTCAGGGTCCAATCCTCCCGACTGCTGTCCCGGCCCTGCTGCCTGTCTTCAGTCTTGGATTCAAGAGGCTAGATTTTGAATACGACTGGAGGACAAGAGAGATACTTTAAGTTAACAGAGCATACCTGCAGAGTAGCCCAGAAAAGGGAAAGGTATGCATGTATTCTAACATGATAAATCATTTTATTCATACTATTTCCAATAAGATGCAAGGCTTTAAAAAATAGAGTTTCAACTCTCTGCTTCTTGTTAGTAACAATACTCAGTACAACTTGTCCAACAGAACAAGAGAAAAATAAATCTGTTTACTATTTTGATAGAAATTGATCTGTATGTACAAAAGTTTAACTTACATACAGACTTCATAGACGAAGGGGCATTTTAAGAATAAAAAAGATTACTTAGCAAATGTGACCACAATTAGAAAATACTTATTTAGTAAACCACTTGCAGATAAGAAAAAGTAAGTCCATATTATTGGTATGATAATGGTAAAAATCATTCACATTTTTTAAAGTAGGTACAGAAGGGAATCACCATTCTTTAGTTCCAATGAAATGACTATAACATCTGAATGAATTTCTCCCAACAATATTGTATATATTGCAGACTGCTTTTCTGTGGCCCACTTAGTGAAATGTGTGTAATTAAGAGACCCCCTCCCCCAGTGCTTCTCTACCATAGCACCTTGGTTAGCCCTCACCAGCTCTGTAGGTAACCAGGCTAAGGGCGGTGAGCCTACCAACACCACTCGATCTGACTTCTGATCCTCACCCAGATGGCAGCAAACTTGGAGTGGAGCATAAACACTAAAGTGTTTGTTTAATGATAGAATAAACCAGAAAAGGGGAAGCTAGAGAAGCATTCCAACATACAGCACTGTATTAGGCTTGCTATGTTAGTACACCTTCTACCATTTTATTAGTAAGATTAGCAGGAAGAACAAAGGCCCATGCCAATGCATTTTCAACACATCATTCCATAGCACAGGAAGATTCCCAATGAACAGCCTTAAGAAGAGAACCTCTCAGGTTACACCTTCCCCACTGAGAGCGTGAGGGCAAGCTTGTCTCAGCACTTCTTAGAAAGGTCATGCTATTACTCTGCTTTTATGACACAATGACAGGGAAGAAAAGGGAAGTGGATTTTTAGTTCATTTCCCAAGAGGATTACTCTGGCTCTGGACTAAGGAATGAGAGGCGAGGCCTAGGCAGGACAGTATAAGGAGAGGGTGAAAGGGGAAGACATTAGAAATAATTCACTTTGTAGTCTTTATGAATGATTCACTTTCATAGGAGCCATGCTAGTAAGTCAGACACTGTACCATAATTCAGGTAATCATGATGCAAGAGAAGCTACATCCAAAATTATGGATTAAAAACTTACCACCTAGAAGGAAAATTTATTTTTAAAAAGAATCCAGAGGAAGAAAAGAAGAGAAACACATTTTCACATGGTTAGTTTTTATGACAGCTACTATATATTCAACAGTCTTGTAACAGCATGCATTGTATACAAGAATAAAAAAGTTTAACATACAAAACTTAAACAACAATCTCCAGTATGTAGCACACACTTTTAAAAACAAAGCTGAGAACTAATAATCATTAAAAACATGATTTTGAAGATACAGAGAGATTTGTATTCATAATTTTCTCCCTGATATGCAATTCTGCCACTATAACCAGTTAATTATGTATGATTGGCATAAATTAAGATAATACTAAACCATTCACTTATATAAATTCTCTCTTATATTCCAGTTGCCAAAAAGAAGTGTAGTATATCACTTAATCTCTTTTCAATTCCTCAAACATGGAAGATGAGCGAATCCAAGACCTGCGGCTCTGAACCCATGCACAAGACACCCCAGGGTGTCTCATTTGTGTATCAAGCGTTATCTGAATAAATAACAAACCTCACACCTTTATTTAATGCCATGTTTCAAATTATTGTGATTAATAAGATACATGTTGATTTGAAATTATTATTAAAAGAATATTAGCTTTTTAAAAAGCAATCCAGTTTTTAACTGAAATGGTGGTAGTAGTTTAATCACTAAGTCACATCCAACTCTTGCAACCCCATGGACTGTATAGCTTGCCAGGCTCCTCTGTCTGTGGGATTCTCCAGGCAAGAGTACTGAAACAAGTTGCCATTTCTTTCTCCAGGGTATCATCCCCACCCAGGGACTGAACTGACATCTCCTGCACTGGCAGGCGGATTCATCACCACTGAACCACCAGGGAGGCCCGCTTAATAGAATGAATGCCTGAAATAAATGCCTGAAAATCTAGCTACTTCTACAGAAGTTCTATGACATATTCAACCTGTAAAAAAGAATCAAACTGTTACTAGATTCTTTTCTTCATTCTTACATATTTTCTCAGTCTGAACAGAGTAAATACACAACTATCATACGTGAGGAAGATCCCCGGCGCTGGGACCAACCATCATACGTGAGGAAGATCCCCGGTGCTGGGACCAACCATCATACGTGAGGAAGACCCGGCGCTGGGGCCCACTGGCTTGGGCCAATGTCGCGTGTGGACAGGCATAATCAAAAGTGTCTGCTTCAGCTGATAGTTAGACTAGGAAACTGGGTGAGAGGAGAAGAAGGGGGTCACAGGATGAACAGAGGAAAGCAGTGAGAGCCTGCTTCACTGGCAACAGGAAAACAGAGGCTAGGACGGCATGCTGGCTGGCCAGCCCCACGGCAAGCCGAATTAATGCCAGACTCTGCCACTCACTTCAAGGCCTACGCTGTGGGAATCCCAGCACCTTCATTTCCACAAGACATTCTACCGCCCTGTTAAACTGAGGCTTGTCTCCCTCAGTCCATCATAAGGACCCCATACAGCTCCACTTGCCTTTCTTAAAGAGAACAAGAAAAGGAGCTATCCTTTTTCTTGTTTAAAATAAGCTGTGACCTTTTGGAACAGAAGAACAAATTAGGGCCATTATCTAAGTTTTAGTTCTTTTAATGTGATTTCTTAATTGTAAGGTAAAAAGCATATGGCAAATCAAGGAATGATGTAGACTAATTATAAGAAACATGATTTTCTCTTCAAAATAAATGGACGTGGGACTATGAAATAATTTTTGTGCTATGAACATGTTGATCTATATTTGATCTATATTGATCTATATTGAACTAAAACATTTTTTTCCCTAATATGAACAATTTAAGTAAAAGCTAAAATTCCACCTTTGTGAAAGGTGATAGTTATAATCATAAATGGAAGAAGTTCATCCTATACTTTAAGTAGACTATCTTGATATTTCAACAAGCAAAAGACCTGGCAAGCTGAGGGATGTTTAAAAAACTTAGCTCTTAACACTTGCTACTATATTTAGTGAAAAGGTAGTCAACACTTTTAGATCTAACTTAACATCCTCTTTCTGCAATCCTGTATCAACCCTCAGAGCTAACCAAAAAAGAAAACCAGAACCAAAAGTAAAAGCTCAGTCTCTGCCATCTAGTGGACAGAGAAGATAAGAGACCATGCACATTATAGCTAGAACAACTCCAGACATGGAGACGATACGGTACTTGCTTAAAATTATGCTCAGTGCTAGCATGTAAAAAAGTTATTTCTTTTTCCAAAGATTTATGTTTACCTACCTTCCATGCAAAGAATGAGATAAAAGAAGGCAGAGAGTAAACAGGTATGAACACAAAAGCAAAGATAAGCCCAGGAAATTCTGGAGCTCTCTCTGTAAGACAGCTCCACACCCCTACACTTACATGGCCATGGAGATCTGTGTTAAGAAGCATCATTGCACAGGTGAGGCAATGGACTCCATCTAACGGAAGAGAGACAAGGACAGAAAGCATTAATTCACTTGTTCCTGTTGGACCACTCAATATTATTAAAACAGCATACCTATGCTTAATTAAGAACCTATGAAAACACAATCCTGTGGCGAGGCACAATTAATCCTATTCATTTGGGGAAACATAAAATAGATAAGAAAACGTTATTAAAAGAATCTCAGTGCACAGACTTGAACTCTACTGGTGATGAAGTCAATTATTCCTACCTCTGGAGGACAATCTGACAGAAAATGTCTAAAGCTTTGAAGCAGTGGCCTTTGACACAGCAAATCTACTTTGGGTACTTCATATTAATACTAATGAAATCAAAGAACTACCCCAAATACAAGAATATCTAAAGGAAGCTTGCTGACAATGGGAGTGAGTGAATATGACCCACCTAAAACACAATTCTGTTACACTGACGTCATTAAAAATGTGGTCCAAGTACACACGTTGAAATGGAAAGATATTTCACAATAATTATATCAGTATGATCCTATTTAAATATAATACATCTAGAATGATCTATAACATAATATTAAAAGATATAATTATTTCTGGATAATAAAATTTTAATTTTACTCTTTTTACTTATGGTTTCTCAATTTTCTATGAGATATGGAAAAGAAAATAAATTATTTAATACTAGTTATTTTTTTAATTTTATTTTCTAGAAAGAAAGCAAATTAGGAAAGAAGCAAAAGTTAAAGAAAACCAAGATGTGCATCTTCCACTGTTTACTCTTTGGGTATTAGTTCTCTGGCTAAAAACATATAGTCAGGAATAGTTATCCTTTCACTCGCCACTCCTTTAAGGCAACATTTAGGTTGACTGGCCCAGGATACAACTGATTAGACAAAAGTGGAATACTGAATAATCACTGAAGATTTAAAAATTAACTGTTTAAAGGAAATAAGTTACCCAAACCAGCAAGATCATTTCACACTTACATGGAAACATCACTTTCTCTTCTTATTTTATAAAGGGAAAGAAAAAGCACTATTCTCTCCCTGCAATTCTCAATCCAAGTATAGTACAGCAGTTGCAGATAGGAGAAAAATCTTATTAATTTATACTAAATGTACAAAAAAGTTTGTCCAACCTCTGAATTTATGAATTAAAGATGCCTCATTTCCCAAAATATGCCTTTGAGTTCAGTAGGTGATTTCTCTAAGTAGAATATCTCTAAGCAGATGCGGCTAAATGCCTAAAAGTTCATTTATCCCACTATTCTAAATACATATAAAAACAAGTTCTTGAAAGTATTTATAAACTCTGCAGCCAACTCTCAAATATCTTTATCAACAGCCAACTGAGTACACAAATCCATAGTCCCTGCTTCACTTAGGAAGGTCAGTATCTTCTTAGATTTGAAGAAGGTTCTAACAAAAACAATTCCCTTCTATACCTTTTATTTTCTTAAGACCAACAGTGATACAGTGAATAGATGGTCTTAGCAGAGTCAAAAGAATAAAGGAAGACAGCTCCCATTTTACAGATGACAATATGACTTTAACAATCAGACAATTAATTTAGCTCCGGCCTGCAGGGCAGAGGCAGCAGGAGCAATCACTTGCGTCAATATAAAGAGCACTGACATGTTGCTAACGGGCACACAGGAGTTAAGAGACAATTATAATTTCTAGTGCATCTGGTCTCAGGGACTTAGTCTAGAATTCTTAAGTTTATGAAAGATACTCCAATTGGAAGTGAATATTTTTTATTTTAAACCCTGAAAGCTTGGCCTTATTATAAAAATTGAAATGGAGAAATGATCTCTCTTCATAGAGTATATAAAAAATTAAATAGCTTAAAATTGCTTTTTAAAATAGTAAACACAAATATAGGTCATTAAAATCATAAACCTGAGTCAGTGGTCAGTGTTGTAAAATTGAGTGCCCAAAGAAAGCACTAGAGATAGACCACACACTCCAGTGAGATTTGCAAATGTTTCTGGAACTAACCATACAACTACACATGCACTTAAGAAGCTGAGAGAATCAGGTGTATGGGAAGAAAAAAGAGGAAAGCTACGTCCATGCACATTTCATTTATTACAGTGTGCATGGACATTAAAATCTCAGGGGCAAACCATAAACGATTTAAAGAAAGTATACTGTCATACTACAGACATGGAAAATACAGTGAAACTACAGGAGTAAAGGACATCAAGCAGTCATTAAATATGGTTTTTAAAGAATATCTGATGACATGAGAGACGCTCACCATGCAAGGGAAGAACAGTAGGAAACGAAATTCTGTAATGATTCCAACTTGACATAAAGTATTTTACAAATAGACTACAAGGAAGTAAATCAAACTGTTAACAGTTATTTCTAGGTAATTAGACATAACTCGATGATTTTCATTTTCTTCTGCATAATTTTCCATATTTCCCACAATAAAATGTAACCTTTATATTGAGAAAAATAGCCCTTGTTATAAAAAAGTAATTTAAGCATTTCCATCAGATTACCTTGTGAAGCAATGGTATCTGGGTTACAGTAAAAATATCTATTGGAGAAGTGTACTAAAATTCTCTCTCGTTCTTGGGTTTCTCCCACAAGAGAAAATGCTTTAAAGAAATACCTAAAAAAGAGTTAAAAGGGAAAAGGTGAATTTTTAGAAAATTTTTTAGAAAAATTTTTAGAAAATTTTTAGAAAATGTGACTATACTCTGTTTGACAGTTAAACTGAATTAATATAAACTTAAGAAATTAATAATACAAGGTAAGCTATTTTATAGTTATGCTTTAAAAATCACTAGATGGTTATTCAACATAAACTTATGTTGATGTTAATATTATAGGAAAGGTCGATATAGAAGATGACAGAGCAACAGCATGGTGGCCAATACATCAAAAAACAGGCTTGGGAAGGCGAGTGGTTTCCACGTATGATGTCAAGAAGCCATTTTTAAAGATGAGTCAGAAAAAACGAAGGAACACTGAAGTCTGGATGCATAACAACGTGATCTATGTCTTCAGTTCAGTTCAGTTCAGCCGCTCAGTCGTGTCCGACTCTTTGCAACCCCAAAACTTGACAAGATCACAGGGTTTCTTTGTCATTTTGTTACTAGATGGGAATCACCACTGACCCACTATTAAAATTACAATTATCCTGTCTTATGCACAGTAGACTTCTGTTAATTTTATTTTGCCTATTATCACCATAGTCTATATTGAACTTGCTACACGAGGAAGAGACTGGAAAATAAAACCCTAATTTATTTTTTGAATTGGGAATGCCAATCTGGATCAGAGTCACTGAGAGTATGGTCTATTTGAGACAGACTCTCACTCGACAAAGTAGAGGCATTGCCCTAAACATGAGATGAGAAAGAAAAAAAGTATTTAGAATGTTTTAAGAAAACCTACTTTTGAAAGAAACATATCATAAACCATATTTTGATGATGAAAATGTTGCTGTCTTCCTTACTTGCAGTTAATCTAAATTATATTGACCTAACTTTAATTTCTCTTAAACATTTTTTTATAAACCACATGAGAAAGCAAAGCAAAAATATAGATCTTTCCAATACCTTTACCTGTTTCCATCAGAAAACCTCTAAGTACCCCTGATTCATGCAAAGAGCCAGAGACTAACTCACTGCTGTGCTTTCTCACTTCACCTCCCAGGCTTCAGTTTCCTGATCTGTAAAACTAGAGTGTTACACAAGATGCTCTCAGAGCTCCTCCAGACTCTGACACATCACAGAGTTTATAAGATTAAATGCTGGCTGGGTTTTACCTTCAGCTGTGCTTAGAAACTGACAGGACAGTATGGTGTGAGACATGAGGGTCAGTGTGTTTCCAAACCCATTTGAACAGGTCAGCCACAAGTAATAACTGACTACAGTAGTTTTACAGATAACTTCCTGCTGATTATCCTGATATTGATTTTTATCCCATTCATTAGGAAATTTCAAAGTACTCTTTGAAAAAGCTATTAGGCTATTGTAAACAAATAATTAGAGAAAAAGTCTTTAATTTTGCAGTCTATAAACTGTGCCTTTTAAAAAAATTTGATCATTCAAAAACCAAACTCCCACAGATTCCATTTCTCCAAGCCTTACTTTGCCAGCATTCTTTACTCTGTCATATACTTGGTGCAGAATATGGGTTCATGTATAATTTCACAAAAACAATACATTTTCCCCACTTTCCACAACATTTACTCTCCGTAATACACTGAGTTAAGGTCACAAAGTAACTGTGGATCTAAAAAAGGAAAAATCAGACTACCTTCAGCACATCATTTTGTTCTTAGAATTAATTATTTAGAAGCAAAGAACAGGTGATGTTTAATCATACCTGAGAGATTGATCCAGTGTCATTCCTGTAAAATCAAAAAACTTCAAATATTCTTCCGCAACTAGTTTGCTAAATTCATTGCTGTAAGAAAACAAAATAGACTTGGTTATTAAAACTGAAGCCGCCTGAACACACACACACACACACACACACACACACACACCGCTTATAAGGATGCACTCAGACACCAGCCCTAGAACGGAACGTACTTCTTGCCCAGGTGCTTTGCCACGTCCGACCTTTTGAACCTGTCGAGTTGATAAAGGCGCTTGGCCAGCCTTTTGGCTGCTTCTGTGTTGCTGCTGGTACTGTTACTGAGACTTCCTGAGGCCTCCTTTTCCAGAATTTCAGTGCTCCCCATTTCAGAATGAGCCTCTAGCAGAGCTGTCTTCACCCCAGCATTGCTGTAAAAATTGATAAAGAAGGAAACAAAAGAATAGAAAAGATTGTTCTTGTGTGGCAAAAAGGAAAATAGCTAAGGAAATTATCACAATATTGTAGAACAAATGAAAAACTATTTTAAATAATATACCTTATGCTTAATTATTAATAAAAATATTCTCAGTTACTGTATTTTGACATACTAGAGAAGTGATTGTTTAAACCCTAGATGAGCAGTTCTCAAACCTTTTGGTCTCAAACCTTGATATTCTTAAAAGTATAGAAGACCTTTGTGTATATGGATTATGTCTACTTGTATTCACTGCATGAGTAATTAAAATGGAAAAATTCAAATATTCATTTAATAATAAAAAATCCATTTCACAAATATAGACAAACATATTTAATTAAAAATAACTATATTTTCTAAAACAATAGCATAAATTGAAAAGAGACAAGCAACAGAGATTTACGTCTTTTACATATTTCTTTAATGTTCTTTAATGTTGGAGAAGGAAATGGCAACCCACTCCAGTGTTCTTGCCTGGAGAATCCCAGGGACGGGGGAGCCTCGTGGGCTGCCGTCTATGGGGTCGCATAGAGTCGGACACAACTGAAGCGACTTAGCTTAATGTCTGGTGCAGCTAGCTAGAAGACAGCTGGACTTCACAGCCACTTCTACATTAGATCATCAGCAATACATCACTGTGGCTGAAAATATCAAGAAAATCTGGCCTCCACAGAAATAGGAAAATAGGGAGCACTTTAATATCCTTAATTGTGGATATTGCTTTTTGATATAATGCCAAAATAAAACAAGTGGTAGTTGCTTAAAAGTTAGTTATAATATACTGATAGAATCTAAACTTCATCAGTGAGTTTTTTGGTAAAAATGTCCCACACTTTGAATGCATCTTACCCAGGCATGATTCTGCAACATGAATTGGTCAATTGAAGAATATTTGCTGACACATTTCATTATTTAAAAAGGAAATCCCACTTACTAACATTGCCACTAACGTCCTCAGAAAAGTTGCTAAGTACTGGGAAGCTGCCAAACTTGGTGGTAGATATAAGTTTTACAAAATTCTAATTTTTTACTGCAACTTAAATTTTGTCACTGGCAACAACAACAACAAAAATGACAGTTGCTTTCCTTAAATAGGCTCACTGTTAGTTTTCAAGAAAATGTTTGCCAAAGCCAGTTTATCAGTTAGACTTTGAAAGAAAACGGCATTTCCATGAAAAAAGTGACTAGCATAAAACTCACAACTCAGACTACGTGCGTGCTTTTCCTAGAGCGCTCCAAGTAGAGTGTCCACTTCACTGCATGTGAAATTAAATGGCAGGTAACCAAGGGCTGAAAAGTAATTAATTGGCACTGCTTTATCAAGGACATCAGTAGGTGAAACTGGCCTTCATTTTTATTTTGAATGCACAGCAGAGAAGAGTGTAACACCTGGACCAGCGTGGTGCCACTGCCTTGGCTGGCACTGGGGCTTCCATCACTGCTTTCGTACAATCAGCATGTATCAACTTGGTATCGACAGACTGAAAGAGGAAAACAGTGCTGCACTGTTATTACAAAACAATTTTGGCCTCGCAGACCCATTGAAAGGGTCTCAGGAAGCTGCACAACACCCTGTGAGAAGCTCAGCGCGAGCTGGGTGCCACAGCACACACCTGTAACACCAGCCTCGAGAAAGCGCTCGTTCCCAGACCCTCATTTTGACTTCTAACAAAGCAGAGCTATGCCCGTGGTGAACAACCATGCTTAAGGAGCCTTCCAGCACACTTACTGTGGACTCTAAAGCAAAAATTTTTTTTCTGTGATGAACCAGAGAGTAAATATTTCAGGCTTGCAGGCCACATAAGCTCGCTGTCACGCGTGCTTTTATGATTTTGTTGTTTTTTTCACAACCTTTCAATGATGCAAAAGCCATCCCAGGAGACCCTGAATCCTAGTCTGCATTTCCTTACCCTACTCCACAGCTCTTTAACTTGTCCTGAATTATAAGCAGAGAATCACTGACTGTCCAAACCAGGGCAGTCTGAGAAGGAAACAGAGATGGTAAAATCATTAAATATGTGGTTGTAATTGTTACAATGTGGGGAAAAAAGTTTTACCAAGAAAAAAAAAAAAAACTAGTTGTAAACTTACAAAAAGTCCTTATAGCAAAGGGAAGACATTTTTAAGCAGAACTGCTCAAGCTCTATCTTGGCACCTATCTACCTAAGTCACAATATCCCATGTCGCACTGACCCACCATCTACGTGGTAGCTTCTGCACAGCTGGCAGAAGCCCAAGGAGTGCCTGGGGCTGCAGGGTCCGGGCGCCTCCAGCCACTGCCGGACGTGAAGGGGTCACTGTCCCTCGCAGCCGATCGCCAAGCCCACTTATCAGCAAGCACTGCACAAGTCTTTTACACCCAAACCATGTGAAATTTCTGTTCAACACATCAGCTCACACACTCCAGACACGACTGTGGAGAAGCTGGAAGTTCAAAGTGGAGGTGTGCAAACCTGCGCTGACTTTTTTTACTGTAACCATTGATAATAATGCTTCATTTTTCTAAAGTCAAAGTCAGATGCTAAACCACAGTCCATGCCAAGACAAGAGACACAAACAGGAATCCACCCAGGCAAACCAAGACATTTGGTAACCCTCCCTAAACAGTCAGCCGTCTTAAACAATTTTCCAACGGAAAGACCCACCAATTAAAATAAACTGCAGTATTACAATAAAATCTTCACATAAATACATTTAAATGTTGTTTTCATTGTAAACCTTCCTTTATAAAGTTCACATTACCAAATGGTGTTCTGAAATTTATCCTATCAGACAATTGAATTATTTATTATATACAGCAAACCTGTAAGCAAATTCATAGAAAATTATTTCTTTTAAAGGTCACCTCACCCTTTGTGTTTTCCCAAATAAATGGTGAAAGTGTAAAACATTTACTCTAAGAACTCTTTTATTTACAGTCAAGTAGTCTTTATAAAGAGTCGGACATGATTGAGTGAGCGACTTGAGTCTTTATAATTATGAAAAGAAAACCCCTGGAGCTGTGCCCCCATACATTCTCTTAGTCTGCATATTAGTGACTGTGTAGAAGAAAACAATGTCAAAGCCAGGATTTTTCTTCTCTAATAAACTGCTACTTATTATTGCTTACTTCTCAGGGCAAACTCCTGGCATGCATTTAATCACTCCATGAAAACAGTGTAATTATACTACATACATAGCACTGCAATGATGCTGTTCAAATACAAGAGGCTTATAGTAACAAATATATTTATTACATGTACTTAAAAATACAAGAATTTTTAAAGTGCAGTATTGATTCCCATTCCTTACGTTTCTCATTTCTCATGTTTACTGCCTCTCTTCCTGACCTGGCCAGTCTATTTCACCTTATTTTCCTCACATTCTCCAGGAGAAGGTAATTTAAAATCTGTACCAATCAGAATACTCTGAATCTTCTTGAAAAAAAATGCAGAGAAGAGGGAAGTAAGGAATAAAATGAAGATCAGCATTTCCAGTCCTAGATGGCTCCATTCCTCCCTAGTCACAGTTAATGAGAGAACTCCAATGAGCAGAGGCTGCGCTTTCTAACTCAGAAAGCCTCAAGTGTGGCAGTACCAACTCACCAGCAGTGTGACAGACACCAAGAGGCCATCCTGGAGCCGAGGGTGCAGCCAGGCCATCCTTCCCTCCCCAGGCCCTGCCCAGGACTCTCACCCCCCAGAGCCACTGTCTGCTGGTTCACAGGGCTTCCAAGGACCTGGCTCCCTATGAGGTCATATTACTATGACCTCACACTCTTGGAAGTGTTTACTGTTGCGGGGGGGTGGGGGGGGGGGGGGGGGCGTGTAATGCTTTTACAGTGCTACTAAAAACAGAAGCCAGAACACAGGGGCCACTGTACATCAAGAGCATAAACAACAATGGCAGCTCGGCCTTGTTCACACTCAACGAAGCAACTGATGACCCCTCTCGGTGGGAGTGACACCCCCGTTTGTTTCCTGGAATACACAAGACATTGTCCATCTAGTCTGCTGAGTGTTAGATGCTTTCAGGAGTCTGAATCTTCCCTTCTTTATAGCTCCCCTTTTCTTCTCGATTAAGTTAACTTTAAATCTCCTAAGGTAAAATCCTTACTAGTCATTTAAATACAGAAAAGACTCCCCAAAGTTTCTCCCTGTGATATATATAAATGCACACCTCAAAACAAATATGGTTATATCTTATCTCAATATCATCAAAAGAAGGACCAGATCACTGAGTCTGACCACTAAGCCTTTTCACAACCTTTTTAGCATACTTTCAGTTCAGTTCAGTTGCTCAGTCGTGTCCGACTCTTTGCGACCCCATGAATCGCAGGACACCAGGCCTCCCTGTCCATCACCAACTCCCAGAGGTCACTCAGACTCACGTCCATCGAGTCAGTGATGCCATCCAGCCATCTCATCCTCTGTCGTCCCCTTCTCCTCCTGCCCCCAATCCCTCCCAGCATCAGAGTCTTTTCCAAAGAGTCAACTCTTCGCATGAGGTGGCCAAAGTACTGCAGTTTCAGCTTTAGCATCATTCCTTCCAAAGAAATCCCAGGGTTGATCTTCAGAATGGACTGGTTGGATCTCCTTGCAGTCCAAGGGACTCTCAAGAGTCTTCTCCAACACCACAGTTCAAAAGCATCAATTCTTCAGCACTCAGCCTTCTTCACAGTCCAGCTCTCACATCCATACATGACCACAGGAAAAAGCATAGCCTTGACTAGACGGACCTTTGTTGGTAAAGTAATGTCTCTGCTTTTCAATATGCTATCTAGGTTGGTCATAACCTTCCTTCCAAGGAGCAAGTGTCTTTTAATTTCATGGCTGCAGTCACCATCTGCAGTGATTTTGGAGCCCCCCAAAATAAAGTCTGACACTGTTTCCACTGTTTCCCCATCTATTTCCCATGAAGTGATGGGACCAGATGCCATGATCTTTGTTTTCTGAATGTTGAGCTTTAAGCCAACTTTTTCACTCTCCTCTTTCCCTTTCAACAAGAGGCTTCTTAGTTCCTCTTCACTTTCTGCCATAAGGGTGGTGTCATCTGCATATCTGAGGTTATTGATATTTCTCCCAGCAATCTTGATTCCAGCTTATGCTTCTTCCAGTCCAGCGTTTCTCATGATGTACTCTGCATAGAAGTTAAATAAACAGGGTGACAATATACAGCCTTGATGAACTCCTTTTCCTATTTGGAACCAGTCTGTTGTTCCATGTCCAGTTCTAACTGTTGCTTCCTGACCTGCATACAGATTTCTCAAGAGGCAGATCAGGTCGTCTGGTATTCCCATCTCTTTCAGAATTTTCCACAGTTTATTGTGATCCACACAGTCAAAGGCTTTGGCATAGTCAATCAAGCAGAAATAGATGTTTTTCTGGAACTCTCTTGCTTTTTCCATGATCCAGTGGATGTTGGCAATTTGATCTCTCATTCCTCTGCCTTTTCTAAAACCAGCTTGAACATCAGGAAGTTCACAGTTCACATATTGCTGAAGCCTGGCTTGGAGAATTTTGAGCATTACTTTACTAGCGTGTGAGATGAGATCAATTGTGCAGTAGTTTGAGCATTTTTTGCCATTGCCTTTCTTTGGGATTGGAATGAAAACTGACCTTTTCCAGTCCTGTGGCCACTGCTGAGTTTTCCAAATTGGCTGGCATATTGAGTGCAGCACTTTCACAGCATCATCTTTCAGGATTTGGAATAGCTCCACTGGAATTCCATCACCTCCACTAGCTTTGTTCGTAGTGATGCTTTCTAAGGCCCACTTGACTTCACATTCCAGGATGTCTGGCTCTAGGTCAGTGATCACACCATCATGATTATCTGGGTCATGAAGCTCTTTTTTGTACAGTTCTTCTGTGTATTCTTGCCATCTCTTCTTAATATCTTCTGCTTCTGTTAGGTCCATACCATTTCTGTCCTTTATCGAGCCCATCTTTGCATGAAATATTCCTTTGGTATCTCTGATTTTCTTGAAGAGATCCCTAGTCTTTCCCATTCTGTTGTTTTCCTCTATTTCTTTGCACTGATCGCTGAGGAAGGCTTTCTTATCTCTTCTTGCTATTCTTTGGAACTCTGCATTCAGATGTTTATATCTTTCCTTTTCTCCTTTGCTTTTTGCTTCTCTTCTTTTCACAGCTATTTGTAAGGCCTCCCCAGACAGCCATTTTGCTTTTTTGCATTTCTTTTCCATGGGGATGGTCTTGATCCCCATCTCCTGTACAATGTCACTATAACTAGGCTCAAACACATCATTATTAATCAAAACAGGAACCATCATAATCACACATTTTTTCCAAGAAGAAATAAAGCAAAAAAAAAAAAAAAAAAAAAATCCATGCTTCAGGATCTGATGAACTCTGGGAAAGCATTTTCTGCCTCCTGATGGCTGTGAAAGCGTTTTCCCTGCTGAAAGTTTCCAAGACGCCAGAAGAAGTGGTAGTTAGTTGGCAACACGTCAGGCGAAATGGTGGATGAGATGAAACTCGGTAGCCCAATTCATTCAACTTTTGAAGTGCTGGTTATGAACCATGTGGTCGGGAGTTGTTGTGGAGAAGAATCGGGCCCGTTCTGTTGACCAATACCAGCGGCAGGTGTGGCAGTTTTCAGTGAGTCTCATCGATTTGCTGAGCACACTTCTCAGATGGAATGGTTTCCCCGGGATTCAGAAAGCTGTAGTGGATCAGATGGGCAGCAAATCACCAACATGACCATGACCCTTTTCTGGTCCAAGTGTGACTTTGGGAAGTGCTCTGGAGCTTCTTCTCGGTCCAACCACTGAGCTCGTCATCACTGGCTGTCATATAAAATCCACTTTCCGTTACACCTAATAATCTGGTTGAGAAATGGTTTGTTGTTGTAGAATAAGAGAAGACAACACTTCAAAGTGATTTTTTTTATTTTCAGTCAGCTCATGAGGCACCCTCTTATCAAGCTTTTTTTCCTTCCCAATTTGCTTCAAATGCCAATGACCATAGAATGGCTGACACTGAGTTCTTCAGCAACTTGTGTAGCTGTAAGAGGATCAGCTTCAATAATGCTCTCAATTGGTTGTTGTCAACTTCCACGGGCCAGCCACAACATTCCTCATCTTTAAGGCTCCCTTCTCCTTTGCAAAACCACTTCTTGAACCACCACTCCACTGTATGTTCATTAGCAGTTGCTGGGCCAAATGCATTGCTGATGTTGCAAGTTGTCTCTGTTGCTTTACGACCCATTTTGAACTCAAACATATCACTCAAATTTGCTTTTTGTCTAGCATCATTTCTATAGTCTAAATATAAACAGCAAGTAATAAGTCATTAGCAAAAAAAAACGCAAAGTGAGAAATGCACATTAAAATGATGTATAACATAACCACACTCAAGAACATATTCCAATATCAAATGGCAAAGTTTAACAATGTAAAAACGCAATTACTTTTGCACAAACCTAACAGTTCACTGTAAATGATCCTGAAAAGTTCCAGGCGGACTGATATCAGCAGAGGGTACCAGATATACTATCTCACTTCATACTTACTTTAAGTTTTTTAAATGTTTTAAAAATTTTATATAATTGTGGTAATAAAGCTGGGTTAAAAAAATTAAGAAGGCTAAGGTACGCCTCCTGCATTTAGACAACAACAATCAACAGTCACTTACTTCAGTTTCATACATAAGCAAGTTAGAGGCAAGTCAGAAGAATCCCAAGGAGTAAGAGGAAATGACTCCACTCACAAGTGGAATAAAAGGTCAGAGGGAGCGCTGTGACCAAGTAGGCTGAGGATGCAGTCACTGAGGCCCGAAGCTAGTGACTCAGGGGAGTCAGAAGGAAGGTGGTCAAGAAGGCTTCTCAGGCCAATAGCACGAGTGAGGCACACTTACAACCCAGAAGCATAAACATCCCCTGAGAAACGAAAGAAGTCTTCTTGGCTTCCATTATCTATGGCACTTATTTCTCAGGAAGAACAGAGATAGCAACTAATCTTTAAAAAAAAAAAAACTCTATCAAAAAAAATTAATTACTTTTTTATTGAAGTATAGTTGATTTACACTGCTGTATTAGTTTCAGGTAACAAAGCAATTCAGTAATACAAAATATAGATCTATATTCTTTTTCAGGCTTTTCTTTCTCATAGGTTATAAAACACTGAGTATAATTCCCTGTGCTGTACAGTAGGTCCTTGTTATTTATTTTATATATAGCAGTATATGGGGAAGGCAATGGCACCCCACCCCAGTACTTTTGCCTGGAGAATTCCATGGACGGAGGAGCCTGGTAGGCTCCAGTCCATGGGGTCGCTAAGAGTCGGACACAACTGAGCGGCTTCACTTTCACTTTTCGCTTTCATGCATTGGAGGAGGAAATGGCAACCCACTCCAGTGTTCTTGCCTGGAGAATCCCAGGGACAGGGGAGACTGGTGAGCTTCCGTCTATGGGGTCGCACAGAGTCGGAGACGACTGAAGCGACTTAGCAGCAGCAGCAGCAGCAGCATATATATGTTATGGAGAAGGCAATGGCACCCCACTCCAGTACTCTTGCCTGGAGAATCCCATGGACAGAGGAGCCTGGTAGGCTGCAGTCCATGGGGTCGCTGAGAGTCAGACATGACTGAGCGATTTCACTTTCTCTTTTCACTTTCATGCATTGGAGAGGAAAATGGCAACCCACTCCCGTGTTCTTGCCTGGAGAATCCCAGGGACGGGGAAGCCTGGTGGGCTGCCGTCTATGGGGTCGCACAGAGTCGGACACGACTGAAGTGACTTAGCATTAGCATATATATGTTAACCTCAAACTCCTGATTTATCCCTCTCTGCTTTTTCGTCTTTGGTAAACATAAGTTCCTTTTGTTCGTTTGTCAGTCTATTTCTGTTTTATATTTTAAGTTCATTTGTATCACTTTTACTTTTTTAGATTCCACATATAAGGGATGTTATACGCGTCTCTGTCTGGCTTACTCCTTAGTATGGTGATCTCCAGGTCCATCCATGTTGGTGCAAATAGCATTATTTCATTCTTTGTGTGGCTGAGCAACATTCCACTGTATGTATGTACCACATCTTCTTTATCTATTTCTCTGTCAGCTGACTCTTAGATTGTTTCTCTGTCTGGACTACTGTAAGCACTGCTGCAATTAACACTGAGGTGCCTGTATCTTTCTGAGTTATGGTTTTCTCTGGATATTTGCCTCTGAGTGGGATTGCAGGATCATTTGGTACTTCTATTTTTAGTTTTTTAAGGAACCTCCATATTGTTCTTGATAGGGGCTGTATCAATTTACATTCCTACCAACAACGTAGGAGGGTTCCCTTACATACTCTCCAACATGTGGAGAGTTCTCCACATACTCTCCAGCATTTATTATTTGTAGACTTTTTGGTGATGGCCATTCTGATCACTGTGGAGGTGATACCTCTTTGTACTTTCGATTTGCATTTACCTAGTAATCGGAGAAGGCAATGGCATTCACTCCAATACTCTTGTCTGGAAAATCCCATGGACAGAGGAGCCTGGAAGACTGCAGTCCATGGGGTCACTGAGGGTCGAGCACAACTAAGCAACTTCACTTTCACCTTTCACTTTCATGCATTGGAGAAGGAAATGGCAACCCACTCCAGTGTTCTTGTCTGGAGAATCCCAGGGATGGGGGAGCCTGGTGGGCTGCCGTCTATGGGGTCGCACAAAGTCAGACACAACTGAAGTGACTTAGCAGTAGCAGTGATCACCAATATCGAGCATCTTTTTATGTGCCTGCTGTCCATTTGCATGTCTTTTTTGAAAAAAGTCTATTTAGAAGAGACACAAGATGGCGGAGGAGTAGGTGAAAATGGAGTACATCTATTTTCACAGAGGCATCAGGAATGTATCTTCAGGTTCAGAGGATCTCACAGAGAACCAGCTGAGTACTAACAGGAGTCCCTGACCACCAGACGGGAATATACAGTTCCACTTGCGTGGAGCTCACTAGGATGAAGGAAGAAGAGAAAAGAAGAGAAAAGGAGAGTGAGCAGGACCTGACCTGCACCAGGGAGTGGGGCAGGTGAAGCAAGAGTGAGATTCCAGGCAGTCTGCTAAGACAGAAGGGAAGCATTTGAGGCCATCAGAGTAACAGCAGCTCATCAGCGACAGGCCGAAGGAAGCAAGAACCGCACGGACAATCCGTGCTGCAGTCCTACATACCCCGGACGAGGACGCAAGTCCGCCTGAAAGCACGGCGGCTGGGAGCTGGAGCATGGGAGTGGAGAGCAGTCCCAGGGCCAGCACTGCTGTTAACTGAGGGAAGACGATGGCCCAAGGGGACAAGGAGGAGGAAACCTGCACGGAATGCCTCTGAAGGAACGCTGGGCAGCCAAGGAGGCAGGGCGCTACTGCCGAGTCACCGCAGCGGGTGGAGCCATCACTGTGGCCTCCCTCTCCACATGCGGTGCGGGCAGCTGACCAATAGAGAAAGACCCCAGGGAGGGCGGCCCTTTGAGCGCCTGACCTGCAGAGCAGTAGAGAAGGCCCCCGGCCAGGGTGCCCTTGCGTACCTCCTATGTCAAGCAGTAGAGAAGGACCAGCCAGGAAGGCCCTTTGAGTGTCAGGTGCCAGAGGACAGAAGGGGATTCTAATAAGGCCATGTCTTCTACACCTATGATCACTGCCTTCCCTACACACCTGGTGCTGCTGAGTCCCTGCAATGCAAGCCACAGCGCCACCGCCACACTCGGTCCTCACGGGGGCAGAGAGGACAGAGGCTAGAAAAGAAAATTTATAGCATCATGTCTCCTGCAACCATGGCTGCTGGCTTCCCTCTGCACCAGGCACCACTGGGGTCTGCATGATCCAAGCGGCCATGCCACCTGCACGCTAGGTCCTCACTGGGGCAGAGCTGCCAGAGACTAGAAAAGAATCCTTACAGCACCACATGTCCCGTGCCTGTGTGAGCTTCCCTGTGTATCTGGTTCAGCTGGGGTCCCCATGATCCGAGCAGCTGCACCACCTCCAGGCCCCGTCTTCACCGAGGCAGAACCAAGCCCTCCAGGGCAGCCTCAGGACCAAACTCCTAGGGATGATCCTCAGGCCGAGGTGGGAATAAAACAACAGTTGAGCTCCAGAGGCAGAGTGATTAAGGAAAAGGATCAAAAACCTTCTCGCCAGCTGTACAAGCTGCAGATTAAATCCACACCATCAGCTAGGTGGACTCTGTGTTTATGGAATATATAAAAGGACAATGAGTGTTCTCACAAAAGAAAACGCCCCAGCTCTGGCAGCTGTGGACACTGGAGGTGAGGGCACGCAGGAGTAGCACCAACTTAGGGTCTGAGCCATCCCTACAGCAAGTCCTGAGACCAGACTCCTCAGTACTGGAGGGTTTCCTAGGAAAGCAGAAGTGGGCTGCAGCTCAAAGTAGGGGAAAGGATGCTGACAGCTGAGACCTGAGAAAAACATTTTTTATTATTCTTATATTTTGATTCATTCTGTAGTTGGTTCAGGTTTCCCCCCCACCTTTTTTTTTTCCTCTGTTGCTGTGGTTGCTGTTTTCATTATGATTATTATCTATATTTTGACTTTTGAGAATTTATTTTGTTTTATTTTGTTTTTTAATCATGCTTTTAATTTCCTTTATTATTTCTACTTTGGCTTTCTGCAGTTTTGTGTATTTTTTTTCTTTTTTTGTTGTTCTATTCTTGTCGATATTTTTTATAGTAAATATAGATCTTTTTATATACTATTTAACTTTGCTTTCCTAGTTTTCCCTTTTCTTTGTGGTGCTTGGTTGTCTTGTTCTCTTCGTATATTTTGGTCTTGTTTTCTGTTTTGTGTTGTCATCAGTTTTGTTTTCAATTGGCCGGTATTGTTTTTGGTTTCCTTTGCTCGCTGGGCCACTCTCCTGTACCTTATTTACTTTGGTCTGTTTGGGGTTTGTGCGGGTGTATGTTCCTTTCTTTTTGTTTCTATTTGTCTGATTTTTGCCTTTACCATTTGTCTGGGCTTTATTTTTTGACTCTTGAGTTTTCTGTTTATCTCTTATTTTATTAGTTATTTTTCTTTCTGTTTTTTGTTTCCTTTATTCCCCTTTATTGACATAACAAACAGCTTGTGGTTTGGTTCCCCAACCAGAGGTCAGGTGTGAGCTTTTGGGGTGGGAGCGCGGAGTCCAGGACACTAGGCTGCCAGAGAACGCTTGACCTCGGGGAGGATTAATCAGTGAGAACATCCACAAAGGCCTCCAACTGAATCCAAGACCCTGAGCCCAACTGGCAGCAGCACCCACACAGGATGCCTCATGCAAACAACAAGCGAGACGACACAAGGGCAGTCATCAGCAGACGGGCTTCCCACAGACACCCCAAAACAAACCACCTCACACAGTCCTGCTTATCAGAGGGGACAAAGCTCACTTCCTTCCACCAGAAGGCAGGCACAAGTCCCTCCCAACACGAAGCCTACACAAGCCACTGGACCAATGTCACCAACCAAGAGTACAGATCAGAAGAGACACTATGACCCTATAGCCTGGGGAAAGGAGACCTCAAACACAGTAAGTTAGACAAAATGAAAAGACATAAATATTGTGCAAATGAAGGAGTAAGGTAAAAACCCACAAGACAAAATAAATGAAAAGGAAATAGGCAAACTACCTGAAAAAGACTTCATAGTCATTACAGTAAAGATGTTGCAAAATCTCAAAAATAGAACGAAAAAAATGCAAGAATCATTTAACACATTTGACAAGGAGTTAAAAGAAATAAAGAAAAAACAGTGACAACACAATTACTGAAATTAAAAATATTCTAGAAGGAATCAATAGCAAATAACTGAGGCAGAAAGGATAAGTGAGGTGGAAGACAGAATGGGGAAAATAACTGCTGAAGAGGAGAATAAAGAAAAAAGAATGAAAAGAATTGAGGATAGTCTCAGAGACCTCTGGAACAATATTAAATCCACCAGCATTCGAATTACAGGGATCTTAGAAGAAAAAGAGAAAAATAAAGGGTCTGTTAAGTTTTTTGAAGGGATTATAACCAAAAGCTTACCCAAAATGAGAAAAGAATAGTCAATCAATTCCAATAAATGCCGAGTTCCATACAGGATAAACCCAAGGAGAAAAATGCCGAGACACATTAATCAAACTAACAAAAATTAAACACAAAGAAAAAATATTAAAGGTAGCAAGAGAAAAGCAACAAGTAACATACAAGGAAAACCCCATAAGGTTAACAGCCGATCTATCAGCAGAAAGATCTCTGAAGGGGGATATATTTAAAATAATGAAAGGCAAAGATCTACAACCAAGATTACTCTATCCAGCAAGGGTCTCATTCAGGTTCAGAGAAATCAAAAGCTTTATAGATAGTCAAAAGTGAAAAGAGAATTCAGCACTACAAAAGCAGCTTTACAACAAATGCTAAAGGAATTTCCCCACACAGGAAACAAGAAAAGACCCACAAAAATAAACCCAAAACAATAAAGTAAAGGTTAATAGGATCACACATATCAATAATTACTTTAAATGTAAATGGATTAAATGCTCCAAACAAAAGACTGGTTGAAAGGATACAAAAACAAGACTCACCTATATGCCGTGTATATTAGACTCACTTCAGAACCACAGCCAAATACAAACTGAAAATGAGATAATGAAAAAAGATATTTCATGCAAACAGAAATCAAAAGAAAACTGCAGTAGCAATTCTCATATCAGACAAAATAGAACTTAAAGAATATTATAAGAGATAAGAAGGACATTACATAATGATCAAGAGATCGACCCAACAAGACGCAACAACTATAAATATGCATCCAACGAAGGAACACCTGAATACATAAGGCGAACACTAGCAGATGTGGAAGGTAACTGACGGTAACATAATAGTAACAGCAGGCTTTCATAAGCCACTCACACCAGTGAACAGATCATGAAAACAGAAAATTAATAAGGGAACACAAGCCTACAGTGAAACACGAGCCCTAAATGACACATTTAGACCAGATGGACCTAATGGTATCTTCAGGACATTCCATTCAAATGCAGCAGAATACACTTTCTTCTCAAGTGCACATGGAACATTCTCCAGGATAAATCACATATTGGGCCACAAATCAAGCCTCAGTAAATGTAAGAAAACTGAAATCATATCAAGCATCTTTTCTGACTACAATGCTAAGAGTGTGTGTGTGCACACTCAGTTGTGTATGACTCTTTGCAACCCCATGGACTGTAGCCCACCAGGATCCTCTGTCCATGGAATATTCCAGGCAAGAATAGTGGAGTGGGTTGCCATTTCCTATTCCAAGGCATCTTCTTGACCCAGGTTTCGAACCCATGTCTCTTGCATTTCCTGCACTGGCAGGCGGGTTCTTTACCAGCTGGGCCACCTATGAGATTAGATACCAAATACAGGGGAAAAAAGGTATAAGAAACAGAAGCACATTTTTAAAAAAAGAAAGAAAGAAAATTAAACTATAGGCTTCTAAATAACCAACAAGTCATTAAAGGGAAGTCAAAAAATACATAGAAACAAATGACAATGAAAATATGACAACTCAAAACCTATGGGATGCAGCAAAAGCAATTCTATCTCAAGAAATAAGAAAAAACATCAAATTGACAAGCTAACCTTACACCTAAAGTGACCGGAAAAAGAAGAACAGAAAAACGAAAAACCCCAAGTTAGTAAAAGGACAAAATCATAGAAGATAAGAGCAGAAATAAATGAAAAATAAATGAAGGGAACAACAGCAATGATCAATAAAACTAAAAGCTGGTTTTTTGAGAAGATAAAATTGACAAACCATTAGCAAGATTTATCAAGAAAAAAAGTGTGAAGACTCAAATCAGGAAAATTAGAGATGCAAAGGGAGAAATTAAAAGTCAACACAGATACACGAAGGATTACAATAGACGATTAAGAGCAACTATATGCCAATAAAATGGACAACCTGGAAGAAATGGAAAGGTTTGTAGAGAAGATCAACCTTCTAAGACTGAACCAGGAAGAAACAGAAATTAGGAACAAGTAAATCACAGGTAATGAAATTGAAAATGTGATTTAAAAAAATCTCTCAAAAAACAAAAGTCCAGGGCCAGATGGCTTCACAGATAAATTCCATCAAACATTCAAAGATGAGCTATACCTATCCGTCTCAAACTCTCTCAAAAAGTTGGAGACGGAGGAACAATTTCAAACTCATTCTACAAGGCCACCATTACTCTGATACCAAAACTGGAAAAAGACATCATAACAAAAAAGAAAATTACAGGCCAATATCACTAATTAACATAGATGAAAAAATCAACAAAATTTTAGCAAACGAATCCAACAACACATTAAAAGGATCATACGCCAGGATCAAGGTGGGTTTATCCCAGGGATGCAAAGATTCTTCCATATATCCAAATCAGTCAATGTGATATACCATATTAACAAGATAAACGTCATATGATACTCTCAATAGATGCAGAAATGGCTTTCAACAAAGTTCAGCACCCATTTATGATTTAAAAAAAAAAAAAAAAAACTCTTCAGAAAATGGGCAGAGAAGGAACCTGTGTGTGTGCTGCACTCAGCGACTTCAGCTGTGTCTGACTGTGCGTGACCCTGTGGGCTGTTGCCTGACTGGCTCCTCTGTCCATGGCATTCTCCAGCAAGAATACTGGAGTGGGTTGCTGAGCCCCCTCCAGGGGATCTTTCCGATCTAGGCACTGAACCCGCATCTCTTACATCCCCTGCACTGGCAGGCAGGTTCTTTACCACCAGCGTCACCTGGTAACTCAACATTATAAAGGCCATGGATGATAAACCCACAGCGAACATTTTCTCGATGGTGAAAAGCCGAAAGCATTTCCTCTAAGATCAGGAACAAGACAAGGGTGCCCACTCTCACCACTATTATTCAACATAGTTTTGGAACCCCTAGACATGGGAATCAGAGAAGAAACAGAAATAAAGGGAATCCAGATTGGAAAAGAAGAAGTAAAACTCTCACTGTTTGCAGACAATATGATATTACACATAGAAAACCGTAAAGATACTACCAAAAAATTAATAGAGCTAATTAGCGAATTTGGCAAAGTTGCAGGATCATAAAGTCAATACACAGAAATCTCTTGCTTTCCTATGCACTAGCAATGAAAAATCAGAATGAGAAAGTAAGTATTCAGTGCCATGTACCACTGCAATGAAAGGAGACAAAAGACCTGCATACCGAAAACTGTAAGACACCGAGGAAAGAAATCAAAGGCAACACAACCAGATAAAGAGATATACCATGTTCCTAGACTGGAAGAATCAATAGTGTGAAAATGACCATACTACCCAGAGCAATCTACAAACTCAGTGCAATCCTTATCAAGTTTCCAAAGGCATTTTCCACAGAACAAGAACAAAATATTTTACAATTTGTATGGAAACACAGAATATCCCAAATTGTCAAAGCAATCTTGAGAAAGGAAAATAGAGTTGGAGGAATCAACCTTCCTGACTTCAGATTATCCTACAAAGCTACAGTCATTAAGACAGAATGGTACTGGAACAAAGACAGAAATATAGACCAATAGAACAAGAAAGAAAGCCAAGAGATAAACCCACACAGCTATGGGCACCTTATCTTTAACAAAGGAGGCAAGAATATGTAATGGAGAAAAGACAGTCTCTTCAATAAATGGGGGTGGGAAAACTGGATAGCTACATGTAAAAGAATTAAATTAGAACACTTCCTAACATCTTGCCCCCAAATAAACTCAAAATGGATTAAAGACCTGAATGCAAGACCAGAAACTATAAAACTCCTAGAAGAAAACATAGGCAGAACACTCTGATATAAATGAGAGCAAGATCCTCTATGACCCACCTCCTAGAGTAATGAAAATTAAAACAAAAATAAAGAAGACCTAATTAAACCTAAAAGCTTTTGCACAGCAAAGGAAACCATAAACAAGATGAAAAGACAACTCTCAGAATGGGAGAAAATAACTACAAATGAAGCAACTGATAAAGGATTAATCTTCAAAATATACAATCAGCTCATGTAGGTCAATATCAGAATAACAAAAAACCCAATCGTGAAATGGGCAGAAGACCTAAACAAACATTTCTCTAAAGAAGACAGACAGATGGCTAATAAACACATGAAAAAATGCTCAACATCACTTATTATTAGACTAATGCAAATCAAAACTACAATGATGTATCACCTCACACTGGTCAGAACACCCATTATCAAAAAATCTACAAACAATAAATGCTGGAGAGGATTTGGAGAAAAGGGAACCCTCCTACACTGTTGATGAGAATGTAAATTGATACAGCCACTATGAAGAACAGTGTGGAGACTCATTTAAAAATTAGGAATAAAATTACCATACGGCCCAGCCATCTCACTACTGGGCATATACCCTAAGAAAACCAAAATTCTAAAAAACACATGTACCCCAATGTTGATTATAGCACTATTCACAATAGTTGGGACATGGAAGCAACCTAGATGCCCATCAACAGATGAATGAATGAAGAAGTTGTGGTACATATACACAATGGGCTATTACTCAGACATAAAAATGACTGAATTTGAGTGAATTCTAGTGAGGTGGATGAACCCAGAGCCTGCTATAGAGAGTGACTAAGTCATAAAGACAAATATCATATATTAGCACATATATATGGAATCTAGAAAACTGTTACTGATGAACCTATTTGGAGAAGGCAATGGCACCCGACTCCAGTGTTCTTGCCTGGAGAATCCCAGGGACAGGGGAGCCAGGTAGGCTACAGTCCATGGGGTCGCTAAGAGTCGGACATGACTGAGCGACTTCACTTTCTCTTTTCACTTTCATGCACTGAAGAAGGAAATGGCAACCCACTCCAGTGTTCTTGCCTGGAGAATCCCAGGGACGGGGGAGCTGGGTGGGCTGCTGTCTCTGGGGTCACACAGAGTCGGACACGACTGAAGCGACTCAGCAGCAGCAGCAGCAGCAGCAGCAGCAGCAGCAGAGCTGCAGACATAGACAACAGGCTTGTGGATGCAGCAGGGAAAGGAGAGGGTGGGGCGGATTGAGAGAGTGCCACTGAAACATGCACATGACCACATGCAAACACAGATGGTCAGTGGGGATCTGCTCTAGGACACAGGGACCTTGGCCCAGTGCTCTGTGACAGCCTGGAGAGAAGGATAGGATGTGGGGTGGGAAGGATGTAGGAAGGATGTTCGTGAGGGAGGGGACATATGTATACATGAGGGACTCATGTTGATGCATGGCAGAAACCAGCAGGGCATTGTAAAGCAATTATACTCCAACTAAAAATAAAAATTAAAAAAAAAAAGAAATGTGTATTTAGATCTTTTGCCCATTTTTAATTGGGTTGTTTGATCTATCGATTTGGGACACATAATCTGTTTGTAAATTTTAGAGTTTAATCCTTTGTTGGTCACATCATTTGCAAACATTTTCTCCCGTTCCACAGGCTGTCTTTTTGTTGTTTACAGTTTCCTTTGATGTGCAAAAGCTTTTGAGTCTAAGTAGATCCCGCTGTCTTACTTTTTGTTTTTATATTTGTTACTCTAGGAGACGGACCCAAAAACATATTGCTACAATTTGTGTCAAAGAATTTCCTGCCTTGGTTTTCCTCTAGGAATTTTATAGTATCCAGTCTTACATTTAGGTCTCTAATTCATGCTGAGCTTATGTTTTCTGTATGGTGTTAAAGAATGTTCTAATTTCATTCTTTAACATATAGCTGTCAAGTTTTCCCAGCACCACTTACAAAAGAGACAGTCTTTTCTCCATTGCATATTCTTGCCTCCTTTGTCATAGTAATCAAAACTACGCGTGTGGGTGTATTTCTGGGCTTTCCAGCCTGTTCCACTGATTTATATTCTGTTTTTGTGCCAATGCCATACTATTTTGATTATTACAGCTTTTCAGTATAGTCTGAAGTCAGGGATCCATATTCTTTCAACTCCATTTTTCTTTCTTACAACTGCTTTGGCTCTTTGGGGTCTTTTGCTTTTTCATACACAATTTATAAAGCTTTTTCTTCTACTTCTGTGAAAAATGCCATTGGTAATTTGATAGGTATTGCATTGAATTTGTAGATTGCCTTGTGTAGTATAGTCATTTTGACAATATTAATTCTTCCAGTCTAAGAACACACTTCCATCTGTTAGTATCATCTTTGATTTCTTTCATCAGCATTTTATTGTTTTTGGAGTACAGATCTTTTTACTTCCTTCAGTTCCATTCAGTCACTTAGTCATGTCCAACTCTTTGAGACACCATGGACTGCAACACGCCAGGGTTCCCTGTCCATCACACCTGGAGCTTTCTCAAACTCATGTCCGTCGAGTTGGTGATGCCATCCAACCATCTCATCCTCTGTCGTCCCTTTCTCCTCCTGCCTTCAATCCTTCCCAGCATCAGGGTCTTTTCCAACGAGTCAGTTCAGTCCTTCCAATGAATATTCAGGACTTATTTCCTTTAGGATGGACCGGTTGGATCTCCTTGCAGTTCTTCTCTAGCACCGCAGTTCAAAAGCATCAGTTCTTCAGTGTTCAGCTTTCTTTATGATCCAACTCTCAGATCCATCCATACATGACTAGTGGAAAAACCATAGCTTTGATTAGATAGACTCTTGTTGGCAGAGTAATGTCTCTGCTTTTTAATATAGTGTCTAGGTTTGTCATAGCTTTTCTTCCAAGGAGCAAGCATCTTTTAATTTCATGGCTGCAGCCACCATCTGCAGTGATTTTGAGCCCAAGAAAAGAAAGTCTATAACTGTTCCCATTGTTTCTCCATCTATTTGCCATGAAATCATGGGACCAGGTACCATGATCTTAGTTTTTTGAACGCTGAATTTTATCTCCTTAGGCAGGTTTATTCCTAGGTATTTTATTTGTTTTGATGTGAAAGCAAATGAGATTATTTCCTTAATTTATGCTTCTGATCTTTCATTGTTAATGTATAGAAACGCAAGAGATTTCTATTTATTCTGTATCCTGCGATTTTACTGAGTTCATTGCTGAGCTTTAGGAGCTTTCTACACCTAATCTAATGTCAAGGGAAGTGTCAGCTACAGCATCTCCAATGGTACTATTTCCTACTAGCATCTAATTCTGGCTGAGCCTGGAAGTAGTGCTTCCCAGAGGTGGTCTCAGGCAAACTGTGGTCCCGAGACAGGCCTTAGCACTCTTCTTCCCTCAGGAAGGGCTTCTTCTCTCAGGAATAAGAAGGAATGCATACTAGAGGGAGAGGGAGGAGAGAGGGGAAGGAGAGGGAGAAGCAGGGAAGGGAGAGGTGGGAAGGATAAGAAGGGAGGGGGAGTTAGAAAGGGAGAGAGCAAGCAGAGAGTATGTAAGCGTATGGAGAAAAACAGGAGACAGAGGAGAACAGATCCTGAGTTTGCTTCAGAGACTTGAAGACGTGGTAAGTATAATGTGCCCACAGCATATCCAGGCAGTGCTACCTATGGGAACTCAGCATAGGCACAGCAGCCACCCGTTCAACCAAGGAACCTTGCTATGTGCCAACAGTAAAAAAAAAAAAAAAAAGTCTAGCCGAGTATTCATCTGAATACAATGCCACTGCAGTGAAAGAATTAGGAGGTTCCATTAATTTATTAATGAGATTCTCCATGCAAGCACTCAGTTTGCCAGTAGGGAACAACTATATTTACAAGATGTTAAAAGTGAGTGTCTGTTGCAAAGCTCCCACGGGACTGTGCTGTGCGTGTGCTGTGCCAAGTCGCTTCAGTCATGTCTAACTCTCTGTGACCCTATGTACAGTAGCCCACCAGGCTTTTCTGTCCATGGGATTCTCCAGGCAAGAATAAAGAATACTGGAGTGGTTCAAACAGAGGTTCCATCAATCACCAGTTTGGGTCAAATCCATCATTCTCCATAAGACTCAAATCTGTTCACCTGCACAGTGAAGAGCACGAGGGGTCATCAAGGTTAAATGAGGAGCCTGTGTAAACGGTCAGTGCGGGGTGTGTACACGGTAAACGGTCAGTGCAGGGTGTGTACACGGTAAACAACACACGCCAGCTGCCACCACCTGACCCACTTTCATCGCTACAACACCCCCCACACATCATTAAGATTATTACATGAGACGATTACATTTGACAGTATTTTATTACATGTAAAGTGCTATTTGTAATCATATATAAATGTTGGCTCTCAGTAGAAATGAATACTTGATTTTTCTAAAGAAAGTTGCTTCAAATGAACCCATGTTTGCCATTTATATAGAATTTAACAGTAGCCTGCACCAAGCTCCTCCATCCATGGGATTTTCTAGGCAAGAGTACTGGAGTGGGTTGCCGTTTCCTCCAGGGAATCTTCCCGACCCAGGGATCGAACCCACGTCTCCCTTTATAGGCAGACGCTTTACCGTCTGAGCCACCAGGGAAGTCCTAGATGGAACTACCTCTTACCTACTAATATAAATGATTTAGGGGTCTTTATAAGAGAACCATAAACAGAACCTAATAATCAAAACTCCTTAATACTATTTCTCTCTTCAGCACAAGGCCAAAATTAAGTCTTTACCAGTGAAGAATTCTAGTGTCACTGAGAGATTGTGCCCTCAGAATGTGCCTGGCTCCCTTTACTCAGTCCTGCGTTCAGTATTCCAGAAGAGGGCGCCAGTGTGCAAGGCGGTTTACAGTGTCTGACCCTAACTTACCGAGAGCGTGAATTTGCCTTAGCAACACGAATTTCAGTAAATAATTGGACTCCTCATCCTTCCACAGATTCAGACTCCTCTGGGGGCATGGTCCAGAAGATACAGGTTTCCACATTTTGCTTTTGGGGGGTTCTTTGTTTCCTTTTGCCCTTCTGTATTAAACTGCAGCTTTTCTGGGCCAGCTAGCTCTTAACTGAGCATGAAGTATCTGTGTAATATTATCAAGTCAACTTTAATACAACCACATTATAAAAATTTGAGATGAATCATTTGTAAAGCAACTATTTCTAGATGTTGAACTTGATGACTAAGCTAGAGAAAAAATAAAAACGCATTTACACATTCACTATTTGCACAGGAGATTCTTTGTACAAAGTGGGATCAATGAATCTCAATCCAAGGGGACAGGAAAGGAAGACTAAATCACTTGCAGAGAGACTAACTTGTTTTCCTGGAATATTGTTGAAATGTAATTGGAATTCTAAGTTTACAAGGTTCATAAAAAACAGCTTTTGGCTATGTTACTTCATGGCCTCAATATGGCATTAAAATTTCTAATGACATCATAGCATTCTCCATCCTGACAAAAGAAAATAAAGGGGCAATTACATTTCATTTCCTTGTAAATTAATAAGCAGATGGTCTGAAGTTGATTATATCATTTAATAATGTGATTAAAATATACTACAAACTCTGCAGGAAACAAAACAGTCTGAATTTAGACAACATAGAAAAACACCTGTTATCCAAGCCAACATATCGCATCCTTTCCTGTCTCTTCCATTTCAAATTATCTAATTTTAAAATATTTTATTTAAAGGAAGATTTTATTTATTATTCATAAATAAATAAATAAGTCAGTCAATCAATTAATCAAAGATTCACTGGAAACCTCCCTCCTCCAAATGAGAAGGAAGAAAGGAGGTGCTACTTGATCTCACAACTCAAGAAAAAAGGAACGCAAGAGGTCCAACTGCCTCTCGCTGCCTAATTCAATACAATTATTATCAAGACAGCTTAACACCCTCAGGCAGAATACCCACTGTAGCACAGAGTGAGACCAAATTTAACTCTCAAAGAAAAGTTATAGAAAGAAATGCCAAGTTTTTTAGAATTTATTTTATTGAAGTATAGTTGATTTATAATGTTGTGTTAATTCCTACTATACAGCAAACTGGTTCAATTACACACACACATATATATACACACACACATACATATATATATACACACACATATATATATACATACACATATATATACATACACGTATATACACACACACACATGTACACATATACATTCTTTTTCATAATGGTTTATCACAGGTTTTTAAAGTAAAAAAATGCCTAGGCTAGCTCCTCTTTTTCTCTCTGAAATCCTTATCGAATAAAAAGAGAGGAAAGGAATATACAGACAAATAGTGGTCACATACAACTCCTATATAAGAAACCTACTGACAGTGGTTGTTTTGCTGTGACGCTTATAATGACACTGCTCAGTGAAGCTTCCCAGTTTAATCTATCATTAAAAAAAAATCATTCAAGAACAATAAATTCCCAAACAGCCATGTGAAACTCAACATATGCCTTATTATTGCTTAAATCCTAATTATCTAAAATTTTCTGGTTTCTTAAGTTTTTTTTCATATGTGACTATCTGATACTTGAAATAATCAGTTTTTTATCACTAAGGTTATATTATTGAGAGAAAGTTATGACTAAACAATAATGGTTTTAAAGTACCATATTCTGGACCTTCCTACCCCAAGGGGATTAAAAATACTCAATTTCAAATTAAAAAATAAGAAGCACTGAATTACCTTCCATCAGATCTCAAAATATCTTCTAATTATTAATATTTACATCTAATGGAAGTTCCATACATTTAAGAATGCAATGAATAATTTTTATGCAAAAATTTCTTTTCTGTCCACATTTTTGCTGAGTAGAATTATTATTAGCATATATTCCCTAGATCTTATAGATAGAGTGCCTGATGAACTATGGAATGAGGTTCGTGACACTGTACAGGAGACAGGGACCAAGACCATCCCCATGGAAAAGAAATGCAAAAAAGCAAAATGGCTGTCTGGGGAGGCCTTACAAATAGCTATGAAAGGAAGAGAAACAAAAAGCAAAGGAGAAAAGGAAAGATATAAACATATGAATGCAGAGTTCCAAAGAATAGCAAGAAGAGATAAGAAAGCCTTCCTCAGCGATCAATGCACAGAAATAGAGGAAAACAACAGAATGGGAAAGACTAGGGATCTCTTCAAGAAAATCAGAGATACCAAAGGAACATTTCATGCAAAGATGGGCTCAATAACGGACAGAAATGGTATGGACCTAACAAAAGCAGAAGATATTAAGAAGAAGTGGCAAGAATACACAGAAGAACTGTACAAAAAAGAGCTTCATGACCCAGATAATCACGATGGTGTGATCACTGACCTAGAGCCAGACATCCTGGAATGTGAAGTCAAGTGGGCCTTAGAAAGCATCACTACAAACAAAGCTAGTGGAGGTGATGGAATTCCAGCTGAGCTATTCCAAATCCTGAAAGATGAAGCTGTGAAAGTGCTGCACTCAATATGCCAGCCAATTTGGAAAACTCAGCAGTGGCCACAGGACTGGAAAAGGTCAGTTTTCATTCCAATCCCAAAGAAAGGCAATGCCAAAGAATGCTCCAACTACCACACAACTGCACTCATCTCACACACTAGTAAAGTAATGCTCAAAATTCTCCAAGCCAGGCTTCAGCAATATGTGAACCGTGAACTTCCTGATGTTCAAGCTGGTTTTTGAAAAGGCAGAGGAACCAGAGATCAAACTGCCAACATCTGCTGGATCATGGAAAAAGCAAGAGAGTTCCAGAAAAACATCTATTTCTGCTTTATTGACTATGCCAAAGCCTTTGACTGTGTGGATCACAATAAACTGTGGAAAATTCTGAAAGAGATGGGAATACCAGACCACCTGACCTGCCTCTTGAGAAATTTGTATGCAGGTCAGGAAGCAACAGTTAGACCTGGACATGGAACAACAGACTGGTTCCAAATAGGAAAAGGAGTACGTCAAGGCTGTATATTGTCACCCTGCTTATTTAACTTCTATGCAGAGTACATCATGAGAAATGCTGGACTGGAAGAAACACAAGTTGGAATCAAGATTGCTGGGAGAAATATCAGTCACCTCAGATATGCAGATGACACCACCCTTATGGCAGAAAGTGAAGAGGAACTAAAAAGCCTTTTGATGAAAGTGAAAGTGGAGAGTGAAAAGGTTGGCTTAAAGCTCAACATTCAGAAAACGAAGATCATGGCATCTGGTCCCATCACTTCATGGGAAATAGATGGGGAAACAGTGGAAATAGTGTCAGATTTTATTTTTCTGGGCTCCAAAATCACTACAGATGGTGACTGCACCCATGAAATTAAAAGACACTTACTCCTTGGAACGAAAGTTATGACCAACCTAGATAGCATATTCAAAAGCAGAGACATTACTTTGCCAACAAAGGTCCGTCTAGTCAAGGCTATGGTTTTTCCTGTGGTCATGTATGGATGTGACAGTTGGACTGTGAAGAAGGCTGAGCGCCGAAGAATTGATGCTTTTGAACTGTGGTGTTGGAGAAGACTCTTGAGAGTCCCTTGGACTGCAAGGAGATCCAACCAGTCCATTCTGAAGGAGATCAATCCTGGGATTTCTTTGGAGGGAATGATGCTAAAGCTGAAACTCCAGTACTTTGGCCACCTCATGTGAAGAGTTGACTCATTGGAAAAGACTCTGATGCTGGGAGGGATTGGGGGCAGGAGGAGAAGGGGACGACAGAGGATGAGATGGCTGGATGGCATCACTGACTCGATGGATGTGAGTCTGGGTGAACTCTGGGAGTTGGTGATGGACAGGGAGGCCTGGCGTGCTGCGATTCATGGGGTTGCAAAGAGTCAGACACGACTGAGCGACTGAACTGAACTGAAGAGGGACGGGGGAGCCTGGTGGGCTGACGTCTATGGGATCACACAGAGTCGGACACAAATGAAGTGACTTAGCAGTAGCAGCAATATCAAAAATTTAGACTTCTACACACATAGAGACAAACAAATACCTCTGCTACACACACATACCAATAAAGTTGTAACTCCATACAGCTTACGAATCTCCATACCCATGGCTTCAAATATTTTATTGAACCATAATCTATCCCATTACTTCAAATGTTTGTTTCAAGGAAGGGATAGCAGGAAAAGAAAATTCTTCTCAAGGACAAAGACACTTCATACTATAAAAATAGGAATGGCAAGTAAGCTGAGCATTCTAAACTTCTAAACCCATGGTTTTAGATTCACAATGCAGATGAGTTATTCTGAATACTAAAGACTTAGTTCTTCAGAAAGAGTTTTACTTTGTTTAACCTTTATTAGAATCACTTTTGTTTTGTTTACAATAACACTTTTACTTTCTCTCCTACATGGGACACACACTCTGTGAAACATGCATTCAAACTTCCATGAAGCTATTAGATTGACAAATTAAGATGCTTTTGTACCAGAGAAGCTTTGGTTCAGGAGGGGCCATGAGAGGGTCTTTGGTGGCCTGAATCCACCAGGTGGCCCAGAGTGAGTGAGGATTAGACTTCAAAGAAGAAAAGCAAACAGGAGATGATCTGGTCATGTATACACTTCCTTTCAAAAGAAGCACCACACAGAGCCCAGACAGCACCTGTCTATCCAGCCCAGTTCCTCCAAGGGCAGCATTGAGAGGAGGGGCAAACGCCATAGCCCATCCTCCAGAGTGTGTTCCTACTGCATTTTCACACCAACCCAGGTTGGACATACAGGCTCTTAAGAGCAACAGTCCATGCCACAGTGTAGAAAAGGTAGAAACGTCCTCAAATTCAACTTGTAAACTGGAGAGAGGGAATGACCAGCTGTGATGGCCTGGGCCAACACCCCCCAGCAACAGGCCCTCTGCTCCGTCACCCAAGACCATGAGGTGCAGGTGTGATGCACGCAGCAATTCCCAACTCTGTGCTGCAAGAAGCTGCACATCAGAGACAAACCCGGAAGCAGCAGACACTTACATTTTGCGACTTTCAGAGAACACAGCCATTTCAGAATGAAATTCACCGGAGAAATATAATATATACAGTCCTCCCTAGTACACTGACTCTGTAAAGATCTTGTCTTTTTTCTAAAATAAAAAAAAATACATGTCAGAAGACCAAGTTCAGATATTTTAAAGTTTACAGAACAAGAACGTGTGGTCACCCACCCTTCTCCTGAGTCCTGGCACCTCTTGGCTTCTATCTCAGCATACACACTCACTCAAAGATGATCATTCAACCCAGTCACTCAGCTCTATGAAGTGTTATTTCACTTTATTCTTTAGTTTTATTTCTCATGGATATGATAAGTAATATTGCTCTGGTTTTATAAAGTAGTAAAAAAAAAAAAAAAGAGGAAAGAGGAAGGGAAGGTGAAAGGAGGGCGGGGAGGAGGACAAAGAAAAGAAAGACTAAGCCAAGAGCCAGAAAAAGTTCCCAAGAAGCCTAAAAAGCCTAAAAAGGAAAAACCAACCAGCCTACCTACCGGTCTGGGGCATCCATTCTACCTGCCTACCTACCTGCCTACCTGCCTACCAGTCTGGGGCATCCGTCCAGACGATACACTCCTTCCGCTGGGGTCTGCAGGAAAGAGAATGCCCTTTGGCACCACTCTTACAATGCATTTTAAAATTTGTCTTTCGACTGTAGCCAAATCACCTGGGTGGTTTTACTTTCACATTTTGAATTCCTATCCTTAAAACTAGGGCTGATAAAATAAAACCTAAATATACTTTGAGTCAGTCTCGCCAGTCCTCTCAAAAGATCTTTACTCCAACATTTAAAAAAAAGAAAACACCAGTCAGGTAACAATAACAGCAAAGGTGTGACTTCTCCTCTCCCCTTTACCCACCAGAGGTGTTAAAGGTCCTGCCCCACTGGAGATCAGCCCGGCTTTTTGGTCCTGCCACCATGGGCATTCCTAAACTCTGCAATTTGCTGCAATGCCCCAGCCCCGAGTCACCCAAGAGCTGACGTTTCTGCACCTTGTCACAGTGCTATCACATGCTAGTCACTTCATAGCAACCAAAAGACCTGCAGAAGTAATTCCTATTGATACTACTTAACACATGCCAAAGTTTGGGGAAAGCTGATTATTACAAATGAGGATACCTGCCCTCTCCCTTAACAATTACAGATGGTGCTTTATACTACACACAGCCGTGTTCAAAATGTCTCCTAATAACTGAGGATAAGGCTGGGAAACCACTACGTATCAATTTTATAGAGGGGAAGAAAAAAAGTGAGGCTGAGAGAGACTAAATGACTTTCCCAAAGACACAAAGATACTTATATATAAAACTGGAATTGAACCAAGACCTGTCTTCAGTCCTAAAGTACTTTCCACAGTAAACAATCCATTGTACCAATATAAACCTTGAATAAAACTGAAAGGCAAAGCCATTAAGGAAAAAAAATTATGGGTCTGGAGACTCAAAAAGACCTAGACTCAGGTCTTAGCCCCAGCAAGGCGTTCACCTCTGTCAGCCTCTGTTTCCACATCTGCAAATAATGAAGATAATAATACCTGCCTTAAAAGTCAGGCACTCAAAACAGCATTTACTAGTAAATTTTTAAAAAGATTTCAAGGGTTTCTCTTTTCCAGAATGCTTAACTTTACAAAATAGGAAAAAAGTTCCCCACAATTCCCCAGAATAAATCTAGGGTCCAAGTACCAATGCCTAAAAGCACACACTTCATTATCCATGATAAACGTGCCAAAGAAAGCTGTGGTGTTTGAAGGCAGCAGTTCACAAAAAAAGGAGAACCAGAAGGTTTTGTTCACCACATACCTGACTGAGAATATGGACGCCTGAGAGAAACGAACCAACACCAGGTCCCAGCACCAGTTAACACACACTGTGCCCTTGGCTACCCTAGTCCAACACCACCTCTTTAACCAAGACTTGCAACAAACCAGGACCAAGAGTCACTCTCTTTCCATATGAGTATGCAAAAGTATCAAACTGAATCTGACAATACATTAAAAAAAAAAAATCCACCATGGTCAAGTTGGAGTCATTCTAGGCTCCCAAGGGTGGTTAGCATACACAAATCACTCAGTGTGGTACACTACATCAATCACATCAACAAAAAAAGATAAAAATCACATGATCATCTCAATAGATGCTGAAAAAGCACTTGATAAAATTCAACATGCATTAATGATAAAAACTCTTGCCAAAGTGGGTACATATCTCAGCAGCAGCCATGAAATTAAAAGACACTTACTCCTTGGAAGGAAAGTTATGACCAACCTAGATAGCATATTCAAAAGCAGAGACATTACTTTGCCAACAAAGGTCCGTATAGTCAAGGCTATGGTTTTTCCTGTGGTCATGTATGGATGTGAGAGTTGGACTGTGAAGAAGGCTGAGCACCGAAGAATTGATGCCTTTGAACTGTGGTGTTGGAGAGGACTCTTGAGAGTCCCTTGGACTGCAAGGAGATCCAACCAGTCCATTCTGAAGGAGATCAGCCCTGGGATTTCTTTGGAAGGAATGATGCTAAAGCTGAAACTCCAGTACTTTGGCCACCTCATGTGAAGAGTTGACTCACTGGAAAAGACTCTGATGCTGGGAAGGATTAGGGGCAGGAGGAGAAGGGGACGACAGAGGATGAGATGGCTGGATGGCATCACTGACTTGATGGACGTGAGTCTGGGTGAACTCCGGGAGTTGGTGATGGACAGGGAGGCCTGGCGTGCAGCGATTCATGGCGTCGCAAAGAGTCAGACATGACTGAGCGACTGAACTGAACTGATTATAAAAAGCTATTTATGACAAACCCACAACCAACACAATATTCAATGCTGAAAAACTTCCCATCAAAATATGGAAGAAAACAAGGATGCCTACTCTATCCACTTTCTTTCAACATAGTATTAGAAGTCCTAGCCACAGCAATCAGACAAGAAAAAGAGACAGAAGTATCCAAATTGGAAGGGAAGAAGTAAAATTGTCATTATATGCAGATGACGACACAGTTTGTGTGTGCTCAGTCATGTCCAAATCTTTGCAACCCATGGACTTTAGCCTGCCAGGCTCTTCTGTCCATGGAATTTTCCAGGCAAGAATACTGGAGTGGGTTGCCATGTCCTACTTCCTGATCCTGGGTTTGAACCTGTGTCTCTTGCTTTTCCTGCCTTGGCAGCCATGATATGATACTGCATATAGAAAACCCTAAAGACTCCATTAAAAACTCCACAAAAACTATTAAAACTGATTTTAAAAATTCAGTAAGGTAGCAGGATATAAGAATAACATACAGAAATCTATTGCATTTCTTAACACTAACACTGAAATGTCAGGAGGAGAAAGTAAAACAATCCACTTCAAAATTCCATCAGAAAAATAAAGTACTTAGGAATAAACCTCACCAAGGAAGTGAAACACTTATATACTGAGAACTATAAAATACTAATAAAAGAAATTAACAATTATTCAAAGAAACAGAAAGATAACCCATGCTCTTGGATTGGAAGAATATTGTTTAAATGGTCACACAATCAAAAGCAATCCATACACTTAATATGATCCCTATCAAATTACCCATGATATTTTCCACAGCACTGGAACAAGAAATCCTAAAATTTATATGGGACCATAAAAGTCCCAGAATTTCCAAAGCAATCCTGAGCAAAAAGAACAACAATGGAGGCTTAAGTGTCTAAAACACGGGAGGGCTAAAATATGGAGGAAAACAAGGATGCCCACTCTACCCACTTTCTTTCAGCATAGTACTAGAAGTGCTAGCCACAGCAATCAGACAAAAAAAAGAAACAGAAGTATCCAAATTGGAAGGGAAGAAGTACTTAAGACAGTACTACAGACTTAAGACAGTACTATAGAGCTACTGCTGCTGCTGCTAAGTCATTTCAGTCGTGTCCGACTCTGTGTGACCCCATAGACGGCAGCCCATGAGGCTCCCCGTCCCTGGGATTCTCCAGGCAAGAACACTGGAGTGGGTTGCCATTTCCTTCTCCAATGCATGAAAGTGAAGAGTGAAAGTGAAGTCGCTCAGTCGTGTCTGACTCTGTGCGACCCCATGGACTGCTGCCTACCAGCCCCCTCTGTCCATGGGATTTTCCGGGCAAGACTATAGAGCTACAGTAACCAAAGCACTGTGGTGCTGGGCTTCCCTGGTGACTCAGTGGTAAAGAACCTGCCTGCCAACACAGGAAACACGGGTTCGATCCCTGGGTCAGGAAGATGCCCTGCAGAAGGAAATGGCAACCCGCTCCAGTATTCTTGCCTGGGAAATCCCATGGACAGAAGGAGCTTGTCAGGCCATAGCCCACGGGGTCACAAAAGAGTCAGATACACCTTAGGGACTAAATTACAACAACAATTGGCACAGACAGTGGATCAATGGAACAGTAAAGACGGTACAGAAATGAATCCACATACCCATGATCAGTTAATCTTCAACAGAGGAGGCAAGAATATTCAATACAGAAAGGATAAGTCTCTTCAGCAAGTGGTGCTGCAGAGGCTAGACAACTCATGTAAATCAATGAAATTAGAACACTACCTCATACCACGCACCATAAAAATAAACTTAAAATGGCTTAAAGACATATATGAGACATGACACCATAAAATGCCCAGAAGAGGGCATAGGCAAAACCTTCTCTGACATAAATCATACCAATGTTCTCTTAGGTTAGTCTCCCAACAGAAGGAAATAAAAACAAAAATAAACAGCACCTAATCAGACCTACAAGCTTTTGCAGAGCAAAGGAAAGCATCAACAAATTGAAAAGAATCTACATGATGGAGAAAATATTTGCAAATTATGTAACGAACAAGGGATTAATCTCCAAAATAAATAAGCATATAATAACAACTCAATATCAAAAAAGCAACCCAATCAAAAAAAAAAAAAAAAAAAAAATGGGCAAAAGACCTAAATAGACATTTCTCCAAAGAAGAGATACAGATGGCCAACAGGCACATTAAAAGATGGTCAACATTGCTAATTACTAGAGAAATGCAAATCAAAACTACAGTGAAGTATCACCTCACACCAGTCAGAATGGCCTTCATCAAAAAGGCTACAAATAGAAATGCTATAGAGGGTGTGGGGAGACGGCAAGCCTCCAACACTGCTGGCGGGATGCAGACTGGTGCAGCCGCTACAGAGAACAGTAAAGAGTTTCCTTAAAAAAAACAAAAACTGAGTTACCATATGATTCAGCAATCTTTCTCCTGGGCACATTTTTAGAGGAAACTATAATCCAAAACTGTCCGTGCAGCCCGATGTTCACACCAGCTCTGTTCACAACAACCAAGACGTGGAAGCACCTAAATGTGCATCCGCAGAAGAATGGATACAGAAGATGTGGTACGTGTATACAATGGAACATTATCCAGCCACAAAAAGAATGAAATAGTGCCATTTGCAGCAACATGGATGGACCCAGAGGTTAATTATACTAAGTGAAGTCAGTCAGAAAAAGACATACGTCATATTATCAGTTATATGTGGAATCTAAAAACTGATACAAATGAACTTATTTAACAGAACAGAAATAGACTAACAGACCTAGAGACCCAAAGGGAGAGGTGGGAGGGATAAATTAGGAGCTAGGGACTAGCAGATGTGCACTGCTGCTGCTGGGGCTGCCAAGTCGCTTTAGCCGTGTCCACAGACGGCAGCCCACCAGGCTCCCCTGTCCCTGGGATTCTCCAGGCAAGAACACTGGAGTGGGTTGCCATTTTCTTCTCCAATGCATGAAAGTGAAAAGTGAAAGTGAAGTCGTTCAGTCGTATCCGACTCTAGCGACCCCATGGACCACAGCCTACCAGGCTCCTCCATCCATGGGATTTTCTAGGCAAGAGTGCTGGAGTGGGGTGCCACTGCCTTCTCCGAGATGTACACTACTATGTATAAAACAAACAATAAGGGCCAGTGCATAACACAGGGAACTACATTCAACATCTTGTAATAACCTATAATAGAAAAGAACCTGAGAAAGAATACAAATGTATATATGTAAAATTGAATCACTTTGCTGTACACCAGAAGCTAACACAACACTGTCAACCAACTATACATCAATTAAACAAATAAATAAAGAGCAGAGGCTTGAGAGAACAAAGATGTCTAATCACCTACAAAGTTCCCTCCCTGAAATCAATTACTGAGCACCTAGACTTCACCGTAGGTAAAATGTATATAAAAAGAATAAGGAGCAAAACACAGCTCCCAAGACCAAGGGTTTTAAAGTCCAGTGCAGACAAACTCTGTGGAGGCAACTACAAACGAGATAGAAATCACAGAGCACTCAGCGCTCCAGCAGGTAGTAGATGACATCCCGCACAATCCTAAACCAGAAGGAGGCGCGCGCCGGGCGGGCGGTGATGACAGCAAGGCTCAGCGAGTTGCAGAGGGGCAAGAGCCAGGGTTTGTTCAAAGCGTGAGGCCAGTGTCGTCTTTCAGGGAGCAAGGAAAATGGCAGGAGTGTGAGTACTTGGGCGGAGCGGGGCAGAGGAAGACTTCAAGGGAATGAAAAACAGCCAGATTGCTCTAACGTTAAACAGAGTGTCAGCACAACCCAATCTGCCTAAATTAGCACCTCAACCTTAATTTATTAGTCATGTAGTAATCTCACGTAAAATCAGCTCAACTGCCAAGGTTTGTTTTTAATACCCCAAGTATTAACACCCAAAGTTCAACTCTCATTTTAACATACATCAAGGAGCAGTTTTCCTCAGAAATATATAGTATGAATAAATGAGATAAAATAATAATAAAAATATATTTGGTCTTCTATTTACATTCAGCTCTGAGTTCACAGTTCATAAATTATAACAGAATGATAATATAAAAATAGAAGTACAGGAATGCAAGTGTACTCTAACTTGAGAAACAGTGGAACTGTATGATAATTCTTTATTTACTAATGGGAATATTCTTATACACTGGTACTATCCAGGCTCACAAAAGCAAACTTTCTTTTGCCAGTGGAAAAACACTCAGCCCTATTTTTTTGGTACAGACTCCTGTTTCTTCCTCCTCCTGCCTTTTTTCACTCTAGCTTTTTAAACATGGTCTTTATTGTAGGTGGGGTTGTAAACTTTATGAGCCAGTATGCCAGCTTAGATGTTGTAAAAATTTCCTAGTGGCTCTACTACTTCAACCCTGAAAGCAGAGAAATTAAAGGGTACAAGCATAAAGCACAGGGCTGTATTTTTCTCTGTGTCCAAGGGTACACAGGATTCACTCACTTATGAAACTGCCTCTCCAATCCCTCAAAACTCCGTTCAAGTTCAGTCACAGAAGGCAGGCCTTCCTTTCAGTTCTATACAAGTTCAGGTCCAGATTAAACTAAGTGCTTCTGGCACAGGCATACACCGTGCACCTTCCCTTCCAGCTCCTCTGACTCCCTCCTGCTACCACTTCCGCTCATCAAGGCAGCTCCCTGCAGTCTCGCCCTGGCTCACTGTTCTCCATTCCCCCGTCCATCATTAATTTCAGAAGCATTTATTGAGCGACTACTTAGGTGTCAGACACAATGATCAGTAAGGGAGACACGCTCTCTAGCACTGCAATTTGAGGTTATAGTTGAATAGCTGTAACAATTTTTGAGAGATTACTTTTAAAAGCAATTATAATAATGTCATTTTAAAGAAAATCCAGGGTACATGCAGAGCACATGGCAGGACCATAAGCTCCTCTAAGGAGATCAGCCTCCTGGAGAAAGTGACACTTCAGTTGACCCTGAGGACAAGGATTCCAAGTGTGGGGGGTAAGAACAAGAAAGCCCAAAGTAACAGAATAAAACACATCGAAGAAAACAAACGAAGCTCACTGTGGCTGAGTTTATGGGGTAGAAGACGGAGGAGCACAGAATACAGAGCAAAAAAAAGGTGAAGCTACAAGCAAGCAATTGCTAACCACAAAGGCTCATGATGCCATCATCACCTAAACGCTTCTTATCCCATCTGTTTAAGGTCTAGTTCTCGTTTCCCATAATAGTAGACTGCTGCTGCTGCTAAGTCGCTTCAGTCGTGTCTGACTCTGTGTGACCCCATAGACGGCAGCCCACCAGGCTCCCCCGTCCCTGGGATTCTCCAGGCAAGAACACTGGAGTGGGTTGCCATTTCCTTCTCCAATGCATGAAAGTGAAAAGTGAAAGTGAAGTCGCTCAGTCGTGTCCGACTTTAGCGAACCCATGGACTGCAGCCCACCAGGCTCCTCCGTCCATGGGATTTTCCAGACAAAAGTATGACTAGTATGTATCAATTACCAGAAAATCAGAGAACCATGTCGATGATTTGCTTTATTAGCAAGTTTAATGTGTTAATGGGAGGGATCACATGGGCATTTTAACAGGAACTTTCTGGAGGCAATGGTTTGGTCAGAAAGGGAGTAACAAGCGAAACATTCAGGCTCCAAGACAAACCAGTAGAGATAATATTTTGGGTAAAGACCAGTTTTCCACTACTTCCATTTACCTCTATGTTCCCAAATATTCTAATCAGAACAATTATTCCTAACAATCACAACAGTATGAGACAGGCCCTGCATTCCATTATAATTACCATCTTCCTCTTTCTAAAAGATCCACCACAATAAAATGAGAAAAAAATGAAGAGACAGAAAAAAGCAAAAATAATTCTTTGCAGATGTTCTAACTGTCTACATACAAGGCTCAAGAGTATTCAGTAAAAAAGTTATTAGAACTGGTAAGGTGGTCAGTAACAAAAATATAAAAACAGCTTTAATAAACTATGAAGGACAAGTTAGAAAGCATGTTGAGAAAAATTCTACTCAAAATGAGAATAAAACTTATCAAGTATCTAGACATAAACTTAAGAAACGTTCAGAACTAGAATAAAGCAAACTATAAAACTGTTGCTGAAAGAAGTTAATACTAAATAAACACTATCTTCCTAGAATGAATTAGGCAAAGATGCCATTTCTCTCTCAAATTCCCTTAAAATTTAATGTTATTCAAGGGGCATGTAAAAAAATAAAACCAAAGAGAACTAGAAGGAAGTATAGCTGAAAATACACCTTCCCCATAGAGAAGATATTTCTAATTACATGGTAACTGGAGAGAAAAACACCCATGAGACAAAAGACAAAACTAGTCTTCATATGTAATGGACTTCTGTGTACCCTTTAGAGAAAGATGAACACATCATATGAAGAAATGGTCAAAAGACATGTTACTGAACATTCGAGTCACTACATCCTTCCTAGAAAAGCTGCTTCGTCCCTGTCCCCTGGACAGGGCAGGCCCCAGGGGCCTCAACCTCCCATCCTAATATCAGCTGGATGTTTCAGAAGTGACCACCCAGTGAAGCAGAGCCAACCGCCTGCTCACTCCTGGAAACCGGGGCCTCAGGTGCCCATGGCACCTGGAGGATGGTGGGCATCTCAACAGAGGGACACAGCAAACCAGAGCCAGGTGGGACACATGGTCATGGAAGGGAAGAAGCCTTGAGAACAGGGAAACCCAGCAGGCAAGGGAAAGCAGGAGAGCAGACATGCCAGGAAGCAGACCCTCCCATTCTTGTCTCTGAGGCCTGCCTGTCCTTGGACGTGAACTTGAGTGCCTGTGACATCCATTCAAGAAAACCAACGCATGTAGGTTTTCAATCCCCTGCAATCAGAGCAAGCCCAAGCAGACAAGAGCAAGCAAGTCACAATGAAGGATAAAAAGATCAAAATTAAACATGTAGGGAAATGCTCATACATATAAGTTCACAATGAAGCAGTTCAGGCACTCAGTTTTCTCAGCTATCAAACTGGCAAAGACAAAAAGGCACTGAGATGGTACACAGCAAGGTTAGGAAGAAATACAGGCACCCACAGGTTGGAGAGGGGTGTACACTGGTAAGACTTCTAGCTTCAGAAAGTCAAAATTACAGAGATCCCACGAAGCAGCAAATAAACTTTTAACTATTTATTATAAGGATATAATCACAAATATATATAAGAAAGTTACTAAAGGATATTTACTGCAGTGCTATCTATAATAAAACAAACTAAACAGACTCAAACACTATTTAAATCAGTGTTTCTCAAACATTATTCATTCATCACTTTCACAACTTTTGCATATCCCTGTACTCTAGATACTGATTCACTCAATATTGCTCATTAAACCAGCCCATTACCTTTATTTCAGGGCTTTCCAGGTGGTGTTAGAGAAGGCAATGGCACCCGACTCCATTACTCTTGCCTGGAAAATCCCATGGACAGAGGAGCCTGGTAGGCTGCAGTCCATGGGGTCGCTAAGAGTCGGACACGACTGAGCGACTTCACTTTCACTTTTCACTTTCATGCATTAGAGAAGGAAATGGCAACCCACTCCAGGGTTCTTGCCTGGAGAATCCCAGGGATGGGGGAGCTTGGTGGGCTGCCGTCTAGGGGTCGCACAGAGTCGGATACAACTGAAGCAACTTAGCAGTAGCAGCAGCAGATGGTGTTAGTGGTAAAGAACCCACCTGCCAATGCAGGAGACATAAGAAACGGGGGTTCGATCCCTGGGTCCAGAGGATTTCAGCTATTCTTTTAACAAGTTTTTACTGAGTGCCTACTGTATGCCTAGAAGCTATTCTCGGTGCTATAGATTCAGTAATGACTAAAATTTAAAAAAATCCCTGGCCTGGTAGAGCTTATATTTTAGTAGGGAGACAATAATAAGATAATCATATTAATGACATGGTTAGGGAGAAAAATAAAACAGGCAAAAGAAACCTGTGGCTTTGTGAGGGAAGAAGTTAGAATTCTAAAGAAAGTAAACTAGAAACTCCAATATGTTGGCCACCTGATGGGAAGAGCCAACTCACTGGAAAAGATCCGATGCTAGGAAAGACTGAAGGAGGGAGGAGAAGAGGATGACAGAGGATGAGATGGTTGGACAGTATCACCAACACAATGGACATGAGTTTGAACATGCTCTGGGAGATGGTGAAGGACAGGGAAGTCTGGCAGGCACCAGTCGCTCAGTCATGTCCGACTCTGCGACCCCATGGACTGCAGCACGCCAAGTCTCCCTGTCCACTACCAACTCCTGGAGTTTACTCAAACGCATGTCCATTGAGTCGATGATGCCATCCAACCATCTCATCCTCTGTCACTCCCTTCTCCTCTCGCCTTCAATCTTTCCCAGCATCAGGGTCTTTTCAAATGAGTCGGTTCTTCACATCAGGTGGCCAAAGTCCATTGGGTCACAAAGAGCAGGACATGACTGAGCGACTGAACAACAACAAAACGCTGAAAAGGCGCCTCTGAGGACCTGAAGCTGGGTGCTGGCTGCGGGGTGCCTGGGATGAGCATCCAGGAGACAGAATAGCAGGGGCAAAGGGCTCGAGGTGGGAGCAGGCTCGGCATGTTCGAAGACGGGCAGAGGCCAGCGCGACAGTGCAGAGGGGCACGCCGGGTGGGGGTGGGGTGCCGAGGTCACTGGTGGCGGGGGCACAGAGGCAAGGCAGGCCGTGCAGGGGCTTTCCGGCCGTGTAAGGACTCTGAGGTGGGAAACCATCAGATTGACAGAAGACTGACCCGGGACACTGGTTAAAAGGATATAAACCATGGTAACCTGGGTCACTTGACTCCTGGTGGCTTTTGGAGTGGGGAAGAGCTGAATTACGAACATATTTTGAAGGCAGAGCTGACCAGTTTGCTTATGTGCTGGATACTGAAGACCCGGTAAAATCACCTAATGAATGAGGTGTTTTGCTGAAGAGGGACTGAGGATCCCCAGCTTCTGAAGGTCATCCAGAGGCACTATTACCATAAAATCACAAGTCTGATGTGTTATCATTTTATAATACATATTAGAATACTGAACCATTACCAAAACATGCTCACTCACATATTTCCTAAACTATTCCATGTGCCACCAGTAGTGTCTGCCCCAGCCTTTGGGAGGCCCTCCTTTAAATAAACCTGATACATTCCATGTCTGTGCCTGCACGCTCTCTCCTTCACACACAAACACAGGTTGAAAATGCAGATACCAAAATGGCAACAGTAACTGATGTCTAGGTGATCGTTCCTAGATGATTTACTTCTTTGTGCTTTTCAAATTATCTTTAATGAATATGTATTTTCATTCTATAATCAGACTCCTCTTTAAGTGGATGGGATTTTTTTTAATATACAGTTGACCCTTGAACAACATGAAGGTTAGGGGTGCCAATCCTCTAAGCAGTCTAAAATCCACAAATGACCTTTATAGTCAGCCCTCCGTAGCTGTGGTTCCACATTCGTGGATTCAGCCAGCTGCAAGACATCTCGGGCTGCAGCACATATTCAGTGGGAAAAAACCATTACTGTTCAAGGGTCAACTCCAGTTCTTAGTTTCAAATCAAGTCCTTAGTTTTTGGTTTGATCTGACTTGAGGCTTTTAACGATACATTCAGAAAGAGAGAAAGGTAGAGAATAGAGACCTACCAGATGAGAATGAAGAAAGACACCCAGAAACCAAAAACGGAGGCCCAGACAGCAGTGACACAGATAGTGCACACAGTCTCAGAAGCCCAGTGGCTAGCACGCAACACACGAGAGTCAAGAGCCAGAAAGCAGAAGCTAGAAATCGTGAGGCGCTCTTGAATCAGCCACGAGCGAGTTCCTGGGCCCTCACTGGACCGGGAACCAGCGCTCCAGTGAGACACCGCTGCTCTGTGGGAGACAAGTTTTCTAGGAACATCTTAACACCATGACACCATGTTTCAATACACTGCTCAAATGTTTCTACATAAATGTCACCTAAAACATTACCCAGGTGAAATAAACATACCTATGCATACACAGACCTCAAGAGGAATAGAGCAATTTCAATAAAAATCAGAATGGACTCTAAAAGAAATTGACTATGACGTCCATCTCTGTCCCAAGGGTGTCGTTTCATAGGTAACTAGGATTCAGTGAAGGTTTTTAGGTCACACCACTTGGTTGGTTTATCAAAGTGTCGCTGTTCCTGACTCTTATTATTAACTCGCAGAAGACCACAAACGTACCCAGTAAATGAAATGAGACTAACAGGGCTCTGGTAAGCTCTGAGGTTTTCAGGTAATCCTCCACGTTGCTTAAGAGCAGCGATGACTTGTCTCTATCCTAATCAGATCCACAACTGGCTTGGTCTGCAGACAGTGTGCTGTGCCTGGGCAGACAAGTGGCTGCTGGGCTGGGACAGTCACTCTGGGAGAGACACGAGACAGGGCTGTTCTCCGGGCCTGTCGTGTTTAGACGCAGCTCTCCCGTCTCTCTGATAAGGAGCACAATTATGAATGGGTTTAAGTTGGCTCGTGTATCAGATGAATCATATAGCCCAGCTAGTTAATCCTGTAATGTCATCTGACAAAGCTCACACCTGGCATCGCCTCGCAGCCCTGAGTAGGGCTTTCATTTCTAAAACAATCTTTTGCAAGTAATATTAGGGCTTTAGATCTGATGTCACATAGAGCTACGACTTCATGGTGTGACTGAGAAAAACTGAGTGTGAAAAATGACCTAAAGGTCTGTACTGTCAAACCATTCTGAACAAGTGAGAGAACGTGGATTTCCTGGAAGGGAAATGGTCTGACCCTCCCTTCCTCAGTTCCTATGTTCTCCATAAGCACTTCTGGATATTTAGTCTAAACATCATTATTCAATAAACGTGCCCTGGCCTCTTTAAAAAAGAAAACAAAACAAAACTAAAGACTTGGGGAAACTTTATGTGCAAGCCTAAGTTCAACTTTTTTTAATAATAATGTTCAGTAAACAAATGTAAGCTTTCAGTGGCTGACAACCTATTTCAGTTCACTGCATTTCAAAAATGGTTTGACTCTAGGCCCTGTTTGTTTTTCAGCAATTTCAATCTGTCTCTGAATATTCTACAAATGACCCAGAGGAAATGGCCTTATCATACAAATGGAAAACTGAAAACCCACTTGAAAACAAACAGAAGGGAGAGGTCCTTGAAAAGGGAACTAAATCTCAAAACACCACTTCCTGCGCTCAGCTCTCTCAACAATCTTCTCACCAGGAGAAGAAACACAAGTCCCGAAGCTTAATCCATCAGTTTCTGACAGTTATTTTATCAAGGCATAAACAGAAAAGACACCCCAAGTCCAAATACGTCCTCTCCACTGAACTTTTACACCCAAGTCTAACTGTACTTTTAAGGGAAAATATTTTCTTAAGCACAAAAGAGAGGGGGGAAAAAAAAAGACCAAAAGCAGTAGAGCAGAGGTTCCCTTTGTAAAGAGCCTGTCAAAAGGCAGAGTCCCCTGGCCTGACTCAGAGAATCACCTCTTCACCTCACTCCCCGAGCCTGCTTCTCCTCACACAACTCCGGGCCCTTAAAGGTGGCGCCTAGGCTTGGCACGGAAAGGCGAGGCGGGTGTCAGGCTCCAGCCAACGCCGGAGGAGGTCTCCGTGGAGGCGCGCGTCGGAGCGGGAACCAGGATGACTCACCCGGAGGGAAACACCGCTTCCTGAGGAGGTTCTGCAGCTCCAGTGGTTTTGGAACACATCTTTCAGAGGTGGCACTCACGGTAAAGCGACTCGACGCCGAGCCCCAAGTACCACTGGGCTTGTCCCCAAGGACCTTACTCAAGGCGAGACTGGAGTGTGGGGGAGCTCGCCCGTGACACAGCGGGGACCCGGCCTGTGGCGGGGGACTGGCAGACCTGCTGGTTATTAGCAATGCTTTGTGGTTATCTCACCACCACGTCATTCACACAGACAGACAATGCAGGGCCATCCTTCCATAAAACTTTTCTCCCTCTCCACCCACATGCTCTTAAACTCCACACCGTAATTTACATTATTGCACTGAGGGACAAAATACAGGCTTGAGCTTAGCAGAAACCTGTCATCCCACGGACCCTGAAGAATCCTACTGTGGATCCCCTCGTTCTCTGGGTCGGGAACAAATCAGCACGCATTACTTCAAAGGAATGTGACCACCAAGCGAATGGACCAGAAGAACTTGGTGAGGACCACCTTCTGCCTGAAAAACGTCCCGCAGTGTCATGCTGACAGCGAATCCACAGGCTCCCCAGTCGCTCCTGAGTAAGCCGCTCGGAGCGGGTCGCTGGAGGGCAGGCTAAGCCAAAGTGTCTCAAGGCACTTGTGACAAACACGATGGCTCCCAGGGTTGACCTGGGCGGGGTGGGGGGCACATTTTGCCACTAAATGAACCAAGTGATCCCCCGCTGGTCTGCCAGGCTGAGCTAAACATTTCTGTGTTTAGGCCATAATGGCCTCTGCGTAATTCCTCTCCACTGCCATTCAAATCATTCGGACCAAAACGACAGTCCGTTATGTATTCACTTTCAGTGTTCCAGGCATGGTTCTGAGACATTTACACGCATCGGTGCACTTGATCTTCATAACAACCCTATGAAGCAGGTATCATTAATACGTCCCCTTGTCAGACAGGGTGGCTGGGGCAGGGGCGAGCAGAACGGCAGAGCTGGGATGTGTGTCCAGGCGGCCTGGCTCCATACACCACCCTGTGGACCACACTGCTCCACCCCCCTGGGGGTGCCTGTGCTCCAGTGTACTACTGCACACACACTCACCAACACTGGTCAGATGTGAGAGGCACAGGCTCTCTCAGAAGCCAAGAGAGGTGAGATCTTGTTCGGCTCTCATTAACTGTGAGGCTTGGGGCAAGTACCTCTCACTCCCTTGGCTTCAGTATATTCATTCATCTGCACGGCTCTGCAGGAGCGGGGGAGGGGAGATGAACATCCCTTCTACCTCTGAAAGTCCACAGCAGTCCACTAGACCTGATAAAGTCACTCCATTACTGTGCGGCATTCAGAAAGCAGCAGTCAAGGCCCTAACAAGGGAACAGAGAGTAAAATAAGTCTCTTGATTTCTGTCGGATAAAAATCCGGTTTACTACCTAAACGGCCTGGTGAGCCCCTGGCCACGCCCAAGGCAGCCAGGTAGGGCGCACACTAGCTGGATGGCCTGCCTGCTGGTGCCTGCGTGTGTGCACGCGCACATGAAATGGAGTGTTCTTAGTGAGGACAACCCACGACAGCAGCCCCTTGAGAGTGCTGGGACACCTGGAGCAGAGCGCAGTGTCACCCCCAGGCAAACTTCTGACAATAAAACTGAGAGTTCTCTGTAGTCTTAGTTCAGAAAAAAAGAAGTCTATTTACTTACACACACATATACACACACACACAAATACATGAGTCTTAACACCCACCAGCATGGAGAAACTGTCCTTATTTGCCATAAAGAGAAAGAATTCCCTGGATCCCAGGTGTGAGGAAGAGGCAGTACAGGCGTCGTCTGAACTGGGTGGGAGAAAAGACGCTGCTCAACGGGTGGGCTCTTCTGGGTTCCATCCAGCCAGCTGGTATCAACCAGTCACGCCTGGATGACTCAACTATGGAGAAGGCCACAATTCTTTGCGTTTTTTGAGAGACCCTTGCCTGCTACTCTTCTCAGGAACTCTCAGAGAGAGCAGGGCAGGCTATCTACCAAAACGAACCGCAGCGCCAGGAGGAAAGCCCTGCTTGATTCAGTGTAGGAGGGTAAAGAATGAGTCTAAAAGCTTAAGACGGAGCGGTGCCTGTCCTTTCTTCGGTTTAATGAGAACCTACTCCATTTGTGAGCAGAGGACCCGAGAGCGATCCACAGGCAGAACAGGTAGGCCTGATAAAGAAACCTACCTACTAGTCACAGGAGCAAAGGGCAGCACAGGGCTCCTCCCCTGCTCCTTCCAACAACCCGATGGACTTCACCTTCCTGCTCCCAGTTTAGCGAGAACTTGAAATTGAGAGAATAGCATTGAAACGTGTATATTACTTACTCCTTGGAAGAAAGTTATGACCAACCTAGACAGCATATTAAAAAGTGGAGACGTTACTTCCGTCTAGTCAAGGCTATGGTTTTCCCAGTAGTCATGTATGGATGTGAGAGTTGGACTATAAAGAAAGCTGAGCACCGAAGAATTGACGCTTTAGAACTGTGGTGTTGGAGAAGACTGTTGAGAGTCTCTTGGACAGTAAGGAGATCCAAAAAGTTCATCCTAAAGGAAATCAGTCCTGAATATTCATTGGAAGGACTGATGCTGAAGCTGAAACTCCAATACTTTGGGCCACCTGATGTGAAGAGCTGACTCATTGGAAAAGACCCTGATGCTGGGAAAGATTGAGGGCAGGAGGAGAAGGGGATGACAGAGGATGAGATGGTTGGATGGCATCACCGACTCAATGGACATGAGTTTGGGTAACCTCCAGGAGCTGGTGATGGACAAGGAGGCCTGGTGTGCTGCGGTCCATGGGGTTGCAAAGACTCGGACACAACTGAGCTACCTAACTGATGTATATTACCATATGTGAAACAGATGACCAGTGCAAGTTCAATGTATGAATCAGGGCATTCAAAGCCAGTGCACTGGAACGACCCAAAGGGATGGGATGGGGACGGAGCGGGGAGGGAGGTTCGGGACAGGGGGACACATGTACACCCATCGCTGATTCATGTCAGTGTATGGCGAAAACCACCACAATATTGTAAAGTAATTAGCCTCCAATTAAAATTATTTAATTAAATTTTATTTTGCTTAGCTTTACAATATTGTATTGCTTTTGCCATACCTCAAAATGGATCCGCCACAAGTATACATGTGTTCCCCATCCTGAACCCTCCTCCCTCCTCCCTCCCCATACCATCCCTCTGGGTCGTCCCAGTGCACCAGCCCCAGGCATCCGTTATCAGGCATCGTACCTGGACTGGCGACTTGTTTCAGATATGATATTATACATATTTCAATGCTATTCTCCCAAATCATCCCACCCTCTCCTGTTCCCAGAGTCCAAAAGTTTGTTCTATACATCAGTGTCTCTTTTGCTGTCTCGTAAACAGGGTTATTGTTACCATCTTTCTAAACTCCATATATAAATTTTAAAAAAATTCTTAGGCTCTAAAAGGGGGAAGTACCAGACAGAAGCCACCAGACAGAAGGATGCCAAAAAAGGGTAGAAGGTGCAGAAAAGCAGAAAGGGGGTGGGCATGGAGCACTGCCGCTTGTTGCTGAGCTGAGGTCTGAGCTGCAGCAGAGGCGTGCGCCCTCTGTGGAAGGGCCTGGCAGGGAGGTGACGGCGAAGGCGCTGACAGTGGCTGACATCTCCGGCACACCTCCTCGCTCTGGGCGCTGTGTCAAGCACTTCAAAACATCGTCTCAACTGATCCTGGTAATGCCTCTAGGAAGTTAGTATTGCTGTGACCTCTGCATAAAGGACAGAAAGGAAGGCTTTTTGTCCAAGGTAACACTGTCAGGAAATGGCCAGGTTAGGCTCTGAAGACAAGTCCACAGGTAAAGAACCAGGCTTCTAACTCTGTACAAAATGCTACCCACCACAGAGGTAGTTCTGGCCCTAAAAGAGGTCCAGTGCTAGCTTGTGGGATTACAAATGTGAATATAATCACAGTAAGACCTGCACTGTGTTAGTCACTCAGTTGTGTCCAATTCTTTGCAACCCATGGACACCAGGCTCCTCTGTCCATGGGATTTTCTAGGCAAGAATACTAGAGCGGGTAGCCATTTCCTTCTCCAGGGGACCTGCCTGATCCAGGGATCAAACCTGGGTCTCCCACATTGCAGGCAGAGTCTTTACCATCCGAGCCACCTGGGAAGCCCTAAGACTTGCATTAATACACTTTAAATCATATAAGTTATCTAGAATCATCTAGACTTCCCTGGCGGCTCAGATGGTAAAGCGTCTGTCTACATTGCGGGAGACCCAGGTTTGATCCCTGGGTCGGGAAGATCCCCTGGAGAAGGAAATGGCAATCCACTCCAGTACTATTGCCTGGAAAATCCCATGGACAGAGGAGCCTGGTAGGCTACAGTCCATGGGGTCGCAAAGAGTCGGACACGACTGAGCGACTTCACTTTCACTTTCATAATCATCTAAGAGTTAAGCTAATCTGCACAGGGGAAAACAATACAAATAATTATTCTTGAAATCTGGAGATGTCAGAGAAAGTAAAGGAATGGCCCTACATCCGGCCCATGAGGTATCTAGGGTGGGTGGAATTTCCTACATGTCCATCTCTCCACTATTCTTTTTCATGCCCACACAAAAAATTTAAAGTGGATACACTTCTCTCTTCCCTCAGAAACTTGAAAACTCTCCTAAAGACTCCCTGGGGCTCTAGCACTTTTTCTCCCTCTGCTTCAGGGCCTTGCATGTAAACAACTTAAAGTATACTTTATCTTGGCTGAAGATAGTAACGATTGAGACTGGATCACTTCCTCTGAAAAGACACTCTGAAGTTAGAAAATCAAAACAGAAGGCTGGATGTGTTTGCAATTTCAACCACAACCCCTACTCCACCTTAAATAGCACGGGCTGCTTTCTCATGGAAAAATAAGATTTATTACTAGAAAAGTGAGAGGCACAAAAACAGTAACTTACAAGGGAAACTAGCAGAGCTCCTTTGCAACAGAAGATTTTAATCAGGAGAAAAATAGAGCAGTTGAATTCCAAAATAATCTAGCCTGAACAGCATTTACTTTGGGTATAAAGAAAATGACGTCGTTACAGTCGGGATCCGAAACAACTGTTTCATACAGAACCAGCTACAATGCCCAGTTCATTCCAAATTGGTGGGGAAAACTTTGCACTCAAATCTAAGAATGTACAGCCACGGGAGACTCAAAGCGTGTCATACGAGTTCACAAACTAGTCTAGATTTTCTAAAACCTTGTTGTTTTTAAATAAAGTTTTAACTTGTGGGTAAGTTTGTTCAAAAGGGAAAAAAAGCATGAGATAAAAATATGGGATTTAGTAAATTAGAACATCTTCTCAAGAGTAACTAGCTTATCCCACTAACACCATTCTGATTGGAGGTTATAGTACTTCTAGAAGCTCGGCACCTCTGCTGGTGTTCAGTGGCTAAGTCACGTCTGACTCTGCGACCCCATGAACTGCAGCGCACCAGGCTTCCCTGTCCTTCACTATCTCCCAGAGTTTGCTCAGAGTCATGTCCATTGGGTCAGTGATGCCGTCCACATGTAGACAGACATTATCCTGACGAAGACAGGAGAGGAAAGGCCAACAGGTGGGAATAAGCCAGGACTGTCGCCATCTCCTCCGGCAGACACACCATTGATGCAGTCCTGGTTGTGGTCCCACAGGCAGTGACTCAAGCAGCGTGGCAGCCCTCTCCTCAGCCACCACTTATGGGCTCACAGGACAGGGTTTCAGGGGACAAGCGCTCCAAGGACAGGCTCTGGAATCCCCACATCGGCTCCCTGCCAGCTGTGCCTGCGGGTGGGCGGGGGTTCCTCTCCCCGGACTCCCTGGATCCTCTTCCTGCATATCCCACAGGTGCAAGTTCTGAGGTCTCATCACTACATCAGCCAGGAAACGTCGGAAGGCACGAACTCAGGTGAAATCAAACTATCTCCTTGTCTAAAAGTGTGACAGGAGGAAATACTGAAACTATCATTTTCAATGAGATAAACGTATATAAAGAAATCCTTTATATCTCTGTTGCCCAATAGCACAGATAACTAAAAGCAGTTGTAACCCCTTCACTGAAGTCAGTGGGATGAGCCTCAATAAAAGCCCCTCCAGAATGGGAAGAGCCGGATCCCTCACCAAGCTGGGATGTATTCTAAACATGGCAATTCAGCATCTCTAAGGCTTCCCTGCAGGACTGAATGGATATGGATGGGAAAAGGAGATTTTTCAGATCCCCTTGTGAGCAGAAAATATTCTCAATGAGCCATTCAATGCATGCGCTGGCTTATAGATCGAATAGGAAAAAGGAGAAGGCGAAGGCAGGCGGTCCCCTAGAGGAGCACAGATGTTCCTGCTAAACCTCCCCTCGAGGCTCAAAGGCACAAGCGGGTCTTCAACCTGAATGTGAACAGACACTAAACGAGGGCTGGGCGGTGAGAGCCCCTGAGGCCTAACAAAGAAACAGGACGAGGGGGATGGGCAGAAACGGCTCTGCCACCCCTGGACGGAGACACTCCTTGTGACGGGACAGAGAGTTCATAGGCGCCATGGCTGTGAGGGAACCATTCAGACTGGGAGGACTCTCCTGTTCCTGGGCAGCTCAGCTCCTAACAGGGTGCCTCAGGCTACGACGCCTCGATAAATAGATGCCCAAACCAGCACATTGACCAGAGGCACTGTCCACTGTAAGGCGCTCTGCGGTAACTGGGACTTCGTGCTGCACAAAAGTCAGGAGGCAGCCCCTGCCCGCTTGGGTTCCAGGCTGGACGTGGGGCGTCTGCACAGGCTGGCTGCTCCCTCCTGCCCTGCTCAGCTGCCTCTCTCCCACGCCCTGCGGATGAAGAGGGGCATCTCAAGTTCCTAGCACACACTGGCTCTGGAACAAGCCCTAAATACTGCCCTGGTAGCCCAACGCCCTCGTTTGAAACACAAGGTCAGCTCAGAAAGGAATAAGGGACATGCCTAGAGTCACAGAGCGAGTCAGAGGCACCAGAAAGCCCAGTCTCAGGACAGCCCCCTGCACGCTGCTTCAGCTCCAAAGGGCGGGAACATGGCCCTGTGTACAGGCATGCAACCCACACACACACATGCGCCGGACGCTGAGTCAGGAGAGGGTCCTGTGGACGCGAACCTCCTCCACCCTGGTTTCACACGCTGGACGCTGAGTCAGGAGAGGGTCCCATGGACGTGGACCTCCTCCACCCTGGTTTCACTCCAGCTGCTGGGGCTCCCACTTTTGCGTTCAGGTGAGAAACAAGAACCCTCTGATGAGGGCTGGAGGAGATGCAAGCTTCAGTCACTTATGCAGCCAAGAAAAGAATTATAGTCTGCTGCCATCTCTGCATTCGCCTTACTGGAAGAGGCGTATTTGGGTTTCAAAGTAAGTGCTTCTTCTCAATCAGCTCAGGCTGAGGAAGGGTAACCAGTGGCTATTGCCTCCACAGAATTACAGGGCAGGATGTCAGGCTGTGGAAACAACCCAAGGCAGACAGTGGGAGAATGAAACCGGTTCTCTCAAGCCACCTGCCTCCATCCAGCCAGCGGCACCCATGGCTGCTCAACCTGGGAGCTCCTCTACCTGCTCCAACTCCAGGCTCCTAACTGCTTTTCAATCTGCTCTTATAAAGAAGATCCTAACTGGTCACAGAGAGCTAACCTAAGGAGCCAGAATTAGTATGATTTCATAGAGCCAAGGCTTCCCTGGTGGCTCAGCTGGTAAAGAATCTGCCTGCAATGCAGGAGACCTGGGTTCAATTCTGGATCAGGAAGATCCCCTGGAGAAGGGAATGGCTATCTATTCCAGTATTCTTGCCTGGAGAATTCCATGGATAGAGGAGCCCATGGGGCTGCAAAGAGTCAGACACAACTTAGCAACTAACACTTTAACATAGAGCCAAGTAATGAATTTTTAGAGCTGAAAATACATTTCATGAATTACTTTAATCTCATTTTCCCAAAGAGTAAATAAAGGCCTCGGAATGAGGTTAAGACTCTGAATGTAAACAGAACTAGGGCCAGAGCCCATGTCTCCCACCTCCCAGCATGATGCTCTTCTTAAGGCCCCAGGATCACCATCAGATGTGGGACAACCGCAGAGGCCTCCCTCCACGGACAGGTCAGGAGGTCTCCCCAGGCTGGTCAGTCACGCTGGCCTTACACACACAACGGCCATGGCCAAACAGCCACTCAAAGGCCCTGTCCGTCAGTTGCTCAGCAAGATGGAACAGGGGCTGGAGAAATATGTGGGGGAGGGAAAAGGTCCGTGACGAGTGGAGCAGCCCTAAAGGCAGAGGGGGAGGACAGCACGTGAGCAGAATGGCCTCCAAGCACAGGAGGGACCCTCCTGGCCACACAGCACACAGCACGCAGTATGTGAGAAGAGAGACCCCTGAGCCCTGTCCCTTCCTTCACAAGCTTCGCGTCCTTAACCAAGCTGGTGTAACCTGGTCACACACAGACTGCTGTGTCCTCAGTTGTTTTCCTAAAGCTGAGTGCAACACAAGATAAACACTGCTTCCATACCAGCCAGCCCTGGGTGGGTCCGGGTCCTCACCACACCCTGGGCAGCTCCGGCAGATGAACCTCAGGGTTCCCGGGAAGGGCCGGAGCCACAGGCAGGGCTCCACTGTCCAGGGCAGGAGGTGGGGGAGGGTGCTCCCAGGAGGAGCAGCAGGGCACATGGCAGCATGTGTGTGCACGCGCATGTGTGTGCGTGCATGTGTGTGTGTGCGCATGCGTGTGTGTATGTGTTGTACAAATTTCAATCTACATTTCCCAGTGAAACAGTTTGTTAGCAAAAATGTCAGTTTCCTTTGAAAAGCAGAGGTGATTTTCCCAGCACGGGGTCGGGAAGCCCAGCCTGCCCACCCTGCGGAGGCCGGAGGACAGAAGCCCACAGGGACGCTGGGGCCGCGGCCTCAGCGGTTTGTCGCTACAGTAAATGAGGCAACTGGCGTTCTCTGGTTGTGTTCCAGATGGAGACTTTTGAGTTCCCTCATTTTCAAGCTTCGGAAAATGCTCAGCTCTGTAATTTCCATGGTGACCACAGAAGTCGAAGCCAAGGAGGGGACCACACCCCGGACTGCTTACCACACCCTAGACCTTGACCTGGCTCCTCAAGGTCAAGACGCCAGACAATCCGAGGCAAAGCCCACCCTCCACCCACTTCCTCCTCCGGCTGACTCCCGATTGCCTGCTACACCTGTGGGCCACGTGCCCACCTGGGATCCTGAGGCGGCACGGAATCACCTGACATCTGGACAGACACTGACCTGCTTGTCACAAAGCTGACGCCAGGTCATCATCTGAGGCCCCGCGCTGCGGAATTTGGCGAGCAGGTCAGGCCTTGAGCAACAGGATCCTTCCTTACACCGTAACTGGAAGAAGGGTCCAGAGGTGGTTCCTCCATCATGGTCACACACTCAGATCTTTGCACCAATCACACGCAAATCCGTGTTCCTCGCACTGACCACTGCCTTGGGAGCCAGGAGTGCTGGAATCCTCTGGGTGAACTGTTTCAACCAGAGAACATATCATGAGCCTCTAAGAGCCGGCTCACCTGAGGAGTCCCCCAAGGGACTGACTAGAGACACATGTTCCAGTGGTCAGTGACCGTCTCCACTGCCCAGCCAGGCCTGAGCCTTCTGATTTGTAAGCTGCAGAGACAATGGCACCCCACTCCAGTACTCTTGCCTGGAAAATCCCATGGATGGAGGAGCCTGGTAGGCTGCAATCCATGGGGTCGCTAAGAGTCGGACACGACTGAGCGACTTCACTTTCTCTTTTCACTTGCATGCATTGGAGAAGGAAATGGCAACCCACTCCAGTGTTCTTGCCTGGAGAGTCCCAGGGATGGGGAAGCCTGTTGGGCTGCCGTCTATGGGGTCGCACAGAGTCGGACACGACTGAAGTGACTTAGCATAGAGACAGTCTTTAACTGTTTTTTTGTTTTATCTTTTAAGCAGCAAAATACGAAAGAAATGCAAATGTTTCCCTGTCATTCCATCACCAGGAACCGCAGTCTTGTCCCGGGAAAGCCAGACTAAAGTGTCCACACGTAGTAGCTGTGCTCCTCTCTCCTCTCTTCTCCTTTCTTCCCCTCTCCTCTCCTCTCTTCAGCAATATTTAGACAAAGGACCTAGGAAACCAGGAGGGATGAACAGCAAGGAGAACTAAACCACAGGATGCGAACGTCTCCCACACAGCATGGCCACAGGCCCCTCCCCGCCCCACCAGGATGACTGCCTCCTGCTCCAGGAACATTCTCTCCAGGTCTTCTCGCTGGGGGAGAATGTCCATTTCAGCTGCCAGCATCCTTTTTCTCACCCCTTCAGGTACTCACAGCTCCCATAACAACAGGCCTGAGACAGGGAAGCCGTAAGTAAAGGTGACCAGGGCTGGATGAATACCAAATAAAGCAATGTCAAGGTCAGCGGCTGTGGGCGGGGCAATTTGATACTTACCCTGAACACCCCTGGTCATCCTTTCCTCCAACCGCTGATGGTTTGGTGCTCACTACCCATCTTCCCCCCTCAGCCTTCCTTCCACCAAAGGGTTCACGGGAGGTGTCTGGTGGCAGCGAGAGGGGAGGGGCAGGGGCAGGCGCTGCGGAGGAGCTGCCTGGAAGCCGGCACAGGGAAGTCCTGACACTTCCTGTGCGAGCAAACCACCACCCCACATGCATGGCCACCAGTCTGCGAGGCCAAGTCCTCTCGTGTGCTGATGTTAGGAAGAATAACTTCCACATAATGACAGCCATGCTTTATTCACACTCGCTGAGCTTTTTATTAATGCGGGAGAAGTGTTGTTAAATGCCCCCACACACTGCACCTCCGCTAACAGTCCCAACCACCACCCACCCACCTCGTTCAGTACTGCCATCGTCCCAACCACACACAGGAAGAGACTGAGATTCAGACGCATCTGCGCAGTTCACTAGAGGCCAGCCTGTAAGACAAGGAGTCCAGGCTCATAGCCACTGAGCTCAGACGCCTTCCACAAAATATGCTTCACGTCCTTTTTTTCAAGCATTCTCTTTCTCCTTTATTATCAAAGTTATGAAACCTTGGGGAGGCCCAGGAATACTGGAATGGGTAGCCCATCCCTTCTCCAGGGGAACTTCCCGACCCAGGAAAAGAACCAGGGTCTTCTGCATTGCAGGGGGATTCTTTAGCAGCTGAGCTACCAGGGAAGCCCCAAATATCCACTTAGAAAGAGGCAAAAATTTTATGCTGATAGGCTATGTAAGATAAGTGACATGATGATATGTTGGAAATATGAACTTAAAATTTAAAACTTACCTGTACTCAAGGCAAGAAATACCAGCTTACGCAATATATACTCGCCAACACCCCTGTCATACTCAGCTGACTACCCCAGACATCCAAGCACTGGTGTTCTCACCAGCCTTGGGGGTGTCCATGAACACTCAACTCCAAGCACCTCAAAATGGAAATCATGTCCACACACTGACTTCAGCCTTTGTCCACCATCTGACCCTACGGCGTCCTGCACGTGCCCTGGCCTGAACCTGCACAGGGGGGAGGTGCTTAGTTGCCCAGTCGCGTCTGGCTCTGCGACGCTATGGACTGCAGCCTGCCAGGCTCCTCCATCCATGGGATTCTCCAGGCAAGAACACTGGAGTGGGTTGCATGTCCTCCTCCAGGGATTCTTCCTGACCCAGAGATCGAACCCGGGTCTCAGGGAAGACTGGTAGCTCTTTACTGTCTGAGCTACCAGGGAAGCCCCTAACATGAACAGAGACCTTCCCAGAGAGAACTATGGCGCTGGAATTCCCTCAGCTCCAGAAAAAAAACTCCCTTTACACTTTCTTCTATAGATAACTGACTGGCCTTTGAAGTTTCAAAACCAACGCCGAATTCTCAGATCCTGTTTCTACACTAACAGCACAGCCAACTTCCCTTCAGAGCACTGATACCCCAGAAATAAGTGTGGCCGCCTGGTGCGGCCGTCTGGATGACAAAAGCACAAGCTGCTGACCTCTGGGCACCTGAAGTGGAGCAGGAGGTGGCTGGCATCGCCCTGGGGGCGGGGGAGCAGAGCAATGCCTGTGGCCCCAAAGGGCAGCAGGGCCCATCAAGGGAGCCCCTCTCTGCCCGAGCGCCAGAGCCCCGCAGGAACACACCCTGGGCGCTTCAGTCATCCTGGTTTACAAAACAATACCCAGGGATTCTCATTTTCCTAAGTTTCTAAGACTTCTTACAATGTTTTCCACTTGAAACAAAACAGCTGGAGATCTAGGGAGTTTTCTGTTAGCCACAGTCACACTCTGACCGAGTGACTGAACTGACCCGAACAGCCGCTCAGAAGCCAGCGCTGCCTGGGACCAGACAAAGAACATAAAGCGGATCCCAGTTACCTCCTCCGCCAGCACACAGCCTCCACGATGTTGTCAGGGGCGCGAAGGGCATCCTCCGTCCGTCTGTTCAGCAGACCCTCGTCAGGGGCCAGGGCTCTCCAGCGCCCGCCTCCAGCTGCTTCCTCTGGGAGTGCGGGCTGCAGCCCCCCGACTCCGCGGAGACATGCTCCCGGGAGGACACTGCTCCCTCAGGACTGCGCTGGGAACGTGAAGAAGCCGAGGGAGTCACCTCCCCTCGCCCTGCCTCCCCTCTCCCTCCAAGACCGCTTCAAAAGTCCAGAGCCAGTGAAGTCACTCGTGACCTCACAGAGCTCCAGCTTAACTCTTCGGAAGCCAGACGGCCCGCGGACTGCGGGGAGAAAGGACAGCAGCGCTGGCTTACTCAGACGGGCCGCTGCTTCTGCGAGAGTCTGTCCGACCTTGTTCGCAAAAAAAAAAAAAGAAGAAGAAGAAAGTGCTCATCTCAGCCTTGTTTTTCCTAAATAGCACTACGGGTTTGAAGACCACCACTTCCTATAGCATATGTTCTAGCTATCAAGGAATCACTGAAATAGGCAATAAATAGATCTGATTCACTTCTATTATGTAAAATTCAGCTGTGTTAATAAAACTCGTTAAATTCATGCTTAATTTTATGTGATTTGCATTTTCCTATTTTCCAGTTTTATTTCTGTCTTTCTGCTCTCATGAAGTGAAAATACTCTTTTGTCCTTGTGTTCGAATCCTGCTTCAGACTGCCAGAAGTGGAAAGGTAACACTCGCAGCTGTCAGATGCAGGCGGCAACTGCCACCAAGGCATCTGAGAGACTGGGACCGACAGGACTCGGGTGGACGGAATGGACAGGCACCAGACCTGACTAGTGGATGACAGAGTCCGCATCCCAGCTCCTGATGAGAAAGGAGACTGGTTTTGCTGCATTTCATTTCCCGTGTTTTTTATTTCGGCTCTTGATATTTTTGTTGGGATTTGGGAGTTATAAGGATAAGGAAGTAAAATAACTAAAAGTTATTTTATAAATGGAAGTAGATAAAATTACATTCTCTCAAAGAAAATGCAATATGCCCTTTCAAGAATTCTTTGGTTCACCCAGAAAATGATTACCACTTACTGTCCAGCAATTTCATTCCTAAATATATACCTAAAGAAATGCTCCATGTGTGCATGAGAAGCCACGAATTAGAATGTCCACTGCCACACCATTTAAACAACAAAAATACAAGACAGCCAAAATGTTCATACTATGCAAATGGGAAAATTAGTTACAGTGCATATTCATGCAATGAATACTATTTAACAAAAAATTAATATACTAAGGACTTATGAATCAGTAAGAAAGAATCTCAAATATTGAACAAATAAGTGAGTCACAAAAGGAGATAAGACGGCCCTTATATAAAGTTCAAAAACATGTGAATGAACACGGTTGTGCTTATGGGTTCACGCCTCTGAGGGCACGATACACACCCACAGGCCACGGTCCTCTTTAAGAGAAGACAACGAGAGGGATGGGACCACAGAGGGAGGAAGGCACTGCAGTGCTTTATTTCTCAAACTGGCTGGTGAGATCAGAGGCGCTTATTACTTCTGGATGTGCCTCGGACGTATAGAGGTTGTGAAAGTCAACTGCGTGACTGCCTTTCAAGTGTATTCAGTAGGCTCGGTCTAGAAAATTAACACACCAGGAGGAAAAGAGATTAATGAGCCCCTCAACTCCCAAGTCCCCAGGCCCAAGCAGCTGTCCCTAACTGTGCCTCCATCCGGCAAGCCTCCCTGCCCACGACCACGCCCACACATCCACGGGTCCTCCAGAGCCCAGACTGGCAGCCCCAGCCTGGGAGCCCTGCTATCCAGCTCATACAGCGTTCCGTGTCAAGCGCTCTGCCTCCTCTTTGGGAGCATCTAGTACCTAGTATGGGGGAAGGCAATGGCACCCCACCCCAGTACTTTTGCCTGGAAAATCCCATGGACAGAGGAGCCTGGTAGGCTCCAGTCCATGAGGTCGCTAAGAGTCAGACACGACTGAGCGACTTCACTTTCACTTTTCACTTTCATGCATTGGAGAAGGAAATGGCAACCCACTCCAGTGTTCTTGCCTGGAGAATCCCAGGGACGGAGCCTAGTGGGCTGCCGTCTATGGGATTGCACAGAGTTGGACACGACTGAAGCGACTTAGCAGCAGCAGTACCTAGTATAGAAAAACTAATTAAGCTCTTCATCCAACAGAACTGGTCACCCAGGATGTGCTGGACTCTGTTAACAGAGGTTCTGAGTCTTAAATCTACAGACCTGCCAGCTTCACTGACTGATAGGAGGGACAGGTCTATGCTGACTAAGTATAATATACCATGAACTGTAAAATGGGTGTTAGGTGAATGGACTGTGAATGAGGAACATTTACAATTTTGTTTCACAATAATAATTATTCAGTACCTCTTAATTTCTCTGCACTAAAGACTTCATATTACTACTCTTGACTGGAAAATGTTACCTTCTTTGCATCGAGGCGGGACTGCTAGATGGGGTAATCATACAGACAACGGACTATCATTAAAGCTCCTCAACCTTCAAGTAATCTCAGGCTCTTAGAGTTATTGTTACAGATAAACAGCATCCTACACTGATCTGACCGTGGCACACTCACAGCAGGTGACCCTGAGGAAGTTTTAAAGACAACAGTTCAAGCAGTGTTATTGCTGATAATCATAGCCAGCGCTGTGTGAGTAGCCATTAAAGGGTAGTAAATTATTACCCCTTTTCGAAAATGAGTAAGCTGAGGTTTAGTAGTGATAATTCACAAAATGTGAGTCAAAGCAGCCTGATGTAACCCACACTCTTCACCAGGAAACCACACTGATCCCCTCAGGAAAATGGGTCAACCTCTGTATTTCTAGAGCAGGGGTCACTACACCAAAGGTGACGCCAGAAATCGTTTCAAGGTTCACAGCCAGGACCGCTCACTTTTATGAACCTCTGTTAAGAGATTTCTCCCTGCCAGCAGCAGTGACCTACAGCAGGACTGTCCCCTGAGAACAGGGACTGATTCACTAGTGTCTGCATTCTGCCACTAATAATTTCCCACGCTTCTCAAACTGTAAAGTGCTTACAGGAATTGGTTAAAATACACACCTTGATTGAATAACTCAGAGGTGAGGTCTGCGTACTCATTTCCAACAACCTCCAAGATGAGAGGCTGACAACTTAGGCTGAACATCAGAATCACCAGGGACTCTTTTTTTTTCTCTCTCTTTTTTAAAAATTGTCCTCTTTTTTTTTTAAATTTTAAACCAATAATCTTGTGTTGGTCTAAGCTAGCATTGCCTGGGCGCCACCCTAAACCAACAGAATCAGAATCTGGAGAGGTAAAGTGTGGGAGAGTCGGCGCCTTAAAAAGCTCCTACCTTCCATAATTCTAGATTCGGAGGAAAGTACCCAGGGACGGAGGCTCACGTACAGACACATGAAGCACCGGGTGAGGTGTGGGGATTACGAAGTCGAAGCGCTTCTCTAACGTTCAGGTGTTAGATGGTGGAGATGGGGTTTACATCAATGCTCACTGGCACTCATGAGAAAGATGGCATTCACCTCACCTGGCCACTCAGGCACTGAACAGTGGGGCTCTGCTAGGAGCCTGTGCCAGTTTTGCAAAGACTCTGTACTGCAGTTTACAGAGAGTTTCTAAGATCCAGGGGAGAAAAAGAAAAAGAAGATTAAAGCACTGGAAACACACCCATGAGGGGCTCTCAGAAATGTATACTTGTATGTAAAATGCTTTCCAAGAACTTTATTTGGAAAAGGTTTCTGTCTTTTTCTTCCCCATTGGATCAATGGACAAAATTTCTCATCCAATGTTGCAGATCTTGTGTTAAGTGAGGTCTGATAAGAGAAACTGTTAGTTTCTTTAAAAGCGAAATAGTGCACTGACATAGGAATAGATTGCTGGATCACCCTGACCAGCTAAACTAGCTGCCAATCAGTTTTTATTTCGAGCTACGATTCTCCGTGTAATAACATGTAACCCCAATGTCCTTTATCATTTGAAGTCTTTCAATACAGTCTTTGATGAAAGGTCATCCACTTAGCCAGCAACCCCCAGCACTCTTCACACCAACACCTGGGACATTACTTTGTATGTCATACGGTTTAAACCACAGACTTAGAACACTTCTGGGAAACCCCATTTCAAATCCAGGACCATTTCCTAAAGTCATCACCGATCTACACAAGAGACCCCAGCAAGCAGGGAGAGGCCTGTCGAGAGGACGACCATGCCAGCTCCCTGACAACCAGACCCTGCTGGGAACTGGAGGCGGGCATACGCTCTGCCCAGGGGGCATCAGAAAGCCGCATGGGCAGCACCGGGGCTCCTATGAGCCCCTCTCCAGCCCAGCCACCCCGCCCTCGCCCTCCTGAGCTCAGGCGAGTGTCCCTCTAGATGGGACTCCAAGTCCCCGCACACAAGGGCCTTCCCTCTCCTCAAACAGTCTGTGTAAACGGACCCCACTGCCAGGAGCCCTCCTACAAACCCTGCTGCTCTCCCTGACTCCTGCCGTCTCCAGACTTAGTAAGTCATCCACACGGGTTCAGTTTCAGTTGCTCAGTCGTGTCCAATTCTTTGTGATCCCATGGACTGCAGCATGCCAGGCCTTCCTGTTCATCACCAACTCCCCAAGTTTGCTCAGACTCATGTCCATCAAGTCGGTGATGCCACCCAACCATCTCATCGGCACTGGAAATCTCACAATCACTTTGACGAAGCCCACACACCCTAGATTCAAACATTCACCAAATCCTTGTGTCTTTTCCTTAATTTTCAGGCTTTTGCTTATTTACTTTCTTACATTCCTTAGACTACTACTCAGACTACTGCAAAACTCATGGTAGGTTTAAAATGAATATCCACAAACTACAACTTAGCAAACTCTTACAAGAGAACTGTAAACTGAGCAACAAGGTTATTTCCATTTGACCAATAAGAAATGGGAGGTTCATCGAAGTGAAACAGCCTGCCCAGGACCATGCAGCCAGCAGAGAGGATGACTTGACCTCCTGTCTTCCGGTCCCAAACTCCACAGTTACACCACCCTCCAACGTACACTGAATTTTATGAGAGAAAGTGAAGCTTCAGGACACCCATTAACAGGTGTTTCAGACAGCTCTTTTCCAGGTTATTACTGTTGACAGTATTACTATTCTACATTTATATCCTACTATATGCCAGGCATTGTGAAACCACCATTCTTGATTTTTTTTCACTTAATGTCATTTGCTTCTAAATAGGTGTTATTCATTCCATCTTATACTTGGAAAGGTTCCCTGATGCTCTGTAACTTACTCGAGGCCACATCCCTAGTAAGTATCTGAAATAGGATCTGAACCCAGATATGACTGGCTGCAAAGAGTCAGACACGACTGAGCGACTGACCTGATCTGATCTGATCTGATGACTGGCTCTGAAACCCTGCAGAGCCTCCACCTCAGCACCGAGCAGGGACTCCTTTGGAGTTAAAAAAAAAAAAAACCCTCACCATCACAACTGCTTCAGGAGGCTCAAAGAGAAAATGAAAACTGACTTTCTACAGAAAAACTTCTAAAGCATGAGAGGAAAGTCTGAAGACATCACTAGGGCAGGAGTAGTGAACCGGCAGGCAGGGATGTGCCACCTGATCCCCCAACACAAGTTCACGAGACCAAGAGCTTTCCCTGTCACCAGCTTAACTAGTGCCACGCAGCTTCAATATTTTACCCTACAGTAAAATACCTTCAGGGCAGTCCCTGGCCGGCCAGTGGCAGGACGCAGACTTTGGCTGCCAGGTTCGGTCAGTCGCTCAGTCCCGTCCGACTCTTTGCGACCCCGTGGACTGCAGCCCGCCAGGCTCCTCTGTCCATAGGATTCTCCAGGCTAGAATCCTGGAGTGGGCTGCCATCCCCTTCTCCAGGGATCTGCCCGACCCGGGGACCAAAGCTGGGTCTCCTGCACTGTAGGCCGCTTCTTTACCAACCGAGCCACCAGGAAAGCCCTCCACTGCCGGGACCCAGGCTCCGTCCCTGGGTGGGGAACTAAGACACCACAAGCAGCACGGCACGGCCAAAAATATTAATTAGTTAAATACCTGCAGGTTTTAAGTTTGAATGTCAAAAAATATTTGAAATTTACTTCAACAAATTTCTCTAAACATTGTTTCGTGTGATCTTTTCCTAGACAGAAAGACACTAAAGAAAAAGAAAAACTGAGGGGGGAAAAAGCACTTCCAATGTCAGCATCTCATTTGAGAAAGGGGGGAAAAGAGACTGGCAGAAAAACCACAGCTCCGGCTGGAGTGGACGGACTGACTGAGCACTCCCCAGGCATAACAGCTGCACGCAGATGTCATCCACCCCTCTGCTGGGCTCCTGGGACCCTGAGCACCATCTGAAAGAACAACTGGGATGCCAGACATCAAATGTACCTGTTACACCGAAAAAATAATTTTAAAAGGCAGCTCTGTTGTGTATTTCAGAGAACCACAAGAGAAGCTCCTGCCACATGGCTGTATTTGCTGTCCCTCTTTTCCTCTCTGTCTGAATCCAAGCTCAACAGAAATAAACAACACTCAGCCCCGTTCATGCTCACAGCGGCCACACGTGTGCCCTGCAGGCCTGGGATCAGGACTCACCGACGGGAGCCGCAGTCCTCAGAGGATGGGCCGGCGAAGAAGCACCCAGACACAAAGGAACCCATCGGACACGTGTAACTCAAAGTCTCTAATTGTCCCTTCTAATTTGGGAACCGTGTGACTGGACTCCACACAGCACCACTGACCCCGTCAGCCCGGATGCTCTGCAGCTGGACCACAAAGGGAGGGGATGCTACGCTTTGCTCCTTCACCAAAACATGGTGTTCCATTCACGGGGTGAGCTCTTTCCTGATAGGCATGCGGTGCTCTGGTCAACTTCAGTGTTCAAGCGCCTGAGAGGATTTAACTATTCCTGCCAGAGCGATTCCAGGATCTTAAGGGGCCTTTTCAGATCCATCTGATAACACAAAGGTCATAATCCTTTGAAAGACAAGGAGTCGGCACACACACTCTTTATGTCCTTCCCAATCTGACTCTAGAGGATTACAGCTTTGAAGCACTTTCTTCGTTGATGTGAGTGGAGCTCAGTCCCCTTCTGGCCACAAAGCCCGGCTATACCCAGGCCTGGGCGGCAATCCAGAGAGGGCACGGAGCTGAGCTGCAGTGTCGCATGTCCTGGCCACCCTCCCCAACCACGCTGCCTCCTACAGGGAGCAAAACAACGGAGAACAGTGTCATGCGACGTTCAGAAGAAGAAATCACTGTCAGAACCACCGCTGAAATCATCTTGACTGACAGTAAAAGCATACACTGATACAGAAAAGTATTTAAAAATATATCTAGGCAAGGTCAGGCAAAAATACTGTTGTTTTGAGACCGAAAATAAATGGCCTCTGGAGCCTGACCGCCTGGGTGGAAATCCTGGGTGTGGCACTGACCATTCCTGTGACTGGGCAATTTACTCAACTGCTCTGAGCCTTAGTTTCCTTATGTGGAAAATCAGAACACTAATGCCCCTTTCTCTTAGCTTATTATGAGAATTAAGAACCTTTTCTTCACTAAGAAATAAAACCTATGGCCTACATATGATGCACAGCACCCAAGATGGTGTTTAGAGACTAACTAAAGTCAGCTTGCAATATTCTCTGACACTTTGTGTATCAACATCAATACCTCAGCAGGAACAGGCTTAATTCTTCTGGTTCAAGTGCAGCTGGAATCAAAGCAGTGTTAGCAGTGTAGCTTAGTCTTATCAGGCCCTCTCCTTTCTGCCTTCTTCAGAGTTCACTTTATTCAACAGAGTCAGATCCCTCAGTCCACTCCCAAGGAAACAGGAGAGGCCAGTGAGTAGAGATGGAAAGTTGGGCACACACACTTGTTTTATGTACCATTTTTGCTGTGTTGTTTTATCACAACATTTCTGAATAAATTTTGAACGTTTTTCTCCTTGAAGCCCTGACTCCCCTGACGAAGGAAAGCCAGTTGGGGTGACAGCTGTGTTGTCAGCATCCTAGTCCAGATTTCCTTAACAGGCTAAATGCCTCTGTCTACACCTTACCTCTGCAAAGGGCTGGTTAATGCAGAACAAAATTTTAAAAGCCTGATCATTGATTACCTTAAAAATTTATGGAGACACATTTATCAACGATCAGCAAAATTTTTTTCTGAAATTGAACACACAAACCACCAACCACCACGACCAAGTCTATAATTACCAACTCAGACTTCTGGCTCCATAAACATATGGCATGAGAGAAATTAGGGAAATTAGAAAGAATACACATACGAAACCAGGCAGCCTAGAACTGTGAGTGCACCTGGACCAGGAGTCAGGCGATTTGAATTCTGTTACAAGATCTGTCACCAGCTAATGTTACCCCACCCGACTCAGATTCTTCACTGTAAAACAGGGCTAGCTAAGGCCCCCTTCAAGCTGGAAAATGTTGTAACTCTTCAACCTCTGGTGCTACAATTTCTCCAAAGCACCAAGAAGGCAGAGAAGGTAAAGAAACATAGGCAAGTTATTCCAGATTCCCTAAAATCTCTTAGAATCATTGAGTCCATCATACTTTCTAACCCTGAATCACACACACACACACACACACACAAAACAAACCAAAAAGCCTCCTGCCAAGCTGGTCTGTCCACATTGCTAGCTGTGCTCAAGGAAGTCGAGACGGTGCCAGAGCTCATCTCTAACGTGCTTCTCATTCAGTACTGGAATTGGAGCTCATCGCTGGGCAAGATTTCAGTCTGACAATGCAGGTGATGCGCCTGAAACTTCATCTCAAGTTGGCCTAAAGGACAGTACTGCTAACTCTGGGGCGCTAAAATAATATAACCTACCCCAACACTCGCTCTTAACCACCCAGCTCTGCTGTACTAATGACTGGCGCTCATGCTGGTGCCAGTGCTGGCTGCCTCTTATTCCAGGTCTCTGCAAACCACTGCCTTGCTGAGTTTGTGCTGGGCTGTGTTTAGTCGCTCAGTCATGTCCGACTCTTTGCGACCCCATGGACTTTAGCTCTCCAGGCTCCTCTGTTCATCAGGATTCTCCAGGCAAGAATACTGGAGTGGGCTGCCAGGCCCTCCTCCAGGGGGATCTTCCAGGGATGGAACCCAGGTCTCCCGCATTGCAGGTGAATTCTTCACCATCTGAGCTACCAGGGAAGCCCAAGAATACTGGAATTGGTAGCCTAACCCTTCTCCAGGGAATTTTCCCAACCCAGGAATCAAACCAGGGTCTCCTGCATTGCAGGTGGATTCTTTACCAGCTGAACTACTAGGGAAGCCCTTGCTGAGTTTCGGTTCAGTTGCTCAGTCGTGTCCGACTCTTTGTGACCTTATGGCCTGCAGCACGCCAGGCCTCCCTGTACATCACCAACTCCTGGAGTTTACTCAAACGCATGTCCATTGAGTCAGTGGTGCCATCCAACCATCTCATCCTCTGTTGTCCCCTTCTCCTCCCGCCTTCAATCTTTCCCAGCATCAGGGTCTTTTCCAAGGAGTCAGTTCTCCACATCAGGTGGCCCAAGTATTTTCAGCTAATGAACTTCCATGTTCACTGGAATGAAATACTTCCAGTGAACATTCAGGACTGATTTCCTTTAGGATAGACTGGCTGGATCTCCTTGCAGAGTTTGCCCTCCCTGTGGCTTCTGCAGCAAAGCCTCTCAGCCCACAATACCTCAGCTCCAACCTATTTCAGACCTATAATATTAATACCTTCAACTCACTCCAGAAAGCTGGGCAGGAATTTCAGTGAAATTATCTGCATTTTATCACAATTTATAGTTACCAGAGACAATGGTGAAACTAAAGGACCAAAGTGGCACCATCCACCCAAGGACACACCCCTCTCAGGGAAGTCCCCTCAGAGACACTCCTCTCACAGGCCCCTTCTAGAAACATCCCCCTCAGAGATGCACCCTTCCCTTACGGACACCCCTTCTCATAGATCCAGGAAGTCAAAACGCGGCTTCACCAGCTAGTTCTAATTCACGCATCTGCTCTGGCTCCTACTCTGTATCAGGCACTGTGCTAGCATTTTAATCCATATTAACTCTTTAAATCCCATGGCCACACAGCACACTAAATATCATTAACCCCGCTACGCAAATAAACAAAAGCGGTTTCAGAGAGAATAAGTGGCTTATCCAAGAAATTCAGACCATGGTCTTCTGCCTCTGAGACTGTGTGACCTAAGAAGACAACGAACACCCACGGTCTATTTCACATGGCAGTGCTCAGCTGCAGTGTTACCATGTGCCAGTCTTGAACGTGTCATCCAATGAACTATAAACCTATAAACTGCTAATAGGAAATGCTTCACACAGGACAGACTGATCATCAAAACAGGCTCAGGAGAAACCTGCAATATGAATACTGACTTCTAAAAAAAGCACTGACATTTTTTCATACAACTTTCAAATAGTTTATCCCTATTTACCCTCCCCCTCACCACCCCAATCAAGAAAAAAACAGTAAAACTAAATTCATAAAATCATTAGGAAGCTTAGCATTCTCTGCCCACTTATAGAGATGCTGAAGGACAAATCAATGACCCCAGAGTGATGAACAAGAAGAGATGAAATGCTGGATAATCCATAAAAAGACAGGGAATCACTAAAGGATAGCACAACACATAAATCCTAGGTGACTCCTCATTTTGTGTTCCAAGCAGACTTCAAACATAAAGTAAAGAGAGAAAATAAATATGGCGTTGACCAAGGGATCACACCTATCAAGCTTCCTCATCATAGGATCCTCTCACACTGTCTCAGGAGGACGGCCCAGCAGAACGGGATCTCACAGAGCCAAAGGCAGAAAGAGACTGCAGTCACCGTCTAAACCGAAACCCTCAACTGACAATCAGGGAGCCTCTGGCCTAGTCAAAAACCCGCCCCAAGCAGTCAAGCAATGCCAGAGGCAGAAGGCAAGCCGAGCTCTTCCGACCCCCTTCCAGCACCAGGCCGGGCTGTGGCCACCAAAGCTGCATCCCAGGCGCTAATACCCACTCACCACCCACAGAATCTGCTTAGGACCCAGTTTACCTGTGGGAATACAAGATATACCGCCAAACAGAATGTCCGTAGGTTGCCAATTTGGCAAACCACTAAACTGTACTCTACTTGCGCTGAAAACTCAAACTGCTCTTCACTCACGTCATTCACTTATATCCACAGAAACTGGCCCAATGCTTTCCAAGGAGGTTCCACACTCAGATTTCCCAAAGGGGGAAAAAAAAATGCTACAAAAACTGCCAGCATGAAATTAAGATCTCGGGACCAGTACCTTCCCCAGAAGGCGATCTCTGGGGTGCCTTTCGCGTAGATGGAGTTACTGGAGCCACTCAGCCCGTTGGCGATCCCACTGGGAGAGCCCATCACTATCCCACCATCTGCCGAGATGCTCAGGACGTCCTGCTGTCCTCCCAGTGACGTCCTCTCGAGGAACTGCCCGCCTTCCTTGATGCGCTGCTGTATCATTGGAGTGAGGGGCATTTCAAAGCTGAAGTAGCTATCAGGCTCTGAATACAAAGTCTCCAAGGACTCAGCACTGTAGTATAAAGAGGTGTTGTCTAAAATGGTCTCGAACTGGGAGCTGTACACGTCAGTGGAGTCCTCTGCGTATCCGGACCCAAGGATGTCATCATCTCCGCCCCGCAAGTGCTCCGCTCGCTCAAGAATCCTGGAAAGCACATCGAAGTGAAGAATTTCAATATTAGGTTAATTTTTTCATTTTACTTTCTCCTCTCCAACCATATGAAAAGGTAGCATTCTGTAGAGCTAGCACCTGTATTCAGTTGGTTCATGTCAATATATTTAACCTATAGGTTGAGTACATCATGCGAAATGCTGGATGAATCACAAGCTGGAATCAAGATTGCTGGGAGAAATATCAACAGCCTCAGATATGCAGATGACACCACCGTTATGGCAGAAAGTGAGGAACTGAAGAATCTTTTGATGAAAGTGAAAAAGGAGAGTGAAAAACTGGCTTAAAGCTCAACATTCAAAAAACGAAGATCATGGCATCCAGTCCAATCACTTCATGGCAAATAGATGGGGAGACAATGGAAACAGTGACAGACTTTATTTTGGGGGCTCCAAAATCAATGCGGATGTTAACTGCAGCCATGAAATTAAAAGACGCTTACTCCTTGGAAGAATAGCTATGACCAACCTAAACAGTGTATTGAAAATCAGAGACATCACTTTGTCAACAAACATCTGTATGGTCAAAACTACGGTTTTTCCAGTAGTCATGTACAGATGTGAGAGCTGGACTATAAAGAAAGCTGAATGCTGCAGAATTGATGCTTCTGAACTGTGGTGTTGGAGAAGACTCTTGAGAGTCCCTTGGACTGCAAGGATATCGAACCAGTCAATCCTAAAGGAATCAGTCATGAATATTCATTGGAAGGACTGATGCTGAAGCTCCAATAGGTTGGCCATCTGATGCGAAGAGCTGACTCATTAGATAAGACTCTAATGCTGGGAAAGATTGAAGATAGAAGGAGAAAGAGGCAACAGAGGATGAGATGGTTGGATGGCACCACTGACTCAATGGACGTGAGTTTGAGCAAGCTCCAGGAGATGGTGAAGGACAGAGAAGCCTGGCATGCTGCAATCCACGAGCTCTCAAATAGTCAGACACAACTTAGTGAGTGAACTACAACAACAACAAAATGTCAGTACATTTGGGAAGGAAGATATCATAGAATCATGTTCAGGTTGAAAAACTCTTAGCACACATATGCTGGGCTATCCTCTATACAATTTAATATACTTTCAAGGTAGCTCCTAGTATGTGAATACACCAAGTCCAACAAACATTTGAATAAAATATTAAATTCTCATTTAGCCAACTGAACTCCACAAATTCAAATTAACAGCTACTATCAGCCCTAATTTGTACAGAAGATGATAAACATATTGTGTAAACTTGGCGGACTAAAAACACACTTATGCTTAGTCACTCAGTCGTGTCCTACTCTTTGCGACCCCAGGGACTGCAGCCCGCCAGGCCCCTCTGTCCATGGGGATTCTCCAGGCAAAAATACTAGAGTGGGTTGTCATGCCCTTCTCCAGGGGATCTTCCCAACCCAGGGATCGAACCCAGGTCTCCTGCATTGCAGGCAGATTCTTTATCGTATGAGCCACCAGGGAGGCCCAAAAAATACACTAAGCTTTCATATTTCATAAGTTTCGTACATCAGCTTTCATATGTTAATATTTTCTGATCGCTGCTGCTACTGCTAAGTCTCTTCAGTCATGTCTGACTCTGTGCGACCCCATAGACGGAAGCTCACCAGGCTCCCCTGTCCCTGGGATTCTCCAGGCAAGAACACTGGAGTGGGTTGCCATTTCCTTCTCCAATGCATGAAAGTGAAAAGTGAAAGTGAAGTCGCTCAGTTGTGTCGGACTCTTAGCAACTCCGTGTATTGCAGCCTACCAGGCTCCTCCACCCATGGGATTTTCCAGGCAAGAGTACTAGAGTGGGTTGCCATTGCCTTCTCCGATTTTCTGATTAAATAAGACCTATAGCCCTCAAGAACTCATGGGCTGCCCCCTGGTGTCAATAAAACAACACTGCAGAGAGAGTTAGGTTGAGAAACAGCCAGTGAATGATCTTGAAGAAAAAAAAAAAGCCCACAAACATGTTTACTACTAGGCTAATAAACAAAACAGTGAAAACTTAGGAAACACATACTAGTTAATATCCTTGGGACATTAATTAATATGCAGCCTGTTTTTCAAATATTAAAAATGAACATTAAGACAACTAAATTAAATTTTAAAGCTCAGTATGAGAAAGAAGACAAGAAATAGAAAATCCTAGAGCTGAATCTGGATGTGCCAAGGACTAGCCAAGCCTCAGATATCTGTAAGCAGAAATAAAATAGAGAACAGGAATAAAACTACCTGGTAAGTAACCCACCTTCCCAGGTATTACCAGGATTCACATTCAACAGTACAGTTGTCTCTGCTGTTTTTAAGTTACTGGAAAAGTGAAAGTTAGTTGCTCAGGCATGTCCGACTCTTTGTGACCCTGTGGACTGTAGCCTGCCAGGCTCCTCTGTCCATAGAATTTTTCAGGCAAGTACTCTCGAGTGGGTAGCCATTCCCTTCTCCAGGGGATCTTCCAGACCCATGGATCGAACCTGGGTCTCCTGCCTTACAGGCAGATTCTTTACTGTCTGAGCTGCCAGGGAAGCCAGATTACTGGTCCACCTCAAACCAAATAGCATTCTGGGTCCCAAGTCCTCATGGCTCCTCAGGGCATTAGCAGTGAGGCGGGAAGCTCAGGGATGAAGCCCTCACCCCACCCCTGCTCACTCACCCCCTACCCGTCCCCAGCTGCAAGGGTCCAGCCACACTGCTATGCCTTAAAAGGAGCCTGGAGGCCTCCGCATCGCAGGTTCCAGGAAGCACACTCCCTTACCAACAGCAGCCCTCCTTTGCCAGCCTGTGTGGCTCCCTCTGCCTAGAGTATTCTCCCCATTCTCTGCCCCGCAAACTCCTACTGAATCCTGAAGGCTCAGCCTAATTACCACTTACTCAGACAGGCCTTCCCCAAAGCCATCAATTGAATCAGCCTCTCTCCTGCATTCAATGTGTCCTTTCTTTTCCTTTATAGAACCCAACACAATTGGAGGCCCTAGCATTATTAACCTGTCGACCTTTAGCAGTAAACTTCATGAGGTCAGGGAGCAGAGGTCATGTCTATTTTCCATGTTTGTTTGTTTATTTCCTGGCCACGCCACAGAGCTCATGGGATCTGAGTTTCCAACCAGAGAAGGAACCCATGCACCCTGCAGAGGAGGCACAGAGGCCCAATCACAGGACCACCAGGGAATCCCCAGGGCCATGTCCATCTTGAGCATTCCTTTCATGCCCATCATCTCTAGCCATATCAAGGACACAACAGACAACGGAAAACCATTTGTGGAAGGACAGGAAGGACAGGAGGAATGAATGAATAAACCGCAGACGCACAGACCCCAGTGGGAGGGTAACTGTGGAGCCACGAGCCACACAGCAGGGCGCCTTCCGAGGGAAGTCTGGAGGCTTTCTGTGTGGGGAGGTGGGGAGGGCAGAGAGAGGAGTCCTGACAGTGCATCTGTTAGTCAACTATCGAGCAAAAGGCATCTCCTCACAACAAACAAGCAAGACCCTTCAGGCCTGACACACGCTCCCCATGTGAACCACCAAAGTTCATAAGACGGGAGATGAGATGGAACACATTTGAAATGACTTTGCGGAAAGGAGCGCTCTACAGCCAGACCACGAGCAAAGGAAGTGAAGGTGGACAGGCACGGCTTCCATTTCTCCAGGCTCTCAGCTGGTATGGATGCCAGAAATGTAGAGAACGTCTGGGAAATACTATATGATGCCAGGTTTAGTCATCAGGGCCATAATCCAAACGAGCTGCTTGCGAGAAGGGAGACCCACATCAGTGCCATGGAACAACTGAACTCTGACCTCCTCATGGCCTCTCTAAACCTAGAAAACTGAGGCAGCCCAGGCCAAAGGCTCTGCGTTTCTACATGTACAGGGGCTGTTTGCAGACAGCGGGGCTGTACCCAGAAGAAGTGCCTGAGCTAGGCTGTGACAGCTACAGGATGTGCCAGACCTTTCCACAATTAACTTTCCTCATGAAAGATAATTGTCGGGTGTTTAGTTATGTTGATGCTGGAGAACTTGAAACCTGTCAAATACAAAAAAAAAAAAAAAAAATTATCAGAAATGGGTCCGCCCAGTTTAAGGTTCACGGTCTCCGCATATGGACAACTCTATAGCAACCACTTTACACATCTTGAGACTTTAGAAGCACCGCAGCACACGTCACTTCCTTTCCATTCTGCGGAGGATGCTGTGAACCTCACTGTGGAGGACATACAGCAGACATCACAGCCAGCAGGGCCCTGGGAACTCACCTTTCCCCGGCCCTCTCCGGTTCAGCTCTCCTCTCCAGGTGCTCCTTGTCCTCCCTTAGGAAGACTTCGTCCTCTACCGTCTCAAGCAGAGGTTCAGGGGGACACGGCCTCTCGGGAGGAACTGAGTCACGCAGAGCAGCAGACGAGACGAGGTGGATGGGCACTTTGGAAAACTCTTTGCTTTCGGGAGGGGCTGTCCTTCCTGGTGGCATCTGAGCATCCGCAGGGTACCGGCTCTCTCTCTCCTCCCCTCCAGTCCACAGTGTTTCCACCCCTTGAAACGCCACATGCTTGCCCTGGCCTGGGCGTCCTGGAGCACACTGCCCGGGGTGCTCTCTCTGGTCAGACCTCCTCTCTCTCAACAAACCGGCACCGCCTGCCGAGCTGGGGGTCGCGGGGCTGCCCACCGAGGACGCTGGACCAGCTGGCTCTTGCACGTGGACAGCCCCCTTTCTCCCGTTACTAGCTCTTAGGGATGGCTCTGCTTGAGTCTCTCCAGTTAACAGTGCAGTCAGATCCTCCTGGATGCTCAGATAAAAACGTTCCTCAGTCGGAACTTTGGCTGAAAGAGGTATATCAGGCGACTTTTCGCAGCCAGCAGGGAACAGTGCGTGGGCTTTCCGTGCTTTATGACTGGCGGCGTCTGGCTCCTGCCCCCCCTGCTGAGCTGAAAAAGTAGAAACCGCAGCCCCATCTAGTACCTTTGTAGCCTGCGACGTTCCTGAAGCTATTCTGGCTTCTGTGGCTTTCAGGGCTGAAATCAGAGAGTCAATGGGTTGTAAACTTGGTTCCTTGAAGTGACTTTGAGATGGGAGCCCTCTGACATCTTTTGGTCCTCCGGTGACAGTGACAGGCCCAGAGTGACGGCCGGCAGGGGGCTGGGCCCCTTGCGGGGCCCCCGGACAGCGCAGCAGAGACTCGGCATCAAACTCCAGAGAGGCTCTCAGGCCTTCTCCACTTCCCTCCATGGTCCCATACTCCGGAAACTCATTTGTGACGTTCGGGGGGAGTAAAGTGCTTCCTCCATGATCACCTACAAAGAGAACAGAAGAGACACGTGACTCCTTCTGAACAGCACATTCCCGTGTGTGTGAATCAATTCCCACACGTATCAGGAGCTCAGTCATCCTCAGGTGATCCTTTCACTGGCTCCTCCCGCACCCTCTGCAACACAAGCTGCTCTACACCCTGCCGGGGGGTCCCCTCCACTGGGCTTACACATGAGAACCCACAGAGGTTCTGGCATTGACAGAGGCAATCCAATTTAACCCAGCTTCTTTCCCACACATGCAACTCGGTTGCTGCATATGCAAAAACAGATTAAAATAAGGATATATATCCCTTTCCAAATATCGCTTATGAAATAGCAACTAAAATATTTATACTGGGCACAACAACAAATTGTCTTATGACTGAACTAACAGGATCGCTGCAGTGCAATCTCTGAGACAGAGCCCCAAGGAAAAAAGATAGGATTTAGTTAAAGTTAGTAAATATTTTTTTCAGCTGGAAACTTCCCCTGTACTGTTGGATTTCTGTGGGGGGAAAAGATGCTTTCAGAACATCTCTGGGGAATGAGAGTGAAGTCAAAATGGAATAGGAAACTTAATGTATAAAGAAAGATTTCCAGGATCCCAGCTGCATGAAATATAAGCAGCATCTTATGCAGAACCCCAATATACGAAGCAGTAAAAACAATAGTATGTATTTACTATGTAGGATCCAATTAACAACCTTTTCTTATTGCAATGGCAGTCACTGAGAAAAATGAGGACATCCTGACAAACACAATTTTAAATTGAGGATTTCTGGATAACAGTTACAGTCCTATCACCCCAGGATCCAATTTCCTTCTGAACTTGGTTTTGGTTACCTCGTATTGAGAATATTCTCATGTGCACTGGAAATGCAGTGTCCCCGCCTAGATGGCTTTATGACAGAGGACACCTGTTGCTTTTGTTACTGCTTTTCAAGCACTGCAAACAACAAACTTCGTATGCAGTGAAACATTTGACAGCCGTCTGAATATATACAATGAAATGACGAAAGACTTGATTCCAAGGCATATATGCAAAATGACGTCACTTGGAAACGTGAGTTAACATTTGGTATACACAGTATGGAAAAATTGATAAATAGTAATACATCTTGGAGTGTGTTCTGTTTCATATCTTATCTTTAAATAATTTGAAATATATTTTTAAATTAAATTTGAATCCACCTTGGTGGGATCCAAGCAGCACTGCTCTGTGATGGTAGCATTTATAAAACCTTCACAAACAGACCTCAGAGGATACGGCTTGCTGCAATCTGAGGAGGGAGGAAGTTTCAAACTCTGATCTTGAAAAGGAACAGAGTTAAAAGCAATCAAGATTTCTCTTCCTGTGGTATATTGACACTTTGGATATTTCAATGAAGAATGTGATAGGACTTTTAATTTTTCCCCTTTTAAGATTCAGTTATCTTTAATATATCATAAAATTGTGCGAGCATCACCACTATCTAACTCCAGGACATTTTCATCACCTCCCAGCACCACCAAAAAAAACCTCTATTAACTGGCACTCTTCAAGCCCTGGTAAATACCATCCTACCTTCTGTCTCTATAGATTTGCGTGTTCTACTTCATATCAACAGAATTACACAATATGTGACACTGTCTTTTTTTTTTACATAGCACAGTGGTTTCAAGGTTCATCCTTGTATCTTCTTCTTTCCACTCATCTGCTGATGGGCATTGGTGTTATTTTCACATTTTGGCTATTATGAATAATGAACACTTGTGTACAAGTTTTTGTGTCTACATTTATTTTCAGTTCTCTTGGATACACACCTATGAGTGGATTCTGCGTCACATGGTAACTCTGTGTTTAATGTTTGGAGAAAGTGCCAGTTTTCCAAAGCAACTGCACAATTTTATATTTCTACCAGCAAAGTCTGAGAGTTCTAATACTGTCCATATGTTTTATCACAGCTGTCATAGTGGGTGTGGAATGCCACCTCACTGCAGTTTTGATTTGCATTTCCCTAGTGAGAAGGGAATGGCAAACCATTCCAGTATTCTTGCCTGGAGAACCCTATGGACAGAGGATCCTGGTGGTCTACAGTTTGGCTGTGGAATGCCACCTCACTGCAGTTTTGATTTGCATTTCCCTAGTGAGAAGGGAATGGCAAACCATTCCAGTATTTTTGCCTGGAGAACCCTATGGACAGAGGATCCTGGTGGTCTACAGTTCAGGGGGTCATACAGACTAAAGCGACTTAGCACATACATGCACAGTGGTTAATGGTGTTGAGAATCTTCTCAAATGCTTGTTGGCCATTTATATGGGTTCTTCAGAGAAATCCCCATACAAATCCTTTGCCCATTTTATAACTGGGTAACTTCACTTTTCATTTTTGAGTTGTAAGAAAGTGAAGAAGAACTAAAGAGCCTCTTGATGAAAAAAGAGGAGAGTGAAAAAGTTGGCTTAAAGCTCAACATTCAGAAAACGAAGATCATGGCATCTGGTCCCATCACTTCATGGCAAATAGATGGGGAAACAGTAGCTGACTTTATTTTGGGGGGCTCCAAAATCACTGCAGATGGTGACTGCAGCCATGAAATTAAAAGATGCTTATTCCTCGGAAGGAAAGTTATGACCAACTTAGACAGCATATTAAAAAGCAGAGACATTACTTTGTCAACAAAGGTCCATCTAGCCAAGGCTATGGTTTTTCAGGTGGTCATGTATGGATGTGAGAGTTGGACTATAAAGAAAGCTGAGCGCTGAAGAACTGATGCTTTAGAACTGTGGTGTTGGAGAAGACTCTTGAGAGCCCCTTGGACTGCAAGGAGATCCAACCAGTCCATCCTAAAGGAGATCAGTTCTGAGAGTTCATTGGAAGGACTGATGTTGAAGCTGAAACTCCAATACTTTGGCCACCTGATGTGAAGAGCTGACTCATTGGAAAAGAGTCAGATGCTGAGATGAGAGCAGATGCTCAGATGATGCTGAGAAAGATTGAGGGCACAAGGAGAGAGGGATAACAGAGGATGAGATGGTTGGATGGCATCATCAACTCAATGGACATGGGTTTAGGTAGACTCTGGGAGTTGCTGATAGACAGGGAGGCCTGGCGTGCTGCGGTTCATGGGGTCACAAACAGCTGGACATGACTGAGCGACTGAATTGAACTGAAGAATCCTTTACATATTCTGAACAGAAGTTCCTTATCAGACATATACTTTGCAAATATTTTCTTCCATTCTGTGGGTTGTCTTTCCAGTTAGTTTATGGTGCCTTTTTGAAGCACAATTCTTTTTTTAATTTTGATAAAATCCAACTTATCTATTTTTTTTATTTTGTTGCTTAGGTGTTTGGTGTCATAAGTAACAAATTATTGTCTAATCCAAGGTCACAAACATTTATTCTTTTTTTAAGAGTTTTACAGTGTTAGCTACTACATGCAGACCTCTGATCCATTCTGAGTTAACTTTTTACAGGGTGTGGAGATATAACTTCACTCTGTCGCATGTGGCTATCCACTTGTCCGAGCACTGCTGTTGAAAAACCTATCATTTCCCCCACTGAACTGCAATAATACCCTTGAAGAAAATCAACTGACCATAAATGTGAAGGTTTATGTCTGGACTCTGAATTCTACTCCATTGAGCCTGAAGCCAGTGTAACGCCATTGTGATTACCGCAGCTGCACAGAAGCAAAACCCGTAAGTGTGCGTCCTCCTGCTCTGTTCTTCCTCTTCCCGCTGGTTGTGGCTACTCTGGGCCCCTGGCATTTCCCGTATGAATTTTCAGATCAGCTGCCAGACAGCTGAAACTGTCATAGAGGCTGGGATGAATCTGTAGAGCACTGTATCAGAACAATATTACTATCAGGTCTTTTGATCCACAACTATAGGATGTCTCTCTCCACTTAATTTTCTTTCATTTAACATCTTTTTGTTTCAAATGTACAAGTTTTACACTACTTTTGTTAAACTGACTCCCCTAAGTATTTTCTTTTTGATGCTATTATAAGTAGAATTTTTTTCCATTTCAGATCCTTCACTGCTAGCATAAAGAAATACAGCTGGTTGCCGAACTTAGAAATTCTTTTTTTTTTTTTTTTTTTTGTAGGGCATATGGCTAGTTTATTTTTTTTTTTAATTTTATTTTATTTAACTTTACAATATTGTATTGGTTTTGCCGAACTTAGAAATTCTAATGGTTTCTTTGTGGATTCCTTACGCATTCTGATATACAAGATCGTGTTATCTGTGAACAGAGGAAGTTTTACTTTTTTTCTTTCTTATCTGGATGCCTTTTATTTCTTTTTCTTGTCTAACAGCACTGGCCAGAACCTCCAGTACAATGCTGCCCAGAAGTGGTAAGAGCTAGATGTCTGTGGGTTGTTCTGGATCTTACAAGAAAGCTTTCAGTCTTCCCCCATGAAGTATTATGTTAGCTATGGGGTTTACTACCGCACAATTTGCACTCATCTCACACACTAGTAAAGTAATGCTCAAAATTCTCCAAGCCAGGCTTCAGCAATATGTGAACCGTGAACTTCCTGATGTTCAAGCTGGTTTTCAAAAAGGCAGAGGAACCAGAGATCAAATTGCCAACATCCGCTGGATCATGGAAAAAGCAAGAGAGTTCCAGAAAAACATCTATTTCTGCTTGATTGACTATGCCAAAGCCTTTGACTGTGTAGATCACAATAAACTGTGGAAAATTCTGAAGGGGATGGGAATACCAGACCACCTGATCTGCCTCTTGAGAAATCTGTATGCAGGTCAGGAAGCAACAGTTAGAACTGGTCATGGAACAACAGACTGGTTCCAAATAGGAAAAGGAGTACGTCAAGGCTGTATACTGTCACCATGTTTATTTAACTTACATGCAGAGTACATCATGAGAAATGCCGGACTGGAAGAAACACAGTTGGAATCAAGATTGCTGGGAGAAATATCAATCACCTCAGATATGCAGATGACACCACCCATATAGTAGAAAGTGAAGAGGGGCTAAAAAGCCTCTTGATGAGAGTGAAAGTGGAGAGTGAAAACGTTGGCTTAAAGCTCAACATTCAGAAAATGAAGATCATGGCATCTGGTCCCATCACTACATGGGAAATAGATGGAGAAACAGTGGAAACAGTGTCAGACTTTATTTTTCTGGGCTCCAAAACCACTGCAGATGGTGACTGCAGCCATGAAATTAAAAGACGCTTACTCCTTGGAAGGAAAGCTATGACCAACCTAGATAGCATATTCAAAAGCAGAGACATTATTTTGCCAACAAAGGTTCGCCTAGTCAAGGCTATGGTCTTTCCTGTGGTCATGTATGGATGTGAAGCTGGACTGTGAAGAAGGCTGAGCGCCGAAGAACTGATGCTTTTGAACTGTGGTGTTGGAGAAGACTCTCGAGAGTCCCTTGGACTGCAAGGAGATCCAACCGGTCCATTCTGAAGGAGATCAGCCCTGGGATTTCTTTGGAAGGAATGATGCTAAAGCTGAAACTCCAGTATTTTGGCCACCTCACGCGAAGAGTTGATTCACTGGAGAAGACTCTGATGCTGGGACGGATTGAGGGCAGGAGGAGAAGGGGACTACAGAGGATGAGATGGCTGGATGGCATCACTGACTCGATGGATGCGAGTCTGAGTGACCTCCAGGAGCTGGTGATGGACAGGGAGGCCTGGCGTGCTGCGATTCATGGGGTCACAAAGAGTCGGACACGACTGAGCGACTGATCTGATCTGATGGGGTTTTCACAAATGCCGTATATCAGGATAAGGAAGATTTTATCTTTTATCTCTAGTTTATCAAGTGTTTCTATCATGAAAAGGTACCAACTTTTGTCAAATGTTTTTTTCTCTGTCAGTTGAGATTCCCATGTGGATTCTTTTATTCTGGTAAGAGTGTGTCACATCAATAGACTTCTATATACTGAACCAACCTTGCATTCGTGGAATAAATGCTACTTGGTCATGCTGTAGAATCCTTTTTTACATGTTGCTAGATTCAGCTTTCTCGTGTTTCTGCACCTATATTCATAAACAATACTAGACTGTAACTGTCACACGCTATCTAGTTTGGGCAGCAACATTGGAGTCATAAAATAATTGGGGAAGTATTGGCATTTGTTTACATCTTTTTACACGTTTTTAAAAACACTTTTCATATTTTACATTTTTTAGGCTTAAAAAACAATTTTTTCCTCCTTAATCATATGGGGGACTTAAAATTGTTCTGGTAATTTAAAAGCTATAAATTTATTGCTAAAATACAAAGAAAGAAAAAAGTACACAATCCAAAAGCATGGGCTTTTTTAACATAGTAAAATAGCCTCAAATTATTAGAGAAGTACTTAGTTCATAGGGGGAAATATTTCCTATAGATGTTTTATTTAAGTTAGAGTATGTCTTTACAAGGGACTTCACAGGTGGTTCAAAGGTAATGAATCTGCGTGCCAATGCAGGAGACCCAGGTTCAATCCCTGAATCAGGAAGATCCCCTGGAGAAAGAAATGGCAACCCAGTCCAATATTCTTGCCTGGAGAATCCCATGGTCAGATCAGCCTGGCAGGCTACAGTCCATGGGGTCACAAAAGAGTCAGACACCACTTAGCGACCAAACAATAACAAATGCCTCTACTAAAACCTGAAGGTCATACAATATAAAATGGCAAAAGTCAGAGGAATCAGAGAATTAATTCAGTCTCCTTACATAATCAGCAAGAAAACAGGCCCGTCAGAACGAGGACTTGCCAACATGACATAACAAAACCCAGAGCTTATCTAATCCACCTCCACTAAGCTTTACATCCTTCTCTTCCCTCCATCTTTATTGGAAGTGAGCTGACCTAGTGTGCATCTTCAATCTTTTCCCTGAAATTTAAAAACATCTTCTGAAATGGTTATCCAAAGTCCAGCCTCATCTCCCACTTCATCTTATACACAATAATCTTCCTAAAGCAAAAACTTCAGTTGCTTTCAGTAATTCTTCACCGCCTACAGAATAAAGTCTAAAATTCAAACTCCTTCATCCAGGAGTTGAGATCCATAGCCCAGCCCCGATCTATCTTTCCCATCTACTCTCTCCTCTCACTCAACAACCTTGTCGATATACCTTTGCTTAACTGAGGGTGGTGTAGCACGTGAACATTCTTGAAAGGTCCTCTCTCATAGACACCAGAAATCACGCTAACACTCTGAGCTTTTTCTTCCTTTGGCTTCGCTCCATCTCTTCTCTGCATATGACACACTTTTTCTTCTCACTTCTATATGATCAGAGTATTTTCATCTTTCAAGATCTAACTTAAATCTGCTCTCTTAACTAAGTGTTCCCTTAATCACCAGCCCTTGCAAGAATTCACCTGCTTACAAATGTCAAGAGAACTTTATATTCTATCTGGTATACACACATGAAATAAATTATCAGGATATTAGTTTAAATTTTAAAGCTTCAAAAGGCTATAATCTTTAACCTATCATGAAGAGTTTCATGAAAGCTGTCCATATTTAACCCAAATTTAGTAAGCTGAATCTAGCAAAATATCAAAAAGGATTATACACCATGATCAAGTGGCATTTATTCCTGAAGTCAAATGTGTACTTAACATCAAAATATACTATCATGAAATCCATTCAACAGAAGGAAGAAAAGTTAAACTTCATCATTTAAGAACCCACTTAGTTCCTAACAGTTTAAATTGCCATCTATAAAACAACCACTAATGTAAGCGTAGGCCCAAAGAACAGTGAATACAAATTCAAAAAAAAAAAAAAAGGGGGGACATCAAAGAAATTAAGTAATTTCTCCACCCCATTCTAACACTTTGCATTAAGATGTACTGGCATTCAATTTAGTTCAGTTCAGTCGCTCAGTCGTGTCCGACTCTTTGTGACCCCATGAATTGCAGCATGCCAGGCCTCCCTGTCCATCGGAGTTCACTCAAACTCACATCCATGGAGTTGGTGATGCTATCAAGCCTCTGTCGTCCCCTTTTCCTCCTGCCCCCAATCCCTCCCAGCATCAGAGTCTTTTCCAATGAGTCAACTCTTCGCATGAGGTGGCCAAAGTACTGGAGTTTCAGCTTCAGCATCATTCCTTCCAAAGAAATCCCAGGGCTGATCTCCTTCAAAATGAACTGGTTGGATCTCCTTGCAGTCCAAGGGACTCTCAAGAGTCTTCTCCAACACCACACTTCAAAAGCATCAATTCTTTGGCTCTCAGCTTTCTTCACAGTCCAACTCTCATACCCATACATGACCACTGGAAAAACCATAGCTTTGACTAGACGGACCTTTGTTGGCAAAATAATGTCTCTGCTTTTGAATATGCTATCTAGGTTGGTCATAACTTTTTTTCCAAGGAGCAATCGTCTTTTAATTTCATGGCTACAATCACCATCTGCAGTGATTTGGAGCCCAAGAAAATAAAATCTGACACTGTTTCCACTGTTTCCCCATCTATTTCCCATGAAGTGATGGGACCAGATGCCATGATCTTCATTTTCTGAATGTTGAGCTTTAAGCCAACTTTTTCACTCTCCTCTTTCCCTTTCAACAAGAGGCTTCTTAGTTCCTCTTCACTTTCTGCCATAAGGGTGGTGTCATCTGCATATCTGAGGTTATTGCGATTTCTCCCGGCAATCTTGATTCCAGCTTGTGTTTCTTCCAGCCCAGCATTTCTCATGATGTACTCTGCATAGAAGTTAAATAAGCAGGGCGACAATGTACAGCCTTGACGTACTCCTTTTCCTACTTGGAACCATTCTGGTGTTCCACGTCCAGTTCTAACTGTTGCTTCCTGACCTGCATACAAATTTTTCAAGAGGCAGGTCAGGTGGTCTGGTATTCCCATCTCTTTCAGAATTTTCCACAGTTTATTGTGATCCACACAGTCAACAGCTTTGGCATAGTCAATAAAGCAGAACAGATGTTTTTCTGGCACTCTCTTGCTTTTTCCATGATCCAGCGGATGTTGGCACTTTGATCTCTGGTTCCTCTGCCTTTTCTAAAACCAGCTTAAACATCTGGAAGTACTGGCATTAATTGCAGATGCCTGTGATGATGTCTCTTCAAATTTTATTTACGGCTGCGCGGGGTCTTTGATGACGCATGAGGACTCTCTGTAGTTGCAGCGGGTGGGGTTTTCACCGAGGAGGTTTCTCTTGTGGTGGAGCACAGTCTCAAGGGTGCTCAGACTCAGGAGTTGTGGCGCATGGGCTTAGTCATCCCGAGACATGAGGAATCTTCCCAGACTAGGGATCAAACCCATGTCCCCTGCACTGGCAGGCATCTTCTTTAACTACCGAGCCTGTGATTCTTGATAAGCGGCTTAGCATCTGGTCAAAGACTGAGAAGAAAGGCAGAGCGCAAAGCGTGCCCAGAGTGGCGGGCGGCTTTCCTACTCCAACCAGCCCTCCTGCCCTGCATTACAGAACTGGTCTGTCTAATGAGCTTTGTTCACTTTTCACCTAGATAAGGACTAGTACAGACCAGGGCGGGTAAATGTTTGGAGAGGCTAAGTGGCATGACCAAGGCAAATGAACTGATGTTCAATAAGGTATTTTACAAGAATTAAAAGTCAGAACTAGATTCCTGGTCTTTTATCTCTCAGGAGTAAATTCCTAAGGAAAACTAAGAGGTATCTGAATTGTCAGACTGTCATTTCTAATAGCATAAAAATATAAAAAGCAAAAATCTTCTAGTTGCAGGTTCTGGGTAGAAATAGCCTTAAATGTCAGGTGGCTCTTGATCCTAGCATTTGTTACAGAACTCAGTGTAACATCAAATCTTTCCTTCCACCTAAGGCACCTCTATGTTAGCATGCACAGTGGTTTAATTTTGCTGTTTGCATTTCTTCTCACCACTTGAACTGTCTTTAACAACAAACGAAGCTTCATAAAATATTAATCTTGACCATCTTATTTAGAATTTCTGATGTCTTCCTTATGTTTAAAAAATAGAGCTATTTATGCTAGGGGGATTTAAAGAAAGGCCACGTTCTTCTTTTTCCCTAAGACTTTTTCTCTGTTCCCTTTTAAAACCGGGCCATGGATACTTGCCATTAAATGACCACCGTTTCCAAAATCTACTCAGCAAACATTCATTAATTACCTGCTAGGTACTGAACACAGAGTATTCAGAACTAAACGCTGCTAGCGCGTGACTAGTCTCTCTCCCATGTTTAAAAGCTCACACTGGCCATGTGTGAAGGATGCGTGGGGTAAAGTACGGGCACAAACAGAACCAGCCATGGGCGACCGTGTGGGCAAGATGGAGAGCCCCGCAGCCAGGACAAAGGCAAATGGGCAGAACAAAGGTGCAAAGGCTACCACCTTCCCAGCCTCCGTCTCTCCTCTCTAAAGTCAGCCTGCTGCCCTGAGGCCGTGCCAGGCCTGTGCCGCTGCTGTGGGCTCTAGGCCTCACTCATGAAAGCTCCTGCCTTCTGTCAGTCTGCATGTACTACTAATGTAAGAATCCAGCTGAAAAGCGAAATAGCTGCTTCTCCTCTAGAAAGTCTCGCTGAATTAGGCCTGCCCAAATTTGGTCTCATATCTGTGACAATGGGATTTGCTAAGTACTAAAAAAAGAAGAAGAAGATTTTAGCACTGACCTAAATATAAACCACACACTAGTAGAATTTGAATTAATAAGAGTTTTTATAGCTTTTCTGCATTTATTTTCCCCCCTTAAAGAAATTAAAATGTAGTGTAAAGTGCGTAGGAGGGAAGGGAAGGGAGAGAGAAGAGCCTGTCACACTCGTGTGAAATACATGTACTTTGGGAAGGGGTATCTATTTATATTCCCTTTTCTGTGGAGTTGTATCTGCTGCTTTGTGTATTTGGTCAGATTCCTAACAAATTATTTTCTGTTATTTCCTGATGCTTTTCCTGTGATGCACAAAATCCACTTTTTTAAAAAAGTTTTTTCCATTTTGATTTAATGTAGAGAAAAATGGGATACTTTTGAAAGTTAACAAGAACAGTTTCAGGAGTGCTTTGGGTTGTATATTAAATAGCCATCCATTTCTGGAACACTGATACAAAACTGTAATAAAATACAATGTGATTTAAAAGAAGTTCTACATCAAACTAAAAAGCTTCTATACAAAGGAAACCATCAAGAAAATGAAAAGGCAATCTACTGAATGGGAATAAATATTTGCAAATCATACATCTGATAAGGCATTCATATCCACAATATATAAAGAGGGCTTCCCTGGTGGTGCAGTGGATAAGAACCTGCCTGCCAACACAGGAGACACGGGTTTGATCCCTGGTCCGGGAAGATTCCACATGTTGCAGAGCAACTAAACCGAGCGCCACAGCCACTGAGCCTGAGCTCTAGACTCCGCACACGCGACCACTGAGCCTGCAAGCTGCGACTCCGGAAGCCCTCACGCCTAGAGCCAGGGCTCGGCAATGAGCGAAGCCACTACAGTGAGAAGCCGCCCATCACAACGAAGAGAAGCCTCCGCTCTCCACAACCAGCAGAAGTCCACACAAAGCAACGAAGACTCAGCACAAAAATAAGATAAATAAATAAAAGATTTAAATATATGTATAAAGAACTCTATTTAAATTTACATTTGTTTATACTCCCTTACATAACTTATTAGCAAAAAAAAATCTGATCTAAAAATGAGGAGGAAAAAAATTAAATAAATAAATAAAAATGAGCAGATCTGAATGGGTATTTTTCCAAAGAAGACATACAGTGACCAACAGCTACATGCAAAGATGCCCAACATGACTAATCCTCAGAGAAATGCAAATTTAAACCACAATAATCATGATTTGAACCAATTCTAGAGAACCTTATGGTCCCAGGCGTCCCATGTTTTCCTGTCACAAATGATTCTTGTTTGCTCTGGCTTAATCCAAATCTCTGCTTTTTATTATACCTGATATATTTTTTTTGGCTCCAAAATCACTGCAGATGGTGACTGCAGCCGTGAAATTAAAAGACGCTTACTCCTTGGAAGGAAAGTTATGACCAGCCTAGATAGCATATTCAAAAGCAGAGACATTACTTTGCCAACAAAGGTCCGTCTAGTCAAGGCTATAGTTTTTCCAGTGGTCATGTATGGATGTGAGAGTTGGACTGTGAAGAAAGCTGAGCGCCAAAGAATTGATGCTTTTGAACTGTGGTGTTGGAGAAGACTCTTGAGAGTCCCATGGACTGCAAGGAGATCCAATCAGTGCATCCTAAAGGAGACCAGTCCTGGGTGTTCATTGGAAGGAATGATGCTAAAGCTGAAACTCCAGTACTTTGGCCACCTCATGTAAAGAGTTGACTCACTGGAAAAGACTCTGATGCTGGGAGGGATTAGGGGCAGGAGAAGGGGATGACAGAGGATGAGATGGCTGGATGGCATCACTGACTTGATGGACGTGAGTTTGGGTGAACTCCAGGAGTTGGTGATGGACAGGGAGGCCTGGCGTGCTATAGTTCACGGGGTCGCAAAGCACTGGACACAACTGAGTGACTGAACTAAATTGAACTGAGTACACTGTCGGTGGAACGTAAATTAGTGCAACCTCCTATGGAGATTTCTCAACAGATTAAAAACAGAACTACATATGACACAGCAATTCCACTTATGGGTATTTACCTGAAGGAAACAAAAACACTAATTAGAAAAGATATCGGCACCCTTACATTCACATTTTTTACAACAGCCAAGAAATGGAAATAATCTAAGTGTCGATTAATGGATGAGCAGATAAAGAAACTGTGTGTATATTAACACATAGTATATGTCTATATAATATTAACATATGAATATATTAATTTAGCCATTAAAAGTATATTATTGGATATTATTATGGAATAATATGGGTATTATTCAGCCATAAAAAACAATAAATCTTGCCATTTGCAACACATGATTGGACCTTGAGGTGGTGGTGCAGTCACTAAGTCGTGTCTGACTCTTGCGACTCCATGGACAGTAGCCCTCCAGGCTCCTCTGTCCATGGGATTTCCCAGGCAAGAATACTAGAGCTGGTTGCCATTTCCTTCTCCAGGGGATCTTCCCAAACCAGGGATCGAACCCGGGTTTCCTGCATTGGTGGGTGGATTCTCTACTGACTGAACCACCAAGGAAGCTCAGAAAGTGTTAGTCACTCAGTTATGTTCAGTTGTATCCTACTCTTTGGGATCCCATGGACTGCAGCCTGCCGGGCTCCTCTGTCCATGGGATTTTACAGTTATCTAAGAAGACTAGAGAGGGTTGTCATTCCCTTCTCCTGGGGATCCTCCAAACTCAGGGATCGAACTCAGGTCTCTTGCATTGCAGGCAGATTCTTTACCATCTGAGCCACAAGGGGACCGTGAGGGCATTACACGAAATAAAGTAAGTCAGAGGAAGACAAATACTATATGATCACTCTTATTTGTGAAATCTTAAAATGAAAGAGTAAAACAAGATTATAGATACAAAGGACAAACTAGAAGTTGCCAGAGGGTGGGGGTGAGGAGTAGGTGAAATGGGTGAAGTGGTTCAAAAAGTACACACTTTCAATTACAAAATAATCAAGTGGATGCAATATATAGCTGAGGATCATGGTTAACAACACTGTATTTATTGCATATTTGAAAGTGGGTAAAAGAGTAAATCTTAAAAATCCTCATCACAAGGAAAAAAACCTTTTATAACTATGGATGGTGATGGACATATTGTGATAATTTCACAACATGTAACATTATACAATATGTAATATTACGCTGTATGTCGGAAACTAATTTAATGGTATACTCCAATTATAACTCAAAAAAATTCTCAGGATCATGGGGAAACAAGCCTGCTCCAAAAGATGAGCCTCAGAAAAGCCCTGGCCCTTCTAAGAATGATCCTGTCTGAGGATCAGCAAATGAAATGGATTTTTTCTACCCTGGGTAACAAAGTCCTTCAAAGAAAAAGGCCGAAATGGAGGAGGCGGGGAGCAAGAAAAAGAAAAAGAACAATTTGGCAAGCCTACTTCAGACTTGGTCACAGTTTCACAGTAGAAATGTGAAGTAAAGAAGTTTATCATGAGGGATTCTGAGCAACTGGATGTAGGCTTCCAAAAAGACTATGATGGCCATGTCCATGAAACAGCAATTAAAAATCATATATTCCCTAGGAACTGGGCCCAGTCATTTTTAGGAAAAGGTTCTTCCTTTGTTCTGTCTTATTTTATTGCCACTAGAACATAAACTCCAAAACAACTGTTTGATATCTTTATCATTATTATATCCCCAGAGCCTAGAATAATAGCACTAAGCAAAATGGATATTTGTTGAATCAATGAGTGAATGAAGAATGTCCTATAAGCAACAGGATACCGTTTAATAGAATTTCAAAACAGAAACAGACAGATGCTTCCCAAAACATAAGCAAAATACTACACGCCAATGCCACTCAAAGTCTGTCCCCTGCCCCCGAGGACAGGCTGAACAGAGTGCTGGGGACACTGTCGGGGGCAGGGAGGTCCTTCCTAGCTTTGAAACTATCTAATTCTTCCACTTCATCAGCCAACATTTATTGTGCGCCAAGAATATGCTGAGCACTGGAAAACAGAGCAACAAGCAAGGCCACCAAGGAGTCTGCAGTCCAGCAACTCCATCTGCACGTATTGTCTACTGCAGACGAAGTTTAAGCAGTGGTCAAGTTAAGTGGGGACAACTTGGCCACAGTTTTAGAATTCACCATAATCCTACATGGGCAATTACCACTAAACTTAAATTTCTCAGCTGATTATCTTACTTCCAAATGCTATGCTGTTCCATATGGCAGTCACAGTCACATAAAACTACTTAAATTTAAATTAATTAAAATTAAATAAAATAGAAAATCCAGTGCTCCATATGTAGCTGGCTACAACACTGCACCAGATACAGAGAACACTTTTTCATGCTCATGAGAAGTCTATTTGAAAGCACTGCCCTAGAACCTTCCTACTCAAAGTGTGGCCTCGGATCAGCAGCAGCATCACCCAGATGTTTGTTCAAAATGCAGACTCAGGTATCACTCCAGACCTTCCTAATCAGAATCCATATCTCAAAAAAGAACCCCGGGTAATCTGCATACATACTGAAGCACTCCTCCAGAAAACTACATCAATGTCTATGAATTGTGCTGACTACATTTAAATAGCAGGTTTTTACTCTAAAAGATAATCTCAAGAGTTCCTACCTCCTCCTGACTGAAAGGCCCAAGTGTTCAATTAAGTAAACAAATAAAGAAAAGAGGCAGTCTCTCCTTCCCGCGCAGAGAAAGGCTGTGCCTTCTGGTCTGGGTTTGCCTTCTAGCTGATCCAGCATCCTTCCAGCAGAGGAAGAGAACCACCCAGGCTGTGATGGGACCCTATCTTTAGTTTATAGCTCACAGAGAATTTCTCTCAAAATGAATGATGGTCAACGACTCTACCCTTACACAGAAGACCATAACGTCCTAAAAAAAAAAAAAAACAAAAATGTAAAAGTGAGCATTAGTAAATGCCCATTCATTAACATCTGTACGTAGCCTTAAAGAAATTAATTACACTGGAGCTTAAAGGAAAGGAGCTGAGGGAAAGGTAAGGTTTTTCTATTTTTAAAAACTGAGATATTTTCCCAGACTTTCAATGTTCATGCCATTGGACAGATCACTTGTGAAATACAAACGCACAGGCAAATTCACTTTTGTACTGCACTTTCAAGAGAATACTATTTTTTGTCAGCATGGTTCAGCAGACTTTCAGTCCTTTCTAAGTCATGGCTAACCTAGCCACTAGAAGTCCACTTCTCTCCTTTTCCTGTAGGTTGTTCATAAATGCAATAACATCCACAGCGCTCTCTGTTCTCTAATGAATATCAGTTAGTAAACATCTTAAAACTTAAAAATCAGTTAGTATGATAAAAGAACTATAAATTCTTAAGTTATTTCAACATTGGAAAATGGACAGAACTTTCAGGCTTAAAGACACACTGCCCTTGGCCTGTCAAGGAAGAATTCAATCCCACAGACAGAGGGTGATTGATTTTTCCCCTTTAGACTGAAAGTTCATAAATCAATAAAAAAATTTAAGACAGAGATCCAATTTACAAACCAACATCATAAGCCTTGCAGAGTAAAATATCTCAAATACATTTTACCTATGCTGCGGCTAAGTCGCTTCAGTCGTGTCCAACTCTGTGCGACCCCATAGATGGCAACCCACCAGGCTCCCCCGTCCCTGGGATTCTCCAGGCAAGAACACTGGAGTGGGTTGCCGTTTCCTTCTCCAATGCATGAAAGTGAAAAGTCAAAGGGAAGTCGCTCAGTCGTGTCCAACTCTTCGAGACCCCATGGACTGCAGCCTTCCAGGTTCCTCCGTCCATGGGATTTTCCAGAACTCTTGGCTTCCCTGGTGGCTCAGTGGTAAAGAATCCACCTGCCAATGCAGGAGATACAGGTTCCATCACTGATCTGGGAAGATCTCCTGAAGAAGGAAATGGCACCCCACTCCAGGATTCCTGCCTGGAGAATCCCATGGACAGAGGAGCAGGCTACAGTCCAAGCGTCACAAAGAGTCAGACACAACTTATCAACTGAACAACAACAATAGCAAATTATAACCCATAACTGTGAATAATAAAGATCAATGCTTTTGTGTCTAATAATCAATAAACCCCTCCACTAATACAGAGACGCATTTAGGATTTCAATTTGCAATGCAATAGAAAAAGAAAAAGTATTTAAAAAAGAAAACAGAAGAATAATCTATTTTTACTAAGCAACAGAAAGCATATTCAGTATGGTAAAATGACACAAAATGAGTATGAGTAATGATAATTTGCTAAGTGAGTAATCTAAGTATATTATATTTTGGTACACACTCTTCATTCTAATAAAAGTCACACTTTGAAGAAGGCTGTATTTGAGGGTGCTGGCTATTAACTGGTCGCTAGCAACTCTCTAAAAAGCACGAATAGAGAAGGTATTTATGTACTACAAGACCCAGGAAAAGGTCTGCCGACCACTACACAAACTATTAGCATGCGCACACAAGTAGAGACTGCTCCATTAATTGGACGTTTCTCCCCAAGTGATTAATAGTTACAGCTGTGCTCACCACAAACTCAATTTTACATACTAATGAATCAGAGCCCAATTTTTCTCCTTCGATTCTAATTCCTGGGGAAATGAAACTAGCTTACCATTCCAGTCAACTGCAGAGGAGCTCTGTGAGCTGGGAATGGCAGCTCACAGCACCTGGAAGGGAAAAACTTGAGCTAAGGAGCAGCCCAGCGATCCTAACCCCAGGTTTCTGCCCGCATGCAAAGCACTGGCGCGCACCCCAAGACGAAATTCTAGGCTGCAGGAGTTGAATTCAGGTCTGTCTTTAAAATCACTGTTTCTAAAGCTGGTTTCCTCTTCTCAGGCAGCGGCTTCTCCACCTTGATCCACCACCCACTCTCTCATCTGTGTCTTCTTCCGTCTGCCCTTGTGCTTCTCCTACCAGACTTGCCACTTCTGATCACTGCTGCTCTTCTGACTGCAAACATCCTAGCTTTTCCCACTTCTTCCTGCTAGGAATTCACACTTTCAAAAACTCAATTTTACATTTTCATTTTCTCCAGCTTTACTGATGCAGATGATACAGGGCACTGGTAGGTCAGGGAGTACAGCGTGCCAGTTTGACACACCTGATTGAAAGCTGATCACCACTACAGCTTGAGCTAACACTGCTGCCACATCACATCATTACCACTTCTCTTTTGTGGTGAAAACACTCAAGATCGACTCTCTTAGCAGCTTCAAAGTATACAATATTATTAACTGTAATCACAATGTACATTAGAGCCCCAGAACTCACTCATCTTCTAACTCAACCTTTGCACCCTTGGACCACCTTCTCATCTTCCCCACTTGACAGCCCCTGGTCACCACCACTCTACTCTCTGCAAATACAATTTTTAAATTTCTCTGACTGTCATTTTTTAAAATTTTATTCCTAAAAGCAAATAAAGTTTAAACTTTTAAAGAACTCCATAGTCTTGTTTATAGCAGGCTCTTTCCTGCTAAAGTCAACACAGATATGGTATGGTAGTACTAATATCAATTCTTACATATTGTATTAAATATTTTAATATTGAAACTGACATTAAAGAAATTTAATAGTTAAGACACTGACATTTTAAGTACTAATTCTTGTTTTAAAATTACAAATGTTAAGCAGCTGGAATGCCCAGCAGTGATGAGCTGCTACAGCTGTGGACTTCCCTAAACCTCTGTGTGTCAAGACAGACGCCAAGCGCAGTGGGAAACAATAGCTCCAGTCAGCCTCCCGCCTGTCACAAGCCCCATCAGGTCCATATTCGCATTCAGTAGTTCTCATGCTCAGTAAGAGCATCCCACAGTTGTGCTGAGGATTCAGGCTACAAGTCAACATGAGCAATGGTTCCAAGTATCTCTGTAAATGAAAATTTCAGCAAAGTCAACTTCCCTGATGAGAGAGAAATAAATCTTGAATTACTCTTAAGGTGACGCTCTCAACAGATGAGAAGAACACACCCCAGTGAGTAAACAGAGGAAAAATAAACCCCCAGCAGACACCATCTCAGCCCCTGTGCTCTGCAAGCCGGCGTCTGTCCAGGCACCCAGGCGGAATGCGAGGAGAGCAGTCTGGGCTCTTTAAGAGAAGCTCCGCCCCTGCTCCCATCCAAAGCCTCCACATCAGGTCTCTAAAACTACAGGGGTAGCCGGTTCCTCTTTCTTTCTATATAATACGTTCAAAAATGGGGAGAAATGGGGTGATGGCACTCTGTGTTTCCCAGGCGGGGCGGGGGGCAATGAAAGAAAATAAAATTACAGGTAAGCATAATACTCTGCTTTCTACCTAAAAATAAATAATTTGAAAAATCCAATGTCAGATGCTAAAATAAACATTCTAAGTGAAAGCCAGGGGAGGGACCGGGCGACGGCGCTCTGAGGGCGGGTGGTGTCCTTCGGAAAGCTGGGGAGTTAAAGAACAGCTGGCCTGGGCAGCCCGGAATAGATGCGGAAGGTGCTGCTCTGGTCGGCATTCAGCAGAACCTCATCTGGCCCCAGCAGTCTCGCACTGGGATAGTCGAAAGACAAGACTAGCAAGCAAAAGCAGTCAACCATACAGATGGATCATTTTACAGCAGCATTTTACAAGAGAGCGATATATAAAATCAATTTGCCTGCAGAGACCTACAAATAGAGGTTACTCACAGAGATTACTGTAGCTCCAGCAGTTACCCATTGATCATAGAAAATGCCCCGTTCATCAGCTTAACGCTCGAGAAAAGTTAGCTAGAAGAAAAGCTGGCTAATTCAAAATCTGCCGTTCTAGTCAACTGGAAGCAAGTGAGTTTCAAAGGTCCTGGCAGCCCTGGGGGCCCCGCACCGCGCGGGGTGGTGTCCACGGGCGCTCTGAGCTCAGGAGCCCAGCTGAGCCAGCGGCCGCCGCTCCCTTCACAAAGGCACGCAGCCTGCCCTCTCGCTCTCCCTGCCGGCCTCTGCACTCTCTCTACCTTGGTAGCTTACCGAAAACAAGCACTGTAGGGCTTTTCTATATTTGTGAAAACTACTTCAGAGGAGATAATGGAGCTGACGGGAGTGAGCTTTAATGTAACCATTTCCCCCGTGCAGCAGCACGGAGCCCAGCAAAGGCTGAGAGGACTGTACCATCCCGGGTGACATCAGAGGTGGGGCTGTCATCAGGATCACGCAGCATTTTCTCTGAGGCGAGGATGACACGTGGAAAGCGATGGACGGGCTCCCTTTGAAAGGCTTTAATTCTTGTGTTACTTCAACAGAAAAGGCAAAAGCCAATGTCATGTGGGACGACTGCCATGGGAGGATTTCTATCCTGCTTTCCTGCTCCTCGGCTTATTCCTGCTCCTCGGCTCATGGCTAAATGACGCTGCCAACTAAAGTCATTTTACTGACGACTGTATTACCATTCCTGAGATTAAATTCATATTTGACGGGTAATTGGTATCACTTGGAAAATGTGACATTATAAAATTCGAGGACATTAACATCTAATCTTAAATATGATGACATAAACTTTTATATCACTTAATGGTACCTTAGATGGACACAATATTGGAGAAGGAAATGGCAATCCACTCCAGTGTTCTTGCCTGGAGAATCCCAGGGACAGGGGAGCCTGGTGGGCTGCCGTCTATGGGGTCGCACAGAGTCGGACACAACTGAAGCGACTTAGCAGCAGCAGCAGCAGCAGCAGCAGCAGCAGATGGACACGGTACCTTTCAATCTCAATAAAAATACTAAATGTAAAAACTAATAGTTCTACAGATGAGAAAAGCAAGGTGAAAAACAGCACAGCATAATGTGATAATACTGGTCTTCGGTCTTTGTAATGGTGGATAACACAAACATTAAAAATATCTCATCTTCTATAATCTTTAATATTCCAAACCAGTTTAAAAGAGCAAAGGCCAATAATACAAAGCAACTGATGGTTATTTTCATTCATTCCATATACATTTACTGAGTACCTAACAAGTGTGAGATAATGTGCTAAGTTTAATTCAGAGTATATATTTCTGATAAATAATATAACCAGAATAGAAAATGTTATCAAATGCTTCCTAGTGCCAGGCACCACACTAAGCAGCTTTCCTGTACTGACTCCTCTATTCCTACAGCAGCTCTGTGGGACAGTAAAGAGACAGTAAAGCTCTCTCTTCACTTTACTGCATTGACTCCTGTCTTCCTCCCAGCAGCTCTGTGGGATAGCGGCCATAACTAACCCACTGTACAGGTGAGACGACTGAGACTCCGTGTGCAGCTTGTATGAGGTCGCGTAGCTAGCAACCTAAGAATCCTTGGGATTCAGAATCGCAGGGACGGCAAAGCCTGGTGGGCTGCCGTCTATGGGGTCGCACAGAGTCGGACACGACTGAAGCGACTTAGCAGCAGCAGCAGCGCGTACAATCTAAACTGTCGGCTGAGCTCCATCACTTCCCAACTATGTCCTTTTAGCAGCTTATTTAACTACTCTGAGGGAATGCAATCTCCTCATCCAAAAAGTAAAGAAAACAGTGAGGTTGTCCTGAAGATTAACTACTCATATAAATATATAAAGCACCCATAATTGTAACTAGCATACAATAAAAGCTCAAGATTAATTATCATTATTGTTACTATAAATCATTACTTTTAAGCATTATTTTCTCATTTTTAAACTACAACTGGCAGCTTCCTCCCTTTTCAAAAACTTCTCCAAGAAGGGCTGCAATTTTTCCAGAGTTGGTAGGAAAAGTAAGAAAGGACAACCTTTGCTGGTTTTATACAAACACTAACCTGTCCATGAATCCCCATCCCCCGGTGAGATACAAGCCGAAGCGGCTGGGTGAGCATTCCAAGAAAGCTCCTTACAAGGGGAAGAAACTCAAATACACAAATGAGGGCGCTTAATAAAGTTACTGTGATCACATAGGACAGCATAACCAAGATGATCGGCTTGAATGGGACTGCCAGTGACCGTGAGGCAAGGACAACTGTCTCAACCACAGGAAGGCCTCACTCCAAGTGTCCAGCATTTCACATGCGGCTTTAATGAATGGTATCTTTGACTGAGATTCTAAAACCCACCATTTTATTAGTAAAAAAAAGTAAAGTCCGAAAATAACCATGTTACATGGTCTCTAGTCTCTCGTGTACACTATCTTTAAAAAATATTCATATGGAAACAGCACCTGAGTCTGCAACTGGGCTGGCAGTGCCGACCACAGAGAGCAGAAGGGCAGTAGGGTTTAGCGGGAGGCAGCGTCAGGGCACAGAGAGAGGATGCTGATGTCCTCGACCATCTGGTTTTGATCTGTTTCTCAATGCAATCTAATAAAGCTGCCACTACCCTTGAAAGACAGATAGTATCAACAATATTCAGACAAAAGGACCATTAAAAAATTTACAGAAAAAATAAGAACAGCCTTTCTTAAAAAAAAAGTTTATCAACCAATATTCTGTTTAAATCTCTTCTATAAAAGATAGCAACTCATTTTTCTAGAAACATCACTGACAAAATCAAAAAAGCTAGATTTGTAAAATGTACTTTTTCATTAAATAAAAGTATATAACAGCCAACCACAACCGAATGTTTTTTAATGAAGAATGAAATGTAAATCATAAGAGCATTTTGAGTGCTAACATAAAGTTTATACTGACTCTATCTTCTTATGTTCTGTACTGATGCTCTGGCACTTTGGGCTCTGGTCTTGGGAGGCAGCCTCTCCCAGGGTAGCTACTTCCTGGAGACAGCAAAGGACTCCCCTGGGAGTAAGTGCACTCCTGAGGCACAAGCCGACCAACCCAGAGCCTCAGCCGGAGCGTCTCCTCCCCCAGGCTCTCCTTCAAGAGTCACTCCCTGCTCTAAATCACCCCAGGGCCTGGAGCTGGACAACCAGCTGAAGCACCCCTGTAGACCTTAACCCTTGAAATCACACGCGTCCGTATGATTTACCATACCTGACTTCAAAGAAATACTAAGTTCAAATCGTATAAGGAAGTTTTAGGAGAAATGAATAGTCAAGTCTTGAATAACAAAATTTCAAGTAAGTCCAATGTATTTCTAGACTTTATTGTCACTAGTGCTGACAAGCTCTAGGTAATAAATTGCTATTTGATATAATGCGTTATTTCTCAAAAATTTCTAACAAAGTAATACACATAGACAAGCAAACTAATTGTTATCCAATTTAATCCAAGATTTTAGAAGTAAAAATTTTTATAAATTAAGACTTGTAAAAAACTGTATAATGCCAATTTTATCACCACCACATATGAAATTTTATTGTTTTTATTAATTAGGAGTCAACAAGATTATCAGAACTGGTAACAATAGTTCCTTATTTGAAATAACTTTCTTTTATTGAGCAAATTTCAACAAATAAGTCAGTTTTCCTACCTCAAGTTATTTATCTTTTAATTCTGGTTGTTAGATGTTACAAAAAATACTGATGACAATTTCAGGACTATAAACATTTAGTTCTTACCTATTAGTCTATTGTTCCTTCTATGTGCTCAGACATTCAACTGTGTCCACCTCTTTGCAGCTCCATGGATGTTAGCCACCCAGGGCCCTCTGCCCATGGAATTCTCCAGGCAAGAACACCGGAGTGGGGTGCCATTTCCTAATCCAAGGGATCTTCCTGACTCAGGGATTGAACTAGTATCTCTTGCATCTCTGGCAGTGGCAGGCACTGCGCTACCTGGGGAGCCCTTTACTACAAAGCATACACCCAATTGTTTCATTTAATCCTTAAAATCTGCTAAGAAGTAGAGACCAGGTATATCTAAATATAAGGCAATCCAAAGGACAAAAAGTTGTTGGCTACACTGAATATATACACTTTAGGGTTGTAGATTAAATAACCAAGTAGCTTCTCATAATATTTTATGTTAATAGTATCAGATCAGATCAGATCAGTCGCTCAGTCGTGTCCGACTCTTTGCGACCCCATGAACCGCAGCACGCCAGGCCTCCCTGTCCATCACCAGCTCCCGGAGGTCACTCAGACTCGCATCCATCGAGTCAGTGATGCCATCCAGCCATCTCACCCTCTGTCGTCCCCTTCTCCTCCTGCCCTCAATCCCTCCCAGCATCAGAGTCTTCTCCAATGAGTCAACTCTTCGCATGAGGTGGCCAAAATACTGGAGTTTCAGCTTTAGCATCATTCCTTCTAAAGAAATTCCAGGATTGATCTCCTTCAGAATGGACTGGTTGGATCTTCTTGCAGTCCAAGGGACTCTCAAGAGTCTTCTCCAACACCACAGTTCAAAAGCATCAATTCTTCGGCACTCAGCCTTCTTCACAGTCCAGCTCTCACATCCATACATGACCACAGGAAAGACCATAGCCTTGACTAGGCGAACCTTTGTTGGTAAAGTAATGTCTCTGCTTTTGAATATGCTATCTAGGTTGGTCATAACTTTCCTTCCAAGGAGTAAGCGTCTTTTAATTTCATGGCTGCAGTCACCATCTGCAGTGATCTTGGAGCCCAGAAAAACAAAGTCTGACACTGTTTCCACTGTTTCCCCATCTATTTCCCATGCAGTGATGGGACCAGATGCCATGATCTTCGTTTTCTGAATGTTGAGCTTTAAGCCAACCTTTTCACTCTCCACTTTCACTTTCATCAAGAGGCTTTTTAGCCCCTCTTCACTTTCTGCCATAAGGGTGGTGTCATCTGCATATCTGAGGTTATTGATATTTCTCCCGGCAATCTTGATTCCAACTTGTGTTTCTTCCAGTCCAGCATTTCTCATGATGTACTCTGCATATAAGTTAAATAAACATGGTGACAATATACAGCCTTGACGTACTCCTTTTCCTATTTGGAACCAGTCTGTTGTTCCATGACCAGTTCTAACTGTTGCTTCCTGACCTGCATACAGATTTCTTAAGAGGCAGATCAGGTGGTCTGGTATTCCCATCTCTTTCAGAATTTTCCATAGTTTATTGTGATCCACACAGTCAAAGGCTTTGGCATAGTCAATAAAGCAGAAATAGATGTTTTTCTGGAACTCTCTTGCTTTTTCCATGATCCAGCGGATGTTGGCAATTTGATCTCTGGTTCCTCTGCCTTTTCTAAAACCAGCTTGAACGTCAGGAAGTTCACGGTTCACATATTGCTGAAGCCTGGCTTGGAGAATTTTGAGCATTACTTTACTAGCGTGTGAGATGAGTGCAATTGTTCGGTAGTTTGAGCACTCCTTGGCATTGCCTTTCTTTGGGATTGGGATGAAAACTGACCTTTTCCAATCTTGTGGCCACTGCTGAGTTTTCCAAATTTGCTGGCATATTGAGTGTAGCACTTTCACAGCATCATCATTCAGGATTTGGAATAGCTCCACTGGAATTCCATCACCTCCACTAGCTTTGTTTGTAGTGATGCTTTCTAAGGCCCATTTGACTTCACATTCCAAGATGTCTGGCTCTAGGTCAGTGATCACATCATCATGATTATCTGGGTCTTGAAGCTCTTTTTTGTACAGTTCTTCTGTGTATTCTTGCCACCTCTTCTTGATATCTTCTGCTTCTGTTAGATCCACACCATCTCTGTCCTTTATTGTGCCCATCTTTGCATGAAATGTTCCTTTGGTATCTCTGATTTTCTTGAAGAGATCCCTAGTCTTTCCCATTCTGTTGTTTTCCTCTATTTCTTTGCATTGATCACTGAAGAAGGCTCTCTTATCTCTTCTTGCTATTCTTTGGAACTCTGCATTCAGATGTTTATATCTTTCCTTTTCTCCTTTGCTTTTCGCTTCTCTTCTTTTCACAGCTATTTGTAAGGCCTCCCCAGACAGCCACCCATACAAAATGAAATATTACACAAAATAAAAACACTTGCTTTTATTCACTTAAGTTTCAGAGAATTATCTTAGTAAAGCTTTTCACATGCAATTTGTCATTAGAATCTTTGTCACAGTATCATTTTGAGTTATATTACATCTTGGGTTCTGCCTTAAGTTGATACACAGCCATTCTGAAATCTGTGTGATGATATAGCTGGAAACTCTATCCTAATGCACAGAATGCATTCGTTAAGAGTGCTAAACTCACTGTCTGACCCAAAAAATGTCACTTCTAAAAGCCAGTTTACAGTGACATCCAACATATACAACTCCAGGATTAGTTCTTCAGGTATAATTGCTAATTGTGTGTTGTTTGCTTTCTCCTCTTTTTTTAAACCTATTTTAGTGATCTCTGTAAGCATCCCAACAAGAATTATCTGCAGTTATTTCAAGCTAATACGTATTCTCCAAAAGTTCTTTGTTACTCAAAAATAATCAGAACATCCTTGATTCAGAAATGGTAAAAACCTGAATATAAAGTCACTCCTTTTCTGATAAGTTTTTAAGGAAAACATCCTTACCCTAGTGTGGCGATATACAGAATGTTTTTAAATTTTATTGAAGTTCAGTTGATTTACAATGTTGTGTTTAATTTCTGCTGCAATTTCCTCTTTTTATATTCTTTTCCATTACGGTTTATCAGACCCTATTGGATATAGTTCCCTGTGCTATACAGTAGGACTTTGCTGTTTAAACACCCTATACATCAACAGAATAGTTTGCATCTGCTAATCTCAAACCCCCAGTCATTCCTTCCCCTTCCCCCTCTTCCCCCTTGGCAACCACAGGTCTCTTCTCTGTATTTGCAAGCATGGTTCTGTCTCATAGATATGTTCATCTGTGTCATTCAGATTCCATATATAAGTGATATCATACAGTATTTGTCTTTATATTTCTGACATACTTTGTTTAGTATGATAATCTCTAGGTCTATCCATGCTGCTGCAAATGGCATCATTTCATCTTTTTTATGGCTGAGTAATATTCCACTGCACACATGCACCACATCGTCTTTATTCATTTTTATGCTGAGTCATACCCCACTGCACACATGCACATCTTCCTTATTCATTTTTATGCTGAGTCATACCCCACTGCACACATGCATCACATCTTCTTTATTCATTCATCTGTTGATGGACCAGTGAAGAGTGAAGTTGCTCAGCTATGTCCAATTCTTTGCGAACCCATGGGCTAGAGTCTACCATTCTCCTCTATCCATGGAATTTTCCAAGCAAGAGTCTTGGAATGGGTTGCCATTTCCTTCTCCAGGGGATCTTCTCAGCCCAGGGATTGAACCCAGGTCTCCCATACTGCAGGCGGACGCTTTACTGTCTGAGCCCCCAGGGAAGCCCTTCTTGATGGGCATTTGGGTTGTGTTCACGTCTTAGCTATTGTAAACATTGCTGCTATGAACATATGAATGCATGTATCTTTACAAAATTATAGTTTTGTCTGGGCATATGCCCAGGGGTGGGATTGCTGCATTATATGGTAGCCCTATTTTTAGTTTTTTTGAGGAACATCCATATTGTTTTCCAGAGTGGCTGCACCAATTTATAGTCCTAGCTACAGTGTAAGAAGAAGGAAAATGGAGAAGGAAACGGCAATCCGCTCCAGTACTATTGCCTGGAAAATCCGATGGACAGAGGAGCCTAGTAGGCTACAGTCCACAGGGTCGCAAAGAGTCGGACACAAATGACTCACTCTGTGTTTCAGTGTAAGAGGGTTCTCAGGATAGAGAGGATACTCTCTTTTACAGATAAGAGCACAGAGAGAGTTTAAGCCTCCAGCCAACACACAATTAGAAGATAAAAGAAGGATAAGAAATACCCCTCAGATCAAAATTAAAGAAAAAAAAAAAAGGAAAAGGAATTTAGTTGGCAGCCCAAACATGAGTATGCAGAGAGCAGAAAGAAACAAAGCTTCTACTTCACACTGGCTATACTTTATTTCTGTCTGTTATTCTACCACATGGTACAAATTTAAACATTTTTCTCTTGTTGCTCCCATTAGTTTATTTACAATAATACTTACCTTGTCTTTTATTACATAAACCATGTAAACATCATTTATAATGAACATCCAACATGCTGTTTATAAACAGTAATATAATTCAGTTATTGTTGACTAGTCTGATTATTCCCAATATTATCTTAGGTAGACTCTTACATGAACACCAGCTAATTAATATTACTCAGAATATAATCAAAATATAAGCCTCACTGCCTCAAAGGCAACTTCCACAAAGGAAGTGATGTGTGTCTGTCTTCTTTGCCCCTGTACTCTCATGTCACCGAGACGTCTAGAAAACATAAGTGTCAGACTGCAAAGTCAGGTCATGATGGCAAAACACTCAAAGGAATTTTTCTATGTGGTGGACAAGGAGAATTTCTATGGTCAGTCAGGAAACTGCTTTCCTCGTGTTTGAGGCTGGGGTGAAACAGGACCCAAGGTGCCAGCACAGCATGGGGCAGAAGGAATGGTTCGGAGTCCGGCTAAAGGGGTGACCGCACCAAAGACAGAACTTGAAAGCAAATTCTCGGAGGAACTGAATCTTCCCCAAAGTGGAAAAGCCAATAATTATCCAAACGGCATTTAAGTAAATAACTATAGTAGCCAGAAGGGCCCTGGGATCCGCACTCATCAAGCCAGCTCCTCGCTAGCCTTTAGTCAAATTAGGACTGTAATTCTCTCTCCTGGAAACTCCTTTACTTATTTCCTATTTCTTTTTTTTTTTTTCTTTCAGTAAGAGATACTGTTCATAAATGCTCACCGTGTTTGGACAAGGAATTCTGCTTTCCTGAGCCTCAGTTTTCACCTATTACTTTAACATATCTCGTTAAAAGTCCAAGTTTTCCAGACTTTTGTACTCAATAAAACAAAAATTTGCAATTAATTTTGAACATGATTTGAACAATTAATTACTGTAGACAAACAAGATGTTTACTTCAAGGGGTGCTGTAAGGTTATACTGAGATGGCTGCCTGGAAAGTTACCTGAAAACTACAAGACGGTGTCCAGCTCTGACATCCACCCTAGCCCAGTCCATCTCACACTTCCGCTGAGCGGAAATGCTCATCGTATGCAGACCACCAGGCAGGAAAAGGGGGCTTCCCAGGTTGTGCAGTGGTAAAGCAGGAGACCTAGGTTCGACCTCCGGGTTGGGAAGATCCCCTGGAGAAGGAAATGGCAACTCACTCCAGTATTTTTGCCTGGAAAATTCCATGGACAGAGGAGCCTGGTGGGCTACAGTTCATGGGGTCGCAAAGAGTTGGACACAACTGAGCACATGTGCACACACACAGGAAAAGGGACAGATGTCAAGAACTCAGAAGAAGAATGCCATCAGCCAAACCAGACCACGAGGCAAAGGTCTAGAGCTGGACTGGGATGGCAGGACAAGGAGAAACACAAAGTAACTCTAGACCAGCTTGTGTTCTGTAACTACAGTGTGGAGAAGGCCAAACAAAGTAAATCTTACCGAGTAAAAGGTGTCAACAAGGCTACATTCCCATTTGTGTTGGCAAAAAGAACACTCACCTTATGACAGTGGAAACATAATGAGAAAAACATGCCACGTAAACCACAGCTAGAAGCAGGCCCCGTACAGTCTGATTAGCTCACCTCGGTGGACGTCTCAGGAGTCCAAAAGGGATGGGTGTCTCAGGCGAAGTGGGAGGGAAGATTCAGAGTTTTGTCCAACAGGCTCTAGAGAGCCCTTGGGAACTGCCCTGCCCTTCCCCACAGACAGGGTCAAGTGCCTGCGGTTCACAAGCCACGTGCTACACGCCTACTCCACCTCACCCACCACCGTCACTCCTGGAAGGCACTGCCAGAAAGAAGGAACTAGACTAAGCAAACAGATTCTCTCTTTCTCAGGAACCTGCAAAGGGTGTGAGCAATCACGGACAGCCTGCTCTCTGAACTGGGCCTACCATTATCGGGAAACTGGGTCTGTCCAGAGAAGGAGAAAAAAGCAGAGTTGATAGCTTCTAACTAACTGACGGATGTCCCATGTTACACACCCAGCATGCCAAAACCAGTGAACGTCGCTATAAAACTAGCTCCAGCGAGAGAATTCCTTTTCCTCTCCTTTTTCACCATTTCCCCTCCCGTCACTTCAGTGCTGTACTTCAGATCCTCATATATTCCCTCGTCTCTGCCGTATCTTTCATCCCCAAGACTATTATTTTCTTACAGTCTCTATCCCTCCATTTACATTCTTATTACTATCTCTTCCTACAACAGATACCATCTCTATGTATCAGATTTTTCTTTTAAAATAAACACATTGCTGTTTTTTAGTCACTATGTTGTGTCTGACTGTTTGTGACCCCAATAAAACATCCAGATAAATACTTATACAAACTTTGCATAAATGTCTGGGGGGCTCACAGACCCTCTGAAGTTAAGAAACCCCCTTCATGTTAGGCACTCATACACCTCACTCACCTAAGAAATTTTCCTTTTAATTCAAGTTATTAAAATTTCAACATACCAGGAGGACCTGGCACCAATTTTCCCCCCATTTCTATAGAACTCTTATACCCAAATTAGAAGATGTCAGAGGGGAGAGGGGAGACGACAGCAATGATGGAGATTTCATTTCACTTCATTGCCGTCAAGAAAAGCGTGGTGACTAGACACACAGGACTCAGGAGGAGCCACACATGTGACCACAAGACCCTGCACAGCAGAAGTGGCGATTCCACCTTCTGAAACACCCATGCTGAGAAAATCAGCAGGAGCAACTAATTACAAAATGTCTCTTTAAAATTCAAATTCATAAATAAAAATGAGTCCTTAAAATAAACACCAATGGAGTAACACACACACACTGTAAATAATATTAATGATACATACATAGCTGCTGAACTGTAATTCCCTTTTAAGTAAGACTAATCTGTTAAAGCTCTATACAGTCACCAAAAACAAGACCAGGAGCCAACTGTGGCTCAGACCATGAACTCCTTATTGCCAAATTCAGACTGAAATTGAAGAAAGTAGGGAAAACCACTAGACCATTCAGGTATGACCTAAATCAAATCCCTTATGATTATACAGTGGAAGTGAGAAATAGATTTAAGATCTGATAGATAGAGTGCCTGATGAACTATGGAATGAGGTTTGTGACACTGTACAGGAGACAGGGATCAAGACCATCCCCATGGAAAAGAAATGCAAAAAAGCAAAATGGCTGTCTGGGGAGGCCTTACAAATAGCTGTGAAAAGAAGAGAAGCAAAAAGCAAAGGAGAAAAGGAAAGATTTAAACATCTGAATGCATAGTTCCAAAGAATAGCAAGAAGAGATAAGAAAGCCTTCTTCAGCAATCAATGCACAGAAATAGAGGAAAACAACAGAATGGGAAAGACCAGGGATCTCTTCAAGAAAATCAGAGATACCAAAGGAATATTTCCTGCAAAGATGGGCTCGATAAAGGACAGAAATGCTATGGACCTAACAGAAGCAGAAGATATTAAGAAGAGGTGGCAAGAATACACAGAAGAACTGTACGAAAAAGATCTTCACAACCCAGATAATCATGATGGTGTGATCACTGACCTAGAGCCAGACATCCTGGAATGTGAAGTCAAATGGACCTTAGAAAGCATCACTACAAACAAAGCGAGTGGAGGTGATGGAATTCCAGTTGAGCTATTCCAAATCCTGAAAGATGATGCTGTGAAAGTACTGCACTCAATATGCCAGCCAATTTGGGAAACTCAGCAGTGGCCACAGGACTGGAAAAGGTCAGTTTTCATTCCAATCCCAAAGAAAGGCAATGCCAAAGAATGCTCAAACTACCGCACAACTGCCCTCATCTCACACGCTAGCAAAGTAATGCTCAAAATTCTCCAAGCCAGGCTTCAGCAATATGTGAACTATGAACTTCCCGATGTTCAAGCTGGTTTTAGAAAAGGCAGAGGAACCAGAGATCAAACTGCCAACATCCACTGGATCATGGAAAAGGCAAGAGAGTTCCAGAAAAGCATCTATTTCTGCTTTATTGACTATGCCAAAGTCTTTGACTGTGTGGATCACAATAAACTGTGGAAAATTCTGAAAGAGATGGGAATACCAGACCACCTGATCTGCCTCTTGAGAAATCTGTATGCAGGTCAGGAAGCAACAGTTAGAACTGGACATGGAACAACAGACTGGTTCCAAATAGGAAAAGGAGTTCGTCAAGGCTGTATATTGTCAACCTGTTTATTTAACTTCTGTGCAGAGTACATCATGAGAAACGCTGGACTGGAAGAAACACAAGCTGGAATCAAGATTGCTGGGAGAAATCTCAATAACCTCAGATATGCAGACACCACCCTTATGGCAGAAAGTGAAGAGGAACTAAAAAGCCTCTTGATGAAAGTGAAAGTGGAGAGTGAAAAAGTTGGCTTAAAGCTCAACATTCAGAAAACAAAGATCATGGCATCTGGTCCCATCACTTTATGGGAAATAGATGGGGAAACAGTGGAAACTGTCAGACTTTGTTTTGGGGGGCTCCAAAATCACTGCAGATGGTGACTGCAGCCATGAAATTAAAAGACGCTTACTCCTTGGAAGGAAAGTTATGACCAACCTAGATAGCATATTCAAAAGCAGAGACATTACTTTGCCAACAAAAGTTCGTCTAGTCAAGGCTATGGTTTTTTATGTGGTCATGTATGGATGTGAGAGTTGGACTGTAAAGAAGGCTGGGAGCCAAAGAATTGATGCTTTTGAACTGTGGTGTTGGAGAAGACTCTTGAGAGTCCCTTGGACTGCAAGGAGATCCAACCAGTCCATTCTGAAGGAGATCAGCCCTGGGATTTCTTTGGAAGGAATGATGCTAAAGCTGAAACTCCAGTACTTGGGCCACCTCATGCGAAGAGTTGACTCACTGGAGAAGACTCTGATGCTGGGAGGGATTGGGGGCAAGAGGAGAAGGGGACGACAGAGGATGAGCTGGCTGGATGGCATCACTGACTCGATGGATGTGAGTCTGAGTGAACTCCGGGAGTTGGTGATGGACAGGGAGGCGTGGCGTGCTGCGATTCATGGGGTCGCAAAGAGTCAGACACGACTGAGCGAATGATCTAATCTGATCTAATCTGTTAAATGCTTTGCTAAATCGGATTTAATTTTTATATCTTTTGCACTCAGCACACAACAATGAGAGCAAGATGTCACAAAAATCTAAATTTTAAGGCCAAACATAAAATAGCTGGGGCTTCCCAGGTGGCTCAGTGGTAAAGAATGTGCCTGCCAGTGCAGGAGGCATAGGAGATGCAGGTCGGATCCCTGGGTCGGGAAGATCCTCTGGAGAAGGAAATGGCAACCTGATACAGGATTCTAGCCTGGAGAATCCCATGGACAGAGGAGCCTGGCGGGCTACAGTTCATGGGGTTGCAAAGAGTCATACAGGACTGAGCAGCATGTACACAGTTAAGTGTTACCTGGTAAGGGGGTGAGGGGGGGGAGGGGGCGGGGGGGATGGAGGTTAAAGTCACATAGCAATGACGGTTCTTAGGGCTGCACTGAGCCACGCCCTATTGATGCAGGGACGAAGGCAATTCAGTTCTGACTCTATGTTAGAAACTGTTTCTTCAACTTACTTTTGGCTGCTTTTATTATTATCATCCGGGGAAGGCAATGGCACCCCACCCCAGTACTTTTGCCTGGAAAATCCCATGGACAGAGGAGCCTGGTAGGCTGCAGTCCATGGGGTCGCTAAGAGTCAGACACGACTGAGTGACTTCACTTTCACTTTCATGCATTGGAGAAGGAAATGGCAACCCACTCCAGTGTTCTTGCCTGGAGAATCCCAGGGACAGGGGAGCCTGGTGGGCTTCCGTCTATGGGGTCGCACAGAGTCGGACACGACTGAGGCGACTTAGCAGCTTAGCAGTAGCATTATTATCATCATACTTAATGCCTTGCCTGGAGGATCCTGCCCCTCTGCTTGACTGTAAACTAAAGTTTTAGCCTTTGTTCAGCTCAGAGATAGCTTGTCCCTACCAACCTGTGAATAGAAGAGATTAACACACCCTTTTCAAAGGCAGGCCATTCTCTTGGAGATGTTTTGCAAGACTGAAGACCCTTTCACTTTACCTCCCACTGCCTCTCCCTCTCTATTCTGCCTTCTGACTTTAATTCCTCATTGCTTCTTTCCCTCTGATCTATAAAAGAACCTGACATCCAGACCCCAATAAGATGGTTATTTTGAGGCGCTAACGTGCCATCTTCTCAGTCAGCTGCTCTCTGATTAAAGTCTCTTCTTTGCTTCAACACCTCCTCTCTACTGGCCTGTCGTGCAGTGAGCGGAGTGCGCTTGGGCTCAGTAACACCATTACTATTACACTATAAAATGGTTAAAATCAAACTGTCTGTAGAGATAATAACCCACTTTGAATAGGTAAATTTATGAATTTGGAATTGCCAAAACAACCAGTTTCCAATCAAGGTAACCAGGTATGATCTCAGTTACATTTAGTGAAAGAAAAGCCTGTACATAAACTTGAGCCTTTCCAAATCACTAGTTCAATGACAGAGACAGACTGTAAGGTACAGTGGGGACCCCCCAACAAAGAAAGAGGTCATCAATCAAGTTGACAGGGATTATATAAAGCTTCTCAAGATATACACTTTCAGTGGTGGTGACTTGCTGAACTTACTTAAGGCCTTCCAGGATCACAGTTCCGCCTGCAATGCAGGAGAGCCCGATTCGATTCCTGGGTTGGGAAGATCCCCGGGAGAAGAGATAGGCTACCCATTCCAGTATTCTGGGGCTTCCCCTGTGGCTCAGCTGGTAAAGAATCCGCCGACAATGCAGGAGACCTGTGATCCATCCCTGGGTTGGGAAGATCCCCTTGAGAAGGGAAAGGCTACCCACTCCAGTATTCTGGCCTGGAAAATTCCATGTACTGTATAGTCTGTGGGGTCATACAGAGCCGGACACGAATGAATGAGTTTCACTTTCACGATCACCGCTGAATCAACTTTATTCAAGCCCCTTTCCGTCATCCTCCACAACTTCACTCTGATCTCCCAGAACAGAACATCCTCCCCATTCTTTCCATATATTCAAACACTGGCTAGCCTGCAAGCCACAGAATGAACGAGCGTCCCTCCCAGACGTCTCTCTGTACGCCATCACCAAGGCACAGAACGAACAACCATCCCTCCCAGAAGCCTCTGCGCGCTCCCCTCACCAGGGCACAGAACGAACGAGCGTCCCTCCCAGAAGCCTCTGCGCGCGCCGTCACGCCCTGCTGCGCTCTCCCTCTACTGTACACAGTAGGAGGACCACAGACCCCTGACCTCCCAGGCTGCTCCTGCCCTTAACAGTCTGCCCCCTGATAAGAGCTTATGTCTGTCTCCATGCAGGATCATTAGCGTGGAGTTGGTCACTGGCTCATGAGATTCACACCAACTATCTGGCACTCAATCACACATCATCTTTTATTGAATGGCTCCAAGTATGAATGTTATCTTACCTGTAAAGTTCATTAGCTTTTCATAATCAGCTATTAGCAGTGTCGAGTACATAGCAAATACTCAGTAACTATTTGTAGAAATTAACCAAATGTATTAAACAAGAAAAACTCATTTCCTGCCCCTCCTCTTCTCCCCCCACTATATCTAGATATAAGAACCAAGCCTATACAGATCTCAGCTCCCACAGAATGCTGGGGAACTTCCCACCAGCACAAGGTCTCTAATCATTTTTTTTTTTTCTTTAACCAGAAAATGAAAACAGGGTCTCAATCTCAATTGTATTCATTTTGACAGGACTAACTCAGAGTTCACCACACAGCTGTTCAGGGACAGCTGAGGGACCATACTTAAGATGTTTAACAATCCGTCATTGGAAGGGGTAGCTCTCTAAACTGCTTTTCCTGGTACAGCGGGGCTATGCGCTGAGTGGTCCCTCAGTTCAGTTCAGTTCAGTTGCTCAGTCATGTCTGATTCTTTGCGATCCCATGAATCGCAGCACACCAGCCCTCCCTGTCCATCACCAACTCCCAGAGTTCACCCAAACTCATGTCCATCAAGTCGGTGATGCCATCCAGCCATCTCATCCTCTGTCGCCCCCTTCTCCTCCTGCCCCCAATCCCTCCCAGCATCAGGGTCTTTTCCAATGAGTCAACTCTTGGCCTGAGGTGGCCAAAGTGTTGGTCCCTACTCCCCTTTTAACCAACAGAAACATTTTTTAAATAGTTTGCAATGTTTCTGATGCAGTGAAATAAAAGTTTAAGAGTTGACCCTGGCCTCAAGGACACCACTGTCTTATCAGTGAACCAAGCCTGAAGGCACACTGCAATATATGAAAAGCATAAGGAAAAGCAGTGTTTGGGGGAGGCACAGACAAGGCAGCCATGGAAAAAGGTGCGGGTCTTGCTCACTGTTACCCTGCATCTTGCCAAGAAACCTCTAATTCTACAATGTTGAATGCAAATAGCAATTTTAATTTATGTTTCAGTGTTTTATGTATTTTTTACTTCTGTCATCTTCCTCGCATTTTAATTTCCCTCTGCTGAAATGCCCACATTGCACTGTGTTGAAAATCACACTGCAAGAAAAGGAGGCAGGCTGGGTATTCTGATTACAGTGGGTAAAAAATGTAGACGCTTCAGTACCCTGCCCATCTACAGTCTGCTTTCCTCCAACTTCATTGCCCTAATGCCGCCAAGCGAAAGGAGCAGGTACTAAGCAATCCGGTGCTTCAGGCCATGCCTGCTTTCCCTGCCAGAGGAAAACTACAAGGAGCTGTTGTGCTGATCTATGTCCCTAAAGAAAGAATGAGCGGGAAATCCTATTGACCAACAGCTTCATTTTTTTAAGCAGAAAAACTGTGCCTTCAAAATGATGTCGCCACAGAAGCTCAATATGTAAAACAGATAAAAGAGAGGGTGCTGGACTTCCCTGTGGTCTGGTGATTTAAGGATCCACCGGCCAGTGCAGGGGACATGGGTTCTATCCCCGGTCAGGGAAGATTCCATATGCTGTGGGGCAACTAAGCCAGTGAGCCACAATTACGGAAGCCCGCACTTCAGAGCCGGTGCTCCGCAACAAGAAGCCCAAGCGCTGCAACTAGAGAGCAGCCTCCTTGACTGCAACCACAGAAAGCCTTCGCACAGCAACAAAGACCCAGCGCAGCCAAAAATATACATTTTTTTAAAAAGAGGGGGTGCCTTTGGTTAACTGGAGTAGGGCAGGGGTTCACACCACCATCACCTCATTCCCCAATGCTCAGGGAAACACAAAGACCATGGTTTAAAGATTTCTTAAATAGTGAAGCCAGAAGAGTCAGTTATTCAATATCATACTACTGATTAATAACAAAGTCAGACTCACAGTCCACTTTCATCTGAAGGCAGTAGGCTAGCAATTAGGGTACAGGGGCATCACACTCTGATTCTATGTGATGCTACAGGATGGGATGGGAAGACATGGGCTCTGAAGTTATGCTCAAACGGACATGCCAGTTGCATGATTTACGTGTTACTTGAGGTTAAATTATTTAAACCTCACTGAGCCTCATCTGTGAAATAAAGGGGTTGGAGAACTAGCATCAGTGGACTCTTCTGAGGGTTAAAGAACAACCAATATAAAAATTTCCTGGCAGAGTATCTTTTACATAATAGGTGTGTGTTCCCAGGTGGCTCAGTGGTAAAGAATCCACCTCCCAGTGCAGGAGATGTAGGTTCGATCCCTGGGTCGGGAAGATCCCCGGAGAAGGAAATGGCAACCCATTCCAGTATTCTTGCCTGGGAAATCTCATGGAAAGAGGAGCATGGCTACAGTCCATGGGGTCACAAAAGTCAGACAGGAATGAGTGAGCACGCACACAACATACATGTATAAAACACCCAACTCAAGATTGAACCAAAAAATTAAGGAAAATATCCCATTCACTTTTTCAGTCATAATTTAACACAGGACAAAACAAGGCAACAACTAAAAAGTTATCATAAACAGCCAATTTAGGATCTTCCATATTAGTCTTTCAATTATGACAACAGTATGAGTTCTTCAAAACTTTTTGCAAAATTTATATATGAGGAAAAAAAGACCAGACTAGCTTTCATATATTATTTAATGCCTCTTATATTCAAGCATTATTATTATCAGAGTGTGTCTATCTGAGAATATACCTGGTTAATATTTCTATTTCAAAAACATGAATGTTTTTACCATGAAAATTCCAAATCTTTAATTTCATAACATCATAATGAGATTAAAATACCAAAGATTTAAGGTATATTTGTACACCACTGGAATTTTTATAAACCTTGAGATTAGATTAAGCAGAAAGAACAAAGGCATACTAATTGACCTCCAGAACAAGTCTGAAAGAAATCTGTAGCAGGAAAAGCAAACAGCACTTGACAATTAGAGTACTACTAAAATGTGTTACACACTCTATCCAGCAGAGGGAGGTGTTGTGTAACTAGTAACAGAACTCAGACACAGCTTTGTACTTGAACTTCTTTCCAAGCTTTCAGGAAAAAAAACAAAACAAAACAAAACAAAAAAAATATATATATATATACACTAATTGAAGAAAAACCTAGAAATCTGCCATGAGGTATCCATAATTAGGTTAAAATGATATCAAAATATGGTCCACCTTTCAAGATCTTCAAGGGCTTCCCTTGTGGTTCAGCTGGTAAAGAATCTGCCTGCAATATGGGAGACCTAGGTTTGATTCTTGGGCTGAGAGGATCCCCTGGAGAAGGGATAAGCTATCCACTCCAGTATTCTTGGGCTTCCCTGGTGACTCAGCTGGTAAAGAATCCACCTGCAATGTAGAAGACTTGGATTCGATTCCTGGGTTGGGAAGACCCCCTGGAAAAGGGAAAGGCTAACCCACTCCAGTATTCTGGCCTGGAGAATTCCATGGACTGTATAGTCCGTGGGATCACAACGAGTCGAACACGACTGATCGACTTTCAAGATCACTTGTGCCAAAGAATCTGTCGCACCTTTGGGTGCAGGACAGCCTGAGAAGGAGCAAAGGGGCACCAGGCCCGCTGCCGTCCTGAGCAGACCCCAGCCTCACTCATGCCTGATGCTGGAGTCCAAAGAAGTGGGTGAACGGTGGCCGCTGGGTCCCTAATTTCATCACATTCTGTGTGTGTGTGTGTGTGTGTGTGTGTGTGTGTGGTGTTAGTCACTTCAGTCATGTCCAACTCTGTGCGACCCCATGGACTGTAGTCCACCGGGCTCCTCTGTCCATGGGATTTTCCAGGCAAGGATACTGGAGTGGGTTGCCATTTCCTTCTCCGGGGGATCTTCCTGACAGAGGGCTTGAACCCAGGTCTTCCACATTGCAGGCAGATTGTTTACCATTTGAGCTACCTGGGAAGCCCTCACATTTTTTAAACCATACCTTGTTGCTCAAGGCATGCTAGTCCTTGAATTAAATACCTCGTCCCCCTCTCCCCTCCCCCCCGCCCATAAAAACATCCTCACTTAGCAGTAAATATATACTGAATTTTAGCTTGAGAGACCCACTGTCCTGTCATAGTGACAAAAGTCCAAAGTGGGTGCCAGGTGGGGAGGGACACAAGGCAGGCAAACCCCACACGTAGAAGTCAGCAGCCATCTACCCCGAGTAATTTCAACAGTCATTATGATCATTTCAGATCGTGCTGTTGACCTAAACAACTTTATACATACACAGACACCCCTATCTGATACCCGCATACGGAGATATCTAAACGCACACACATCTATGTCTCTGCATGTTTACTGCATTCGGTCACCTCCTAACCGCTGGACGCTTCAGCTCTCAGCATCTCACAGGCCCCTCGCTTCCTCATACGCTTCCACGAGTCACCTGTCCTCCCCCAGGCCAAGAACAGTCTCACTTTTCTTCAAAGACCTTCTCATGCATTTCCTCCCTCTGGTTTTCCCCCAAAACACTGACGGACCTCAGCCATCTGATACTGCTTCACAAACACTTCAAAGAATGTACTTTCCAAAAATGAAGCCCCTCCTGTCAGAGTGGACCCCGTGTGACTGGCTGAGAGAAGCCCCTGCATCCGTAAGAGAAGACAAGCGACACGGGGGAAGTCTGGGAGGTGCGGGGGGGGCTTGTGTGCCACCTGTTTTTCCTCTCCTTGCAGCTCAGTGCAGCTCCACAAATATTCCAATAATTGATGGGAATAGAACAAGGCAACCTCTGGGGTGACCCCCAACCCCCAACCCCTCATTAAGCCACAGCACAAAGGATGTCACGTGTAGCCCAAAGCCTCTCAGCAATCAACTCTGGACTCGCCCTTGAAAAGCTCATGAAGTTGCAACAGCTCCCAGAAAGCAACAGGGAACAGACACCAGAGAAGCAAGATCGACTCTCTTCTTTCACTATATTGATAAATAGATCACAGAACCCAGATCTTAATTCCCAGCCAAGGGACTCCTCCCACTGTTCACACGTTCTCGCATACCCCATCCAACACCCTAAACTCTAGTCACAGATGCAAAACCCCTGCAATAAGCAACACTGTGCAAACCATCTTAAACTGTCTTCTCTGGACCCTCCCACCCTCAGCCCGTGTGAACTTCCAGCTGAGTGACAAAGCCTAAGCCTCCTGTCTTAGAGCAGGGACACTTCCCTCAGGCCTTACTGGGGTCCTGGACCAACAGACCGCCCCTGACCTGGCTGCATCACTACCGGCGACCACCTGACTGATACTGGGGATGCATTCAGCAGGCACTGTCAGCGTTTCCGTTTCCCCAGTAGGCTGTTTCTGCAGCACTTAAGACAGTTTCAGCCACTTATTTAATCCACTTGGAAAAACAAAAAGAAGTGGGAAAAGGTATGCCTATCAATCTTATTCTGTCTACTACCTTTTCCTATGGTCTTTTTTTTTTAATAAATTTTTTTTTATTTATGTATGTCTGCTCTGGTTGTCACTGTGGCAAGCAGGGGCTACCCTCTAGCTGTGGTGCACAGCCTTCTTACTGCAGTGGCTTCTCTCGTTGCAGAGCTTGGGCTCTAGGGGGCGTGGGCTTCAGTAGCTGCATCATGTAAGTTCAGTAGTTCTGGTGCACGGGCTTAGCAACTCTGCAGCATGTGGGATCTTCCCAGACCAGAGATGGAATCCATGTCCCATGCATTGGCAGGTAGAGTCTCAACCACTGGACCACTAGGGAAGTCCCCCTATGGTCTTTTGAGTTTGGGCCATGTTTCAATGATAGATGAATGGTCAAGAGTATTCTTGAAGTGATAAAAATGTGCCATTTCTTTCTGAAGATTTTTAAAAGTACTTTCAAAAGTCAACATAAACTTGCATCTTACACCCCTGCTACAATAAGCAACAATTTCTGTCGCCCCTTCCAATTTACAGATCAATTGTCTGGATTTATCTCTCTAAAACAGTACTTGGCACTTTGTCTCTGCATACCAAAATGAAATGCAAACTCTTCACTCTCCATGATTCTGCCCCTCTCTAAATGGTTATTTTTCTAAATCTCTCTCTCACTGGTAAGCTGTGCAAACCAACCTGGCCAGTTTCCACCCTGTTTCGCAAACAATCTGTGTTTTCTGCCACCACACCCTTCACATCATTCCCCCAGTCTAAAATGCCCTCCCCCAAACCTCAATTAACCAGAATACCAGTCATTCTTGGAGAACACTGCAGCTTCCACCTATTCCAGGAAGCCTGCAGCAGCACAGGTGAAGTGATCTCTGCCTTGCTCTGACCAAAGAATTAGCCCCCAGGGGGCAAGGACCGTCTTCTAGTTCTCTGCACCCTGACAGTACCCAGCACAGGTGACTAGCATGTAAGAAGTGTTCGTTACATAGATTTGTTTAATAAATGCATGCACACTAATACCCCTGCAAAATAACATCACAGCAGAAACTAACAATACCAACCATTTTTACCAAGGCAAAAAGAACAGAAGGTTTAAAAGGTCATTTTGATTCACTGTGGTAAACTGGGAAAACTACTCAAAACCTATGAGTAACAAAGACCCAAACTCACCCACCAGTAGGTCAAAGAACTATGTAGAGTTCTGACATTACCTCTATATAGTGAAGTAAAAATCATGTTTTATCAAAGCTAAAAAGAAAAAAGTTTAGTCAGCACAAAATCACAAAGTTAAGGCTATGCCTTAAACAGTCTTGGGGTGATCACAATCAGTATTTCCCATCTGAGAAATAATGAATAAATGATTAAGTATCCCAAACCTCAAGCTTAGAACAGTATTTATGCTACATAATAAAAGCAGAATATTTTAATAATTTAGCTGTTTAAGACTTCATTAAGAGTCTCCAACTACTGAAATATCTAAGAAATATTCATTATTAAGGTAAAAGGAATTATTAATATACACTGCATTCTTGCTATCCCCAGATATTATGAAGCCCATTATATAATCTTATCTAACATATGAGTCAAAATGAACAGCTATCATTTGACTTCTTCAACTGAACCATAGCTGCTACTGCTAAGTCACTTCAGTCGTGTTCGACTCTGTGCGACCCCATAGACGGAAGCTCACCAGGCTCCCCTGTCCCTGGGATTCTCCAGGCAAGAACACTGGAGTGGGTTGCCATTTCCTTCTCCAATGCATGAAAGTGAAAAGTCAAAGTGAAGTCGCTCAGTCGTGTCCGACTCTTAGCGACCCCACAGACTGGAGCCTACCAGGCTCCTCCGTCCATGGGACTTTCCAGGCAAAAGTACTGGGGTGGGGTGCCATTGCCTTCCCCATAGCTACATTAGGTCAGATTCCCTGTGTACCCAAAACAGAAATCAGTATCAGACAGTGATGGAGCTGAGGAGAGTAAGGACTGAACTTTTACATCAGCCTCAAAGGTCAGGAATATGATGATGATCACAATAAATAATAATGGCAGCAAAAACTCATAAAGCATTTACATGTCAAGCGCGGTTCTGAGGCCTTTACATACATCAATCTACTTAATCCTCAGAAGGATTCTGAGATATGTATCACTATAATCCCATTTGACAGTTGAGAAAACTGAGGCAAAAAGAGCTTAGACAACTCACGCAGGGCCATGCATCTCCTAAGTTACAGGCTAGGTTCACACTGAAGAAGTCGAGCTCAAGAGCCCGGATCTTAACTGCACACAGTACCCCTTTCCTACCTCGCTCCCGGGACTAACACCTCTCCATCGACGACTGAGTGAGCACCTCTCCATCTGCACAACTGCCTTCCCGCCTCTGTGAAACCTGTTTGCTTTCATTATTCATCAAATAATTCTACATCTTTCAAAGTGTAGAATTCAGAAATACAGGACATGATTCTAGGAGCCTGTAGTAGGTAATTTCAAGTCACTTCTAGGTTTGAAGAATTCTCAGCTTCTCAGATTTGAAATTTTAATATCTCTTCCTATCTATTACCTGAAAGAGGAAGGCAGGGAAACACTTACTAGTATCTGGAGTTTTCTCTTCAGATCTGCCAAATAAAAATTCATATTTGGCCTTGGCAACACTCTGGGAATGTGCTGATGCATTGTTAACCCAAACAAATGTCTCTGCCTGCAAAATCAGAGCAAAACAAAGACATCATTAAAAGTACATCATACAAAATACATCGCAAAGCAAATCAACCAAGAGAATGGTTATGACAGATCCACTGGATAGAATACTATATGGCCGTTAAAAATGAAACATGAAAGAACATAACAGGACATAAATCAGAACACAAGCAAGGTTACAACCATATAAAAAGAGAAACAAACATCTATAGGGGAACAAGAGAAACTTGCCAAGTCTGGGCTTGATTGGGAGGGCACAATTATGGTAGATTTTTTTTAAATTAAGTATATGTTCTTAATAACTTTTTTGCAATGAGAGAACTATATTTTATTTTTAGGCACATCATTTTCCAAATGATTATCATCATCCACAGCCCATAGCAGGAATATTTCTGTGAATGGGTTCTGCTAAAGTATGTCAAAAAAAAGTAGTCTTTCCCCAAAAGCAACCACATTTGGGTCTTTTTTGCCTAAATTTAGGCAAATAGGAGTACCAAGCATCCCACGTACACTTGTTATCCTAAATTTAAGCATCTGTCCCCGTGTTCTCTGGAATCCTAAATGTCCCTCATTTGAAAGAAAAACTACAAGGTGACTGAAAGTGGTTCACATCATGATTCTCAATTCCCATCACTCTCTTCCTGGCTGCTTTAAGCATCTGCCAAAACTCAGGAGAGCCTCCTTTCTCTGGTCTAGAATTAATGAAAAATAAGTAATAAGGTAGCAATTTCAAAACACAAAGAAAGGAGACTGAGGCCAACCAGGGAGTCACCTTTCTGCCTCTTCACTCTGAACTCAAAAATTAACCAAGATACACATATTATCACACTTGACCTCTGTCTTCTAATTCTGAGACATCTTCCTTCTCGTGTCCGAGCCGCAACTGACCACTCACTTTCAGAGAGAGGAGCATGAAGAGTTTTATCAGACACCAGGCAGCTACTTCAAAGAGGGGAGTTTCATGATGTCCATTTTATCTTTTGGAGCAGAAATGATTGATAGCAGTGAGGAGGCCCATGGCTAGGTTATGAATATCTCCTCACCCTCTGCAGGAAGATCCCCTGGAGGAGGAAATGGCAACCCACTCCAGTATTCTTGCCCGGAGAATCCCATGGACAAAGGAGCCTGGCGAGCTACAGTTCAGGTGGTCGAAGAGTCGGACAGAACTGAGCGACTTAGCACTCACCTTCACCCTCTGCAGACAGGTTCAGTGGACAGCTGTCCTGGAATACCAATACCAAGACCTTCTTGAACAGTTTCAAGATAGCAATTTCTTAAAAATAGCTCTAGCAGTTTCTTAAAATAGCTCTACAATCACTTAATGTTCACAATATGTAAAATTATTCTTTCTGGAAAAGGTGCACACTCCTCTTGGAGTTGCATGTTTTATAACCACAGGCTGTTAATTATCCTTTTCCCCAGTGGACAGGCAATATTAACCTTTTGATGTGTTCAGGGAGCTTCAGGCTGATAAAGGAGGAACCTGGTGGCCTAATTTAGGTGGGGTGGTTAGAAAAGGCTCACTAAGGAACCAATGCCTGCAGATACAAGAAGGATGATAGCTAGGAAAGGACAGAAACACACATGTAGGCAGAGGGAGGGTCACACACAGTGGTCTCTAAGAATGACAGCACCAGGTTACCCCAACAACTGAGGGGGACCGATGTCATCACAGAATAGCGGGTACACGTGCAAGTGGAGAGATGGACCAGGGAACAGCACAGGAGGAACAAACACTGAAGAGGAGGCAGGGGCCAAAACCACAGGATGTGCAGGCCAAGGAAAGGCTCGAAAGGAAGTCACTGGACGGTTTTAAACCTATGGTGGCTCATTAACATTTTCAAAAGATCATTCATTTACACTTTAAAAAATAATATGGTTGTCATAAGGGAAATTTTTCCATCACTTTGCCAACAAAGGTTCATATAGTCAAAGCTATGGCTTTTCCAGTAGTCATGTATGGATATGAGAGTTGGACCATAAAGACGGCTGAAGGCTAAAGAATTGATGCTTTTGAACTGTGGTGCTAGAGAACACTCTTGAGAGTCCCTTGGATTTCAGGGAGATCAAACCAGTCAACCCTAAAGGAAATCAACTCTGAATATTCATTGGAAAGACTGATACTGAAGCTGAAGCTCCAATACTTTGGCACTTGATGTGAAGAATCAACTCATTGGGAAAGACCCTGATTCTGGAAAATATTGAGGGCAGGAGGAGACGGGGTGACAGAGGATGAGATGAGATGGTTGGAGTAGATCACTGACTCAGTGGACATGAGTTTGAGCAAACTCTGGGAGACAGTGAAGGACAGGGAAGCCTGGCGTGCTGCAGTCCATGGGGTCACAAGGAGCCGGACATGACTGAACAACAAATAAGGGAAATAGATTGGAGTAAGTCAAGAGGAGTCAGAGACACCAGTTGGAAGTATAAACTAGAATTTATGAAAGCTTCAAGCCAGATGACGGCAATGGAAACAGAAGTAGATAAATGTGAAACATATTTTGTAGGAAGAACCTATGTAAACTTTCTGATAAATTGGGTTTAGGGAATAGGGACAGGAAGAAATCAAGCATAACCATAAGGGCTGACACTGACTAACCATCACTCCAGGCTAGGCTGTTCCCATGCAGAACATGAGGCGTCTCGTGTAACACGCAGGTCGGTCCTGCTGGATGGGCACTCTGCCATCCCAGCCTCACGGGCACAGAAAGGGAGCCCACGAGTGGGTGAGTCACGTGTCCAAGGTGACAGAGCTAGTAAACTGTGGGTCTCAGATTCAGATCCTGACCTAGAACCCATGGCCCAGAGGATGACACCTGGGAACCTGGCTTGAGCAGCTGCGTGGTGTGTTGGAACAGGGGAGACTGGAGAAGAAACACTATCAACAGCTTGGATTTGGACCCAGGTAATCTCAGGAAAACAACAGAGAATAAGATTTTTAAAACTCCATTACTTAGGAAAAGAATCTGTAAAAGAATGGATATGTGGGGACTTCCCTGGGGGCCAGTGGCTGGGATTCTGTGCTTTCACTGCCGAGGCCCGGGCTTAATTCCCCCACAAGCTGTGCACTGCAGCCAAAAAAAGAAAAATGGGTATCTGTATAACTGGATCACTTTGCCGTACACCTCAAACACACAACGTTATAAATCAACCATATCCTAATATAAAATTAAAATTAAATTTTAAAAATTTTCAATTAAATCAAATCTTAAAATGCTGATTTCTGCATCAGCAGAAATGCACATCAAAACCACAATGAGATATCACAACTCACACCTGTCAGAATGGCCTTCATCATCAAAAGGAATACAAATAATAAATGTTGGTAAGGATGTCGAGAAAAGGGAAACCACCTACCCTGTTGATAAGTAAAAAAAAATAAAACAGAACTCCATTACTGTGGTGCTACAAAATAAGAAGAGACACCACTGATGAAGCACCAGTTTTAAGAAATTCCAGGAAGGTAAGTACATTCTCCACTAAAAGCCTGAGAACTATTCTCCAAAGAGAGGTTCCTCCCACGCAACATGCTTAACGTCAGTTCCAGTGTTTTTCATTCTTTACTGTATATATGAACTGCCTGGGAATCTTGTTAAAATAGAGATCACGCAGGTCTGCGATGCAGCCTGAGACTTCATTCCTAGAAAGTTCCCAGGGAATGCTGACACTGGTCCACACGGCATACTTGTGCTAAGGCCTGGAAGTGAAGTGACGTTCAAAGCACATTTAGACGCTCACAGAAGAGAAAGACCCATAAAAAGGATGCTCTAACCAGGGCTCCCCTCGAACTAAGCACAACACACTCTGACAACTGTGGGGAACCCCAGAACCCAGCATTCCCCTCACCTGCCCATTGAAACAAAACGTACTCGGCTTACATGAGCTATTCTTAAAGCTGGGTGCCCCACTGACACAGCCTGCTCCCACGTCAAGAGTTACACATCTTCACCCCGCTACGTCCACAACAAATTCTGCAGGTCAAAAAAGCTGAAATACTCAGCACTACTTTTTCTTCTGTTTTACTAACTGAATAATATACATTCTTTATCACAGCCATTTTAGAAACATAAATGTCATTAAGCAGGATAGGATATGAAATAACATTAAGCAAACGGACTGTCAGCTGATCCAGGCTTGAATCCCAAGTGAGACTGCCACCCAATCACATTAACATTCAGTCTTGGACTTCAGCTCCCCATTGATAAACCAAGTTATTCAAATGCATCTCTAAGGCCCCTTCTATTTCGGAAACACAATGATTCTTCACGTTTCTGAGCCACCTTCACAGATGTTTTATTAAGAGGAATAACACAAATCCTGGCCTTGTGATCCAGTACAATGATGTGGTCACCAAAACATCTCCTACCTACCTTTAAAGTTAGCAATCCACCTTTAATTGGACAGGACAAAACAAAAAAATCTCAACCTTATGTTTTACACAGCTTTTCAAATTTACAAACAATTTTCACCTAATATCATCCAAGTCTCAAGATGTTGCTGATGATAATTACCAATTTCAGATACAAGAGAAACACTGTGCTGTGCTTAGTCAGTCATGTCCGACTCTTTTCAGCCCCAGGGACTGTAGCCCACCAGGCTCCTCAGTCCAGGCTAGAATACTGGAGTGGGTGGCCACTTCCTTCCCCAGGGGATCTTCCCGACCCCAGGACCAAACTTGCACACTGGCAAGAAGATTCGTTACCACTGAGCCACCTGGGAAGCCCATGTTTAGATCAGATATAGAAACTATACCTAATTTAAAAAACATGAGTTCACACTGACATGTTTCCCATAAGTGTATCTCTGATGCTTTCGCTTACAAATGAGTTACTGATGAAATAATCAAAGACTTAATGAGTAATTGTTCCACCTATACTGCCCTCTGTTAAACTGCAGTTCACTCAAACATACTTTGCTCTCCCACTATAATTAAGAAAGTTGTATAGCTGAAAGACAAGCAAAATCATCCATTCCTCCAGCCTGCCAGGCTGTACAGCGGGAGATTTGAATCCTGTCTTGTGCAGCATTTTTCCCTTTAAAAATATATTTGACATATGCCTACACAAAAGCAAGTGAAAAAAACATCAGCGTTTGAGAGGAAGTAATTGGCCAAGTAATTTGCAATTCCCTACAACCAGCTCCTCCTCCCTTGATAAGCTAATCAGATAGATATTCCAAAAGCCAGGAAAGGTAACCAAAGAAAAGTGGGATTGGCAGACTCTGAAGAGCAAAAAGAGGCCAGAAACAGCCAGGAAACAACTGGGAAAACAGAATCTTCAAAGGTTAGACTGCAAGGAGATCCAACCAGTCCATCCTAAAGGAAATCAGTCCTAAATATTCATTGGAAGTACTGATGTTGAAACTGAAACTCCAATACTACAATACTGATGCGAAGAGCTGACTCACTGGAAAAGACCCCGTTGCTGGGAAAGAATGAAGGCAGGAGGAGAAGGGGACGACAGAGGATGAGATGGCTGGATGGCATCACTGACTCAGTGGACATGAGTCTGAGTAAACTCTGGGAGTTGGTGATGGACAGGGAGGCCTGGTGTGCTGCAGGCCACGAGGTCGCAAAGAGTCAGACATGACTGAACGACTGAACTGAACTGAACTGAAAGGTTAGAAAGAGCATCCAAACCAGAAGCCAAAGCAGGCATGGAGACCACCAGGCTAAGAAAAAGGCTGAGGGGGTGCAGGGAGCAGGACTCGCCTCTTCACCAGGCAGACTTGCTGTCAGCCTACTTCAACTGTGTGAGCGCAGAGGGAAGAGCTGAATCCACGGCCTGTTTAAAAGCCCCTGGAGGCCCATTCTCATTTTCCCACCACCTGCTACCCACCTACTCAGCTGTCTTCCTGAAAGCACACTCCCCTGGGAAGGGCAGGGCCGGGGGGAGAGGAGGCTCCAGCACAGAGACGCAGAGTCCCCACCCCGCCTGCGACTAAGACTGAAAGCAGCAGAAGGGCATGTGAGCAAGGCGCTGGCCGACACAAAGGACTCTTCCCTTGTTCGTCTGCATCTTGGGCCCCATCTTACAGTGGGAAGGGCATGCGAGCAAGGCGCTGGCCGACACAAAGGACTCTCCCCTTGTTCGTCTGCATCTTGGGCCCCATCTTACAGTTGTCTGCCAACCAAATGGAAATACTTCTAGGAACTGAGCCTGCCCTGGCTTATTCAGAATATATTATGATTTATTACAAATGAGAACAGTGCCTTTTTTTTTAATGTGATGTAGAAAGTCAGGGGCTAAGAAACTAGGATGGTAAGCCTTCATCCGTGACACAGCTTCCGTAAAACTAAAATAAGACACAGGCATCAAGTGTTCTTGACTGCTTCTTCACGAAGGCACCAAGTAACTAAGGTGTTGGAGAACTTCAAAGAAAGAATTTAAAAGAAAACCAGCAATCAAACATTACACGTTCACAGCACACCCTCTGCCTTTCCCACCACTTTGTAATCAGTAATGACAGAGGGCGAGACCCTTGATGGCAAGTGTGCAGACCCAGGGATCTAAGTCTACCTTCTGCCTTTCCTTTTGCCCTGCTGACTACCACCTACCTTCCTTGGGCTCTGGATCTGTGTGCTCCTGATAGTCTTTAAAACTAATAAATAAAAGGCCCCAAATAAAGGTCCAGGTTTTAAAAAGAAAAACACATGTAAGGCCTCAATATACACGTTCTTACTTGCTACAGGTCTCACCTTCCACACGCTGACAGCAAGTCAAGATTCAGGCTGGGTAAGAAGAGGGAAAGCTGGAAAGCCACAGAGAACTTTGAAAGTCAGCCCAGCATAATCGGGACCCCTGGGAGGAAATCAACCAGACTCTGAATAGTCAACCAGCACTCACAAATGCTCCTCTGAGGACTCAACACAGCGGAGGAAGGCTCGGTACTGAGAAGAATCACAGGGGGTAGCAAAGCAGTCAGAGACTACAGGCTCACAGCCAGTGTTCACAAGTATTTTTGCTGAGTCCTTATAAACTCAGCAATCTCAAAAAAGCCCTGAAACCTTGGCAGAAATAACCACAAATTACATAAATGAAAACTAAGTATCAGCCTCGTCACCAAAACTAAGCTTCACAAACATGGGGCTATCTTCAATTATTTCAAATTTTCCACTAACTTCTGAAATGAAATGAAATTCGCTCTAATTTTTAAAAAACGTGTCATTTGGCACTTTGAAGAGATGGAAAAATAGGTGCTACCTGTTAATTCAGGGTGGGAATCATGAAAAAGTAAGTATTTTCTCACCTGGTTTGCTATAGCTTTATTTCCCTTAAGTAGAAAGTCACCCCCGGATGGTGGCTACGTATTTTAGGGGAAAATGTAATACCTAGAACTGGGTCTCGCAATAAGCATGCTAAAGACTGTTCTCGATCCAGGTAAGAAAACCAGCCATAACTTTCTTCTCAAAAAAGGTATGTGAGCAATCAGATACATCAGTTTGTATACACCAAGCATAAGTTATTTACCCAATAAATACATTTATGTCTGTATTATATAGAAAATTACTGCATGTATGGAGAAAAAAGTGCCTGTGGCCAAATATAAACATTCTGAAAGTCAAAAATCTAGCCTGTAATTTAAGCTTAACTAGCACATGAAATATTAGGAGTAATAGTCTTTATTATATTTATTGCATTAATTTCTACAAGAAAATATATGGTCCACCAAAATCTTACCAAAGTAAACCATCTCCAAGTACGGGCCCCTCTTAAAAGACACTGAATGATCATGAGTTTGACATCACAGAGAAAATTAGAAGAGTCATGTCATCCCCGAGGGAAGCATCTGGTTCTGCCTGCAGGACATAAACCCTGACCAGAGGCCACAAGCATCTCCTGCCTGGTGCTAACAGACGCCCACTGTGAAGAAACGCACACCGCTAAGGTCATAAGATCTACAGAGCGTGTATCTGTCTGGCCAAGGTAAAGAAGAACACCAAGGATAACACAGCATAAAGTCCTAAAAACAGAAATTGAACAAAAATTCAAAGTCCAATTTCAGATAAATAATACTAGTTATTCAATCATCCTTAAGAAATTTTTCATTTTAAAATGATATAGAAAAATATAATTTTTTACAGTATGAATTACCAGTAGAGTCATTTTTCAGTGTTCTGACAAGGAATTTGCCCACTTTTCCACATTGCTCAGCATCCCAGATTCAGGCAAGTCTGATGGATAGTCAACAGGTAAAAAGCACAAACTGACAAGGGGACCTGGATTTTTATTTCAGAAGATCTCCCCTCTTTAAACTTAAACATTGTCAGGATACCCACACTATCTGTAACACTAACCAAAATGTGCTCATCTTATATTTTTTTTAGCTAGTTTTTACAAAGATAAACTGTTCATCGTAAGCAAACAGGACTAAAGTTCTCGGAAACCACTGCTTACATAAACAAGACAAAGTAAACAATTTCTTCCAGGACTTTAGGACCTTTAGGTCCCATTAGGTCAGTTACCTCTTCAGGGACATGGAGCTGTATGCGGTACCCTGACAGAGTCCATCAGAGTGATGGCTAGCTCACAGGAGCCAGGGGTGTGAGAACTGCTAGTCTGATTCACACTCGAGAGAGAGAACATGGAGGAGGACACTCTCTAGAGCAGCATTTCTGCAGGCCCAGGGCGCCTGCAACACAGTCCCCGGGGTGCCTGTGGATACACCGCAGGCTGCGGAATGCCTCAGGCCTCTGCTCACACTGCTGAGGGGCGCAGGGAAAGCGGACTTTGTACCTAATGGCCCCAGTGGATGCTCAGGAACAGAAGTGTGAGAGCTACCATTCCAGAGCTCTGTGGGGTACACAAGTGAACCTTCAAAAAGAACAAGGAATAGCAGGACAGCCGACAGCAAGGAACGGAACCCGTTCCTCTCAGGCCACCTCCACCACCCCTACGACACAAACCACAAGCACAGAACACCTGGGAAACGCACTTGGAGGCTTCCTGGCTTGTCGTGGGCATTTTACAACTGATGTTAAAGCTGTTGGTTTAACAGTGGTTTTAAACTTGTGCAGTGGCTGAGAACAATAAAGCCATAACATTGCTTTCAGACCCAAGTAATGCAAGGAATACAGCGTGGGGAAATTCTCCTGCTACACTCAACAGGCCAAGTCATCCTCACAAACACTAGATGTTCAGCAGACAGGCGTGAGCGAATGAATAATGAGTGAATGCAAATTACCTTTGTTCTTGTTCTCAGGTACAGAACACTGGAGAATAAATGATTCACCAAAGGCTTCTGCACTTTGTAGTTTTAAAGACATTCACCCTACTCCCCACCCACCCACTCACGTATCCCACAGTCTGATCACCAGAGCTTCTGAAGATTAGAGGCTTGTTCTATTTTTACACCTATAATTGGAGTATAAAATTAACGTGATAAGCAGTATTTTTATGCTGAGTTCAAATAATATTTAGTGCTTTATTATTATGAAGACTTAGTTTTCAGAATGCTTGTTTGGGCTTGCTGGAAACCTAGGAACTGACTTGTTTCTGTGGAAAAGTAAAAGCAGAGTTCCAAATAATTACAAACCTGAAATTCACATATAAAAGTCAGAGATTACCTACATATTCTATTCACCGACACATTTACCTGAGGCTGATAGCTCACATCAATTTATGAACAAAGATTACTGATGTGACTGATTACAGATCCCTAATTTTGCTGAGAATAATCATTTTCTGTATAAGAACAAATTAATTAAAAATATAAGGAGTGATGGTATTAACACTTCCTTTATTTGAAACACCATAATCCAGCAAACACGTATTCAAAAGACAGAAAGTAGATTTTTCAGAATAGTCAAAGACAAACAGAAAAAACAGGCAGAAGACAAAAACAGCCTTTTTAAGAACTACACATTTAAAAATGGTCAATATATATTAAACGATGTTGAACAGACCTTGCTAATAATCAGTGAAATACCAATTTTTAAAACGTTACCAAACTTTACCCATCATAATGGTAAAGATTATAATATGTGACAATAAGATAATTTTCTTATGTAGAATCAACAGTAGTTTATCTTTTGAAAAGATAAAGAAAGATAACAAGTGAAGCACTTAGAAATGTCTGGAACATTTTAAGTGTCCAAGAGATGTCAGTTGCTCCTGTTACCAACATCATTATTACTGTATTGCTACATTATTTCTGTAGTTCTTGGTTTACACCTGTCTTACTTGTTCAACTATAAGCCTGTGGAGCACAGGAATTAAGTGTGTTTTTTTAATAACATAATTGTTATTCAAGGATATTGCTGGTATATTCACATTTCAGTAATATGTCCTACCATCTTGAATACGCAATAGTATATCATATGACTATAACAAAATTTATTAATTTATCAATTTCTTACTATTTTATATAATATTGTAGTGATCAACTTTATACACATTTCTTTACATTCTTTTCTGATAATTAGTTCAGGAAAACCTCCTAGAAGTGGAATTGGGGATCAAAGGAGCTGTCTTCCAGGGAGCCTGTACAAACAGTGTAGCGTCCATGTGTCCAGTCATGTCTGAAATCCAAACCAGTTCTTGGCATATTTAGACACCTAGTCAATCAGACGAATGGAAGTAAAGAGAGGAAGTTGAGAAAAATGTTTTTTCTGGGAAAACGTTAGCATTTGAAGAAAGGCAGGCCACTGGGGAAGTGCAGAACATGTTCAGCTAGCCTGACTGCGGGACAAAAAGGGAGATTAAGGAGAACAAGGCAGATCAGAGCCTCTCCCCTGCAGTGGGCTTCCACACACGTGCGGACCCTGCTGCAAGTCTAGTGCTGATGCCATGGTCCCGTAGGGGCTGAGAGTCGGCATTTCTAACACGCTCCCAGGCGATGCCGAAGCTGCCGGCCCACGGGCTGTACTTCAGTAGGAAAGAAGCAGATGACACTGAGAGGAAGGTTAGCACTCAAGAGTTTCAAATGTCAAGCTAAGCAGTTGGGACTTTTATATTCAATTATTTGATAGTCAGTTTTAAGTAGGGGGACATAGTAGAAGATTCCGAGCAAGAGAGATCTAATCACCAGAGGAATTATACAAAGTAAAGTAAGCCAGAAAGAAAAACACCAATACAGTATGCTATGCTGTGCTACTGCTAAGTCACTTCAGTCGTGTCCGACTCTGTGTGACCCCATAGATGGCAGCCCACCAGGCTTCCCCGTCCCTGGGATTCTCCAGGCAAGAACACTGGAGTGGGTTGCCACTGCCTTCTCCAATGCATGAAAGTGAAAAGTGAAAGTGAAGTTGCTCAGTCGTGTCCGACTCTTAGTGACCCCATGGACTGCAGCCCACCAGGCTCCTCCATCCATGGGATTTTCCAGGCAAGAATACTGGAGTGGGGTGCCATTGCCTTCTCCAATGCATGAAAGTGAAAAGAGAAAGTGAAGTCGCTCAGTCATATCCAACTCTTAGCGACCCCATAGACTGCAGCCTACCAGGCTCCTCCATCCATGGGATTTTCCAGGCAAGAGAACTGGAGTGGGGTGCCATTGCCTTCTCCCCAATACAGTATACTAACGCATATATATGGAATTTAGAGCTGGTAACGATAACCCTGTATGCAAGACAGCAAAAGAGACACATGTATAGAACAGTCTTTTGGACTCTGCAGGAGAGGGAGTTTTTCTGGGTTCCAAAATCACTGCAGATGGTGACTGCAGCCATGAAATTAAAAGACGCTTGCTCCTTGGAAGGAAAGTTATGACCAACCTAGATAGCATATTCAAAAGCAGAGACATTACTTTACCAACAAAGGTTCACCTAGTCAAGGCTATGGTCTTTCCTGTGGTCATGTATGGATGTGAGAGCTGGACTGTGAAGAAGGCTGAGCGCCGAAGAACTGATGCTTTTGAACTGTGGTGTTGAATTGTGCTTTTGAACTGTGGAGAAGACTCTTGAGAGTCCCTTGGACTGCAAGAAGATCCAACCAGTCCATTCTGAAGGAGATCAATCCTGGAATTTCTTTAGAAGGAATGATGCTAAAGCTGAAACTCCAGTATTTTGGCCACCTCATGCGAAGAGTTGACTCATTGGAGAAGACTCTGATGCTGGGAGGGATTGAAGGCAGGAGGAGAAGGGGACGACAGAGGATGAGATGGCTGGATGGCATCACTGACTCGATGGATGCGAGTCTGAGTGACCTCCGGGAGCTGGTGATGGACAGGGAGGCCTGGCGTGCTGCGGTTCATGGGGTCGCAAAGAGTCGGACACGACTGAGCGACTGATCTGATCTGATCTGGGAGAGGGAGAGGGTGGGATGATGTGGGAGAATGGCACTGAAACATGTATAATATCATATAAGAAACGAATCGCCAGTCCAGGTTCAATGCAGGATACAGAATGCTTGGGGCTGGTGCACTGGGATGACCCAGAGGGATGGAAGGGGGTTCAGGATGGGGAGCATGTGTACATCTGTGGCGGATTCATGCTGATGTATGGCAAAACCAATACAATATTGTAAAGTAATTAGCCTCCAATTAAATAAATTTAAATTTAAAAAATAAATAAATAAATAAAAAAGAAAAGTCCTGATGTCAGTTACCTACCAACTCTTTCTTAGGAGATGGCTTGTTCTGTGTTATCACTTTAATATTTTCTCAACTTTGGTTAATACTGTATACGAACTTGAGGTGACACATCCCTCTCTAAACTATTTTTTAATAATGGAAGAGACAGTCAACAAATAAAAACAAAAGGATGCAGGTTTTGCTCCTCCCTGACCTCCCCACCCCTACCTTCTCTGGCCCACTCAGCAGAGGACATACCTCTAAAGCTACTGATCACTGCTTTATCACTGTTTCTAGTGGCAACCAAGGGGTCCTGTTTATAAAAATGGCACAGGAATTACCAACAGCCAAGTCTCCCCCACCGTGTCCCCACTCCCAGACCATGACTCCAACTCCAGCTACTTCAGATGCAGCAAAAGAGGAGTGCCATTCAGTAAGAAACAATACGGAGCACGCATCGACCACCTCAACATGCCTGATCCTCCAAGCAAACAATGACTCAGGAAAGTGGGGTGACCGACGAGAAATGACTCTGACCTGGGGAAACACAAAGGTAAGAAGAGCCTCAGCGGAGCCCCAATCCCCGGGAGCTCCTCCCACGCCAGCCCAACCATCTCTGCCCTCTCCACCCATCACGAGCACTGGGCCAGAAGCCAGCTCTTGCAGAATTTCTTTCCACTCCTTCACTATAGCCTGGCAACAGATGAGGGTGGGGGCGGTGGGCTGTAAAGGAGAGATGGAATTGGGGAAGTAGGCTGAACTCAATATGGATCTCAACCACTGTGGGGGACATCCGCTCATCCTCACAGCAATACTTCAGAATACCCAGCAGTTTCCAAGGCTCCCATGAGGCTCTCGAGCAGGAAATCCCTGCCTGCCGAAGCTCATGAGATCACCCAGTTAATAATGAATGCGCTGGCACATGGGCACAGAGCAGGTACAGCCAGCATGATTGAGAAACACCGACCTCTGCACTGGCAAAGAAGTCTTAGGTCATGACCCTGGAGGGAAACTGCAGCTGTGCAGATGTGATTCGGAAAAGGTTCTTCAGATATCAGAGTAATCATAAAATAAGAGAAATCATAAAACAATGGAAAGCTGTCCAGTACAGAACAACTAACCTGAATAAAGACAAATTATGAACACTGATCAGGAAATGCACATATACACTACGGATCACCGTTGATCACTAGCTGACAATAAAATGCTACTTCCGTGACACCGCCAACATAACAGGGCTGTTACAAATGGAGGGTGCTAAGTCACTGTTATACTCTACGTATGTAACTAATACATCCAGTTAGATCCATATTAGAGTTCCAAGCCTAAGTGAAAAGAATAATGAAGATGATTTAAGAAGCTGAAAATGAGACTTCTGGAGGGAGTAAAAGGACTTAGCAAATGTAAAAAAATCTGAGTGGTAATCGTACTCCTAAAGACTAAAATTAAGAGAGAATATAGTGAATATTAACAGACATTTTACAGCTCCACTCAAAAATGGAAAAATTCAGCAACAAAGGAACTTCAGCTAAATATGAAGGAGAACTCTCTAAGGGTAAGCATTGTTAATGAAGCAGTGACAGAAACAAAACTATCCTTTTTAATTAGTCACCTCCTTTACATGGTGGTCACTACAATGGAACAGCAACATAAGACAGAGAAGGTTGCCATTTCAACTATCTAAAGACAGAAGCACAAAACAGAAGAGTCCTAAAAATTCTATATATACGGACAGTATCTGTAGATATAAACCATCCTTTGGAGAAGTCTTTAAAATTGCCAGAAAGGTATTTTATTTGTCCTGAGTCAAACAGCATGATAAATCAGGTATCTGCCCCACAAAACTGTTTCTAAGTCCTAGTCGATGGGGTCGGCCCCTGCACCGCCCTGAGCTCACACCTTTGGGGCACTGGCGTGGTCTGCTTCCCTGAAGAACCCTGTAAAACTGACAACACTGAGTTTCATTTCACAAACGTTTTACATCAGCTTCAAAATGAAGACAGGTCACTTACGATTCTCTAAACACCACCACGCCTATCCGGAATTCCCTTTTAAAAATCCTCCAAGGTTAAAAAACCTAGAAATCTTGGCTTTGCTTTCAAACTGGGCATCTATGACAATATGAGACATATAACAAAAGGGATGGGGGGCAGAATGGGGGTTAGGAATAGTGTTTTCATGGGAAAAGGTGGCAAGTCATATTGCTTAATGGATCCCCGAAGAGATGTCTTTTTTTTTTTTAAACTGGGTTTAGTTATTCCGGTCTGACTATCAAGTTGGTACTTGAACCTTTCCACAGCATCCTAAAGTTCAAACACCTCTAAATGCTGAAGAACTTACTAGCCTGAAATGAAAAAAAAAAAGTGAAAATGAAGTTGCTCAGTCGTGTCCGACCCTTTGCGATCCCATGCACTGCAGCTCGCCAGGCTCCTCTGTCCATGGGATTTTCCAGGCGACAGTACTGGAGTGGGCTGCCATTTCCTTCTCCAGGGGATCTTCCCAACCTAGGGATCAAACCCAGGCCTCCCGCATTGTAGGCAGATGCTTTTACCATCTGAGCTACCAGGGAAGTCCCAATTTTTTATTGGTTAAAAAAATTTTTTAATAATAAAATTTACTTATGACTGCAAGCTATGAGCCAGGCTGTTTAATAACTTTAAATGTCTTATCATCTTCACCCTCACAAACCCTTGAGTTCTAGTGTCACTTCTGTCTCAAAGACAAGAAGACATAAAAGGGTTAAAGGCCACTGCAGGCAACCAACAGAGCCAAGATCCGCACGATCTTTGAGAGAGCTACGCTCAGACACTGTATGTTTTCCCAGACATTACAAACCACAGAGTTTGACCCCCAAAATTCTGCATCTGAAACAAAAAATTTCCTTCAAAGCTTTTCTTAGGAACATAACACGTTCTCATGGGTTCCTAGTTCATGAACCTTAGTTGGTTTTCTTCTTATTTTATACACACCTGACCAGCAGCAAACAAAGGGCAAAGCATTAACAAGGCAAAATCAATTATCTTTTTTTCAAAATTACTCAGAAAGGTAATTAAAGGCCATCAAAACATTTTAAAATCAGAATCAGCGACTAGTTCCTTACATTTATCTTGCCCAAGAATTTACAAGAAACAGGGGACAAGCGAAACAAAGAGGCGGCAGCCATGTTCCCGGCGTAAGTAAGTTATTCACAGCACTCCAGATTTAATGAGCTAGCAGCCGCTTTAAGGCTTTGCTTACAGCTAAAACATAAAGGCCGCATCGCTGCAATATGAAGCGCACGTGCCACTGGGAAGAGCAGGAGATGTCAAGGTGCCCCATCAGAGGGATTCCATATCTGCACCGTCTGCCTGCTGTCTCTGGGGGGATGCTGGGACCTGCTTCAGGCAAACCAGCCCCACCAAGTAGGCCTTCTTCATGTACAGAGGAAAGAAAGTTACAAAAAATATGGAACTTACACATTTCGGTACTTGCTACCAAAAAAAAAAAAAAAGAAAAAATACCTCATTGAGAAGATGGCATATATATGCACAGCCTCTACCTTATGTGCCTGTGTTTACAGGCAAAATAACTCAAAATGAGTTTAAGAAGTACATTTTTTTTTTCCTCATCTTAAAAAAATTTCCAACTGGAGGAGAATGGCTTTGATGAGCTGGTTTCTGCTATACGTCAGCACACATCAGCCATAGGTACACAGATGTCCTCTCCTTGACACTCCCTCCCGCCTCAGCACACCCCTCTGGACTGTCACAGAGCGCCAGATTTGACTCCCTGTGCTATACAGCAAATTCCACTGGGTATCTATTTTACACACGGTAATTCACGTTTCCATCCACTCCCTCCATTCATCCCAGCCTCTCCTTCCCGCAATGTGTCCGCAAGTCTGTCCTCTACGTCTGCATCTCCTGCGTGTGTGTGTGTGTGTGTGTGTGTGCGCACACGTGCCTGCGCACACACTTAGTCATTCAGTCATGTCTGACACTTTTGTGACTCTTTGGACTATAGCCTACTAGGCTCCTCTGTCCATAGAATTTTCCAGGCCTGAATACTGGAGTGGGTGCCATGCCCTCCTCCAGGGGATCTTCCCAACCCTGGGATCAAAGCCCCATCTCCTGTGTCTCCTGCAGTGCAGGCGGATTCTTCGCCTGCTGACCCCCCTCCAATGCTGCCTTGTATAGAGGTTCAGCAGTACTATTTTTCTAGATTCTATATATATAGAGAATTGTGTCCTCTTTATATATCGTGACTCTTTATATACATATAGAGCCATGTCCAACTCTTTGCCACCCCACGGACTGCAGCACACCAGGCTTCTCTGTCCATCACCAACTCCCAAAGCTTGATCAGACTCAGGTCCATCAAGTTGGTGATGCCATGCAAGCATCTCATCCTCTGGCATCCCCTTCTCCTCCTGCCTTCAATCTTTCCCAGCATCAGGGTTTTTTCCAATGAGTCAATTCTTCACATCAGGTGGCCAAAGTATTGGAGCTTCAGCTTACCATCAGTCCTTGCAAAGAATATTCAGGACTGATTTCCTTTAGGATGGACTGGTTGGATTGCCTTGCTGTCGGAGGGACTCTCAGGAGTTCTCTCCAACACCACAGTTCAAAAGCATCAGTTCTTCAGTGCTCAGCTTTCTTTATAGTCCAACTCTCACATCCATACATGACCACTGGAAAAACCATAGCTTTGACTAGATGGACCCTTCTATGTATTAATATAAGATATTTATGTTTCTCTTTCTGACTTACTTGTAAGAAACTATTTTGTAAGAAATTATTTTATAATTCTAATTAATAACTCCTTTACACTAAACAAAACAGTGCTCTACTCCTTAAAACCTGAAGCGCTTACTTTCTTACTTCAAGGGTTGGGTTGCCTCAGATCCAAGTCACAGCACAGGCTTCTCCTTAAAGCTACCTCATGAGCAACAAGCTACTCTTTAACTTCTCTAAGCAAGGAGTCCCTTGATCTCCAAAGCTGCCCAAGTGTTGACTGGCTCGGAATTGGCTGTTTTTTTCCAGAGAGACACAAAGCCTCCTGTGTCTATGGGACTCCCAACTCCCTCAGTGCCAGAGGTCTCCATTTTACATCCAGGCCACCCTTTTGCTTATTTTGAAAAGCAGAGAAAACATAACATTACAAAATGATGCCTATTTCTTATTGGACTACATAACATAACTATTATGATAATTAGTGTTGCTTGTAGGTCAGACTTTTTGCTTCAAAATATTTCTTTTAAATCCCAGCCCTGAAATGTTTAAAGCAGACCACTAAAAATTGATTTGCATGACCAACTTATTCGTCATTGAAGCTCAGCTCATAAAAAGGTTCATTCATGTTAAAAAGCTATTTTTAAATGTGCTTAATTCACTGCTTAGAGTCCACTGACAATTAAACATTATATTTCAGTGGACTTTTAAACGTTTAACATTATATTTCTCCCATCTCATTTCCACCTCCCCCAATTCTGCCATCCTGAGTATCAACATTATTTTAAACTTTGCTGTTTTCTGTTACAGTAGCTTCATTCATTGGTCCTTCAGAAATACTGTCTTTCAGAACACTCCAGCATCTGACTTTTAAACTCAGTTATGACAGTCAGGATTTACTTACTACATCCTGCCAAAGCCCAAGAACAGCTTTCCCAACTGAAATCAGGCAACATTTGCCTATGAGGAGGCAGCCGTGCCCTTCAGGAACCACCATCCCTACCAGACCACTGACAGAAGGTCCACAAGCTCTACTGGCAAGGCTGGGTCCTCTCCTGCTCTGCAGTGACAGCAAGCGGCATACCCCCTGATGAGAATGACCCTCACACTGTCTGAATGACAACCTATTACCTATGGAGGGCACACGAATAAACTACAGTTTAAAAAACTGGGACCACCTATATAGCTACTGAGGGACTTCCCAAGTGATGCTAGTGGTATAGAGCCCAACTGCCAGAGCAGGGAGACCTAAGAGACGTGGGTCCAGTTCCTGAGTCCGGAAGATACCCTGGAGAAGGAAATGGCAGCCCTCTCCAGTATTCTTGCCTGGAGAATCCCATGGATACAGGACCCTGATGGGCTGCAGTCCATAGAGTCGCACAGTCGGACACGACTGAAGCGACTTAGCACACACACACATGATAAAGTTTGTTCATTTACTGAAGAAACAGTCCCCACAAACAGACACGAAGCTGTAAAATGAAGGAAGAGGGCTACAGGGAAAGTGTCCAGTCCAACACGCAGCAGTCAAGCTCGCAGGACGATGGGTGGCAAGTTAAAACATGCAAAGCTGAAAGGCCTACTCTGCGTTTTGACACATGGACATTTGTGGCCTAAAGATGGCCCTCAGGCTTAAGACAGCACTGTACTGTGTAGAGCAGGACAGAACAACGGACGCTGGGCGGCCAAAGCCTGGTTAAACTCCTGGTGACTGAACACTTGGTGCTCCCCATGCCCGCTTCTCTCAAAGAGGCTAATGCACCTTACTAGCATGATCTCATTAATCCTTACACCACCTGACGAGGGGAGGAGGCAGCAAGTATTTTAATCTTCCTTGTTAAAATGAGAAAAAAAGAAAAGTATGCTGTGTAACTCTTCCCAGGATTACAGCCGGCACACAGTCCCACAGCCCGGGGAACCGCTGACATGACTCTCGGTAGTGGCTGGAGTACATGGGGTTACTTCAAAGGACACGCCTCTCCCCAAGAGAACATGGGCTTCCTAATCAGGCAGCTACGTCCTATATGTTTTCCAAACCACTGCCGTTCCACTTCTCACAAGGTGTTTACATGCTCTCCTGGACTCTCAAACAAAGTAGTTTTTAAACAAGCACACTTCCTCAGACCACTCAGCTTGCAGTAGGCCCTAAACCATGCTACTCATCAGGGATTCCTCAGACCCTCAGGGTTACTCAGCAGCGTGCCATGGGGTACGCAACCCCTCAACCAACAGGCATGTTTTCTTGGAGCTCCGTTTGAACAGATGGTCACTTAAAACCTGATTTTTATATTAAAATTGTTATATTTTTGGAAATAGAATACCAGATTGGCAAGAATTTCTTAAATGAGTCGAACAAGACATGCTGCCCTTAGGAACACTGCTTCAGGGCTTCTCGGCAAGCAGGGCTTGGGGCGGGCTGGGAGGGAGCCACTGGTATCTTGCTAATTGGGACAGTTCAGGAAGAATGTTTGAGAAACTCTGAAAAAGAGAACTAAAAGACTTCAAAAAAAAATTATTCCAAATCTACCTGCCTGGCCTAAACATGCCAGGTGGATGGGAAGACATCTTTCCACAAAGGCTTTACTTGGCTTTCTTTTCACAGAGACTCAGACCTTCAGAGGGGAATTCCACCTCAGCCCTTCACAAAAGTATGTTAAGACTACCAGTGATGTGTGCTTACCCACATTAAACCCAGACATTAAAAGTCACTTATTTGGTTCATTTAACAATTTTTAAAATGCCTAACGTATGCCAGGTTACCTGCCAAGGCCTCTGAGTCCCAGGACCATGTTCTATTTCAAGTGGGAAGTTAGCAAATAAAGGAAAGGCAAATGACCACGTATGCTGGTAGCAGTTAACTCCTTTATACCAACTAAAATACCCCACTAACTGCCAAACAGTCGCACCATCGGGTTATTAACCAAAGATGAAGGCACGCAAAAGGAATCTGAAAATGCAGTCAGGATTAGGTCTCGAGGCCCACTCAGATGTTCCCTGAAGCTCTAGGGGAGCTGCTTTTCATCTCCAAGAAGTTCAGCAGGAAGCTAGTGGACAATCTAAGCCTGAATCACCCAAACTAAACTGAAAACCCCTTTGAGGAACTAACAGAGCCAAGTGTGACCTCGGGAGACATTCATCTGGGCTCCTTAGCTAAAACAGATGTAGGTTTATGAAAGGACCAGGAGGCAGAAACACACGTCCATGTTTCTGAAACTGAAGGAAGAACACCTAGGTCCTCAACTGTCTTAGCACCCAGGCCCCTTAGAGAAGGTGGCAGACACACAGTCCCTTTCTCAGGGGCCAGAAAAGCAAACACAACTCCCACACTCCTCAGCTAAGATCAGATTCTCCATCCCAACTCAGAGAAATCACGCCCAGTCCAGTTCTGACAAATGAGAATACTCAGACATAGAGGAAGGTTTCACAAAAAGACAATAAAGTACAGAAGTTGATTTTTAAAAACCAAACTGCTTATGTCTAAATGAACTGTCCTCATTCAAAGTGTCACCCTAGGGAAAACCACACAAGGAACCCGGAATAAGTCATTTAGAAATCCTATCCTGAAATAACTTCCAAAACCAGTTTTTACATCATATAAGACAGGAAATTTCTTAATAAAACACACCTCATGTCTCACTGAAGAAAAACTTTTCCCAGTTTGCTATCACACGGCTTACAGAGCAAGCTTTAAAAGTTATGGCCTGACTCAAAAATAAAATCCACCCACAAAAAATTAAAGGTCTGTCACCACTGAGGATAACTCTTTAAAATGTAATGGAGAATATAAATGCAATTCCAAAGGGAAAAGATCAATAACATGTTGAGCTACTACCACATCAGAAAAATAAGTACACAGTCTCCCAAAGTGCCTACTCTGGAAAGGATAACATTCATTTAAATCTTTAAGTTCCAATATAAAATTTATTTAGTTTATAAACTTGGGGGGTGCAATGCCTTCCAGAATGGCTTCTGTTACTGGATCCATTTATTAACAGATCTAAGTTTTTAAGTTACATCAGTTATACAATCTTTTAAAAATCCCTTCCCCATGAATATTTTTTGTTCAAGTGTTCCATGAAGTGAAATGAAGTCGCTCAGTCGTGTCAGACTCTTTGCGACCCCATGGAATGTGGCCTACCAGGGTCCTCTGTCCATGGGATCTTCCAGGCAAGAGTACTGGAGTGGATTGCCATTTCCTTCTCCAGGGTATCTTCCCAACCCAGGGATTAAACCCGGGTCTTCCGCATTGCGGGCAGACGCTTTACCATCTGAACCACCAGGGAAACCCATGAAGTTCCATGAAGTACACTATCTTAATTATATCCTGAAAACTAAACAGCTAAATTTAGATGCAACAGGCAGTCAGTTAAAAAAAAAAAAAATGACTACAGTATTATCTTCAATTGCATAGAAATCCAGAGCACAATGTAAAGTTGTGGGATGTCCACAAAACATTACCAATCCCTGGTGCAGGCAGACTCAGTAATGAAATGTAAACTATCCACGTTTGTTTTAGGCCTTGTTTAAAATTTATTTTATACCAATGGTATCTTTTTAGTGGCCTTTTCTAAAGAAGGATCACATGATATTTGTTCAGTGTGTAATATTCACAGAAATGGACTAGTAAGCAAGAAAAATTCCTGCTAAGATTTTTAGCAATATAGTGAAAAACCACATTAAGATGAATGTTCATCTTTAAGGAAAATTAAAAATCTAAATTTTTTAAGGGCTCTCTAATTATTACTAGTCTTGGCTATAATACTCCATGGGCCTCCCTTGGGCCTCAGCTGGTAAAGAATTCACTTGCAATGTGGGAGACCTGGGTTGGGAAGATACCCTGGAGAAGGGAAAGGCAACTCACTCCAGTATTCTAGTCTGGTGAATTCCATGGACTGTATAGACCTGAATCCCTATTAACTTACCTATAATTTAAAGTGCGTGTGTGTGCTAAGTCACTTGGGTTGTGTTCAACCCTTGTGACCTCATGGACTATAGCCCACCAGGCTCCTCTGTCCACGGGATTCTCCAGGCAAAATACTGGAATGGGTTTCCATGCCTTCCTCCCGGGGATCTTCCTGACCCAGGGATCAAACCCACATCTCTTATGTCTCCTGCATTGGCAGGCGTGTCCTTTACCACTAGGGCCGCCTGGGAAGCCCATGATTTAAAGTAGATGGGTGTAATTTAAAGTAAACCCAGGGATCCCCCAAAATTTGAAAATTATAGTCACAAGGAATAAACATTCAAGTGGAAAGGATGGGTTATTAGTATGGATCTGAAGGCACCACAGACACACAGTCTCCATAGGAATGGCCCACGGGAAACGATTTTTAAACACCCCAAATTATATAGATCTTTAAGAATTTTAAGTTTATTACTGCCAATACTATATATACACACACACACACACACACACACACACACACACACACACACACACATACATACATATAGGGCTTCCCTGGTGGCTCAGAGGTTAAAGCGTCTGCCTCCAATGCAGAAGACCCGGGTTCAATCCCTGCATCAGGAAGATCCCTTGGAGAAGGAAATGGTAACCCACTCCAGTATTCTTGCCTGGAGAATCCCATGGACGGAGAAGCCTGGTAGGCTCCAGTCTGCGGGGTCGCAAAGAGTCAGACACGACTGAGCGACTTCACCTTCATATATACATATATATGTATGTATATGCATAATGCCTAATTATTCATAACTATCTAGCTTTCTGAAATGAGAAATACAAATACACGCTAAGTAAAAAGAAAAACCACCCTCTTGCCCGTATATCCAGTCACTGATAAGCCAATACTTCTCATTTTCTTTGGGGATTAGAGACCTTCTGTGGGGCTCAGTAAAACTTTCAGCAGTTCTAATTAGACTGTAACCTTTCTATCAGTTAGAGATGATTTTATCCTTTCATAAACATTTTCCACGTCCTAGCTTTCAACATCTTGGCAAGGTCCTTGTCTAAACTCTTTTTTTTTTTTAAACAGTACCTACTTTGAATGGGTCAAAAATTAAATCTTTCCTAGAACAGACCTCTGAAAATTAATGAGTTAAGGATGTGAAGTAACTCCTAACTGCCACATATATAGCATTACCCACCCAGGGAGTGTGCCCCTTAACAAGTGCCTGCAAATCTCAGATATGCTTGGGGAGGAGGACTGAGCACTGGAACCTTCTACCATGACCAGAGAACAGCCAAGTAATGATGCACCCATCCAGCTTCCTGGTTAAAAGCAAGAAACTGACTCAGCGCAGGTTAGGCAGAAAAGTGTTTACCGGCAAGATTGTGGGTAGCTTACTGCCTGCAGGAGGGCTGCAAACTCAGGCTCAGGCTGGGGCCACGTAAGGCAAAGTCCAGCCAAGGTCCCAGCCCAGAGCAGCCTCCCCTGGGGAGCTCTACAGAGCCCTGCTTCACCACCGTGACCAGTCACCTCGTTCACCCAGGCCTGCACTGCATGCTTGGTCCGCAGGATACTGGCCCATCATCTGGCCCCACTGCCCAACAGGTTAAACAGGCCGGAGCTTGGCACCCCTCTCCTGAGAACCCCATGCTGGGGGAGGTGACACGTGCAACCCGATGGCCAGAGGTAGGCCCGGGAGGGTCTGCCAGCCTAGGGCTTCAGCCAGCTTCTCACCTGCCTCTGATTCTCACGAAAAGGGAAGGAGACCAGGCACAGAAAGACAAGTGTCAGCCACAGAAGGGTCCAGAAAAATTATGTGTAGGGTATCTTCCAGTATGAACGTACTATGAAGAGCTACAATAAAGATTTAATGCTTATCACACTAGAGAAGAAAGGTATGAATCATGCTGATATAAATAATAAACAATGAATAGCCTATTTCCTCAATCTGTTTTCATAGAGATTGACCTAATGGAAGCTACTCATTAAAACAAATGAAATACAGTATTCCTCTGTCAATGAGGCTCCTCCTTTATTTATGTACTTGTTAGATTCATTTATCTACCTAACTTAGGCATGTGAAAGCCAAGTGCATTGATTTTCTCCAATGATACCAAGTCAAATATGGTTATAATATTTAGAGCAAACACCAGGAGAAAGGGGAGAATCTACAAGAAACTGTCACGTGCAAGCAGAACAGACATTTTCTGATAAGAGAACAAACGTGGAATCAACAGATCGAAGCCACACAGTCAGAGTTTGACTCAAAGTTCATAATTCCTCCAAATACATGAAGGAACCCAATGACAGAATGAGTAACGTCCATAGCAAAGCAGCGAGCTCTCAACCACTGGAAGTATAGGAGCAGATTAGGCAGCTACTGTTAGGAACGCAACGCGCTATGTCGTGTCCTCCTCAAGTTCCCAATGGGATGGTATTAGGAGGTGGGGCCTTTGGGAGGTAATTAGGCCAGGAGAGTAGAGACCTCAGGAATGGAATCAGTGCCCTTAGAAGAAGAGGCCAGAGAGTTGGGGAGCTCCTTCCCGCCACGTGGACACACAGCAAGAGAAACAGCGCCTGTGAGCCAGTTAAAGAGCCCTCGCTGGAATCTGACCATACAAGCACCTTGATCTGGGACTTCCAACCTCCAGGAAGGTGAGAAATAAATGTTTACTGTTTAAGCCACCCGGTAGGTATTCATTATAGCAGCCCAAAATGACTAAAACAGCATGAAAACTGCCAGCACTAAGCAGGCAGGCTAGTTGGTTCAGACTTCTAAAGTCCTATCCAACTTGGGGTCTAAAAAAATGATTTCTATAATCTCCGGGGAGGGGGTAGGGGTGGTATTAACAAGATAAAATTATGAATTTGTACTAAAGTAATAGACCAAATATAGGATGGGGCTTCCCTGGTGGCTCGGACAGCAAAGAGTCTGCCTGCAATGCAGGAGACCTGGGTTAGGAAGATCTCCTGGAGAAGGGAATGGCAACCCAGTCCAGTACTCTTGCCTGGAGAATTCCACGGACAGGGGAGCCTGGTGGGCTGTAGTCCATGGGGCTGCAAAGACCTGGACACGACTGAGCAACTAACACAAGATGGGGTAGACATGCATATTAAAGGCTTGTGCAGGTGACTACCTAACCCAATCTTAGATTCCATTAGAAGGGTAGAGTCCAGTACACGGGAGTCCTGAGCTCATCATGGTGTTGCCCATTTTAAAAGGATACGTGCACACATGAAAGTGTCTAGACAGTGGTGACCAGGATGTAAGATGTGAAAACTGCCGCAGGAGGAGATCCAAGAGAAGACAAGGATGACAATGTAAGAAAAGAAAAAGGGTGTGTGCAAGTCCACTCAGGCTGCTGTAACAAGATCCCAGACTAGGGGGCTTAAGAACCAGGCTTCAGAACTTCCTGCTAGTTCTGGAGGCTGGAAGTCCAAGATCAGGGTACCATCAGGGGTGGTTCCTGGTGAAGCCTCTACTCCTGGTTTGCAGTTAATCACCTTCTCACTTTTGTCCTCATAAGGCCCCTGCAGACAGAGAGAAATCTCCAGTGCTCTTCGTCTTCTTTGCGAACACCAGTCTTACAGGATTGGGGCCCACCCTTATGACCTCATTCCACCTTGATCACCTCCCTGAAGGCTCTGTCTCCAAACACAGCCACGCAAGGAGTCAGGGTTTCATGTGATTCGGTGGGGGCCACATTCAGTCCAACCTCGAGTATATGAAAGACTAACCGAAAAGGAAGCTGATTTAGTCTCTTACTCTATAAGGCTAAATGAGAAACGGGGGACAACTACTAGAGTTGGACTAGATGAAGTCTAAGTTTCTTTCAACTCTAACAACTATGACAACAATTATTATTTACAGGATAAGTTATTGGGCACTTCCGCTGGGCCAAACTTTGTTCTAAGTACCATCTCACTGAGTCTTTACACCCATTCTGAGGTAAGAGCTACTATTATGGCCATTTGTTGTTCTTTATAAATTAGGTTCCCTCTTGCCCGGTGTCCCAGTGCTGGCAAGGGGCAGAAGGAGCCCAGGATGCCAGGCAGTTCAATGCCAAAGTCACCCACTCAGCTTTGAACATTAACCTGAAGAGCCTCCCCTAAATTAGTAAAAGGTAGTAAGTATAACTGAGGAAATAACTCCAATGATCACCAGAAAATCACCCAGAAGAGAATTAAACACTAGCAACCACATCACCACCAATGCTTATCTTTCTTCCTAGAGACCACCTGTTTCCTTACAGGGTCAGAGTTCATCTCACCACACACCAAGGAGGCAGGGAGTATTAAACCTTCCTCAAACTTGTACCGGGAGGAAGAACATTCGGGGTCAGAATTCAAACCAAAGCCTACGCTATTGCACATGCAAATCATTTACGTCAACTGTAATCCACCCCTACGGCGCGCTCCCTTGGCTCAGGTTCTGAGACCTGGGGGTTGGACCACAAGTCACAGGGAGGGCCGGGTATCATCCACACCTGCCTCCAAGGCCAAGAGAGCCAAGGAGAGCAAGTCCTGGGAAACAAAGTCAGTCTCTCCTCCACCAGGTCCTGTGGCCCGTTTGACAAATACTAACAGGGCCTCTGCTCTGTGCTCATTCCAGGGAACATGCAGAGAGCAGAGTAAATGCCCCTCACCTAGACCCTCATTCTGGTGGCGAAAGACTAAACAAACTGACGTGCAGCAGGCCTGCGAGCTGCTACCTCCAGCAGGTCCCGTCGTCCTGACTACAGTTCAGCACTTCCCTGCTTTTCACTGGACGAAGGGGTGCACCACGCGCTAACTGTGGGGTCAAAGAGAAAGAAAAGTGTGAAGCCTTTCTCCTTCAAGGCAAGGAAAGGCATTATCCATGTACCGTTGCCATGGCGCTGGGCAAACAGCAGCAGCCAGCCCACCACCAGAGCCTAGAGAGACAGCAGTGGGAGAGGGCGAAGGGCACGGAGGTTTCAGTACAGGGAGGGCGGCGGGAGGGAAGGAAAGCTGTGCAAAGTCACAGGAGCTGCAACTGTGGGGACGCGGGAGAGCGCAGAACTAAGGAGAGGGTCTCAGCCTAATCCCTGCTCATTGTCTACGCTCCTAGTAGACCAGAGTTCTTAATGGAAGAGTCAGCAGAAAAGTAAAAATAAAAACACACCTACCTGCGGCTGATTCATGCTGATGTATGGCAGGGGCCAACACAAGGTTGTACAGCAATTATTCTCCGATTTAAAAAAAAACAACACCAAATTTCCGAAGTATTCTATATCACATTAGAATATTTCTACTTAGATATTTTCTGAAAATTCTGTTTGGTCAGAAGGCAACTTAGGTTTCAACCAGCTAACTTTCCACCGAAAGTCAGTGTATCTTACACAAGGTAGCCCCCAGAGTGGGAGAAACCTGTGCTGTGAGGTCAGGCAGAGCACATCCTCTCTCTGCCACGTACAGCTGGGGGAGCCTGAATAAGTTACTTGGCCTATCCAAGCCTGTGCTTTATGTGTAAGATTAAAACAGAAAGAAGGAACAGGCCTAAAGGCTGACTGTTAATTGTAAGTTTATAAATATTCATTCCCCAGCCTTAACCATTTCTAATATCCGTCATGTCTGCTCTAACACCATCAGAGACAGGCAGGGAAAGCAGCTTGCACCACTGCTAGATACAGAACTGAAAAGATCATACAAGGTCAAAACCTTCCTTAAGGCATGAAGAGGCAATTCGCAAAAGAAGAAATAATAATAATGATCCTCATGATCATACAGGAAGTAAACGCACCCTTAACTCATAATCAAAGGAGTATATTCTAGTCCAGTTTTTTAAATCATACCAAGTACTGTCCTCAGTTATTGGGACACAGCACTCTATATTCTGCCGTCAACGTACACACGATCTGTCCAGACAGAAACAGAGCAATGTGAATCCAAGCCTTAAAAATGTGGATTCCCTTTCATCCACCACTTACAGTTCTAGGAAATTTTCTAAGAAACTACTAAGTGAATATTCTTGACAGAACTGTAATGAAAAACGGGAAGCCATAGGCCCACCATTCAGGTAAACTGCAGTATTTCCATATAACGGAAAATACACAGTCATTAAAAATGCTTATGTTGGAAAAATATTTACAAAGCATAGGAAAGCTGAAGGGCTAATACTCTTATTTTAAGAGCTCACAAAAATCATTAAGAAAACAAACTATCCATGAAATCGGATCCTGATCTTACACCATACACAAAAACAAACAAAATGGATTGAAGTCTGGGCTGTATGAACTGAAACCATAAAAATCCTAGAAAAATACATAGAGGGTCAGCTTCCTGACATCGGCCTTGGCGATGATTTTTTGGATTTGACAACAAAAGCAAAAATAAACAATTGTGACTACATCAAATTAAAAATCGTCCATACAGGAAAGGAAACCATTCATGAAAAGGCAACCTATGCAATGGCAGAAACTATTTGCAAATCATATATCTGCTAAGAGGTTAATATCCAAAAGATATAAAGAACTCATACAACCCAACAGCAATAAAACAATCTAAGCTAAAACTGCAAAGGAACCAAGTGGACATTTTTCTGTAAAAGACATAAAAATGGCAACAGGTGTGTGAAAAAATGCTCAACATCACTAGTATTTAGAGAACTACAAACCAAAATCAGTGAGATACCACCTCACAACTGTCAGAATGGCTACTGTGAAAACAACAAGGAAAACAAGTGTTGGAGAGCGTGTGGACACAAGGGAACCCCTGTGCACTGCTGGTGGAATGTAAACGGGTACAGTCACTATGGAAAGCAGTATGGAAGCTCCTCAAAGATTTAAAATAGAGCTACCATATGCTCCAGCAATTCCACTTCTGCATACTTACCCAAAGAAAATTAAACACTAATTCAAAGATAAATGCATCCCTGTTCACTGCAGCAAGATTTGGAAGCAACCTAAGTACTCATCAATAGATGAAGATGTGATGCATGCGCACACGCGTGCACACACACACACACACACACACACACACACACACACACACATCCCAGAATATTACTCAGCCATAAACAATGAAAAATAAAGAAATCTTGCCATTTGCAACAACATGAATGGACCTAGAAGGCATTATGCTAAGTGAAATAAGCCAGAGAGAAAGACAAAGATCATATGATTTCACTTCAATGTGGAATCTAAAAAACAAAACAAATGAACAAACATAACAAAACAGAGACAGAATCACAGATGCAGAGAACAGACATCTGGTCATCAGATGGGAGGGAGAAGGATGAGTGAAACAGATGAGGAGACTAAGGGGGTATTAATTTCAGTTACAAAATAAATTAGTGAGGGGGATGAAATGTACAGGTGGGGAATATAGTAAACAATTGTGTAATATCCTTGCATGGTGACAGATGGTAACTAGACCTATCACAGTGAGCATCTGTAATCTATAGAAATACCAGATCACTATGTCGTGTTGTTGTTGTTGTTTGGTCACTAAGTCACGTCTGACTCCTTGAAAACAATGGAAACAGTGACAGACTTTATTTTCTTAGGCTCCAAAATCACTGCAGATGGTGACTACAGCCACAAAATTAAAAGACGCTTGCTCCTTGGAAGAAAAGCTATAGCCAACCTAGACAGCATATTAAAAAGCAGAGACATTACTTTGCTGACAAAGGTCCATCTAGTCAAAGCTTTGGTTTTTCCAATAGTCATGTATGGATGTGAGAGTTGGACTATAAAGAAAGCTCAGCATGGAAGAATTGATGCTTTTGAACTGTGGTGTTGGAGAAGACTCTTAAGAGTCCCTTGGACACCGAGGAGATCAAACCAGTCAATCCTAAAGGAAATCAGTCCTGAATATTCATTGGAAGGACTGAGGCTGAAGCTTCTATACTTTGGCCACCTGATGTGAAGAGGCAACTCATTAGAAAAGACCCTGACAGGGAAAGGTTGAAGGCAGGAAGAGAAGGGGATGACAGAGGATGAGATGGTTGGATGGCATCACCAACTCAATGGATGTGAGTTTGAGCAAGCACTGGGAGTTGATAATGGACAGGGAAGCCTGGAATGCTGCAGTCCATGGGATCGCAAAGAGTCAGACACGACTGAGCGACTGAACTGAACTGAACCAGAGATGGACTTCTGAGTAAAAACAAGTGAACAGAACATGTCTTCCTGAGGACCTGTAAGTCAGATACCACGTTAATACCTGAGAACACAACTGATACCCAGTAGCTGGTACTGGTAACTGCCTTCAAAATTCTGTGATTCCACCACTGCTCAGTAAGGTCACTGAACAAGAACACCAACCAGGGGAAAAGCATACAGCATCTTTGCTGCTGTTCAGTCACCAAGTCGTGTCCGACTCTTCCTGACCCCATGGACTGCAGCACGCCAGGCTTCCCTGTCCTTCACCATCTCCCGGAGTCTGCCCAAGTTCATGCCCAATGAGTTGGTGATGCCATCTAACCGTCTCAGCCTCTGTCATCCCCTTCTCCTCCTGCCCCAGATCTTTCCCACTACCAGGCTATTTTCCAGTGAGTTGGTTCTACACACCAGGTGGGCAAAGTATTGGAGCTTCACCTTCAGCATCAGTCCTTTCAAGAGTATTCAAGGTTGATTTCCTTTGACTGGTTTCATCTCCTTGCTTTTCAAGGGACTCTCAACAGTCTTCTCCAGCACCACAGTTTGAAAGCATCTTTATTTCTCACTAAATGTTTCCAAAATGCCTACTGCAAAGAAGTATATCCATTTAGACCCTGCTAATTTTTATTTTTTATACATTGTAAGTAAAAACAGAATTCTGTCATTCTTTCTGTTCATAATGAGAACCTCTTATGTGAGGTCAACAGAGTCTTTTCTTCAGCAGCATATTCTTCCTCGACAAGAGAAGTTCAGGAGTTTGAACTAATAAAATCAAGAATATCTTTCACTCCAAAAAAAAGAAACTACTGTTTTGATATGATCGGTCCAATTGTTCTTCCAAGAAAAATATTTGTGTTATTTTTCTACTAATATTTTTATGAGTAAAGCATTTCTTTGATATTAAATAAATCACGCTTTTCAAAGTACAAAAGAACTCTCTTCTACTTTATAAAATGCATTTATAAAGAAAGTAGGTCATTATGTCCTTAATTGTATAAAAAAATTTTTTTCTCTGCTATGAAAACAAATCTCCAAAGGACTGAGAGGTAGAATAATATCCTTAGGTAGACATCAGATTTAGCCTTGATTCAACTAATTAAACAAGAAATATGTATTATTTATTCATATATGGTGTAGCAGATATTAGGGAAAAGTCAAAAGTATAACAGGTTCCCTGCCTGCAAAGAGTTTACAGTCTCACAGGAAAATCAATAGATACACAAAATGAAGCCTAGGTTAGGTATTTATACTTATGTTCTCCAAACACTACATGATTCACTAGGGATGTGAGTAAGACTCCACCTCTGCCGTAACACTCACAAGCTGGTGGGGCACCAGGACCACGTGATCCAGGTACATCGAGCCTGCCAGCTCTCAGGAAAACCTCCACTGCACTGATGGGGGCAAGTCCAGTGCCCTTCTAGGAAGGAGGTGGCGTCAGGATAAAGGGAGAGTTGAAAAGATAGGGGCACAGCATCTCATGGTCAGCTCTGGTCATTTCCTGTCTTGTGGTATTTTCTGTCAAGTAAAACTAGGCCTTGTTGATGTGTTTGGTTGGTTTTTATTAGTCTGAAAATCTTATATTTTTTGGGGGGTGAATTTAGTCCATACACATTTAAAATAATTACAAACACAATGGGTTTATATCTATCAAATTATGCTATGCTATCTGCCCATCTATTTTACTTTAATCTCCTTTCTGACCTCCTTTTGAAGTGATTTATTATCCCACCTGATGCAAAGAGCCAACTCATTGGAAAAGACCCTGATGCTGGGAAAGACTGAAGGCAGGAGGAGAAGGGGACGACAGGGGATGAGATGGTCAGAAAGCAGCACTCATTCGATGGACACAAACTTGAGCAAACTCCAGGAGACGGTGAAGGGCAGGGAACCCTGGCATGCTGCCGTCCATGGGGTCACAGAGAGTCGGACATGACTTAGCAACTGAACAACTACAGAACATCATCCCATGTCCCCGCCAAGTCTGAAAGCTGTACACTTGGTTTCTATTCTTTTATCATCAGAAATTACAATAAAGTATATAAAGTTCATCAATCCTTTCTTTCTTCCATCTGATCTTAGAACACTTTTAACACTACTTCCACATTGCTCATCACTCCATTTCCAATTCACACACTGGAATTCAGCCTTAGTGGGTTTGCCTGCAGCTCCCTGAAGACCTCACACAGCCTCTCTGGCCTCTGCGCTCAGCTGCTCCCTTTACTTGGAATGCCCTCCTTGCCCCCGACCCCGCTTCTCCTCACTCCTGTTCCCAGTCTGGCTTCATCCTGCTTACCTCCTGGTCCCCTGTCTCTCAGGAACACAGTAGCTTTGCTCTGTTCCACCCGCCCTCCCTCCCAGGCATTCAGGGACAACACGAGGACCGCTGGACACCGGGGCCCAGCAGACCGGGGCCGCCCGGCTCACTGTGCACCACGTAACTGGTGCTCAGTAAACATTTGCTGGATGAACAAATAAGTGAACAAAAGTATCAAACATACAAAAATGAGGATGAAAGAAAAACGGGCCACAGATGAAAAACAGTCCCTTCACTGCAGAACGAAAAGACTACCATGGTGATAGAGAGGCAGGCTCTGGTGCCAGACAGTGAGAATTCAAAGTCTGACTCCCACTTACTAGAAGGCAACCTTCCACAAGTGCGTAACTTCCCTGTGACTTTGGAAAAGGAAGATAACAAAACAGCTTCATTAGTTTAGTATAAAGAATAAATAAGCTAATACTTGAGAAGCACTTAGAACACTTTTTGTTAAGATTCTGTCTACATGTTTACAATACAGGCTGAATGTCTAGTTGTTAAACAGCATAATTAACCTAAAACTGTTATTAGATTCTTATCTAAAACCGGTCATACATTAATTTACCATAATGCCTTGACATGATTAGGTACAGACCTACACCCCATGAGGACAATATCACTGTATTTCAGTACTGGAAAATAATATAGATCATTTAAAAAGTTAAACAACATTAAGTACATGCATTAAAAATACAGAAAAAGGGAGTAATAATTTGTCTTTTAAAGTATTCCATCAAAATATGATCTAAAGGAACCATTTGAGCTTTAGAAGAAACACATTTCAATTTTTTATTGAGATGATAACATGTTTGTGAATTCTGTGGTCCTATTGAATTTTATTATAATTCCTTAATTGTAGCCACAAAAGTGCTATGCTGTGTGCTGTGCTCGGTCGCTCAGTCATGTCCGACTCTGTGCAACCCCATGGTCTATGCCAGCCAGGCTCCTGTCCATGGGGTTCTCCAGGCAAGAATACTGGAGTGGGTTGCCATTTCCTCAGGGAGATCTTCCCAACCCAGGGATCGAACCCAGGTCTCCCACTTTGCAGGCAGATTTTTTATCATCTGAACCACCAAGGAAGCCCATAAAAAGTGTTAAGTGTTTTAAACTTTCTACATTATCCAAAAATATTATCCAAATAGTGAAATTATTCATTATTATCCCATAAGACAGATGACAAGTGAAAGTCACTCAGTTGTGCCCAACTCTTTGCGACCCCATGGACTCTACAGTCCACGGCATTCTCCAGGCCAGAATACTGGAGCGGGCAGCCTTTCCCTTCTTCAGGGGATCTTCCCAACCCAGGCATGGAACCAACGTCTCCTGCATTTAAGGCGAATTCTTCAGCAGCTGAGCCACAAGGGAAACCCAAGAACACTGGAGTGGGTAGCCTTTCCCTTCTTCAGGGGATCTTCCCAACCCAGGCATGGAACCCACGTCTCCTGCATTTAAGGCGAATTCTTCAGCAGCTGAGCCACAAGGGAAACCCAAGAACACTGGAGTGGGTAGCCTATCCCTTCTCCAGCACATCTTCCCGACCCAGGAATCGAACCAGATGACAAATTAAAGAATTATTCTGTAGTTTTCTCTCTAAAATAATAAGATATTAGCATGATGTGTTTTAGTAGCATGTAAAGGTCTCAGAATCAATTCTATTTCTCTATTCTATTCCTAAATTTGGATGACAATTCGTTCTATTACATCTTCTATTTTTCCTAATTAAATACTAAGCACATATTTAATTAAATATTTCCTAATTAGTTTGATTTAATGAAAATCTTATGACTCTGAATGAATAATCACATTTTATCAAGCTTCTCAATAATTTACCTCATTTTATTACCCAAAGTTCTCTTTTAAAGACGAAGAAATTCCAGTTGTGTCTTAATCCCCTAACCCATGATATGCAGGGCAGATGCAGCAATAGGTCTTTAAAATATTCAACTAGTAATAATGCAATAAAGGCTAATTAACTGTGAAAAGTCACACAGAATCAGAGAGTTTTTATTTTAAAAAGAAAATTATTTTGATCCTTTCATATACATAGACTAATTGAAATTAGGTTAACAGTAGAGGTCCTTGGAGAAATTGCATTAATACATAGATAAAAGTTATTGTAATTAAAAATTTAACTACAACATATACAAAGTCACCAGAAATAGTTTTATTTTCCCCTTCGGTATTTAGATTCTTTTCTTACTTCTGTCTTGTTTTGTTTCTGCTATCAGATCCTGAGTGCCTATGGTAGCATGGTAGAACTATACTTAAATGGATTACCTCATTTAACATTCAGAGCATTTCAGCAAGGTTAGTATTATTACCCCAGTATACATTATAAAATATACTCAGGGAAAGGGTTCAGAAAGGCCTGTCTGGCTCTTTACCTCACTATACATTTTTATCAAGCCCATCAGCTCTTATCTGAGGTAAAGAGAGTAGTCAAATCATCACAGAATAGTCAACGTTTTAAAAAGTCTCAAAAGCCATCTTTAAATCTTCTGTTTATCTGATTAGTGTGTGTCAGTGTGAGTACACACACACACACACACACAGACATAATGCTCTTTTGAAGAGTTAGACGCTTTACTTACTTCTGAGTGTCTGCTTTAAAGGATTCCTTAACCCCAGCGGGCCTGATCCTGCCATCTGTGAGCTGGTAAGGAGGAGGCTGCTCCTCGAAGGGAAGGTAACGGGGCCAGCAGTGAGTAGGGGAGGGGCTGCGCTGTCCCCGTCCTGTACCGGCTGCGGACACTTGAGGACACCGGCCAACTCTCCTGAAGCCACACGACGTGTCCGCCACACGAGCGCCCCGGCAGGGATGGTAATGTTCACCCTGCCTACCTCAGAGCTGACGGCAGGATCAAACATCACAGCATGTGTAAAAGTACCTGGGAGATTACACTTAGCACCGTATTAAAATCTGGCAAAACATTTTCACTTTGTATTTTTATTTTGAAGGATCTATATAGCATTCCTGCTATTATGAAGCATTTTTAGAAGCAAATTCTTTGAAGAGATTTAGTTTACATCTTAAAACTAAAGGGAAATGGGATTAAGTTTACAGGATGTTCTCTTTTAAAAAAAAAAAACCTGTTTTGCAAAATGAGCTACCACTGCATGAGCTAAATCTGAGCATACAAACAAAACCCTCTCATTCTTACGAAAATTATTTCCATAGTACCCACCATGCAGCAAGCAGCTGGGGCAGTAACACTGAATAAACAAAAGTCTTTAACTGCTAGATATCTCTGTACCTTTTGCACCGAACCGTGCCTGACACACAGCAGGCAACAAGGAATGTTGGACAAACAGACCTGACTAAGGGTGCGCTGTTATCCCTGCTCCACGAGAAGAGTGTGTGAAGAGGAAGCAAGAGCAGAGGAGCGCATCCCACAACTCCCAAGTCAGCCTGCCTCCTGTTGTCAGAGGGACGGAACTGAAACATGAAAATCAGGCAAAAAAAAAAAAATCTGTACTTTTAAAAATAAACCCACAAGTGTAAAGCCTGCTTTTCACCAATCAAATAAATCAGGGAAGGCAGCATTTCTAGGCCATTACCCTTGGGCTGACATGGCATTTACAAAACGGCTTAACTAATTAGTCTAATCACCACTTCTGTTCCACATGGTTGTAGCCGCCTAATTACCCAAGTCAAGAATGTTCACCCAACCCCCATAGGCCAAGCCCCTCCACAGCTCTAGTTCCCTAAACAGCTCTGTCTCAGGAACATTTAATGACGCAACCACATATTAAACGCTAGGACTGATGTAAAAGTAACCCCAAAGTGTGGGGACTTTTTTCCTTAGAAACTTAAAAAATAGACTAAAGTTAATAGGCCTCCAGAAGCATGCAAATAAGAGTATGGAAAATAACTCTGGTTTCTGAGAATCTTTTAATCATCCGTTCTTAAAATCTGTAGTAAATGGAGAAACAAGAGAACAAAAAGCATTGTAGCCCAGGTGGTCAGGACGTGCTGGGGCAGAGCCGGCCATTTGGCCTGCAGAGCCGCCTGCCAGGCTGGGCTGAGCAAACACAGCGGTGAGCGAGTCAGAGAGGCCAGAACCACCGAGCGCCTCCTGAGCCCGGGGAGGCACCGGGCTTCCAGGCCAGGAGCACGTTCTGGGAAGAGGCTTTGTTTGCCCTGTAACCTCAGAAAGCTGGGCCACTGGACTGACTTCTCCCAGTCTGGGCCTCTTTTCATAAGCACTTCAGAATAAGATTTTTAGTAAAGGAGAAACCAAAAGACCAAGGAACGAGAGGCAAAGCAGCACCACAGGTGAGAGGACACGGCTGCTGCTGAGTCACTTCAGTCGTGTCCGACTCTGTGTGACCCCATAGACGGAAGCCCACCAGGCTCCCCTGTCCCTGGGATTCTCCAGGCAAGAACACTGGGGTGGGTTGCCATTTCCTTCTCCAATGCATGAAAGAGAAAAGTGAAAGTGAAGTCGCTCAGTCGTGTCCGACTCTTAGCGACCCCATGGACTAGAGCCTACCAGGCTCCTTCGTCCATGGGATTCTCCAGGCAAAAGTACTGGGGTGGGCTAGTATCTGATATTTTGTTGTAATTTCACTATTTGGAATAAATAACCTCAAAGAAAAAAGAAACACTTTAGGCAGAAAAAAATTACCTGAAAGAACAAAAACAGGGTACCTGATTTAATGAGAATACCAGGGATCAGCACCACAGCTTGAAAGCATCAAACTGATGCTTTTGAATTGCAGTGCTGGAGAAGACTCTTAAGAGTGCTTGGACTGCAAGGTGACCAAACCAGTCAATCCTCAAGGAAATCAACCCAGAATATTCATTGAAAGGACTGATGCTGAAGCTTAAGCTCCAGTACTTTGGCCATCTGATGAAAAGAGCTGACTCATTGGAAAAGACCCCGATGCTGGGAAAAACTGAAGGCAGGAAGAGAAGGGGACGACAGAGGATGAGATGGCTGAATGGCATCACCGACTCGATGGACAGGAGTTCGAACAAACTCCAGGGGACAGTGAAGGACAGGGAAGGCTGGCATGCTGCAGGCCCTGGGGTCACAAAGAGTCAGACGTGACTGAATAACAACAACCAGGGATTAGAAAATGTTAAACCTCTATCAAAAAGTTATCGAGGGTATGTACTTCCCTGGAGGTGCAGTGAATAAGAATCCACCTGCAAACGCAGGAGAAACGGGTTGGACCCCTGGTCTGGGACGAGTCCACATGCGGAGGAGCAGCTAAGCCTGTGTGCCACGTGAGAAAAGCCACAACAATCAGCAGCCCCTGCCGTAGCCCCTGTTCTCCACAACCAGACAAAGCCCTGGAGCAACTGAAGAACCACTGCAACCAAAAATAAATTAATTAAAAAGTAAAGTGAAAAGAAGAATAAAGTTAAAAAAATTTTTATCTAGGGCAGATTTCTTTATTTTCTATGAAATGACATTTGTGGTACCTTCTTCCCACATAATTTATATCATTTTAAACAAGTTTAAAAACCATCAACAAAAAATATCCTAACAAATGGGATCTGTTATTCCTATAAGCCTCCTCTTGTGAAGAAGGCTGAGCGCCGAAGAATTGATGCTTTTGAACTGTGGTGTTGGAGAAGACTCTTGAGAGTCCCTTGGACTGCAAGGAGATCCAACCAGTCCATTCTGAAGGAGATCAGCCCTGGGATTTCTTTGGAAGGAATGATGCTAAAGCTGAAACTCCAGTATTTTGGCCACCTCATGCGAAGAGTTGACTCACTGGAGAAGACTCTGATGCTAGGAGGGATTGAGGGCAGGAGGAGAAGGGGACGACAGAGGATGAGATGGCTGGATGGCATCACTGACTCGATGAGTGTGAGTCTGAGTGACCTCCAAGAGCTGGTGATGGATAGGGAGGCCTGGCGTGCTGCAGTTCATGGGGTCGCAAAGAGTCGGACACGACTGAGCGACTGATCTGATCTGATCTGAGGCCCACCCTGGGAGTGGGGTTTAGGCTCAGATCCCCCTGATCTATTAATATGTTCAACCAGTGCCTATTATACATGTCAGGACAATGCTAGAATCAAGAATAAAAAGGAAACAGGTCTCATTCTTGTTCTCAAGAAGTTTACAGGCTGGGTGGGAAGAACCAAGTAATACGAACCAGTATGCAATGAGAGAGCTGGATCTCAACTCCAGAAGCTCCCTCCATCTGCCGGGCTAAGGAAGCTAGAAATCTGTCCTTCCTCCTCTCCTTACATCCCACCTCTCAGCAGGTTGTGTTGACCTACAAAGACCATGGTTCACTCACTTTTCCACTTGTTTGTATTCCATCCAAACAACTTCCATGTCTCTCCCACAAATGCCTCCTAAGTGTTCTCCCTCTTTCTTCCGCCTTGGAGAAAGGTGAGGAGCACAATCATTTTTAAAGGCTAAACTGCTTCCCAGGTGGCGCAGTGGTAAAGAATCCGCGTGCCAAAGTAGAGGACTTGGGTTCTATCCCTGGGTCGGTCAGGATGATCCCTCAGAGCAGGAAATGGTAACCCACTCCAGTATTCTTGTTAGGGAAATCCCATGGACAGAGAGAGGAGCCTGGTGGGCTAGGGTCCACGGGGTCGCAAAGACTCAGACACGACTGAGTGACCGAGTGTGCACACAGGCACAGTCTGTTTAAACCCCTGAAACGACTTGACTCCCCACGTTTTGTAGGACAAAATCCGAGCAGCCTACTTCACTCCACAATCTGGCTTCAGCTCACCTTTCCAATTCCCCTCCCTCCCTCCCTGCCTGCCCTCCCTTCCTCCCTCCTCTCTTGGCTGGGCTGCGGGCCTCTTTGGTTTTCCTGCGCTCAGCTCTTGCCTGCCCCTCGGCTGTACACTGCCAACCCTCCATATGGCATACGCTTCCTCTGGCCAGCCCCATTTCATCAGCCTCGGACAGCTGTTGTTTCTGCCGGCCCAGCGCTCTTTCTTCTTAGAAAAGAACACCTCTTTTCTTTTTTAAATAATCTCTCCTCCATTCTCACTCCATGTATTAGGCTTAAACTGACATCTTCCCCTCATCTCCACACAGGGTCAAGCATCTGGGCATGTGACGCAGACTTAGCCAAGGGACTGGCCATAGGGACAGACACATAACTCAAGCCAGGCCTATCAAAACGAAGCCCAGAGATTTGGGGAGAGATACAGGGAAGAGGCATGTGCTGGGCCAGACAATGGGTACCGAATGGGACCGTACACCCAGCAGAGGCTGTGCTGCGGCAAAAGAGTGTTTGGCGACAGGCTATATTCCTCTCTGATTCAGTCCTGGGGGCCAACTATCTCTGGTGCATCAGGGTCGAAATAAAAAAGAAAAGACTCGGGACAAGGAGTCAAAGTCTGTAACCCTGCTCAGCCTATTACCAACTACATGAACTTGGGGAAATCAATTAATTAACTACTGTAGACTCAGTTTCCTCATCTGAAAATATCAAACTAGGATCCAATCCGTACTAGATTTAGATCTCAAGATTTCAGCTCGGTGCTTCCACAGCCTCCTTTTAAAGATGTGAACTTAGAGAATGGCTACAACAAAGCCAGTCCTAACGTGTATCACTTAAAAACCACAAAAGTCTCTTTCTGGGGCTATTCTGTGGTGGGTAAAATGTAAATATAAATGGTGCCACCTTTACAGAAAGAAATACGGATGTGGAGGACTTTAAATAAAAGTTCACACCTAAGACTCTCACACTCCTCTTACAGAAAAAAATTCTATGGAAACAATCAGAAATACAGACAAAAGTTTGTATATGAAGTGTGTGTGTGTGTGCGCGCACGTGCGTGCATGTGTTTAATATACATATATGTAGAAATAAAACCACAATGAAATCCTGGAAATATGCCAGGTAGCCAACATTAGGGAATTGGTTGACTAAGTTATAGAAGAACGCTAACATTAAATACTAGATGGCCACTTAAAAAGCATATTTGCAAACAGTTTTAGGGACATGGGTAAATGTCCATAATACAATATTAGGCAAAGTAAAAACAACATGTAAAACTATACATACTGTATGAATACAAACACAAAACACTCGTGCTCAGAATAAAAGAAACAGATGCCTCACAAAAAGTTAACAGTTTTATCTCTGAGAGGAATTAAAGATGCCTATTGTTTTCTTGTTTAGATATTTCTGTATATCTCAGTCTGTTTACAGTCACCAGGCCTTTTTTCATAATCAGAAAAACATTTCAAATTTTACATTTTAAGAGGGATTTTAAAAAGTTAATTACACAATCCAAGAAAGCAAGCTGCACATGCCCACATCTTCACCAGAGGCCTGCCCTTTCCATGATTTAGAATTCTCATAATGTTCACACTCACTCATGGGCCAAGTGAAAATAATGCTGAAATATCTCATTAACAATTTTGCCAGAGTACGTTCAAATAATTGAGGAGAGGGAAATAAAATACCGCCTCCACAGACAGTTAAAATGTCCACATGGTCCTCTATTCCTCTCCAAATAACCTGGATATATTCAAATAGCTAGGGGACACCTAAAGCCCCAGGAAAATGCGATGCAGAAATAAGCAGGCCATCACCCAAGAAAATTATCGTGCCATAAAGACACTTTTAGGGAGGTCCAATCCAGTTACACATGGCACGGTCCCCTGGTATCACTGGAAGACTGGCAAATCAACTTTGTGATGCTTTTAACCAGCCACTGCTATTAGACATGATGCTGAACTAAGTAAAGTCATACTGAATTTCCAAGTGTAAAAATATGCAAACAAAAAACATCAGAGGTGAACTGGTCTACAGAATCAAAAGGTGCTATGTTCTCACTCTGGAAGGACAAAGATTCTGGGTAACAGAGTACACGCCACACACACACACACACAGAGTACACACCACACACACACACACACACACACACACACACACACACACACACACACACACGCACGCATGCCCCTAAAACTCAGGGAAGCTTCACAGTGAACCATTTCATGGGTGTCCTTGGGTGACCCACAGACAGGAACCTCTCCACCTGTTTTAATCAACAGTCAAATTTCCAGAATTGTCCAAAACTGATAATGCCTGTGGAATGGGCAGAGAGTTCGAGAATGTGTCATGCTGTGACACTACAGAAGCAGCCAGTGACATTTAAAAGAATTAATTCATACACATGTAAGACAAACAGTGCTAAGACAGGGGTATTATTTTAAGTACTGTTTCAATGTCAGGACTTTTAGACAAAGGCATTTAAGACATTTAGTCTAAACTAAACATAAATTAAGGCTGAGTTAGCACCCTAAATCTATCTTTAAAATAACTTACCCACTCTTGAAATCCCCTTTTCTAAACTATCATAGTAATCGCTGTGCTTTGTTTAGAACATGCAATGATTGAGCTGAGCATTTCACAAGCACGGTCTCCTTTTAATCCTTTCATCAACAAAAAAGTCCCACAAAAAGAAAAAAACAGTTTTAACACCACAAAACTGAAGCTCAGAATTAATACATCTGTTCAAAATCAGAGCACCATTGAGACATAGCATTCAAAGCCAGGACTGTCTGATTCCTTCATGAAGTTATGATGTTTTTCAACTCAGTAAACAGTAGAATAACTTGCTTATATAACTAACAAGGATCAAAGCTGTAACTGCAGTAATTCCAGTGTGTGCCAACTGGACAAAAGGTGTGTGTTTTCCTAAATCAAAGCAGACTACAGCTGGCTGAAACTCCCAGAGAATCCTTTTAGGTTGCTAGTGATACTTTTTGAAAAGGAACGACGGATCCCCTCTCCCTCTGTTCCGCACTATCTGATGACTTCCCAGCTCAGAGTAAAACCCTACGATTGTGTTCAGGAAAGCAAGTGGCACACCAGAGGCCTTCAGCAACATGTGTTTAAGGAACAATGAATTATCAGAGCCACTGTATGCTTTCTTTCCGCCTTCAAAGTGAAAGATGCTTATGTTTTCAGGGAAATAAAACACCATGGCATTAAATAAGTTGAAGAAACAGAAAGCCTGTCTACAGGAAAATCACTGAGCTTGAAGTTCAGATGAGATAACAACAAAAAAAAGGACTCGAATGTGCCCCAATTAGAACAAAATGAACTTAAGGCTGCTTCATTCTATTAGCGCTAGAGCAGATTAAAAAGAACCTTTTAAAATGTGCTATAGGTCACTCAGTCTATTCCACCTACACATTAGTAATATAGTGAGAGAAAAAAAAAAAAACAAACACAGTGTAACTGAAATTAATACAAGCTGAGTATTTGTCTAACTGGGTCTTTATTGTCTCTAACTTTCTCAGTTTCCTCATTTGCAAAATGAGGTTAGACCACAAGATTTCTAAGGACCTTCTTAGGTCTGACATTCTATTAGTAAATCACAATTTCCAACTTAATTTCCAAAACAACTGAGGTAGTAATTATTCACATTACAAAAAAGTCTGATTTTAGAACACAGTTTATAACAAATCCCAAACCCCAAATACTGGAAAGAACCTAAAGGGTCTCTCATTTGACCAATTGGACAACTCACCCAATAGCCAATTCCTACAATCCGAATCTTCCAAACGTAAGCATTTAATCTAAACATCCAGGTAGACGCCTGGTCTCTGTTCAAACACATGTAAACAGAAAGGAGCTTAGCTTTTCAAACAGATCTGGGAAAACGTTCTTTATCATTTGGAGGTAAAAATCTGCTTTTCTGTAAACCTCTCTAACTCTTTGGAGAAAGATGGAATAAGTGTACATATCCCTTTTCTGTAGTCAGGTTTCTCTTTAGACCACAATCCTTGCTCCAAATACTTAAAGACAATTATTCTGTCTGTTAAATCTTCTTTCCTTAAATTAAAGACTAGAGTTTCTACATCTCTCCTAATATCACATGATTTTCTGACCACTCATCCACCACTCAGATACCTAGCTGTCCTTTCATTGTTAATGTCTCTTTTAAAAAGTGACACCCAGAACTGAATGCACTCTCTGTTTCAGATAAAGTGGCAATGCTTTTGGCACTTATTTATCAAGGAAGATAAAACCAACCCTACAGCATCACTTTAATGATTAAAAAAAGATAATGAGCGTAAAGTATTAGCACAATGCTTGGCATATGATAATCACTCAATAAATGACTGCTGCTGAGACTGCAGTTAACAATAAGTTACAATAATCTTTTATTAGTATGTTAGAACCAAATGCCCCCAATCAAGCTGTAAGCTCTAGTTCTCTCCTACATGGGAGGTTTACCTTACATACCATTAGCTGCTTTCTCTCCACGCCACGGTTCAGCAGAGAAATACAGTGTTGAGGCTCAACTCAAATCGAAGATCAGTCAGAAGTCAAGATAAAGCAATTTGAAATTAAGACAAATTAATGGCAAAGGATTTATTTAAACAGTTAATTTATACTCAAGTTTTCAGAACACAAGGATTTCATAAATCAGACAATCCCTACTCTTTACCCCTGAATCACACCATTTAAGGAGGCATCACTGGGACACGCTGAGGAAACTGTCTGGCACAGACCTGAAGAAAAGTTAAGCTCTGGTCTCAGACTGCCTAGAGTTCAAATCCTAGATCCCCAGTTTAGCTACCGGATGCCCTGGGGCAAATTACTACACCTTTCTGGTCTCAGGTTCCCCCTCTGTAAAATGGGAGTCATCGCGATACATACCTGTCTGCCTCAGAGGGATCTGTGGGAACCAAAGGAAAATGGCGATGAAGTACGTTCAGAACGGCGCTTTTACCTTCAAAACACTTTCTGATCTTGCTGTTATAACTACTTCTCAGAAGTTATCCGAAGAAGCAAATTATCCTGAATAATTTTGTTTAAACGTATTGTCTGAAAGTCTCCGCCATTTTTAATTGATGTAGACCCTCGCCTCTGTTGTTGTTGAGTCACAAAGTCGTGTCCGACTCTTATTACTCCATGGACGATGGCCCACTAGGCTCCTCTGTTCATGGGCTTCCCAGGTGGCGTAGTCGTAAAGCATCCTGTCTGCCAATGCAGGAGGCACACGAGATGTGGGTTTGATCCCTGGATGGGGAAGATCCCCTGGAGGAGAAAATGGCAAGCCACGCCACTATTCTTGCCTGGAAAATTCCATGGACGGAGGAGCCAGGTGGGCTACAGTCCGTGAGGTGTCAAAGAGTCAGACACGACTGACAGACAAGTCGGTCAGCAAGTTAGTGTTTGTTGCATGTTTATAATTTTCTGTTTCCCACACATCATTTATCTATGCATTTTAGGGTAGATTTTTTTTAATTAATATAAAAAATTCCATCCTAATTTTAATATTTCAGTTGAGTTCAGTTGCTCAGTCGTGTCCGACTCTTTGCAACCCCATGAATCGCAGCACGCCAGGCCTCCCTGTCCATCACCATCTCCCAGAGTTCACTCAGACTCACGTCCATCGAGTCGGTGATGCCATCCAGCCATCTCATCCTCTGTCGTCCCCTTCTCCTCTTGCCCCCACTCCCTCCCAGCATCAGAGTCTTTTCCAATGAGTCAACTCTTTACATAAGGTGGCCAAAGTACTGGAGTTTCAGCTTTAGCATCATTCCTCCCAAAGAATACCCAGGGTTGATAGCTAAATATTAATTTTAATATTTAGCTAGCCACAAATGCTATCACTATTGCAAACAGTATGATGATATTCACAGAGAATGATGAAATAAAGGTACAAACAAAACTGTACTTATTACACTAGCAACTGCTCTGCATATTAGCACTGTCCAATACAGCACCACATGGAGCCATTTGGCACCTGAAATATGGCAGATGTGTTATGAATATAAAATACATGTCTGATTTCTAAGACTTAGGATAGAAAGAAAAAGAAAACAGATTATCTCCTCAATAATTTTTATATTTATTACATATTGAAATGACAATATTTTGGATAACTGGGTTAAATATAGTCTTTAAATTCATTTCACCTGTTTCTTTCTACTTTTTTAGGGTGGCTACTAGAAAAACTTAAACTACACATAAGACTCACATTGTATTTCTACGGGGCAGCACTGATATAGACGAACCTAAGAATATGCTTCTTGAAAATTAAATTCAAGACAAGATTTATGATCTAAATTACAGCATAAACTAAATGTAGAACTTAAATAAATTTTCAGTTTATATATAATTAATTTCACTCTTTCCCAACTTCCCTCACAAATTACCTTTGATTAGTGACTCTTCTAGAGCCATCTGAGAAGCTTTTTTATCAGCATGTGCTGAATTTAAAAGACTTCCTTTATTTTCCACAAGCTGACAAAATCTACTTCTATAACACACTTAGCAACTAACTTTCATCAGGAGAACTAGACGAAGCACGGAAGTGTCCAGAGCATCAAAGAGCAGACCGTGCTTGAACACACTTGCACTGGCAATTGGGCGCCAGTGCTGGACCCAGCCTCTGGGCCTTTAAAGCACAAAAGCTCATGTTCACAGGCCCAGGAGCAAAGGGCCTCATGGTTTACATTAGACTGGGAGCCTGGCTTCCACAGATAAAACAGATGACACTTGCCTCATTACTACCTAATTACTAAACACACATCCAGAAGCCAGTAGCCTTTCTGCAGAGATCAATAAAAATGCAAAGCCAAAAGGCAGAAGATACTGAAATGTATTCTGAGAATTCCCACTAGAGAGGAAGAAGAGAACAAAAACCTAGGGAAAAAACTTAAGCTCAGACGTGGTGCCTCTGGGATTTTTCTACTCAAAATTCGGTGCACCAGCACCACAGTCATCACCTGGGCGTTTACCAGAAATGCAGGATCCCAGGCCCCACCCAAACCTAAAGAGTCAAAATCTGTCCTTTGACAGTGTCCATGCTGATCTGCACAGCACACACAGAAGCCATTACCAACCACACAAGAGCCAGAGACCTTGTTTCCTTAAATTCTTACTGTTTATCACCCATCTGTGGCCCTGTGGTTGTTATCTCTAAACATAGGGCCATTGTGTCTGCAATGACTATTTTGTTGACTAAATATATTCTTGGAAAACCAGAGGATTCCATACCTGCTTAAAGGATGGGGGAAACCTGTGTCTGAGAGAAAATCAGGAGAGCAGTGAGATATCACTACTCACATATCTGGATGGCCAAAATCCAGAACACTGACAACAACAAATGCTGACGAGGCTATGGAGCAACAGGAACTCTCGTTCGCTGCCGATGGGAATACAGAACGTCACTTTGGAAGACAGTTTGGCAGTTTTCTTAAAAAACTAAACACTCTCTAATCAGACAATCCAGCAATCCATACAATGCTCCTTGGTATTTATGTTCACACAAAAACCTATACAAGGATGTTTACAGCAGCTTTGTTCATAAATGCCAAAAACCTGGAAACAACCATACTGTCCTGGGTGAATGGACACATCAATTTGGGTATATCAGACAATGGCATATTATTCAGTGCTGAAAAATATGAGCACTCAAACCATGAAAAGACATGTGAAGTGAAAGTGAAAGTCGCTCAGTCGTGTCCAACTCTTTGTGGTCCCATGGACTATACAGTTCATGGAATTCTCCAGGCCAGAATACTGGAGTGGGTCGCCATTCCCTTCTCCAGGGGATCTTTCCAACCTAGGGATAGAACCCTGGTCTCCTGCATTGCAGGCGGATTCTTCACCAGCTGAGCCACAAGGGAAGCCCAAAGGAACCTTAAATGTGTATTTCTAAGTGAAAGAAGGCAATCTGAAGAAGGCTATACACTGCATGATTCCAACTAAATAACATTCTGGAAAAGGCCAAACCATGGAGATGGTAAAAAGATCAGTGGTTGCCAGAGGCTGGGGTAAAGGGAGGGATGAAGAGGTAGAACAGAGGGCTTTTTAGTGCAGTGAAAACATTCTACTGTTATACATTTTCCAAACCCAAGAATGCACAGCACCAGGAGTGAATCCGAATGTAAACTGCGCACTGGGGGTGATCATGTGTCACTGAGGGTTCATCTCTTGTAACGAGTGTGCCGCAGGATGGGGATGCCGGTAGTGAGGAGGCCGTGCATGTGGTGCTGGAAGCATGTGGGGCATCTCCGTGCCTTCCTTTCAGTTTTGCTGTGAACCTAAAACTGCTCTTAAAAAAAAATGAAGTCTAAACAAAAAAGTCAGCAGGTACTGAAGTGTGTGGGCAGAGTGCACCTCAAGCCCATGCTCACTTTGCACAACTAGGAACTCCCTTAGGCTGAAAAAGAAGAACAGACACTATCCATACCAAAAAATATATATATATATATTTAAAAAAATAGAAAAAGGTTTGATTTTTGATGGATATGGGAAGACAACTTTGTTGAAAATACAGACTATACTAACAAACATTGGTGTTTACAATAGTAAGCCAAATGATTTTAGCAATTTTAAATTAAACCAGAGTTAATTTTTGCTCCTTGGAAGAAAAGCTATGAGCAACCTAGACAGCATATTAAAAAGCAGAGACATTACTTTGCCAACAAAGGTCCGTCTAGCCAAAGCTATGGTTTTTCCAGTAATCATGTATGGATGTAAGAGTTGGACTACAAAGAAAAGAATTGATGCTTTTGAACTGTGGTGCTGGAGGAGACTCTTGAGAGTCCCCTGGACTGCAAGATCAAACCAGTCCATCCTAAAGGAAATCAGTCCTGAATATTCATTGGAAGGACTGATGCTGAAACTCCAAAACTTTGGCCACCTCATGCAAAGAACTGACTCATTGGGAAAGACCCTGATGCTGGGAAAGATTGAGGCAGGAGAAGAAGGGGACGACAGAGGATGAGATGGTTGGATGGCACCACTGACTTGATGCACATGAGTTTGAGCAAGCTCTGGGAGTTAGTCATGGACAGGGAAACCTGGAGTGCTGCAGTCCATGGGGTTGCAAAGAGTCGGACACAACTGAGCAACTGAACTGACTGATTTTGGATAAGAATTATACTACTACATGAAAAATCATTCCTTTCTTCCTCTTCACTGTCTTCGCTATCAGCAAACATGCTGCTACTTTCCCCATTTTAAAACCTTTCTTGACCTCATTTTTCCCTTTAGCTGTGTTTAATCACCTTCCCTTTACAAGAATCTTGAAATACTTGTCACAGTTGATGTTTCCATTTCCTACTCCTGTTGTCTCCTGATTCCTCACCATCAATTGTAGGTCGCCACGACTCCACCACAAGTGCTCTGTCAAGCTTACCGATGACCTCCCACCACTAAATCCCTAAGTCAATTCTTGACCTCCACTGACACTGTACTTCCCTCTTCAGTATCTGACTCATCCTCCTTGAAACAGTTTCTTCACTTGGCTCCCAAGACACGCCCCTCTCCTAGTTTTCCTCCTATCCCACCAGCAGCTTTTTCTCATTCTCCTTTACTGGTTCCATCTCATCTTCCAATCTCAGTGCAGAAGTGGCCCAGGTTCTTGCTCCTGAACCTCTTTTCTATCTACACTCACTCCCTTATGGGTTTCAACCAATTTCATCCATTTCATACATTCTGAGCTCTCCCAAATGTTTACCTCTAGCCAGACCTCTCCTCTGAAATCCAGACTAGCATCACTGCTGCCCACTGGGCATCTCCAAAACTGAGTTCCTGGTCTTTCCCTCCAAATCAGCTTCTCCCTACCCCAGTTAATCTAACTCCATCCTTCAAGCTGCAGAGGCCAAAACCCTGCTGTTCATCACTGACTCCTCTCACCCACATCTCACATCCAGTCAATCAGGAAATCTTTCACACTCTATCTTCAAAACAAATCACACTGGTCCAAGCCATCACCATTGCTCACCTAGATTATTACAACAGTTCTGCCCTTCTCCACTTGGATCTAATCTCATGAGACACAATAGCAGCGCATCCTCTTAAAAGATAAGCCAGATCCTGTTGCATCTTTCAGGGAAGGCAATGGCACCCCACCCCAGTACTTTTGCCTGGAAAATCCCATGGACGGAAGATCCTGGTAGGCTCCAGTCCATGGGGTCGCTGGGAGTCGGACACGACTGAGCGACTTCACTTTCACTTTTCACTTTCATGCACTGGAGAAGGAAATGGCAACCCACTCCAGTGTTCTTGCCTGGAGAATCCCAGGGACAGGGGAGCCTGGTGAGCTTCTGTCTATGGGGTCGCACAGAGTCGGACACGACTGAAGCGACTTAGCACTAGCAGCAGTTGCATCTTTATGTGAAATCCTCCACCAGCTACTCTGTTCACTCTAACAAGCCAAAGCCCTTGCAACAGCTGACAGGACCGAGGGGCCTTACAGGAATTGATATTTGCTCTCCTCCCTGCCTACTCCACTCCAGCCACTCTAGTTTTACAAGTTCCCAGAAGGTGGGAAACATGCCTAGGCCTCAAGACTAGCACCTGCTGGCCTCTCCTCCCCCAAGACAGTCACATGACTCCCTTCACTTTCTACAGGCCTTCATCCCAAGTCACCCCAGGAAGACCATTCTTGACAATCCTACTTAAAAATTCAACTTCCTCCCAATTCCTAACCCCCCTCCTCTGCTTTGTTTTTCCCCAAATTACCACACACACACATACAGGAGCGTGTGCGCACACACACACACATACACACACGATCTGTCTCACCCTGCAAGAATATGAATTTTTGGTCTATTCTGTTGACCACGGTATCCTCAGAAACGAAAATAATGCATGGCACATAGAAAGCACCCAATATTTGTTGAATGAATATGTGAATGAATGAAACACAACAGTAATACAGAGCTGCATATGATCTAGGACAGTATATCTTGTAGCCTTACAAAAGGGTTTTATTTTAATAGGACACTTTGTCTGTATATACATATTCAGATATTGTAGAAAAAACAAAGCTGCTGAGACTTGATAATTAAATTAACCTCATAGAAAACCCGAATAACTATAAAGAAACAGTTCTCTAAACCAAGAGATATTCTAAAACACTCTCATTTACAAACTCTACCTCTTACTTCACCAGAACACACTGAAAGATGGGTCTCAACGTGTACACCCTTCCTGAAGCAGGTGAAAGTCACCAGGCCAATGTAATGGACTTTGATTTCTTCAAGTAACAGAGAAACTATGACACAAAGTATAAGGCACTTAATGTTTTAATGATGTATAAAATCTGGGTGTAACCTGTTTTCAGTGAACCTCTGTACTTGGGTATGAGACAGAAAAAAGTTTTGCTGTTATTATATTGTACTTCAGTAATGTGTTAATTGCTCTGACTCTTTGCAACCCCATGAATTGTAGCCTGCCAAGCTCCTCTGTCCATGGGATTTCCCAGGCAGGAATACTGGAGTGGGTTGCCATTTCTTTCTCCAGGGAATCTTCCCGACCCAGGGATAAAACCCATATCTCCCATATTGCAGGCAGACTCTTTACTGTATGAGCCCCTGGGGAAGCCCATGCTTTGATAATGTGTCACTTAATAGATACTGGTGGGTCATATTTTTATAAACCACAGTTTTAAAGTACTTAAAAGTTTCTTCCGGGTAAAAGGAAAAAATTATTTCAAATAAATTTAGATGCAGAAATAAATTATTCATGAGTTTAGTAAGTCTGTATACAAATAGAAGTGGTATGGGGCCAATAAAAGTCAAAAGTGAGTCTAAAACAAATGGAGAGTGTCCTAATTTCTCTTCCTAATCAATTCTCACATCCTCCATCAGGTCCGCCTTTGTTTCTAAACTTACATATACAGCTGAGGCTCTCCCCACCCTGCACTTAGCCAACTCTGGGATGCCCAGGCACCTGTAAAACATCCCCGATGAAACCCGTCATAACTCGGTGCTCACAGTTAGTGACTGAGGCTTTGGCAAGCTCCTGAAATTCTGCTCCCATCACTGAGCTGATGGTTACCAAGAATCAACTGTGTTTCCAAACTGATTTGGAAGCATATTAAAAAGCAGAGACATTACTTTGCTGACAAAGGTCCATCTAGTCAAAGCTATGGTTTTTCCAGTAGTCAGGTATGGATGTGACAGTTAGACCATAAAGAAAGCTGAGCACCAAAGAATTGATGTTTCTGAACTTTGGTGTTGAAGAAGACTCTTGGAGTTGGTGATGGACAAGGAAGCCTGGTGTGCTGCAGGCCATGGGGTCGCAAAGAGTCAGACACGACTAAGCAACTGAAATGAACTGAACCAAACTGATTTATGCCAATATTGTGTAATCTAATTAAATAGTATGTAAAGCTATTATATATGTTTATAACAAGAAAGAGTTCCACAAAAGCTAAATTTCTAAAAAGCTTTAGAAATAAGACATTCAATGACCATAAGAGAATTCTACCAAAAAAATGGTTTATTTTTAAATTGCTTTTACTAAATAGAGGAATAGTGCTTCCCAGGTGGTGCTCGTGGTAAATAACCAGCCGGCCAATGCAGGAGACATAAAAGACGCGGGGTCTATCCCTGGGTTGGGAGGATCCCTGGAGAAAGGCATGGCAACCCACTCCAATATTCTGACCTGAAGAATCCCATGGACAGAGGAGCCTGGGAGGCTAGAGTCCATAGTGTCACACAGAATTGGACACGACTGAAGCAACTTAGTAAGCATGCATACCAAGAAATTATTACCATTATCCTGTTAATCGTCCTGTTAAGCTCAACATTCAGAAAACGAAGATCATGGCATCTGGTCCCATCACTACATGGGAAATAGATGGAGAAACAGTGGAAACAGTGTCAGACTTTATTTTTCTGGGCTCCAAAATCACTGCAGATGGTGACTGCAGCCATGAAATTAAAAGACGCTTACTCCTTGGAAGGAAGGTTATGACCAACCTAGATAGCACATTCAAAAGCAGAGACATCACTTTGCCAACAAAGGTTCGCCTAGTCAAGGTTATGGTCTTTCCTGTGGTCATGTATGGATGTGAGAGCTGGACTGTGAAGAAAGCTGAGCGCCGAAGAATAGATGCTTTTGAACTGTGGTGTTGGAGAAGACTCTTGAGAGTCCCTTGGACTGCAAGGAGATCCAACCGGTCCATTCTGAAGGAGATCAGCCCTGGGATTTCTTTGGAGGGAATGATGCTCAAGCTGAAACTCCAGTATTTTGGCCACCTCATGCAAAGAGTTGACTCATTGGAGAAAACTCTGATGCTGGGAGGGATTGAGGGCAGGAGGAGAAGGGGACGACAGAGGATGAGATGGCTGGATGGCATCACTGACTCGATGAATGTGAGTCTGAGTGACCTCCGAGAGCTGGTGATGGATAGGGAGGCCTGGCGTGCTGCGGTTCATGGGGTCGCAAAGAGTCGGACACGACTGAGTGACTGATCTGATCTGTTAATCGTCCTGTGAACTATTTTGATATATAATGATATTATAAATTAAAACATTTTCTAACTAATCCCAGATATATTTATTTAAGTAGAGTTTCTAAAATATAGACCTTAACTACTCTGAAGCTATCAAGTTCTTTTAAATATATAAATATCTTTATATACAAATAAAATAAAATTAAAATATATAAGTATTTTTAAAGAAAATACATCTTTACTTAAGCTCCAGCTTTAGAATATTATGCTGTATTTTATTAGATTTCTTTTCCCCAAATAGAACTCATCAATACAGAAGACAGTCAACTGACATATAAGCCACACAAGGAAGGTAGGAAGAAATGAGTCAAGGATGAAAAACAAATATGATGAAATCAAAAGAATGAATGAATCAGGTCCCTGAGACCGTTAATAACCACACCACGCAGACCGAGTCCACACCTTTAATCTACTTCTATCAAACGTGTCTGCCAAAAGCGAAAGACCTGTGTCAGGAAATTCAGTTACATACTGCTCTTATTTTCTGTGCCCTAGGCTGTTATTTGCAAGAAACTGTCATAAAAGTCAAACCTGGAACACTAAATGCAGCCCATGGACACTGTCAGCAAAGTGGGGAAAATCCCATCTACCCAAAGCAGGAGCTGCAACAAGACCACACAGCAAAGCAAACGAAGATTAGGTCAGAAACCTGCCAACTCTGGAAATTCTACTCCACCACGTGACCAGGGTCAGTATCAGAGCACCTCTTCTGTCCATACATTCCTGAAAGGTTCTTAGGCTTAGCAATTCAATCGCCTGTGGTGTTTAACTCATTCATTGAACAAACATTTATCGAGTGACTACCATGGGCCAAAGCACCATTCAAAGTGCCAGAATTTTCCTCCTGGCTGCCACACTGTGTTATCTACAGGTAATCACAGTATAGGGAACAAGAAAGACCAGTTTTAACATTTAACACCAGTGTGATTTTAAAAACGAAGATAATTCCACCTCGTGCCCAGGTAAGGACGCTATAACCTACCATCCAGGTCACATTTATTGTCCACTTACTGCTTTTCCACAGGCTCCAAGCTCTGCTCAAGCATTACTAAGGCCACAGTCTAACCACATCCTGCCTCTCACTTAGTGACCTAAGCATGGGAGTATCCCCAGTCCCGGATAAATAGAGCCATCCCAACCTCACAGTCATCAAATCCTTTAGGAGACCCTGACCACCCATGCAAAACAAGTGAAATATAAGTAATGATTATGTAAAATTCGATCTAGGGCTTCTCAGGTGACTCAGCAGTAAAGAATCTGCCTGCCAAGCAAGAGTCGCAGGTTCAGTCCCTGGGTTGGGAAGATCCCTTGGAGGAGGGCATAGCAGCCCACTCCAGTATTCTTGCCTGGAGAATCCCATGGACAGAGGAGCCTGGAAGACTACGATCCATGGGGTCACAAAAGAGCTGGACACGAGTTAGCAACTAAACAACAACAAACTCTGATCTATTTTTCTTTCCATGACTTTTTCTCCCCCTGGGTTTTATGGAGATCTGTATGGCTATGGAAGGCCGCTAGGGATTCAGCAGTGGTAAGGAAATGGGAACACATCTTAAAGGGGAGGAAAAGGGGAGGGTGGTGGCAACCCTATGACTTGAAAGTGTCTGTGAAGCTAGTTTAAATTTTGATAGTGGAACCATCTCTACTCTGAGAGAGAAAGGGAAGAGAATGTGGGTTGCGCTGGATCAAGATCAGTAGTTCTGCAAACAAAGCAGTCAGACAGGCTGGATCAGCGCTTCCAGAATCACCCTCAGTGAGGGATGTTTGCCACCGGGGACCACACCCATTGAAGAGTCTAATTAAGTTCTAGGGGCAACCACTAAAAGGCCCTGATTATCACCAGCTTAAATCAGAGTTTCTCAAGTGTCCGATCTTAATCACCTGGGGTGGTTATGAAAAGGGACGCCTCAGAACTAAGGGACCAGACCTGCAGGCAGCCCTAGGAATCTAAAACCGGGTGACTCTTGTGATAGGCGAGTTTGGAAACCACTATTCAGACCATAAAATGACAGGACCCAAAAAGACCAAGAGCAGTCTTCTAGGCAGACTGTCCTTTTCCTTCAAGCAATTCTCTAATCCAAGAGGAAAGCACCATTTTCTGTACATAAAAGACTCCAAAGAAACGACTTCCAAAATTTCCTTTCAAGACACATAAAGGTCTCAAATCCTGAGTTTTACTTTTCCCTTAAGTAGCTTAGACAAAAGTTAAATCCATCCCTTTTTCCACCCAGAAGTCCCAGAAGAATGATATTCATTACACAAATCACTTTACAAGTTAGTGTGTTGACGGACTGCAGCAAATATGCGAGGACCTAGAAGTGTGTTAGTCCCACCCAAGCTTAAGATAAAGAAGTCACTTCCTTCAAAGGACAGGAACAAGAAAATGAAAAGACGGCCCTCAGAATGGGCGAAGATATTTGCAAAGCATATACCGGACAAGAGACTTGCATCCAGAATATATGAAGAACTTTTCTACAATTTAATAATAAGAAAAGATAAACCAATTTTTAAAAGGGCAAAGGATCAGAATAGACATTTTTCAAAGAAAGATACACAAATGGTCAAAAAGCACATGAAAAGATGCTCAATAACATTAGGGAAATAAAACATGAGGCTGCTGCTAAATCGCTTCAGTCGTGTCCGACTCTGTGCAACCCCATAGACAGCAGCCCACCAGGCTCCCCTGTCCCTGGGATTCTCCAGGCAAGAACAGTGGAGTGGGTTGCCATTTCCTTCTCCAGTGCATGAAAGTGAAAAGTGAAAGTGAAGTTGCTCAGTCGTGTCCGACCTTAGCGACCCCATGGACTGCAGCCCACCAGGCTCCTCCATCCATGGGATTTTCCAGGCAAGAGGACTGGAGTGGGGTGCCATTGCCTTCTCCTAAAACATGAGGAAATACCACTCAATACTCACTAAGATGGCTAAACTCAGAAAGACAGGAAATAACACATGTGGAGAAAGGGGGATTCTAGGAGCCTGCCGATAGAGATGTAAAGTGGTGCAGCCCCCGTGAAAAACAGTTCGGTGACTCCTCCAAGGGTCAAACACAGAGTCATAATACGACCCAGCAAGTTCACTCCCAGCTACACAGCCCACAGCAATGAAAGCATACATCCCCACAGAAACCTGTGCGTGGACGTTCACAGCAACATTATCCTAAATGCCAAAGGAGGGGAGGGACCACTATCTGATAAATAAATAAAACATGTTCTGGCTATTCATTTGAATATCACTCAGCAATAAAAAGGAAAGAAGTACTGATACATGCTACAGCACGGCTGAGCACTGAAAACATTTTGCTAAATGAAAGATGCCAGTCACAAACAGCCACAGATTGTGTGGTTCCGTGTGTGTGATATGTGCACAGGAGGCAGATCTGTACAGACAGAAAATAGGACAGTGATCCCTGGCCAGGGGATGGGGGCACTGGCGAGATTACAGGGCAACAGCTGATGGATCCCAAGTTTGTTCGGGGTGATTACTGTACTCTAAAGTCAACTAAGAGGATGAACGCACAACTCTGTGAAGGTACTGAAAATCAGGGAACATATACTTTAGATGGACGAGTTGTGTGGCATGTGAATTTTATCTCAGTACAATTGTTTTAAAAAGAGAACCCCATTTAACCTCCATGAGCCTCAAATGCATCCTCTGAAAATGGGGATACTAGCTTGCAATATTGTAAAGAATATATAAGAAGATGTAAATTCACATACACAGACACACAAACACACACCCGGCTTCACACAGTGTCTGGCACAATGTAAGTATGTTATTCTTTCTCCTCCTCCTATCCTCACATTTTTCCAATGTTATTGCCTTGATATCACTGTGCTTTCACCACAAGTTAGAAAACTAAAAATAATCATGTATTCCAACAGAAGCCTAACCTTGAGAATCCTCTCATGATTTCACACCTGCTATTATACTCAAGGTTACCTCCCACATGCCTGACCCTGGAGAAACCCCAGTGTCTATAAATGTGGCTAGCTACCTCCCAGACTGAAAAGTGTTTGGGGATAAAAAAGTAAGGTTTTTTTCCTCTAGTCTATGGTCTGAAACACCTCTACTAACAATGCAGCTTTACAACTAGGCACACCCCTTGCCATGCTATACAAGGCTCTCTCCTACTCAGCTTTATCTACTTCAAAAATCTACTAGACCTCCAAGATAGCTTTGGGGTCCCAGGAAAGGCCTTAGCCACTTGGATATTCAGCACTCCCCACTGGAGATGGACTGTGATGCTATGCAGGTTCAAGGGGGGCTGGGGGCTATGCAGCTATCCACAGCTTGCAAGGAAGAAGTCAACGGCAGTGCTCTCAGGATCTCTGTTACATTCTCAAACAACTCACAGCCAGCTCTTGAATGTATATAATAGTCAATCTCAGCCAGACACTCATTTTTCTATTTTATCAAAAACTTTTCCTCCATCCTGCTGAGGCTATCTGTTACACAATTTTTTTTTTTTCCTCCTGTTGAATACATTCTTCTTCTCACTTGCAGTGATTCTGTCTTCACTTTCATTTCCATTAAAATCCCGTGCCTCTGTATCCTCTCCCTGCTCTGGGACCCATCAGACACGATGGCGTAAACATGTGCAGAAGTAAAAGCTTAGCAAAGCCCGGTCAGTAAACATACCATAAGCAACCAGATGGCCAGGTGGGAGATGCCTGCCCAGGACAGCCACTGCCACCGCGTAAAGCATTTCTGCTCTACAGCTGCTGCCCCGGTACACTAGCCACGAGTCACAGGGGGCTACTTAAGTTCACGGAAATTCAATAAGATCTAAAATTCAGTTCCTAAATCTCACTAGCCAAATTCCAAACGCTCTCGGTGGCAACATGCAGCTGCTGACTGCCATATGAGACGGCACGGATATAAAGGAACATTTCCGTCACAGCAGAAAGTCGTGTTGATCAATACTGGTTTGGAGGCAACTCACTGGTTCTAAGAGAGGATTCTATGAAAGAGTTCTTAAATATAGTAGTTTCAATATTTTTTTTTCCTTTTTTTATTATTATTATTATTATTATTTTAATTTTTCTTAACTTTACAATATTGTATTACTTTTACTATACATCGAGATGGATCCGCCACCAGAATACAAGTGGTCCCCATCCTGAACCCTCCTCCCTCCCCCCTCCCACACCATCCCTCCAGGTCATCCCAGTGCTCCAGTCCCCGGCATCTGTTATCGGGCATCGTACCTGGACTGACTCGTTTCAGATATGATATTATACATATTTCAATGCTATTCTCCCCAATCGTCCCACCCTCTCCCAGTCCCAGAGTCCAAAAGTCTGTTCTATACATCAGTGTCTCTTTTGCTGTCTCATAAGCAGGGTGATTGTTACCATCTTTCTAAATTCCATATATATGCGTTAGTATACTGTATTTGTGTTTTTCTTTCTGGCTTACTTCACTCTGTATAATAGGCTCCAGTTCCATCCACCTCATTAGAACTGATTCAAATGTATTCTTTTTAATGGCTGAGTAATACTCCATCATGTATATGTACCACAGCTTGCTTATCCATTCATCTGTGGATGGACATCTAGGTAGGCTGTGAGGTTTGACACTCAGAAATATGGCCCTGGTTAACCTCTAAATGTTCTTGGCAGGTTTTCTTAGTGGTCAGTAGACAAAGCTTTTTGGAGACCAACAAAGAGCTTGGCACATGGTAAGTATCAATACTTAATATCTGCTGCATGAATGAATGACTGAACAGCATATTAATATCTATACTTCAGTTTCTGCCATAATATACTTACAGATGCTCGTGGAAAACAGTGGGATTTTTTTTCCTCCACGGAAGACTTTCATGAGGAGAAATAAGCATCAGGAGATGGGGTGGCAGCTCATGGACCCTTTGGAGCCAATAGAAATGAAGCTGAGGGATGCCCCTGGTGGTCCAGTGGTTAAGACTTGGCCTTCCAGTGCAAGAGGTACGGATTCAATTCCTGGTCAGGGGGTTGAGATCCCACACACCTCGTGGCCAAAAAACCCAAAACATTAAAAAGAAGAAGCAAAGAAATGAAGCTGAAAAGCATAAACATCTGTCCAAAGGGAGCTTTGCCATTCAAGTGAAAAGTTTCAGACCCAAGGACACATCTTGCTTCTTCACTCACTCACTACTTGTGCTTTTTAGAGGCACGAAGGTCTGGTCAGAGACCATGCTCTGGAAGGTCACACAACCTGCTGCCATTTCCCAATATAATTTTGCTAGAAAATAACATAATCACAAAGGCAGCAATCATCCAATTACATTGTCTGTGCCGCTGACTGTTACGCCCAGATTTCCCCTTCCGTCAGAGTCCTGTGATCAATCCATGCTACTGTGCTTACCAAATAACTTCTTGGAAGGTAAGAGTTGTTGAAAAACTAAATTCAAAACAGCCTATAAGTTATCATACGCAGAGAAAAGCAGTTCCACTGGTCCTTAACCAATAATCATGCGAAGGCCAAACAAAAGGAACTACAGCTCCGTCTATTTAAACGTTTCCACTTTCACTGTCCACAGACTGAAGAGCCATAGGAAGAACCAACCCGCTTCATTTCTATAAGTCGCTTTTTCTCAGCAGAGGTCTGGGAACAGAATGGGAGAGCAATGCCATATGATCTTCTTATGACCGCCCTCGGCTCAGCCCCCCACCCTCCTCCTATTGTTTCAGACCCCTCTCTCAACAACCTAAATCCCAGCTCCCTAGAAGAAAAAAAAAACAAGGAAAAGCAGACTGATCCTCACACATATAGAAAAGTCTAGGTCACTTCTATCATGTGACGTAACTGTAAGTCAAAATGGGCGAGCTTTACATTCATATTCAGTTATAAACGGTGAATCTGCTTTATTTGAATTCCAATTAAGTACTTATAACTATATGGAATTCTTTATATAATCCCTTCAGTATCCTTTTAGACACTGCATTTTTCAAGGAAAAATACACAATTTCCATCTCTTGAGCCAAACAACAATCCCACTCCCACTATTTAAGCCAACAGACATATAAAATAATGCTTGCTGACAAATTAGTCATCCAATTTCAGATTCCAAGACCCAGAGAATCTAAATACGAGAGCCAAAATCCTGCAACACACAATGCTAACTTTGAGGACATAGAAGCAGAGTGGTGGTTAAGAACACTCGACTGCCAAGTTTAAATCTCAGCTCTGCCGCTTATTCAGCTGTGTCACCTCACTCCTCCAGACTTCAGACTGGAGGTAATGACAGCACTGACCACACGGGGCTGTCATGGGGACTGGAGGTGACCTGTGTTTAAACAGCAACTAAGCTAAGCTACGGGGAAGGCAATGGCACCCCACCCCAGTACTTTTGCCTGGAAAATCCCATGGACGGAGGATCCTGGTAGGCTCCAGTCCATGGGGTCGCTAAGTCGGACACGACTGAGAGACTTCACTTTCACTTTTCACTTTCATGCATTGGGGAAGGAAATGGCAACCCACTCCAGTATTCTTGCCTGGAGAATCCCAGGGACGGGGGAGCCTGGTGAGCTTCCGTCTATGGGGTCGCACAGAGTCGGACACGACTGAAGCGGCTTAGCAGCAGCAGCAGTAGCAGCAGCAGCAAGCTAAGCTAAGTCACTTCAGTCGTGTCCGACTCGGTGTGACCCCAACAGACGGCAGCCCACCAGGCTTCCCCGTCCCTGGGATTCTCCAGGCAACAACACTGGAGTGGGTTGCCATTTTCTTCTCCAGTGCATGAAAGTGAAAAGTGAAAGGGAAGTCTCTCAGTCATGTCTGACTCTTAGCGACCCCATGGACTGCAGCCTACCAGGCTCCTCTGTCCACAGGATTTTCCAGGCAAGAGTACTGGAGTGGGGTGCCATTGCCTTGTATCATGCTTTAAAATATCACATAAAATAAGCATTTTCCCAAAAGTCAGGCCATCATTTGAAACTTAAAGGAAAATGTTACTTCTCAGACAACCTACCTGAAACTACTATGTAAGAAAAAAGCCTTCAGCTCAGGTCAAAGTGTTCATTCTCCCACTTACCCTAACCTCAAAGATAAACTTCCCATAATGTCCATCAACATGTACAAACTATTCTGACTTATCTATTGGTCTGTGACCAGAGAAAAGCGAGCTTCAAACTATTAATAATAGATGGCTATTCCCAGTTAAATGAGCCAGGAGAAATGAGTGGTCAGCCATGGCCAGGGCCTGGTGCTCCCACAGAGGCAGGGGAGAGAAGCTGGTGACCCCCTTCCTTACATCACAGGTGTCCCCAAAAGAGAAAGCACCTCACCACCTCTGTGTCCTGGAGTGTCAACAACATTCTGTCCACTGGCGCCAACAGGGCCGCAGTTAGTTGACCGTCTGGGCACAGTGGAAAACAAGGACTACAGGGACACGCGCTGTTTTATACAAATAAGACAGCAGAAGCAAAGATTCATTATTAGCATTGGGAGTTAACGCCTTGTTTTCAAATGAGGCATGGGAATCCAGTAAATGAGCTTAAGAGTAACTTCACTACATGCTGGAAGTATCTTTCCTCTCCCCTCTCCCTACTACCCCATTCTGCAAAGTGCAATGGCAGTTCACATTACCACTGTAACCACTACAACCAACACTATTTAAACTGGAGTGTGGGAAAAACGTCTTTGGAAGATGGACACATAACTCAGAAACATGGAAAGGTACAAAGGGACACACACTCACAAAAAAATAATGCTACTGCTAAAGTTCTTTCCAGCAAACTCTGAAACTGCAAGTTCAGTTCAGTTGCTCAGTCGTGTCCGACTCTTTGTGACCCCATGTATCGCAGCACGCCAGGCCTCCCTGTCCATCACCACCTCCCGGAGTTCACTCAAACTCACGTCCATCGAGTCAGTGATGCCATCCAGTCATCTCATCCTCTGTCGTCCCCTCTTTCTCTGCCCGCAATCCCTCCCAGCATCAGAGTCTTTTCCAATGAGTCAATTCTTCGCATGAGGTGGCCAAAGTACTGGAGTTTCAGCTTTAGCATCATTCCTTCCAAAGAACACCCAGGGCTGAGCTCCTTTAGAATGGACTGGTTGGATCTCCTTGCAGTCCAAGGGACTCTCAAGAGTCTTCTCCAACATCACAGTTCAAAAGCATCAATTCTTCGGTGCTCAGCTTTCTTTAGAGTCCAACTCTCACATCTATACATGACCACTGGAAAAACCATAGCCTTGACTAGATGGACGTTTGTTGGCAAAGTGATGTCTCTGCTTCTGAATATGCTATCTATGTTGCTCGTAACTTTCCTTCCAAGGAGTAAGTGTCTTTTAATTTCACAGCTGTAGTCAACATCTGCAGTGATTTTGGAGCCTAGAAAAATAAAGTCGGACACTGTTTCCACTGTTTCCCCATCTATTTCCCATGAAGTGATGGGACCAGATGCCATGATCTTCGTTTTCTGAATGTTGAGCTTTAAGCCAACCTTTTCACTCTCCCCTTTTACTTTCATCAAGAGGCTTTTTAGTTCCTCTTCACTTTCCTACCATAAGGGTGGTGTCATCTGCATATTTGAGGTTATTGATATTTCTCCCGGCAATGATAGAATACTGAAAGAGGAACTCCCCAGGTCGGTAGGTGCCCAATATGCTACTGGAGATCAGTGGAGAAATAACTCCAGAAAGAATGAAGGGATGGAGCCAAAGCAAAAACAATACCCAGTTGTGGATGTGACTGGTGATAGAAGCAAGGTCCAATGCTGTATATATCAATATTGCATAGGAACCTGGAATGTCAGGTCCATGAATCAAGGCAAAATTGGAAGTGGTCAAACAGGAGATGGCAAGAGTGACCGTCGACATTCTAGGAATCACCGAACTAAAATGGACTGGAATGGGTGAATTTAACTCAGAGGACCATTATATCTACTACTACGGGCAGGAATCCCTCAGAAGAAATGGAGTAGCCACCCCCTCAGAAGAAATGGAGTAGCCACCATGGTCAACAAAAGAGTCCAAAATGTAGTACTTGGATGCAATCTCAAAAACGACAGAATGATCTCTTGTTCGTTTCCAAGGCAAACCATTCAATGTCACAGTAATCCAAGTCTATGCCCCAACCAGTAATGCTGAAGAAGCTGAAGTTGAACGGTTCTATGAAGACCTACAAGACCTTTTAGAACTAACACCCAAGAAAGATGTCCTTTTCATTATAGGGGACTGGAATGCAAAAGTAGGAAGTCAAGAAACACCTGGAGTAACAGGCAAATTTGGCCTTGTAATACGGAATGAAGCAGGGCAAAGGCTAATAGAGTTTTGCCAAGAGAACTCACTGGTCATAACAAACTGAAACTGCAAAGAGCACCACAAAACACACAAGCTGTCCAGGCAGGGACACCAGGAACAAATGCTTTGGGCCATTTCCTCTGGATCGTGCACCACCCGACACTAAGGTTCAGCTGATTTAACTGTGAAAGAACTCCAGAAGACCTGAGTTGGCAGTACTCAACATGGAAACGCCTCCACTTATGGCAAAGGGAAGCCAAGGACCTCTCTGCCTGATCACAACTGCACGGTGCATGTCTGCTAAGTCGAGTCAGTTGTGTCCGACTCTGCGATGCTACAGACTATAGCCCGCCAGACTGCTCTGTCCATGGGGTTCCCCGGGCAAGAATACTGGAGTGGGTTTCCATGACTACACAGGGGGAGTCCTAAATGCTGAGAACCACAGAAGCAGCAGTGACGGGACGTGAGACTGGACCCCAAGGTCTATGACCCTGAATCACATGATCAGGTGAGGGGGCTTTGGTCACCTCCTGATCACTAGATTATTTCTCAGACTGTCTAAACTTCAGTCATGTCTGAATTCATTTCTAAAATATTGAGAAGGATCACCATCCATTCATTACTCACCTCCTAACCCAACCCAAATCCAAAGAAATAATCTTTTCAGAATTGCCAAATGACAACAAAACCTCAGATAAACCTCAAACAAACCAGTCTGGAGGCCAAAGTACATACATATTTTAACATTCACACAGTTTTTGCCTTGGCACTTCTTAACCAAGACTGGGATTAATCCATTACCACCCTGGAGTCTTAGTTTATGAATTATGTCAGATGACTCCAGAATGTCCAAGGTGGGGGGCGGGGAAATCAACTCTAAAAGGAGTAATGCTTTGGACGTGTTTTTTTAATATAATGCCAGGCTAAATCCCACTCATATTTTCCATCACGGTCAGCAAACAGATAAATATCAAGGTTTTAGAAAGTGAATAGAGCCATTGATGGAAAGTTTCTCTGAATTTTTCTTTTTCAATGAGCTAATTTACTGTCTTATTTTTATTTCCAAATTCCCAAGGTATCTCACTTTTATAAGGGCTGATATTTAATGAAAAGCAAAATTTAACCTCTTAATACAACGTAGATAGCAAAGCATGTATTATTCTTTGGTCATTAATGAAATGAACAGTATTAACAAAACTTTTTATAAAGTCAGCACTCACTCAGATTTGCAAATAAAGCTTCTTACACTTGCATTTTTAAAAACAACATTCAACTGTGGAATTTAGCCTTAAAATATCTCCCCCATTTAATGACCAGGATGAGTGTTGATTCACAGAACTGAGAGATGTTCAGAGGTGAAGCTGAGAGTAAACCACTGAATAAGGAATGCATGTACGTGTTTAGGCATGAAACCATAAAATGCTGGGGCTGGAAGGCTCTGAGAAAGCATCTATCTACCCAATCCTCTTATCCTACACAGGAGGAAATTTCAGTTCCAGAGGTTAAACGATGTGCCCTAGACAGAGGCTGAAACTCACCATGTCAGTGACAAAATCTACAAGCCAGGTGTCTTAAGTAATTTTCACCATACCCACTCTGCTTCATTTAGTACGAAGTGTATATTAATGAAGTATCTGACAAACAACCTCATAGATTTTTGATATGATTCCTGAGTGGATATAGAAAGATCCAGAAGGATAGAGCTTCTAAAAATTGTCTGGGAAGGTGTTCATTTGTTTTGCTTTACTGTGATTGTGATGTTTCTGTTGAGCATGCTGCGCTTAGTGCTGAGGACGAAATCAACGACTTTTAAAAAGAATATCCCTTGATCTGTGAATATTCTAAGGAAGGATGGTCAAATATTTCTTGAAAGAAGCCAGAGAGCGCATTTGCTCTCCTCCTGCGAGGAGCATCCTTTCGCCCAAGGTCCACCCAGAGCTGCCAGCAGAGGCCGTCCAGGCCTTCGGCTCCCAGAACCAAGACTTCCTCCGCCTTCCTCCTTCACATCTCCGCCCAAGCCTCCCGTCCTAGAAAGCAAACTCCCTGACAGCAGAGAGCCAGTCGCGCTCACCCGGCTACCGGGCTCTGCAAAATCCTTTGCAGATATCCAGGTAGAGCTCTTGAATGGAAGCGTGTGCTGCCAGGATCCGTCCCAAGGATGGGCATTTTCCAGACCTCCTCTTCCCAACACCAGTGCCTGGACCCACTCAGGAGTGAGTCCGGAGTGGAAACCCCCGTGTCCGTGGAAGGCGGACCGACAGACAACACATTTACCTCCCAGGCCCCGCGACAGCACTCTAAACCCACGTCCTCCGAGCGGTGCCTGGTTTTTTCACGTCTCGCAGCAACATCTGCCGGAGCTCCGGGCATGGACCCGCGGGCAAAGTTAAAGGCGAGGAAAACCGGAGGGCCGCGACGCCTTCCGAGGCTCGGAACCCGCCCCGTCCCGCGCCGATCGCGGCTGGGCTCCCCGCAACCCAGGCGAGCCGGAGCGCCCCGCGCTCCGCCAACCGGCTCCTCCCGCTTCCCGCGCCGCCCCGGCCTCGCGGCTGGAGAGCAGGGCTCGGTGTGAAGCCCCCGAGCCGCCACCCCACAAGCTAGCCTCCCGGCCCCTCACAAAGAGGGGCAGAAAGGAAGCCGTTCCCGGGACCCGGGACCCAGTCGCCACGAAACACCGCCGGCCCGACGGCCGGCCGCCCGCCCGCCGGATCTAGCCTCACCGCGGCGTCTCTTCCTTCCATCTCCCATCGCCCGCCGAGCCGCCGGAGCCGCGGGCGCCACGGCGAGAGGGCGGGCGACCGGCGCGCTCTTTGTCGCGCTCCCGGGACGCCGGCGAACGGCGGGCTGCGGGCGAGGAGCGCGCTCCCTGGCGGAGGCTGCGGCCCGTCAGCGGCCCGGGGACGGCGGGGAAGGGGCGGGGAAGGGGAGGGGCGGGGCCCTGGGGGAGGAGAGGGAGGGGGCGAGCGTGGAGAGGGCGGGGCCCTCGAGGGGAGAGAGAGGGGGATGGGAGGGAGAGTAGGACGGGGGCGGGGCCCGGAGAAGGGGGAGGGCCGGGGGGAGGGGGAGGGGAGGGGGGAAGGTGAGGGCGCGAGACGGGCGAGGGGGAGGAGTCCTCAGGGGGGAGGGGGAGGGGGCGAAGCCCTGGGGGAGGAGAGGGAGGGGAAGAGCGGGGAGGGGACGTGGCACCGGGGAAGGAAAGGGGGAGGGGCGGGGCGAGAGAGGGGGCGGGGCCCCGGGGAGGAGAGGGAGGGGAGATAGTGGGGAAGGGGCAAGCGGGAAGGGGGTGGTGCCGACGGTGGCGGGGCGCGGGAGGTGGGGGCATGCCCCACAAGGACGCGGGAAGGGGAGAGGCAGGCCGGGGGCGGGGAAGTGCGGGGGAGGGGCAGGCCCGGGGGCGTGGGGGGCAGCACGGGAAGGGACAGGGGTGGTGCGGGGAGGTGGGCGGGGCCCGGGGAGGGGCAGCCCGGGGGGCGGGGCAGGAAGGGATGGGGGTGCGGGGAAGTGGGCGGGGCCCGGGGAGGGGCAGCCCGGCGGGTGGCGGGAAGGAAAGGGGTACCGGGAGGCGGGCAGCTCTCGGAGAGAAGGGGAGAGAAGAGGGGAAGGAGGAGAAAAGCGGGAGCGGGAAGAGAGGGGACCGGGCCGGGTCCCGCGCGGCGCTCGCGGTCGCCGGCCTCCAGCGGAAGCCTGCCTGTTGCTTCGCCGTCGCCCTGAGGAAAGCGAGCGGCGCTTCCGACGGAGTTTCCAGTCAGGAGGCGCCGTGAGGGCAGCCCCGAAGGGGGCGGCGTCTCGCGCGGTCCGGGGGCTAGCGCCGACGCGCCCCCTTGGGTTGGAGCCGCCGGGCGGGGCCCTCGGGGGTCAGTGTAGGGGGGTGCTCACCGGCGACCCGCCGACCTTTTCCGAGTCCGGTCCCTCGAGGAGGATCCCGCGCTCGGGCCACGGGCCGTGCCGCCCCGAATGGGAGCCTGCCGGGGTATCCAGGCCTAAACTGCAGTTTCCTACCGGAGTGCCTCAGGCCGAGGCCCTTTTTCTCTTCCCCTCGAGCCCTGAGCGGCAGAGACCCGCGCTGGGAAAGAGGGGCGCGGACCTAAATCCCTTTGCGAGGTCTGTTACCTGCAAATACCGCGCTCAGCTCCTGAATAAGAACCCAGAGCGGCCGGCGGCTCCGGGCTCCGTAAGAGTCTTAGGGCTTTAAAGTCTGGCTTGTGCGGTGGTAGAAGATGCGCAAAGACAGGAGAATGACTAAGGTGGCCAAGCTGTGAGTGGACACCGAGGATCAGGGTCTTTGGTGGCCCGAGGAGTCCGCCCACCAGGTCAGGGTGCAGGGGGCCCTTGGGTCTCCTACTTTGCCTCGCCCCTTCTTCCACAGCTACCAGTCAGCCAGTGGTACGCACCAGCGGAACCAGAATGAGGGGTGCATGCATTTATACAGATCCATTCCAGGGTCTGAAAATGATCTTAGTCCATGCTCCCCTGCCAGGGAAGAAGTTTGATCAGATGTGTAGGTTTCACCTGTAATGCGGGAGACCTGGGTTCCATCCCTGAGTTGGGAAGATCCCCTGGAGAAGGGAACAGCTATCGACTCCAGTATTCTGGTCTGGAGAATTCCATGAACTGTATAGTCCATGGGGTCGCAAAGAGTTGGACACAACTGAGCGGCTTTCACTTTGCTTTCACTTACTTGGGCGTATTTATCCCTTACGGATCCCGCCTCTTACAGAATGAAACAAAGAAGACAGTACCTGTGTGCCTATTCTCACTAAACTCCCACCAACCTTGAACCTCGAGGTCTGATGATTTTGTTGGCAAACAATCAGATGTAAAACCAAGTAAGAAATGCAGTTGCTACCTGGGGCATGAGCACTGACCTGGTGGCCTTTACCTGGAAAATTTGAGCTGAATGTAAAACCATGCCAACTATACACAGACATAACTTCATAGAAAAGGCAGAGCAGACACAGATTTGCAGGAATTTACTAGTTAAGGGAACTGGGGATAGACACACATAATCAGAGACTGTTTCCTCCGTTATAGAAAGAAGGTAATAGCATGAAGAATTATTAGCATGACAAGTTATGTAAAGTTCCTGGTCCATGGTAAATGTTAAAGAAAGAGGCATTTCAGGGCATCCCTGGTGGCTCAGTGGTAAAGAGTCCACCTGCCAATACAGGAGATGTGGGTTTGACTGATCCAGGAAGAGCCCACGTGCACAACTACTGAGCCCACGCTCCGCAGCTACTGAAGCTCTATCGCCCTGGGGACTGTGCTCTGCAACGGCAGAAGCCACCACGATGAGAAGCCCACACACCATGGCTCCGCAACTAGAGAAAAGTCCATGCAGCAGTGCAGACCCAGCATAGCCGAAAATAATTAAAGAAATTATATTTTAAAAGAGGCATTTCCAAAGTTAAGCAACAGAAATATTGTCATCACAAAAGAAACTTTTTTCCTCCCTGAATCCAACATGTTTTAAGATCTTACTTACATAGCTCATCACGTCTATTAAATAATCATTCGTTTCTCCCACCTTAAATGATCAAAGACATAATGGTTGAAGATTCTGATCAACACAAATTAGCCAGTGTTGCCACTTCTGAGTTGATAAAGTCCAAAGAAAATCAAAAAGGTTGATATCTCATATTGCCAGACTGTATTTTGTGTGTAATTGTTTTGTTGCTGCTGCTGCTGCTAAGTCGCTTCAGTCGTGTCCGACTCTGTGCGACCCCATAGACGGAAGCTCACCAGGCTCCCCTGTCCCTGGGATTCTCCAGGCAAGAACACTGGAGTGGGTTGCCATTTCCTTCTCCAATGTATGAAAGTGAAAAGTCAAAGTGAAGTCGCTCAGTCGTGTCCGACTCTTAGCGACCCCACGGACTGGAGCCTACCAGGCTCCTCCGTCCATGGGATTTTCCAGGCAAAAGTACTGGGGTGGGATGCCATTGCCTTCCCCGAAATGTTTTGTTAGGCTTCTTGAAAGATTGGAAATAAATTATGAATTCCCATCTCCTTATTGCCAAATTCAGACTTAAATTGAAGAAAGTAGGGAAAACCACTACACCATTCAGGTATCAGATCAGATCAGATCAGTCGCTCAGTCGTGTCCGACTCTCTGGGACCCCATGAATCGCAGCACGCCAGGCCTCCCTGTCCATCACCACCTCCCAGAGTTCACTGAGACTCACGTCCATCGAGTCAGTGCTACCATCCAGCCATCTCATCCTCTGTTGTCCCCTTCTCCTCCTGCCCCCAATCCCTCCCAGCATCAGAGTCTTCCAGTGAGTCAACTCTTTGCATAAGATGGCCAAAGTACTGGAGTTTCAGCTTTAGCATCATTCCTTCCAAAGAAATCCCAGGGCTGATCTCCTTCACAATGGACTGGTTGGATCTCCTTGCAGTCCAAGGGACTCTCAAGAGTCTTCTCCAACACCACAGTTCAAAAGCATCAATTCTTCAGCACTCAGCCTTCTTCACAGTCCAGCTCTCACATCCATACATGACCACAGGAAAAACCATAGCCTTAACTAGACGGACCTTTGTTGGCAAAGTAATGTCTCTGCTTTTCAATACGCTATCTAGGTCGGTCATAACTTTCCTTCCAAGGAGTAAGCGTCTTTTAATTTCATGGCTGCAGTCACCATCTGCAGTGATTTTGGAGCCCCCCCAAAATAAAGTCTGACACTGTTTCCACTGTTTCCCCATCTATTTCCCAGGAAGTGATGGGACCAGATGCCATGATCTTCGTTTTCTGAATGTTGAGCTTTAAGCCAACTTTTTCACTCTCCTCTTGCACTTTCATCAAGAGGCTTTTTAGTTCCTCTTCACTTTCTGCCATAAGGGTGGTGTCATCTGCATATCTGAGGTTATTGATATTTCTCCCAGCAGTCTTGATTCCAGCTTGTGCTTCTTCCAGTCCACCCTTTCTCATGATGTACTCTGCATAGAAGTTAAATAAACAGGGTGACAATATACAGCCTTGACGTACTCCTTTTCCTATTTGGAACCAGTCTGTTGTTCCATGTCCAGTTCTAACTGTTGCTTCCTGACCTGCATACAAATTTCTCAAGAGGCAGGTCAGGTGGTCTGGTATTCCCATCTCTTTGTGTTCCACACAGTCAAAGGCTTTAGCATAGTCAATCAAGCAGAAATAGATGTTTTTCTGGAACTCTCTTGCTTTTTCCATGATCCAGCGGATGTTGGCAATTTGATCTTTGGTTCCTCTGCCTTTTCTAAAACCAGCTTGAACATCAAGAATTTCGTATGACCTAAATCAAATCCCTTATGATTATACAGTGGAAGTGAGAAATAGTAGATCTGATAGAGTGCCTGATGAACTATGGAATGAGGTTTGTGACATTGTACAGGAAACAGGGATCAAGACCATCCCTATGGAAAAGAAATGCAAAAAAGCAAAATGGCTGTCTGGGGAGGCCTTACAAATAGCTGTGAAAAGAAGAGAAGCAAAAAGCAAAGGAGAAAAGGAAAGATATAAACATCTATTGATGCAGAGTTCCAAAGAATAGCAAGAAGAGATAAGAAAGCCTTCTTCAGCGATCAATGCAAAGAAATAGGAAAACAACAGAATGGGAAAGACTAGGGATCTCTTCAAGAAAATCAGAGATACCAAAGGAACATTTCATGCAAAGATGGGCTCGATAAAGGACAGAAATGGTATGGACCTAACAGAAGCAGAAGATATTAAGAAGTGGCAAGAATACACAGAAGAACTGTACGAAAAAGAACTTCACAACCCAGATAATCACGATGGTGTGATCACTGACCTAGAGCCAGACATCCTGGAATGTGAAGTCAAATGGGCCTTAGAAAGCATCACTACAAACAAAGCTAGTGGAGGTGATGGAATTCCAGTTGAGCTATTCCAAATCCTGAAAGATGATGCTGTGAAAGTGCTGCACTCAATATGCCAGCAAATTTGGAAAACTCAGCAGTGGCCAGAGGACTGGAAAAGGTCAGTTTTCATTCCAATCCCAAAGAAAGGCAATGCCAAAGAATGCTCAAACTACTGCACAATTGCACTCAGGAAGGCAATGGCACCCCACCCCAGTACTTTTGCCTGGAAAATCCCATGGACGGAGGATCCTGGTAGGCTGCAGTCCATGGGGTCGCTAAGAGTCGCACACGACTGAGCGACTTCACTTTCACTTTTCACTTTCATGCATTGGGGAAGGAAATGGCAACCCACTCCAGTATTCTTGCCTGGAGAATCCCAGGGATGGGGGAGCCTGGTGGGCTGCCATCTATGGGGTCGCACAGAGTCGGACACGACTGAAGCGACTTAGCAGCAGCAGCAGCAACACGCTAGTAAAGTAATGCTCAAAATTCTCCAAGCCAGGCTTCAGCAATATGTGAACTATGAACTTCCTGATGTTCAAGCTGGTTTTAGAAAAGGCAGAGGAACCAAAGATCAAATTGCCAACATCCGCTGGATCATGGAAAAAGCAAGAGAGTTCCAGAAAAACATCTATTTCTGCTTGATTGACTATGCTAAAGCCTTTGACTGTGTGGAACACAATAAACTGTGGAAAATTCTGAAAGAGCTGGGAATACCAGACCACCTGACCTGCCTCTTGAGAAATTTGTATGCAGGTCAGGAAGCAACAGTTAGAACTGGACATGGAACAACAGACTGGTTCCAAATAGGAAAAGGAGTACGTCAAGGCTGTATATTGTCACCCTGTTTATTTAACTTCTATGCAGAGTACATCATGAGAAAGGGTGGACTGGAAGAAGCACAAGCTGGAATCAAGACTGCTGGGAGAAATATCAATAACCTCAGATATGCAGATGACACCACCCTTATGGCAGAAAGTGAAGAGGAACTAAAAAGCCTCTTGATGAAAGTGCGAGAGTGAAAAAGTTGGCTTAAAGCTCAACATTCAGAAAACGAAGATCATGGCATCTGGTCCCATCACTTCCTGGGAAATAGATGGGGAAACAGTGGAAACAGTGTCAGACTTTATTTTGGGGGGCTCCAAAATCACTGCAGATGGTGACTGCAGCCATGAAATTAAAAGACGCTTACTCCTTGGAAGGAAAGTTATGACCGACCTAGATAGCGTATTGAAAAGCAGAGACATTACTTTGCCAACAAAGGTCCGTCTAGTTAAGGCTATGGTTTTTCCTGTGGTCATGTATGGATGTGAGAGCTGGACTGTGAAGAAGGCTGAGTGCTGAAGAATTGATGCTTTTGAACTGTGGTGTTGGAGAAGACTCTTGAGAGTCCCTTGGACTGCAAGGAGATCCAACCAGTCCATTGTGAAGGAGATCAGCCCTGGGATTTCTTTGGAAGGAATGATGCTAAAGCTGAAACTCCAGTACTTTGGCCATCTTATGCAAAGAGTTGACTCATTGGAAAAGACTCTGATGCTGGGAGGGATTGGGGGCAGGAGGAGAAGAGGACGACAGAGGATGAAATGGCTGGATGGTAGCACTGACTCGATGGACGTGAGTCTCAGTGAACTCTGGGAGGTGGTGATGGACAGGGAGGCCTGGCGTGCTGCGATTCATGGGGTCCCAGAGAGTCGGACATGACTGAGTGACTGATCTGATCTTATCTGATCCCGTTTCCACTACTCTAGCCCCGAGAGATGACAGGCACCCAGCTCAAAGTTTCACAGTTGTGCTCAAGTTCATTGTCAGAATACACAAACATCCACCTTGTAAAAGTAGAAGGAGGCACCCAGCCAGGGAGCAGCAGAAAAGAGGCAGGGACTGCTCTGTCGTTACCCCATGTTGTCTTCCTCCACCAACTCTGCCCATAAGCCCCACAGTGTATTGTGCAAAGAGAAAAGATAACAGGCCAGGCATGAGTTACTGGAGGCCAAAAGAAGAAATGAAAAGGAAATTGAAATTCTCTCATGCATGATTCATGCATACAGTTAATCCCCACTATTTCTGAAGACCAGTTTGAAGTATCAGATTGTATAATATTTTTTCTTTCTTTCTTTTTACTTGGTACAAGAATGAAGACCTGTTTAGAATGGAAACAAACTTCAATGCAAATTTCTAAAACTTGACACGTTCCACACACACCACCAAATCCAGAAAAATCACAGATTTTTATTAACTTCCTAAAATACCTTTGCAGTACTTTTCCCCCGTGTGTTTTGGCTGCATACTCTTGATCATTTCTTTGGAATGACTCTTTTTTTAGCAGTCTCTTTGAGATGTAACTCATACACCTCACCCACCTAAACCATACAGTTCAGTGTGTTTTAGTATATTCACAGAGTTGTGCAATCAGTTTTATAAAAATTTTATCACCCCAGAAAGAATGCTATATGCTTAGCAGTCACTGCTCTTTTCTTTTAATCCCCTCAGCCCCACACAACCACTAAGCTTCTTTCTATCTGTATGGACTTGCATCTTTCTGGACTTTTCATGTAAATGGACTCCTGCACTACGTGGTCTTTTCGGGAGCGATTTCTTTCACTTAGCCTAACATTTTCAGTGCTCACCCGTGATCAGCATATATCAGAACTTCCCTCCTTTTGTTGCCACATAATATTTCACCATGAGGCTAGGCCACATTTTATTTACCCATCCATCAGCTGATGAACATTTGTGTTGTTCTACTTTTTGGCTTTCATGAACACTGCTGCTATAAACACTCCTGTGCAAATTTTTGTATGGATGTTATATTCTCATTTCTCTTGCATAGAATTCATAGGTCATATGTAACTCTGTTTAATTTTAGTGTGAAACTGTGCATCACAGTGGCTGCACCATCTCGTATTCCCATGTATGAGGGTTCCAAGTTCTCCGCATCCTAAGCCAACACTGATTATTGTCTGTATTTGATTATAGCCATTCTAGTGGGTGTGAAGTAGTAGAATAATCCTATAACAACATTTCCTATGGGTAAAATAAGTATTTTCTCCAGCATAGTTGATCAAACATCATTGGGGTTTTTTCTTTTACATTTTAAAAGTTCCTGTCTCACATTCATTACTGAAAATAACATGCACAATTTTAGTATGTTGTCAAATTTAAGAAGACATCTCACATTTATTTCATATATGAACTGTAGGATTTGGGGACATTTCAAGTTTTTTAGGCAATGATTAACATTAAGTGCTCTTAAATCCATTTTTATTAATATTATTGTGTTTTTTCATTTCCTAGATGTCAGTTATTTCATGTCAAAAGAAAATTTTTCATTGTGATCTTTGGTTCACTCTTTATTACTTGAATTCTCAAACAATAAAAGAGTCTTAGAACATGCATTTTTTTCATTTGAAATACAGAAACAACTCTAACCTCTACAGTATTTTCAACTAAAAGACATCTTACACATTAATGATAGATCAGATCAGATCAGTCGCTCAGTCGTGTCCAACTCTTTGCGACCCCATGAACTGCAGCACGCCAGGCCTCCCTGTCCATCAATTGTATACATATAAAGGATATGTTAAGTTGAAGAACATTACCTTGTTTACTGTCAAATTCCTAGTTTCTAGCAGTGTCTAGTCCATAGTGAAGGTTCAGTGAATAACTGTTGAATTGAAATTTGTCATTATCCAAGATAGAATATCCAGTTATTTATGTACTATTCAATTACACATACAGAACATATATTCATCTCAAATACACAACCTACAGTCATGTTGTCCTTGAATTTTAGTAGCCCAAGGTGAAACTGCTGCTGCTGCTGCTAAGTCGCTTCAGTCCTGTCCGACTCTGTGCGACCCCATAGACAGCAGCCCACCAGGCTCCCTCGTCCCTGGGATTCTCCAGGCAAGAACACTGGAGTGGGTTGCCATTTCCTTCTCCAATGCATGAAAGTGAAAAGTGAAAGTGAAGTCGCTCAGTTGTGTCCAACTCCTAGCGACCCCATGGACTGCAGACTACCAGGCTCCTCCGTCCATGGGATTTTCCAGGCAAGAGTACTGGAGTGGGGTGCCATTGCCTTCTCCGCAAGGTGAAACTAAGAGAGTATATCTAGGACAAAATTCACCGAGCATTTGACTCTAATGAATACTGAATGGATGCTGGATGGATAAGAGGCTTGGCAGACAAGAAGCAAAGAACATAAATGCAGTCTGTCTGCGTTGGTGGTTTCAGAGAGCAGGGAATCTGAGGACAGTCAAGGGGGAAGTGACATGGACCCCCTGTGATGCCTGCACAGAAATGTTAGCTCACAGGCTGGACCCAGTTCACTTTTTCCCCAGGATCCAAATAGGTCAGCTATATCTGAGAAGAAGAAGAAAAAACACAGATAAAGAAACACAAAGATTTCAGCTGATTGTTTATTATCTTTCTCATGGACAGCTATTCTTTATTCATTCATATGACCAGTATTTCTGGAACATCTACGGAGTACTATACTAGGTATAGTTCATGGACTTTAGCAGTAAATGAAACACTGCTGTCCTCACGGAGCTTACAGTCTCATGAGTTTGAAAAAGACAGAAAATAAGTAAGGTAAGTTAATATTTATAGGACATCACACGGCGATAAGCATTTTAGAGAACAACAAAACAAGCAAGAGCAACAAGGGGTAAGGAGCCTGGGTGTGGGGAGTGGATGGTTGCAAAGGGTGTTTGTGGAAGGCTATCCATGCTGAGAAAGGGAAGTCTCAGTGAGGACAAGAAGGAGGCCAGCATGCCAGCCTTGCAGATGGGGGATAAACTGCTAGTGCCAGAGACCACCACAACGATGTCAGTGCGCCAAGCACTGTGTGAGTGACAGGTGGTGGCGGGAGGTGTGATGTGTGTGGTCTCATGGGCCACTGTGAGGATCCGGGCTTTTAACTGACTTTGGAAGCTTTTGAGCAGAGGAGCAGTGCGATCTGATTTGTGTTTTACCAGGATTACCAAACCAAGACAGCGTTTTAAAAAGCAGAGACATCACCTTGCTGACAAAGGTCCATATAGTCAAAGCTATGGTTTTTCCAGTAGTCATGTCCAGATGTAAGAGTTGGACCATAAAGAAAGCTGAGTACCAAAGAATTGATGCTTTTGAACTGTGGTGTTGAAGAAGACTCTTGAGAGTCCGTTGGACTGCAAGGAGATCCAACCAGTCCATCCTAAAGGAAATCAACCCTGAATATTCATTAGAGGGACTCATGCCTGCAGAAACTGAAGTTCCAATACTTTTACTGCCTGATACAAAGAGCTGACTCATTAAATACCCTGATGCTGGGAAAGACTGAAGGCAGGAGGAGAAGGGGGCAACAGAGGAGGAGATGATTGGATGGCATCATCCAGTCAATGTACATGAATCTGAGCAAACTCTGGGAGATAGTGAAGGACAGAGAAGCCTGGCGTGCTGCAGTCCATGGAGTCCCAAGGGGTCACAAAGGGTTGGAGTCGACTTAGTGACTAAACAACAACAAGGATTATCTTATATGGGGCGTTGGAAACGGAAAAGAATTAGGAGGCTAACACAACAATCCAAGTCGATGAGGGTGGCAGAGGCCAGGGTGGAAGCAGAGGAGGTGATGAGAAATGTTCAGAATCTGTCATCTTTCGAAGGCTGGGCTGACAGGACTGGTTGATAGATGGAGGGAGGAAGAGAAAGAGAGCCAAGGATGACAACAAGGATTTGGGAGAGAGCTGCTCAAAAGATGGATTTGGTGAAGTGAGCTGGGAGGACGATAGGGGGAGCCGGACTGGGCAGGGGAGGTCCGCCCTCAGCTTTGGACAGGGTGAGTTACAGGCACCTTTTAGACTGACATCCAGCCATAGTGCTGCATAAACAGCGGGAGATCAGAATTCAGGGAAGAGGTTGGTGCTGGAGCAATTTGGATGTTAGAGTAGAAACAGTATGTAGATCCATGAAACGGGAAGAGATTATCAAAGGAGTGGATTGGTAGAGAGAAAAGAGGAGAGTCCAATGCAAAGCTAAGAAATTAGAGAGATCACTAAGAACCAGCAGAGGAGGCTGACAAAGTAGGAGGAAAGCAAATAGATGTTCTTCAGAGGAATATTTTCAGGTAATTTTTACATAAAACTTTTTCCTGTCTCAAGTTTTCAATTAGTAGTTTCTCTGTCTTCATGCCCTGCACCATGGAATCATCATTTCTCTTTTTTATCAACATGCTCATTCCATCATTTTCAAGAAAAATGGAAAAGAGTGTTTACACCTACAGTTCTAGCAGTTTCTCACCTTGTCTCAAGCTTATTTGTTATACTTGACCTAGTTAGTTAATATTTGCTATTTTTGTACAAAAATAATTACTTCTAGAATTCACCAAAAGATACTTGATTCACACAGAGGTTTCCAGGCTGATAGAAATTAATTATTTTGTAATTAATTTATTTTTTGTTGCAAGAGAAAAGAACTGCCAACCACAGCTTCTAGGAATTATAACAAGGAAAAGCTAATGGAATCAATATTCACATTAAAAGCAGGTTGTTGAATAAGTTCCATCCTGGTGTGACCAGAACTGTCCTCCACAATTGTTTCATTCGGTGGGAGACACTCTTCTCTCCCATTAAATGAAAATTTGGCAGGCCCAGAAATCGTCCAGCTCACTCTAGACACAGGGTTGATTTGGTAATTAAAGGGTCCTGTCCAAGATGCCCAGACTTCACCTGGCACCAGGTCTTCTTCGCTGCTCAACGGCAAGCGTGCTCTGGAAGGAGACAATAGGTGACAAGCTCTGCTCCTGTTCTTCAGCTCTGGGTACCTCTGGGACACCTCCTCTTCTTCCTGAGACACTCCAGCCCATCCCATTGGAGAGACCCCAAGAAGGCTGACCCCAGGTCAGCTCTCTCACATGTGGACCATGTCTGGTCCACAAGAAGACTCGTGGCCCCTGCTCAGCAACTCTGGAAGCTCAAGCTAACTCCAGCCACAGAGCAGGGGGTCTCATGCCCTGCCCCCAGAGCACTCAGCTCTCCCTCACACCGAGTTTCCCGGGGGGCAAGTCTCCGTGAGCTTTCCAATCTGAGTGAGACCACCATCCCCAGCGTTTTCCAGCTACAGGGGACAGTTTCAAATTTCTCCAGTGGGTTCCTTTGGAGTCCCTTCACTAGGCTTGGGGTCACAGAGTAGAACCTTCCACCTTCCCCTAATGGGGAGTAGGAGCAGGCGACAACTCTAGTCACCATCTGCTCCCAGTCTCTTCATAGCGTTCCTGTTAATCACTCAGTCGTGTCCAACTCTGCGACCCAGGGGCTGTAGCCTGCCAGCCTCCTCTGTCCACGGGATTCTCCAGGCAAGAATACTGGGGTGGGTAGCCATGCTCTTCTCCAGGGATCCTTCTAACCCAAGCATCGAACCTGGGTATCCTGCATGGCAGGCGGACTCTTTACCATCTGAGCCACCAGGAAAGCCCGGTCTCCTCACACTCACTTCCTTTTATAGCTTTGATCTGACTGTGGGATCCAAGATTGTGGGGCAGGATCCCAGAACCATCTCCTGAGAACTCTGCACATAGGCTGGAGGTCTGTTTCCCATCTACTTTGATCCACTTTCATATCCAATGCATTCACACCTCAGTATAGAACCTGAGACAGAAAGAGCCCCAATCTACCTATCATATCCTTGCACTTCTTGAAAGAGTCAAAGCCTTTTTTCCTTGCTATAAATACATGAGTACAGATATTTACATGGACATTTAAGTATATACGTTACATATTGTATCTCTGGATACAGCTTTCAATCACCTCCATCGTAGGTTCACATGTTTCAAGGTGATGATTCTGAAAGACTGGGTCCCTTGTGTGGACAGAACTGAAAAATTCCTCCATCCACACCTAGCCCAACCCACCACAACTGCACTGGGAATACTGCAACATTTCATATGACCTGTTCCTCATTCCTGTCCTGTCCAATGTGATGAATACTAGCCACGTGTAGCCACTTAAATGTGAAAGGAGTTTCACTAAATTAAAACCCAGTTTCTGAGCCTGACCACTATAGTTAGACAGCAGACCTAGAACATCTTCACCATCTCAGAGTTCTGTTGGACAGCCCTGCCTCACATGGGGTTTGGCATATAGGAGGCACTGAATAAATGACAAGCCAAAGTTTGATCCAAAGATGCTGTAACTGGAAGGGGGACCCAGGAGTGAGCGCTTGTCTAATGCCAGAAATGAACTGTCCGAGGAGAAACATGATGACAAAGCCAAAGAGTGTATTGGAAAGGGGCGCCCAGGCAGAAAGCCGCAGGGTAAGGGAACCCAGGAGGACTGCTCTGCCATGTGGCTCACGGTCTCTCGGGTTTGACAGTGACGGGGTTACTAGCTTTGGGGTTGCCTCTGGCCAGTCATCTTGCTTGTGCCCATATTTGGTCTGACTGAGGGTCCTTCCTGATGGCACATGCATCACTCAGACAAGATAGTTTCCAGCATGAGGGTTTCTGGGAAATTGGTGGGACAATTCCCTCCCAAATTCTCCTGGTTAGTTTTAGGTGGCAGCACCGTGTTCCCTATTAAGACCTCCTTTTGTGAGATAACTCGTGCAAGTGGTTATTATCATACCTGGCCAAGGTGGGTGGTTTCAGTCAACAGTTCCCTAACAATACCATATGATTGCCCTGGTTTGATTTTCTGAAAATATAAAGCTTTTTGTATAGTACCAAGTACTGACTCAACCAAGTACTGACTCAACCGGGGAAGGCAATGGCACCCCACCCCATTACTCTTGCCTGGAAAATCCCATGGATGGAGGAGCCTGGTAGGCTCGGACACGACTGAGCAACTTCACTTTGACTTTTCACTTTCATGCATTGGAGAAGGAAATGGCAACCCACTCCAGTATTCTTGCCTGGAGAATTCCAGGGACAAAGGAGCCTAGTGGGCTGCTGTCTATGGGATCGCACAGAGTCGGACACGACTGAAGTGACTTAGCAGTAGCAGTAGCACTGACTCAACCATCAAGAACAAAAACTAAGGTACATAGGTACGGCTGCTTTTCTATTTCACACTTGCAAACTTATTTGCATCCTCCTACTCCACTAGCAAATGCTTTACCATCCAAATAATTACTGGAAATGTTTGGGAAAAAGTCCCCACTTCCTTCAAAAAACAAATTATTTCTTCAGGATTATTCCAGCGAAAAGGAATTGTTGCAAAAGCAGTGTTTTTATTGAAGGGGGATTCCACATAAAAACCACTTTGCTGAAATAAGCACTTCACATGTAGTATTATTCCAGAGTAGAAATGACCTATGGAAATTACCGATGCCTGTGTGTGTTCACATCTGTAAAAGTGTCCTGGCAAGCTTCCCTGGTGGTCCAGTGGGAGAGAATCCACCTGCCAACGCAGGGGACACGGGTTAGATCCCCAGTTCAGGAAGGTCACACATGCCACATGCCAGGGGCATTAAGTCAATGCAGCACATCTACTGAACCCACGTGCCCAACTCCTGAAGCCAATGCACCTAGAGCACGTGCTCCTCACCAAGAGAGAGCCTACACGCAGTGAAGACGCAGCGCAGTCAAAAAGAAGAACGACAAAACCGCCCTGGCGTTCAAAAGCAGTCTCTATTGTCACAGTTCTCACAATCCTTCTGGCAGGCTTTTAGTGATAATGGCAGATCCCAGAAGCTGGATCTGTAAATGTTCTGAATTGTGGAATTGTGACCCCAAGAAACTCAGAGCAGACTGCCCCTCAGGTGCAGAGAGCACTCCTTTATTTACTTCCTTTTTGCCTCCTGCCCAGTGCACGGTGCCCAGCATAGAGGAGGCACCCGTCAAATGTTCCCTGAATGCGCAGATGAATGAATTCTCTCTCCTCATCCTGGGAGGGACTAGCGTGTGTTTAGGGAGTCCTTTGATTTCAGTGGCTCTACAGAGGGAAGTGTTGGCGAACACTGTCAACAAAGCAGGTAGGAGGACTTCTGACAGAACTTTCATCACAAAACCCCAGCTTTATGCACTCCGACATTTGAAAATTTCCATAACCATGTTTATGAAGAGTGAGAAATCTACCCATTCTATTTCCTACTAAAGACTCATTCTGGATATACCTGCCTAATTACCTGCGAGAGGTGCCAAGTTCTTAGGGGTGAATTCTGGCAGTGGCTCTTTATAAATCACTTCATTTCTGAGTCCTGAGAGCAGAGCCATTTTGGTCTAGTTATTTATATAAATCCACAGGCAGTAACCCTGGAGAAAAGGGTTGTTTTTTTTTTCCTTCAAAATTGGCTGTATTGATGTATATTTTGTTGTTCAGTTGCTAAGTTGTGTCCGACTCTTTGTGACCCATGGACCGCAGCATGCCAGGCCTCCCTGTCCTTCACATCTCCCGAGCTTGCTCAAACTCATGTCCATTGAGTTGGTGATGCTATCGAACCATCTTGCCTTCAGTCGTCCCCTTCTCCTCCTGCCTTCTATCTTTCCCAATATCAGGGTCTTTTCTAATGAGTCAGTTCTTTGCATCAGGTGGCCAAAGTATTGGCGCTTCAGCATCAGTCCTTCCAATGAATATCCAGGACTGACTTCCTTTAGGATGGACTGGTTGGATCTCCTTGCAGCCCAAGGGACTCTCAAGAGTTTTCTCCAACACCACAGTTCAAAAGCATCAATTCTTCAGCACTCAGCCTTCTTTCTGATACAACTGGACAAACCATAGCTTTGACTATACAGACCTTGGTCAGCAAAGTAATGTTTCTTTTCAAATGCCTACTAGGATTTCAATTGGGATTGTACTGAATCTATAGGTAAGTTTGGAGAGTACTGACAGCCTCAACAACATCTACTCTTCTGAAACATAAACACGTGGCTTATATCCTTTTGTTTAGTCTCTTGATTTTTTTCAGCAAAGTTACGCTGTTTACAGTGTATAGAACTTGTACATATTTTATTAAGTTCTATACAGAAGTGTTTCATGCTTTTTGATATTATTCTAAATGTTGTTTTCTTACACTTTCAAATTTTTTAATAAAAAGAAATAAATTTTACTTTTGTGTATTGCTCTTGAATCCTATGACCTTGCCAATTCTTACTGTGACCTAATTTATTCTACTAGTTTTTAAACAAATTTCTTACGATTTTCTACATAGCTGATCATGTCATTTGTGAATAAAGACAGTTTTACTTATTGCTTTATTGCACTGGTCAGAATTTTAGCATTGTATTGAATAGAACTGATAAAGACAGATATCCTTGCCTAGTTTCTGGTCCAAGGGAGAAGCATCTAGTCATCCCCTATGAAGTATGAAGTTAACTGTAAATTTTTGGTAGATGCCTTTCATCAGGTTGAGAAAAGTTCCCTTCTGTTCCTAGTATGTAGAGAGGGTTTTTTCTTGTTTGGTTGTTTTTTGTTTTGTTTTATAAGGAATGAGTGTTGAATTTTGTCAAAGGCTTCTTTTGCATCTATTGAGATATTCATATAATTTTTCTTTCTTATGCTGTAATTTTGGTAAATTACATTGGTTGATTTTCAAATGTTAAACCAATTTTATATTCCTGAGGTAAACCTCATTTGATCATGATATATTATTGTATTAGCCTGCTAAAGCAGCCATAACAGAATACTACAGACTTTGAGGCTTAAAAAACAGAAACTTATTTTCTCTCAGTTCTGGAGGCTAGAAGTCCAAGAACATGGTCCCAGCAAGGATGGTTTCCAATAAGACCTCTCTTCCTGGCCTGCAGAGAGTTATTCCCTCTGTGACCCCACATGGCCTCTCCTCTGCGTGCACACTTCTCTGGTATCTTCCGCTATAAGAACACCAGTCCCGCTGGATTAAACCCCATCCCGATGACCTCACTTAACCTTAATCACCTCCGTGAAGTCCCCGTCTACAAATACAGTCACACTGATGGATTAGGAGTGAGTGAAAGTCACTCAGTCGTGTCTGACTCTTTGCGATCCCATGGACTATACAGTCCATGGCATTCTCCAGGCCAGAATACTGGAGCAGGTAGCCTTTTCCTTGGTAAAGGGATTCTTTACCAACTGAGCTATCAGCAAAGCCCAAAGCCTGGTGTGCTGCAGTCCATGGGGTCACAAAGAGTCAGACATGACTGAGCTGAACTGAATTGAAGGATTAGGGCTTCAACATATGATCTTGGGGGTGGAGAACATAATTCAGTTCATAACAATTATTCCTTTTACATGTTGCTGGATTCAATTTGGTAATTATTTTTTACAATGTTTGTACCTATGCTTATGTCTATGGTTTCTTTCCTCCTTGTGATGTATCTTTCTAGTTTGAATATTAAAGTAACGCTGACCTTATAAAATGAGCTGGGAAACTTTTTCTCCTCTCCTACTTCCTAAAAGAGTTTGTATAGACTCAGAACTGTTTCTTCCCTAACTGTTTGGTATAATTTACTGCTGATGTACTTTGGACTTGCAGTTTTCTTGTCAGAAGATTTTTAATTACAAATTCAATTTCTTAAAAAATACATATATAAGTATATGCAATAATAAGACATAAAATATACACATATATGCAATTATTCAGGTTATCTATTTCTGTTTGAGTGAGCTTCTGGAGAATTAGTTCATTTCATCTATGTTGTCAAAATGACTGGGACAAAGCCTTCCATAGTATTTCCTCATTACCCTTCAGTGTCTCTTTTATCTCTAGTGATGCACTTGTTTTTGCCCTTGATGCTGGCTGGTCATTTGTGTCTTGCCTATTTTTTCCTCATCAGTTTAGCTAGAGGCTTGTCAATTTTACCGATCTTCTTAAAGAATCAACTTTTTGTTTCATGGATTGTCTATATTGTTTTTCTGTTTTTTATTTTATTGATATCTGTTCTTATATTATTTCCATATTTCTGCTTTCTTTGGATTACTTTGATTTTCTGCTTCTAGCTTCTTAAGGTTGTAGCCTAGAAAGAGCTTAAGCTTAAGCTAATGGCAAAGAAGATAAGGTAGATTATAAGCAACTCTAGACTATGGAAAAGATGTGGTACATTCAGAAAAGATGTGGGGCCTGGCAGGTAATACCTCCAGATTCTACAGATACTCCAATACACACACACATTGAAGAATAACGCATCTTCTCCCGACTCGGCTTTCTTCTCTACTGCCATATCAACTTGGTTTCTATTCTTCCACCACCCTTTCATTTCTGAATCACTGAGACAGAAGAAGCTCAACATGGCCACTGTCACGATCCCTGAGGGCACTCCTAGTGTCTGTTAGGAAAATGTACCTGGATGGGCGGCTTCTCCCTCCGGTCTCTCCTCTTCAGCTCCCTGCTAAGCATGGCTCATCACCATAGGATATATGGCAGAAGCCTTTCTATGCATTTGCCAGACCATTTTGATCTCCTCCTGGGCACAGCAGGTGGGCTGCATTTCCCAGCAGGTGGGGCATATTACTAGTTCGGGTCAATGGAATGCCCATTTCCAGCCCCAGCACCTAAAATCTCCAGGACACTTTCCATGTTCTTCTTCCTGTTTTCTGGAGAGTCATCAATGCTCAGAGCAAGCAAAACTTTCAACACACAGTCTGTGAAGTAAGTGAGGAATAAACTTGTATCTTATTAAGTTATTGAAATGTACTGATTATTCTGTTACACTAGGAGCATCAGACTACACACAATCAAGTATCAGTAACAGGCATGTTATTTTAAAACCTGGAAGAGAATTCCGCTGTTCAAAGATATGTGAATCATGTATCCCCAAGACAGCAATCAACTTAGTCTCGTTTTTGTACTACTTTTTGGAGAAAAAGCACTGCAGCGAACAGAACAATAATACAACAAACTTCAAGTCATTCTTTTATACTCTGCTGAATTGACCTTTGCTTTTTGACATAGCAAAGGTAAGAACAAGCTTAAAAAGTACTGGATTTCTCTGGTGGTCCAGTGCATGAGAATCTGCCTGCCAATGCAGGGGACGCGGGTTTGATCCCTGGTTGGGGAAGATCCCAAATGCCCAGGAGCACCTCAGCCCGTGTGCCACAACCACTGAGCCTGTGCACCAAGAGCTGGTGGGGCACGACAGGAGAGTGACTCCCACCCACCACAGCTGGAGAAAGCTCTCGTGCAGCAACGAAGGCCCAGCACGGCCAAATAAATGAATTTTTAAAAAGAACCAGCTGACTATGTACCAAACACTTTTGTGGGTGGGGGTATTCTCTCCTGACAGGCAAATGGGCTGAAAAGCTCTCCAATATGGAGACTGAGGATGAAAATTTCTTAACAGCAAGTATATTAGACTTACCATAGTGCAGTTGCGTGCTACCTCTGAGGAATGTGGGTCACACTCTGATGATAGATTTGTTTTCTGCATGTTAACTAAATAGGGGTGGAAATAAAACCATGAGCAGAAGTCTCAGCTTCACAGATGGGACCCAGCGAGACACTAGAAATGGTCTAAACCAACCTCTTTACCTTACAGATGAGAAAATCCTTCATAGACTCTTGGCACAGGTTGCAAGACACTTGCTTGAGGACAGTCATCATAGTATTTTACTCTCCTAATGTCCTAGGTGGACACAGCCCATGATCTGCTCATTTTGGAGCAGTGGTCACCTTCTAGGGGGGCTTCCTGCCACTCGGCATGACTTGGGGATGGATGCAAAGGCCACCAGACCCCTGGGGGAGAGGACCGCTGGAGGAGACCAACCTGGGGCCAGTGCGTCCTGTCTGGGCCTTCCACTCCAGCCACTCTCTTCACTTGTCAAATGAGTTACACATAAAATGCTTTTCAGATTTGTAGAGCAATTTGATATTCTTAAAAAAAAAATCAACATTTCATCCTCTTACACTAAGCCCAAACCCACACACATCAGAAATGAGATGTGGCTTTATCTATCCTTTATGTTTCTTTGTTAAACATAATACTTATAAACGAAATTGAAAGCCAAGTTGATTTCTTTCGAAATACAAGCTACATTAATCTGCTACTGATTATTTTCAGCTGAAAAATATTTCCTAAAAACGTATTACTAATTTGTAATTGATGGATATCCAACATTAATGTCAGACTGTAGAACTCGCTTCTCGTTTTGTTGTGAATGTAAGTTGAATATGCACATATTCTAGTTAAAGAACTTCTGAAACTTTTAACATTAAGAAGGAGCAAGATTTTAGTGCTCTAAAATTTGTAATTTGGTAACAATGTCATGCTGGTGTCACACACAGAACAATAGGACATATCTTCAAATTTATTTTATTCAGACAAGAAAACTTCTTATGTGACTTTTAAAACTTATTTAATAGAGATACACGATCATCATATTTTTGGATATGAGATAGTTTTCTTGTTTAATTTTTTTTCCTTTGTGTTTTATCGGGACTTCCTTGGTAGTCCAGAGGCTAAGACCCCACGCTCCCAATGCTCGGGGCCTGGGTTCAATCCCTGGTCAGGGAACTAGATCCCACATGCCTCAACAAAAGATCCCACGTGCTGCAGCAAAGATCAAAGATACAGCTGCAACTAAGGCCGAGTGAAGCCAAATAAATGAAGAAACGAATATTTTTTTTAAAAAGAAAGCTCCCATACCAGTTTATGCTGTTGATGCTGTTACAGTACTTCTACAATAAACAATCAATTCTAGAACGGCTATCTGTAAAAGAACGTTCTTCTTTTCTTTTTAGAATACATTTCATTTTTCAAAGCTTAATTTCTATTTCCTATAAAGAGTAGTGTTTCTATTTCATTTGAAGGATCTATGTAGATGCAGGGCTTAACAGTGAGAACCAGGACAGATCTTAACTCTCCTCTTTCTTGCCCTCCTCCTTCCGTCTCCTTTCTCCCCCTGCACTGCTCACACCCAGCCCTGCACGCTGGCCTTGGCGACCTCCCCAGGAGTCATTTTCTCTTTCCTTTTCCCAGGGCTCCCCGCAGCCTCACTCTGAAGCTCTCAGTCCGTCCCGCCTTCTCAGCCTGCCGTCACAGTCACACTCCCAGGAGAGGCAGTCTCCTAGTGGCCCAGATGGCCCTGACACCAGGTCCCACAAACCAGCCTGTGACTGTGCAGATTTCAGCAGCTCTCTGCACACATTTAGCAACTAGGCTGGAGCTGTCACCATACAGTGTTGTCAGAGAGAAAGAAAGAAAAACGAGAAAGAAGTCCACGCTGGTGAAAACTAGACTGGTTCACTGCCTGCTTGCTGATGAGGAGTTAAAGGACAAGGTGACGATAGAAATAAATATTTAGAGAAATGTGACTATAGACAGACAACAATATGCATAAGAAAATAACGCAACATTAGAACACATGAGCCAAAGGCATAAGGAAACTGGTTGGAAAAAAAAAAAATCTCCATTTGAAAAGGACCTAAGAGGTCTCAAAGGAAAACTTGGCTGAGACTAGACAATCAAATTTAGTGACTGTTTTTTCCTGGAATTAAGGCCAACTCAGGGCAAAAGTCTGAGAGAGGGGGCTGCTCCACGTGATGCTGTTTCACCACTAATATTGACGACTGTGTCACAAACATAGGTTCCCCCAGATGTCCCATCATAGCGAGAATTCAGCACAGCGAAGGCCAAAGGATGAAAATCGAAGTCCCTCCTCCTTCCCCTCCTCCCCAGATTCACGGCATCATGGACCTGGAAATCATCTATTTCAACCTCACCCTCAAGGCAGGAAGCCCTTACACAACAGCTTTAACAGGTGGTCATCCAGTTCCTGCTTCATTACTTCCGCAGACAGAAAAGTGAGTCACTGCTTTACAAAGCAGCTCTTTCTATTTTTAAGCACTCTTTAGACAAAAGTCCTCCACTAATACAGAGCAAACGCTCATGCTCTGCTTACTCTGTGCCAGGCAGAGGCCTCTGTGCAGTAGCTGGGCATCCCCAGATGACCCGGTGCAGGCCCTCCCGTGCTCAGAGCAGGCACCCCCACCACAGCAGGAATGAGGTCCAGATGAAGGTCCTGTCCAGCCCCAGAGCATTCAATGCCACCCCTGTGCCACAGGGCCCCAGGTCACACCGGCTCCCTGCAGCCACCACCGCTTACTCTGGTCCGGACCCCAGAGGACAAGCCCCCAGATATCTTCCACCCCAACAGCCTTCAGACACTGGAGGTGGAGACGGTCCTCTCCCCACCCTCCTCCATCACTCACTCCGCTCCTCACTATCATTCAACAGCAAAGTGTTGGAAGCCTCTTTCATCCAGAGGACCATCTTCTCAGGATGGGTACAAAGGAACAGACACAGTAGATCAGGTATAAACAGAGCAATAATTACAGATGAAATTCTCATGCTTGGCTCTCAGATTCAGTAAAGGAAAAGATTTTAGAGGTGACAAATACAAAAATTATCTTTATGGATATTTGCTTGTATGTATTTATGTGTATGTACAAATCTTTTCATTACTAACATAGTGATTATCATTCTAAACACATTATAATGCCACATAATGATCACTAACGGCCCCAGCTGAATTATATTTCAGGAACTAAGAGTGCATTTGATGGATACAACCATTTCTGTGCATCTCCACTACCATGGCAACCAATTAAAATAGGTTAGCTTAATTAATTAGTTGTTGGTAAAGCACTGGGGAGATGAAAATTGCTATTAATAGATGCACAGAGTTTGGTATTAATGCTAGTGTGATAAACATCAAAGCAAAGTGCTTATGTCTGGAGTAGACCAATTCATTTTCCTTTAACCGCCATAATTTCATCATTGAATTTTATCACCTTCTTATTTTTAACAAATTGTCTAGTCTCTCTTTTATGCTTCTCTTGGCCAAATCCTAACCAACTCACGTTATACACTCAGGCAGAAGAGAAAATTAACGCACATAATGATAATCGAAGTTTTCTGATGAAAATGAAATATCTTCTGACGGCAGTGACAAAGCTCAAATGCCACTGCTGAGCCTTTCGGTTTCCGATAGCTGAGTGCAAGGTGGAGCTCACCCCGAGTGGGAGCAGGGGGAATGGTCACCGGCCAGGACTATTTCCCAAAATGGCACAAGTGGTTGTTTGCAGACAGCTTGTCAGCCTCTCCTATCTCCCCTTGAGGCTTATGCCACTGAAGTAAAAGCAGCCACTTGCCATGCAGATGGAGCTATTACACACAACAAGCTCTCCAGACTGTCAAACCCCCAAGCAGATGGGCCCCGGGTCTGCTCTAGATTGAAATTCTGGAGTTGCCGTTGTTCCTTTCCTACCTGCCTCCTGCCATGACCTCTCCAGCAGCTGAGCTACGATTGTGGAATTTAGAAATGAGAAGACCTGCCAATGCCCTCTACTTCGGCTCCCTGCGTTCTAACAGGTAAGATATTTCACAGGTGAGGGAACACAGGCTCAGAGTTAGCTGAGCTCCCAGGGTGCTGGGCTGGGCTCTATCTGGATCAAGGTCAGGTTATGTGGCTGGGTTGAAGTCTTCTCCTCAAGGTAGACTGAGAACACTTTCAGCTATCCTAGCTTAAACCAGATACACGAATCTCTTGACCTGACTTGTTCAATGGCTCAGTCGAGACCGACTCTTTCTGACCCCATGGACTGCAGCCCACCAGCATCCTCTGTCTGTGGAATTTTCCACACAGGAATGCTGGAGTGGGTTTCCATTTCCTACTCCAGGGACCTTCCTGACTCAGGGACAGAACCCACATCTCCCGTGTCTCCTGCATTGGCAGGCAGATTCTTTACCACTGAGCCCCCTGGGTATCTGGCCCCACTCTGGCTGGGTCTATCTAAATGGGTTCGATGGACCACTTCATTGCCAGTAATTGAAATGTCCTCTTTTACATGAGGGCAAGGAGTGACTGCCCAGGCCTGGGCTCCCCTAAAGAAGAGCTCACCCCAGTGTCTACTTGAGGCCAGAGTAAGACAAAGCATGAACCTGACTTCAATACTTAACTTCCTCTGAAATCTCTGTGCTTACATGTTGCCTTTTTTTTCAGCAGTGTCTCATGATCTCTAACATCCCTAGATGCTAAGCATCCTCCAACGTTACCATCCGCTACTCTCCCACTGCACGTTCAATTCGCCTCTCCTGGGAGTCGTCGTCTGCGACTGACAAGGGACCCTTACAGAAAGGCATCACCAGGGTCTCCATATCCAAGTTACGTATTTGCGGTTCAAAAAAATCCTTCAGTCCCTTAAGCCTAAGGGGTGATTGAAAATGGCAATTTCAAGTCTACAGCAGATCAGCAGGAGAACTTTCTGTGCTGAAGAATCTAACCTGAGAGGGAAAGGTCCGGCTTGCAACATGCCAAACGGGATGCTGTTCAAATGCAGCTTATATGTAACTGCCCGCTGGGATACCATGGAGGGAATTCGGGTGACCTTGGGCCTGGTGGCCTTTCAGATGCCTCCAGCCCTGAGAGTCTTGAAGACTGCGCTGAGTGAAAGGCAGCTTGATTCATGATTGGGTACTGGCCCGTGGGAGAGGCTTTCTTACGGTGTCTGCAGAGTGCCATCCTGAGCCCTGGCAGTGCTTACTGAACTGTGGAAGTTCGGGAAGCTGGAATTATCAGCCCCATGTGGTGTTGTGAGAAAGAGGCACCCACAAGCTCTCAACTCGCTGGGTCCATGGGCCGATCCAACAGGGCAGCAGTGGAAGACCTTCTGTTTGTCCAAACACCCGTCTCTCTTCGCATCCCTACCACCCATGTCGCGCTCCTATCTCAACGTCTATCTTCTCTTCCCTAACACGAAGTCCTATGTCTACATTTATGATTCTTCTTCCTTTTGTTACAGGATTTTGTTCACTTAAGGGGTCTCCCAAACTCAGTTCATCCTCCTTTATATTCCAAACTCTTGCCAAAATAAATGTCTAGACTTATTGAGCAGTTGCTATGTATCAGGAATGGGGTTAAACAATTTATGGTGGATTATTTCATTTATTTCTTATAATATTTTAATATGATAGAAAATTTTATCCCTATTTAATATATGAGGCAATAAGGCTTAGAGAGATTAAAAGTCTTGCCTGAGGACCTTCAGTTAATGCTGAAGTCTGAGTGCCAACCCAGGCAGTTTAACTCCAGTGCTCTTAACCACTAAGGCCTCATCCTCAGGACCTCCAACCTTTGACCCCATACTGCTGAGACTGCCCCTCCTCCTGCCTCAGCCTCGTCCTTCTTGACCTTCCCTCTGTTGACCTTCTTTCTTCCTTCACTTCATGAGACCAGGTGGTCCCTTTTTCCCTCTGCAAACTTCTTTCATATGACCTTTGCTAACTTTTCTTTCCTTCTCTCTCTTTTATGATTTTTTTCTCCTTATCTACCTTGGCAATCTCATTCTTTCCCGTAAGTTTCGATTACAAAATCAGTCAGGTATCTGAGCTCATTTCTGAGTTTCAGTTATTACTTTTAACAGCTGGATGTTTCTGGAATACTTCAAGCTCAGCATGTTCAAAGCTGAATTCATCATCTTTCCTTCATTTGTACCCCAACCTAACTTCCTGCTGATGAGATGGTGTCATGCCCTGAAAAGAATACAAGGCAGGGAAATGAGAGGACACAGATTCCACCCCGGACACACTGGTTGTGAACTTGAGGTCATCATCCAAGTGTATCTTAGAGTAAGTGGGTGGGGTGGTGACATCAGATTCCATCCACTCTGTATTCCTTCGGTTCTTCACATCCCACATCCCTCACTCTTCCAGGCACTCGGGATGGAACCTTAGTGTCATCTTTCACCCTCACATAAATTCAGTCTTGAAATGGAAAGATTTTTCTAATAACTAATTAATTTTAAGCTCATTAATTTTATAGACTAGCTGGGTGACAACACAGGGAAACACAGTGGAGGATGAACAAGACAAAGTCCTGACCTCACGAAGAATAACGGGGCCCGATGACCCTTTAAAAGATCGCCTGCTGCTATGTGGAAAATGGAGCCTGGGGCAGGACCAGAGTGATGGCAGGAAGACCTATAAGAGTCAGCTGTCAGGTAAGAGGGTCTCGTGGCTTGGACCAGAATATCCATGCAGGTGATGAGCTTGCTAAAAAAGCCACCTGTATGGAGCTGTGCCCCTTATTACTAGAAGTGTCCTAGAAAGGCGGGGAATCAGGGGTGGTGTCTATGAGTCCGGCTTGGACACCACGGTAGGAAAGGTTTCATTAATATCATAAATCTACAGGCTATGAGACTTGACACCATTTTTTTCTTTTTATTTTCTTATCTACTTTTTTATGGCCCCATATACCCTGTAAGTCAGAAGCCAAAAGGGACAGGCATTAATGCAGAGGTCAAAGCTAACTGGAGCTGGTCTAGCAAGTTATCCTACATTTATCTGGCTCATGGTTCCTGGTGTAGTAGGAGGCATCGCTATAGTGAATGGGCCTCTTTGCATGACACATATTTTAGTTATTCATACAGAGTCAGAATCCCCTGAGCCCTAAATTCATGGTTAAAGGGGTATAAATTATGAAGTCTAAATGAGAGGATAAAATAAAACAAAACATAAGCTTCTATAAAGCTTACAGAAATCTAAGTTAATAAAAAGTATAGTTTTATAGAAACCTAAGCTACTGCCCTTATTTAAATGAAATTAAACACAAACGTATAATAAGATGTTTTATAATGTGCTCTGTCACTTTGTAAAGCTGTAACTTCTGGAAATGCTACAACTCTTGAACTTGCTGGGCCAGAACCAAAGACAGCTTTGTATACAAAGTCGGTATGTGTCAGATAAATCACTGGACCATGCGCCCAGGCAACTTTTCAGAATTGAGACGAGAGTAAGAGTAAGTAAGAAGCAAGGGTGTCCCAACACGCTCGGAACAACCAGTATTCCTCTGTTTGGATGTCATCAGCACAATTTTTCTGCCGTTTTATTTTCTCTCATGAGACAAAAACCAAAAACCATGATTACTAATATTATTCCAAAGTTGGGCTTTTCCTATGTGGGTTTATAGAGAGTAAAAAGAATGAAGAAACGTATTTGAAAGGGGAGACAAAAGACAATCAAAACTGCCTTCTGTTCTAATTCTCTTCTGAATTCTTTCACTGGCACATTTTCATAATTCAGAGCTTTACGTGAATTTCATCATCAAAGAAACTTTAAGGGGAAAAGAGAATTTCTCTTTTCATGAAAATGGCTCTGTTTTGTGTGTATGTGTTTATATGGGAACAAAACAAATCTGATGAGAAACAGCTGGAGGAACATGTGGCTTCAAAACAGTTACATAATCAAAGAAGGAAAGATTGAGATTCCCACAGTGCACCTAACATATGGTTTTCCATCCCTGCAGCACTCCCCACCCCCCACCTTTTACAGGGTATCAGATTCTAAAGTGATTTCACAGATGACCCAGCTTCTACGATTACATTCTGCAAACGTACTTCCCTCCACATGCTTCCTGAACTGTGAGGGGGAGTGATGGGTAAACCCCCAGTATGTTCTTCTCCAAGCAAACCCAGGTGTATAGTTCAAAACCAAAATGTCAGGAATGATAAATCTAGGTCTATAATATATAAAGTGAAGAAAATCATATGTCACAGCAGACTATCAATGACTGAAACATCAAAAGCCTTCCATTCAATGCCAGCAAAGTAAGTTGTCTATAAGTTGACCACATCCAGACACCAGTAGAATTTCTACAGTTTTCTTTAAAAGAGTCTGGGACATTAAAGCACCTCTTGAAAGTGTTTTTTTTTTTTTTTTTTTTCCATGGGTCACTGAAACTCAGAATCACTGAATTTATGAAGTGTTCAAAGGAGAACCATAAATCCACATAATAGGCTTGAGCACTGGCTTGGGTGTTTTAATTTCGTTCATAATACTTGATGTTGCTGCCAAAAGTTCGATCTTCTCTTTCTTTTTAATTGAATGAAATGCCTATAAAGGAATCATACTTCCTAAAAAGAAACCACAACTTTACAAGAGAAGAATGATGAAGCTCATCTCCAGTTAAATACAACTTCTGTCTTAGTAAAATTGAATAAAGGAATATTCTGCCAGCAAGATGGCCAGGAATGCAGGCAGGAGGGAGGGAGTTACAGAAAGATGGGTCCTTACTTATCCCACAGCCTCTCCCCAGGATGTGTAAACAGCTTTGACCTTATAGAAAAATAGATGGGACAAAAACAGTAGGAAAAAAAAAAAAAAAAAGAGTAAAGACCCAGGACTTGAAGTACATTAACCAGGAGGCCAATACTGTGTTCAGCATCAGACAGCACGTTTTGTCAAATTTCATAGGCTGGCAGACAGCGTATTTGGCCCAAACGGCTGTGCTAAAAATTTACATGTGTGGAATCATGCTACGTAAACAAGATTTCAAAGCAGTTTTAGTGGAGGCTCAAGGTCAAAAACCTTTGCATTTTCTGTGATATTCAGCCGAACAGAGCTCACACACAGCCCTGTCATCCGGTAATGTTTGTGGGACAGTGGACTTGACAAATCCCTCCCGGCTAGGAGCATAATGAGGGATCCAACCTATCACTCTGGTGGGCCAGAGTGATAGGTTCATAGTTGGGGGGAACTATAATGACCACTTATGTCAGGGCTTGACACTCATGTAGGCATAAAGCACATTATGATTTTTCTGCAGGACCTGAGTCTTTTTCGTTTCCTGCTCCACACACTGCTGGCCAGGCACCCAGTCAGGGCCCAGAGCAGCTGCATCTGGGGATCTGTGCCAAGCACTGTGCCCGGCCCCTACTGCAGGGCCCCCTTTCCCCCCGCCACCCCCAACAACCACATTCAGACAGGTGAGATGCTCTGCTGTGCTCGGCTCCTCCTTGTCAATCCCTCGCATTGATTGCTCTCTGCCTATTACTCTCACTCAGGCCCTCATGGGGGAAGGCAATGGCACCCCACCCCAGTACTTTTGCCTGGAGAATCCCACGGACGGAGGAGCTTGGTGGGCTCCAGTTCATGGGGCCACTGAGAGTTGGACACGACTGAGCAACTTCACTTTCACTTTTCACTTTCATACATTGGAGAAGGAAATGGCAACCCACTCCAGTGTTCTTGCCTGGAGAATCCCAGGGACGGGGGAGCCTGGTGGGCTTCCGTCTATGGGGTCGCACAGAGTCGGACACGACTGAAGCGACTTAGCAGCAGCAGCAGCAGCAGGCCCTCATGACCTCCTGATTGAATTATTCTACTCCTCGCCTAGCTGCCTTCCTCGCCTCTCAAATCCATGCTGCCTAGGAATGCCAGCCGATTGCTTCAATGGTAGCATTTCCCTTCTCAGAGCCAGACTGGTGTAAGGCAAACAGCCTGGGCTTTGGAGCCACAAATGAGATTCAAATCTAGGCTCCATGCTTAATTAAGTCTCTAACCAAGTCACTCTATGCTTAAACCCATTTACTAACCTGTCAGTGTGTAAATCCCCACATGGTAATCAGATAGATTAAATAATATTATATCAAGTATATCCTTGAAAGCATCTAGCACCCAGTTTATAGCAGATATTTGTTGCTGTTTAGTCTGTAAGTCATGTCCAACTCTTTGCAACCCTACAAACAGTAGCCCGCCAGGCTCCTCTGTCCACGGGATTCTCCAGGCAAGAATACTGGAGAGGGTTGCCATTTCTTTCTCCAGGAGATCTTCCCAACCCAGGGGTTGAACCTGGGTCTCCTGCATTGCAGGCAGATTCTTTACCATCTGAGCCACCAGGGAAGCCCATAGCAGATATTAGGTAAGTGTAAATTATCATCTCTCTTCTTTTTTCACTATATTTACTGTCTTTTGTCAACTCATTCCATGATCTTTAATCTAGTCACCTATACCAAGTCTTGGTCTCTAGGAGTTTGCAGCCTGGTGCAAACAGTTAAAAAAAAAAGGCGGGGGGTGGGGGGTGGGGGGGTGGTGTATCTGCCCTCTTTTTCACCAAATTCAACAAACATGGAGTTAGTGTGTCCAACTGGATACTAGATATCATACAAGCCCACTATATCAACATGAAATACAATAAAACATGAAATATACTACAAGAGAAAAAGAATTTTGGATGTTCTATGAGAACTTTGCTCTGTGGTTCACAAAGCTTCACAGAAGAGGTTCTCCAGGGACCAGCAGGAGTTTGGTGGAGAGATGGGGAGACTGAACAGAAAAATTGGAGGCTTAAGTGTGTTCCCAGGAAAGAGCAAGATCAGACTTCTGAGGAAGTCAAGGCCCCAACTGTGAAAACCCTTAAATGCCATTATAAAGCTACTGGACTCTGCTTCCTACAGGCAATTGGGAGAACATTTTAAGGAGAGAACAATGTGTAAACAAGAGATTCACAGAAAATTCATGGAAAACAAGAGTTTCATGGAAAAAGTTCACCAAAGGGTGTGGATATTTCTCTTCTATATCTTTTATGTTGAATATATTGGAAATGTTAAGGGAGTTGAGATTGACGGTAGCCAACCTCCCTTGAACACAGCCAAGTACCTTTCCTGGAAAAATAATTAGCATTTCTAAGCAACAGTACAAATCTCTTGAGAAATAGTAGCTCCCAGAAGCTGTTTTCTTGGACGGATTCAACAGAAGTTCATGAAAGTGATTAGAAAATTGTTCACTCTTGCAAAGGTGAGGTCTCTTTATAGAACAAGAGAAAGGTAATGATCCCTTACCTCGGTAACATTTCTCCATTAAGAGGGGAAGGAAATCCTAGAAATGGAAGACAGAAGAAACCAGTCATCTGATTCAGCCCCAAATCAACTAAGGTGTGTGGGGGGTGGGGAGCATAGAAAGAGGCAGCTAGCAACTGCTGGGCACCTCCTAGGTGTCAGCACTGTGCCAGATGCTTTATACACACAATCTCATCTAATCCTCACAATAACCTGCCAGATAGGCATTTTTTATCCCCAGTTGAATTCAGGACTACCAGTCTAATAACTAGTTTCTCAAATACTTTCCTTTAATCCTCTTTTTTGTCCATAACCATCATCCTTTACATTCTGTTCAAAGTTTGGTTTTGGGTGCAAACTTTTACTGGAATTATCCACAGGAAACAAGAAAATTAGTGAAGAACAAGGATGAAATAACTAGATCTTCCACTTTCGGATGTGATAGGGACTCTGATTTTTAGTATCGTATCAATTTCCTTTCTTGGGATATCACTTAGTCACTCAGCAAATGTGAGCAAAGTTCTTGGCACCATGCATCTGGCTGAGGTCAGACTTAGCAAAGGGCCATGCTTGCTCTTTCTCATTCAGTCCTGACACTGTACCCCTTGTCATTTCTGCCTCTTAAGTCACCCAAGTGTAACCTTGCCTTGAATTTGCAGGGCAAGCTAAACCTCCTTTTTCTTCCAAGTTTGAACAATACTGGATTACCCAAGTAAAACACCAGGATGCTAATCCTTTAGTAAGATCTGGTGGGGTTTTGTTAAACCTGACAAAAGAAGTTTCAAAGAAATACTGCTGACACTGTGAAACGGTATTTAATAGTGAAGCTTACTATTGTTCAAGTCTTGGAAGTGAAATGGTTGGTTAGTCAGGCAATAGAAGAAAAGGCATTAAACTGTATAGGAACGGAGACCAGTTCCTCCAGTGAGCATCCTCTCTGCCCGTCCTCAACTCACACAGCACCTGGAGAGTTAGGGGTTAAACCCTAGGGCTGGCAGCCCAGGGACCAACAGCTGCCAGCAATTCCATTTGTCAGCATATCCTCTGCAACCCCACTACCTCTCCGGGGCTCACTGCCAGCAGGCCTCTTATTGCCCTGTATGTGGTGACATAAATCTGCAGGAAGCAGGAACTAAGCTCGGTGCTTGAGTGGATGAAGTACTTAAGAGCCTCAGCAGAGCCGCACAGTGCCACTCAGCTGTTTATTTGCTAATGACAAAATGCATTGCTGATTTGCAAGCCTGGAGGTCTCTCTCTAACTCTGCAGTTCTTGGTCCTTTGGGGTAGCCCCCATGTGCCTCCAGGCTACGGCAGTAAGATGCATTGTGAGGATTGCATTGCAAGCAAGGGATTCAGGATCCTGTCATTGGAGAGGCCACAAGACAGTCATTTAGAGTAAAATATCTCCTAGCCAGATGATATAATCCTGCTGTTAGGGATTCCTGCCCTGAGATAAGCATCCTTCTTGTGGCTTCTTCCTCCTATGCAGGCCTCCGGGAGTTCAGGGGATGGGTGAAAGGGCAAAAAAGAGAGAGACAAGGAGTGTGGTGGGGGGAAGGAAACACAGCCTCTGTTGCCTACACAGCCTCTTTTGCCTGCACAACCTCTCTGCTGAGCCCAAGGGGCAGGGAGCACGTCTATCAGCTACTCCCCCACATAACACCTGGCACAAGGGAGGTATTCAGTAGACACAGGCTGAATAATGTGACTTAACAGCCCTCTTCTGCCCAAGAACAGGAGCCCCCCAGAACAAGGATCCCACGGTGCCCATGCTCCGGGCAGAAGCTTCCCTGGGGCCGATGCTGGGACCCGGTGGGCCCCCTGCTCTGAGGTTGCTGCTCTCGGGTGACATCTACTCACAGCCTGGTGTCACTGAGTGCCTGCGGTGACACCTGCTGCATGCCAATTCACCCTCTATCCTTGCTAATGGGACTTCTCCACTGAAGGACCCAGCAGCACCCTTGGCTGCCCCAAACCAGAGGCAAGGAGCGTGGGCACATGCAGAGGCCCCACAGAACAGGGCAGACGTCCTCTAACTCATTCCCCAAAGCCTCGGCAGAAGTGGCAGCCAGGGCAAGGTCACCCTTGATGGCCGCCCTCCCCCCAGAACTGAAATGGACCCAAGTCAATGCCGGCGGGCCAGTGGGATGATGGAGCCGCCCTCTCGGCTCTTCAAAGTGAAGTGGCCCCAGCCTCGCCCATGGGCTCAGAGTCCTGGCAAGCCTGTCACGTTGGAGACGTTTTTTTTTTTTAATGGGATCTTTTATGAGAGCAGAGTGTACTTTCTCCCCACCTAAAGCCCACGCCTTTGAAAGTCAGGTTCCTGGAGAAATGGTTTATAGCCCTGAGCATGTGAAAACCATTTAGCATACAGAGATAAATGGATAACATAGTGAAAGGTGCTCAACCGCCGAATTAATATGTTATGTACTCCAGGCAATTTAGCTACCAGGATGCTCTCTGTCCGCATATATCCTCGTGGAGAAGGGAGGAAGAAGGGAGGAGACAACACTTCGTCCACGTGGTGGGTAAACGTGAGACCTGTGAGACGCTGGGCTGGAAGGCGCTTGTGAGCTCGCAAGCAGCCTCCTTCACAACATAGAGAAATCGCACGGCGAGAGTCAAGTCTACACAGGCAGGGAAGCACGGAAACAGCCAGGTAGCCCCACTTTTCACAGATTCGGCGGAGCCGCCTTCGGCTCTCTACCAGTTAGGGCTGCCACGAGAAACCACTGCAGACTGGATGCCTCACACCACAGACGGGTCTGGCCTCACAGTCCTGGGGGCTGCAAGCCCCAGACGAAGGTCTCAGAGGGTTGGTTTCTTCAGAGGACTCTCTCTGTGGTTTGGAGGCGGCCACCTTCTCCCTGTGTCCTCTTAAGATTGCCCCTGGTTTCTGTGTTGTCTGTGTCCTAACCTCTTCCTCTAAGGACACCAGTTGGATTAGAGTCTACCCGTATCATCACTGCAGATGGTGACTGCAGTCATGAAATTAAAAGACACTTACTCCTTGGAAGGAAAGTTATGACCAACCTAGATAGCATATTCAAAAGCAGAGACATTACTTTACCAACAAAGGTTCGCCTAGTCAAGGCTATGGTCTTTCCTGTGGTCATGTATGGATGTGAGAGCTGGACTGTGAAGAAAGCTGAGCGCCGAAGAATTGATGCTTTTGAACTGTGGTGTTGGAGAAGACTCTTGAGAGTCCCTTGGACTGCAAGAAGATCCAACCAGTCCATTCTGAAGGAGATCAATCCTGGAATTTCTTTGGAAGGAATGATGCTAAAGCTGAAACTCCAGTATTTTGGCCACCTCATGCGAAGGGTTGACTCATTGGAGAAGACTCTGATGCTGGGGGGATTGAGGGCAGGAGGAGAAGGGGACGACAGAGGATGAGATGGCTGGATGGCATCACTGACTCGATGGGTATGAGTCTGGGTGACCTCCGGGAGCTGGTGATGGACAGGGAGGCCTGGCGTGCTGCGGTTCATGGGGTCGCGAAGAGTCAGACACGACTGAGCGACTGATCTGATCTGATCTGTATCATCTCATTTTATCCTAATCACCACTTTAAAGCCCTGTGTCCAGATAGTCACGTTCTCAGGCAGTGGGAGTTAGGGCTTCACCATGTGAACTTGGGGGGGTGGGGTGGGTGGGGAAACATACTTCAGGTCCTAAAAGCAGGGGACGCTCTCTGAGCAGAAGGGAGAACACCCCCATTACTGTAGCAGGAAGCCCTTACACCTAAATCAGTACGTAATGGACCACTGGTGCTTCTAAGACCTTCTTGTGACTCTGGGATCTCTGAGAGAAGACAGTAGCAAAGGCGGCTTTATTTCCTCTTCTAATTAAAAGGTGGAAACCTTCGTGCTTTGAATAGTGGGACAGCAGGGTGTCCTGGCAAAACGCAGGGCGTGAAGCCAGACTGTGCCCTTTTGATTCCCATCACTAACACCCAACCCATTCAGGAAGAACAGTGATGACCAGGGATGGATGGAACAACTAACATCCCCAGCTCCAGCCAGCACCAAGCCCAGAGTTGAAACTCTCCATCTGTGCCAGGACTCTGAGCGTATAGCAGTATAGTTCACAGGAGCCAGCCAGTGTGTGATGGAGACCACAATAATTCTTAGATCAAGAGCTCCTTACTTAGAATGCAGGTCAAGGAGGCCACGTCAGCTCAGTCTACGAGGTCAGCAATTTGCAAATGAGAAAAAAGAAAGTGATCTAATTTAAGTGACCCTGCCACCCCTCGGCCTGTGAGATGAGCCTGGATGTGCTCTTTGAACCAGATAGAAATGCACCCTTTACCTACATCCCCTCCTGGAAGATGAATAATGACTCTGAGGCTTAGGGAACACTGGACAAGGCAGAGGATTAAACCTATGGGCTGAAGGCCTCCTGTGAGCCAGGACCTGGGCTGACACCTCTTCTCCCAACCATTTCTCTGTCCAGAGGATGAAAATGAGCCTTGGCACAGAAGGATTTGCCCAAGGTTATCAACCCTGAATATTCATTGGAAGGACTGATGCTGAAGCTGAAGCTCCAATACTTTGGCCACCTGATGTGAAGAACTGACTCCTTAGAAAAGACCCTGATGCTGGGAAAGACTGAAGGTGGGAGGAGAAGGGGACGGCAGAGGATGAGATGGTTGGATGGCATCACTGACTCGATGGACATGAGTTTGAGCAAACTCTGGCAGACAGTGAAGGACAGGGAAGCCTGGTGTGCTGCAGTCCATGGGGTCACAAAGAGTGGGACACGACTTAGGGAGTAAATAACAACAACATTGGCTAATAAGATTTGGGTACAACCTCTGACACCCAACTCCAAGCCCAGTGCTCTTCCAATTTACCAGAGTTGACCCCAAGCCCCCCACCCTCTACCCACCGGCAGCTGGAGTGCTCATTGATACCCACATCTGATCAAGCCTCCTCTTCGCTTCAAGCCCTTCAACAGCTCCATAGCTCCAAGAGTAAACACACAGCTTCTTGTCCTGACCACGAGGTCCCCCTCCATGGCATCTCTCACCTTCCATGCCTGCACCCCCGCCTTCTCTGCAACCCCTTTCTGCTCGCTGGCTTCCTCACAGGCCTGTGGAACCACTTTCCTGAACCCCTGTCCTGCATAAGAGCTCTGTGCAGGCCGGCCCTCTGGCCTCCCACTTTGCCTTGACGACCAGCACTCATCCCTCAGGTCTTAATTCTGTTGTCCCAGCCCCCCTTCTCTGCTTCCTGGGACTAAATCACACCTGTTACCGAAAGGTGTATGGGGTCTGGCTGCTCGCCAACCCAAAAGCCAATAAACAGGCCAGGTTGGTAGAAAGGAAAGTTCGCTCTATTTCAGATGTGGTAACTGGTATGGGGGGAGGATGGACATCTGTCCAAAGGCTGACTCCCACCCCATCCCCTACCCCAGGCAACCAGTGGGGCAAGAGCTTTTATAGGCAGAAGAAGGGGGCTACATGCAGAAACAGCACAATCAGCTCTGACAGTCATCTTCAGACTGGTCATTGGCAGTCTGACCAGCATCATCTTAATTGTTTTAAGTACAATTAATCTTCAGTTCCAGGGTCAGCTTATTGCCATTTCCTTGAGGCCAATTCTTAGAACAGTGGCAGCGTATGTTGTGGGTACAGTCTGGTCATTGTGGGGTTAACTTTTTCACCCTGGCGTTTCAGTGTCTATGAGAAAGCTCACAAGCTGTGGCTCAGAATACTACCTCCAGCCCTTGAGAAGCAACTAAAGGCCCTTGAATGTGCCCAGTGACCACATTTTTATCATTTGGTCTCCTGCGACTGTTTTCCTTTGTTTCTGCATTTCTCTCATTAAACTTATTCTTTGACTAAACGTAAAACTAAAGTGTTAAGCCTTCTTGACTAAAGACAAAGCAGGCAGAGGACATGGAGGGGTTAGGAGGGGTGGGGGGGGGGGAAAGGAAGGGAAGGACTATACGGTCTCGCTCCATTTCACACCCTCTACTATGCTTCTCCTTTCCTGCACTTTCCACAGCTCATACGTATATGTGTGGTTAAGACTAGTCTTCTCAGATTGCCTGTGAACTCCATGAGTCCAGGAACCTTGAGGGTATTCACTCATCAGGGGGCCTCCAGCACCCCACTGGAGCTGACACACGTAGGCACTTAATAGATATTTTCTGAATGGATGAATGAGCACATTTGTGTGCATTTTTCTCCTTTTCTATTTATTCTGCTGCTCTGGAGACTGGCTCTGGAGTAGTCGAAGGGCTTGAGGAAATTAAAATCCCCCATCGGAATAATTGCTCCTTCCCGGGAATGCCTGCGCTATGTCATTCCGTCACGCTGACTTAGGGTCGGAAGAGAGCGTTACCACCTTGCCCTACTTGACTGAGGGCAGGGGCCATATTTTACGCTTTATTAGAATGCACGGCTCCCGGCAGAGTGCAGGCACACACACATTTGTTGAAGGAGGAAAAATACAAAGAGCTAAATGAAAATGGCAGCTACATGAGGTGCTTGAAAGAAATGGCATGATACAGGAGTAAGGTCTCTCAGCTCAGATGTCGCAAAACTTTGAGCACAGGTAGCTCGATGAACTCCAGGAAGGAACAGGAAAAGTCTCTTCCTCTGATCCCGCAACAGAGGAAGAGAGAACAAATGCAGAAATCAAAGGAAACACAGCAGGGCATGAGGCATTTGTTCCAGGCATCCACCTTGCCTCGTTCCAGCCTATCCTTGGGGAAACCCTCAAGTAGGAGTGAGGTGGTATGGGAAAAGACAGGCTTGAAGAGAGCACAGACTGTCTGGGAAAGCTACAGTAAGAAAGCCAGAAAGTTCATAAAAAATATAGAAAGTTGTGAAAGCAAGTGTCAGGAGCTGAGAATTGGTTTGCCATATGTGTACAGTTTCTTGGGATTTCTTCAGCGGTGCTTCAATTCAGAGCTTGATGAGCAGGGAGGAGCTCCAGGGTTAATACAGCTCATCAAGGGATCCAAGCTGGGGGAAGGGGTCCAGTGACTCCAGGAGGACAGAGACGGTCCATGGGGAGTGGGAGGAGTCCACCCAGGCATATGCACACACATACACACACACATACACACCCACAGTCCTCTCCTCCAACAGAGGGAACAAGGAGAACATGAGGTCCTCATGGGAGAGAATCCTGGGACAGACTTATTTAAAGAAAGGCAAGTTTCTTATAAGATTAAGAGATGAAGTAAGGATATAAAGAGATACACAGTGAAATGGGACTTCCCTGATGGTCCAGTGACTAAGACTCCAATCCCCCAATGTAGGGGACTGGGGTTCAATCCCTGGTCCAGGAACTAGATCCCACATCCCACCACTAAAGATTCCACATACAAAGATCAAAGATTCTGTATGCTACAACTAAGACCCAGCACAGCCAAATAAAGTAATTAAGGTTTACAAAAAGATACATCAGATCAGATCAGATCAGTCGCTCAGTCGTGTCCGACTCTTTGCGACCCCATGAACTGCAGCACGCCAGGCCTCCCTATCCATCACCAGCTCTCGGAGGTCACTCAGACTCACATCCACCGAGTCAGTGATGCCATCCAGCCATCTCATCCTCTGTCGTCCCCTTCTCCTCCTGCCCTCAATCCCTCCCAGCATCAGAGTCTTCTCCAATGAGTCAACTCTTCGCATGAGGTGGCCAAAGTACTGGAGTTTCAGCTTTAGCATCAGTCCTTCCAAAGAAATCCCAGGGCTGATCTCCTTCAGAATGGACTGGTTGGATCTCCTTGCAGTCCAAGGGACTCTCAAGAGTCTTCTCCAACACCACACTTCAAAAGCATCAATTCTTTGGCGCTCAGCCTTCTTCACAGTCCAGCTCTCACATCCATACATGACCACAGGAAAAACCATAGCCTTGACTAGATGGACCTTTGTTGGCAAAGTAATGTCTCTGCTTTTGAATATGCTATCTAGGTTGGTCATAACTTTCCTTCCAAGAAGTAAGCGTCTTTTAATTTCATGGCTGCAGTCACCATCTGCAATGATTTTGGAGCCCAGAAAAATAAAGTCTGACACTGTTTCCACTGTTTCTCCATCTATTTCCCATGTAGTGATGGGACCAGATGCCATGATCTTCGTTTTCTGAATGTTGAGCTTTAAGCCAACCTTTTCACTCTCCACTTTCACTTTCATCAAGAGGCTTTAAAAGATACATAGTACAATGGAAACACCCAGAGCATGATCAACAAGAGCACATTCCATGCTGAAAGCATGTTACTAAGAAGCAGCTTGTACCAAGATCTTCTTGGCTGATCCTAGTCTAGTCCACTTGTCTGGAGCTGGGGCTGGTCAGTTGAGGTCGGCCCACAGTTTTACCTCGGTCATGTGGCTTGTGCGTGTGGTGTCCCAGGCTCAAGGAGAATGGTTATGTGACAGAGATGGGGAGCTAGACTCACTTTGCTGATGCAAGAGTTAACCTCCAGTCAAGGTGACTCTGGTGGTCTGGCACCTGCCCAGAGAAAAGATAGATTTTCTAAGAACAGCCTGGTGATGCGAACCCAAGCATGTGCATGGCTCCTCTTAAAGTCACAGAGGTTTGAATTTGTTGAATCCCTTTGAAAATAATAAAATTAATGGGGTCTCTTGCATTAGAAGAGTTATAGAAGCACTGACTTTGCCAACAAAGGTCCATCTAGTCAAGGCTATGGTTTTTCCTGTGGTCATGTATGGATGTGAGAGTTGGACTGTGAAGAAGGCTGAGCACCGAAGAATTGATGCTTTTGAAGTGTGGTGTTGGAGAAGACTCTTGAGAGTCCCTTGGACTGCAAGGAGATCCAACCAGTTCATCCTAAAGGAGATCAGTCCTGGGTGTTCATTGGAAGGACTCATGCTGAAGCTGAAACTCCAATACTTTGGCCACCTGATGAGAAGAACTGATTCATTTGAAAAGACCCTGATGCTGGAAAAGATTGAAGGCAGGAGGAGAAGGGGATGACAGAGGATGAGATGGTTGGATGGCATTACCAATTTTATGCACATGGGTTTGAGTAAATTCCGGGAGTTGGTGATGGACAGGGAGGCCTGGCGTGCTGTGGTCCATGCGGTCGCAAAGAGTCAGACACGACTGAGTGACTGAACTGAACTGAGAAGCACTGAGAGTGCTGGATGATGGATGACAAATGCATCAAAGACCTTGGTAGCCGTCTTTTTCGCAGCCAGACGGGGAGGTCAGCTGCATGACTCTGTTCCCATCTCCCCCATCTCCCCACTTGAAGCCAGCGCCCCCTCTTCCCTGTCTCTCCCCCTTCCCTCTCACTAGCACCTCTCTGCACTGCCTCAGATGCATCCCCTGAGGGCAAGACGGGGAAATGCCGCACCTGGTTAGGACCAATAGTTGAGCATTTCCCAGGTGGCTCAGTGGCAAAGAATCCGCCTGCCAATGCAGGAGGCCCAGAAGATGCAGGCTCAATCCCTGGGTAGGGAAGATCCCCTGGAAGAGGACATGGCAAGCCACTGCAGTGTCCTTGCCTGGAGAACCCCATGGACAGAGAAGCCTAGCGGGCTATTGTCCACGGGGTCATGCAGAGTCAGACACGACTGAGCGCACACACATGCAATCAGGAGACATGGAGGATGCTGTTTGGGGAGGGGGTGGCTGTTTGGGGAGGGGGTGACTCTTTGGGAAGAGGCTAGAAGGAAATGAGTCTAGTTAAAAGGGAACCAAAAACACTTCCAATGTAATAACAAACTAGGGAGTGCAATAGTGAACATCACATGCCAAGGTCTTTTTATCCAATCGAAACGTCATGCCATATTTGCTTCGGGTTTTTCTAAGGGAGACCGTACTATATAGATAACCTAAGACCCCCCTATGTACCTCTTCCTCATGCATTTCCCTCTGTTGCTTCCTCCTTGGAGGCACAGCCACTATCCTGAATTCTGTGTTCATTCTGCTCATGCGTGCTTTTACCTTTTAATATATATTTGCACCCACAAAGAGTATGCAATATTGCTTTTGGGGAACTTAAAACTTTTTAAAACACAACATGGGTCTACTACCAATCATTCTGCAATTTGCTTTTTTTCACACAATATTTTGGTTTTGAATTCTTCTTTGAGATCATTTTTCAGATTTGTTTTTATTTTTTTTTATCGTTTTTGAGATGTTGATAGTTGTAGCACAACTTTTTCCATTTATCTGCTTTATAGTATTACTCTATAAAATGAAAACATTATTATTTATCCGTTTTCCCCCCATAGATGGCCATTTGTTTCCTTTTTCCGTTTTGCTTTTACAAACGATAATGTCATGAACATTTTATACATGGTTCCTCACTTACATGTATAAGATTTCCTTAAGGGTACAAGCCCTAAAAGTAGATTTGAGGTTCAGAACAGTAGAAAGATTTTGTCTGTTTTATTCACTGTAGTAGCCCCGGTACCAAGAGCACTGCCTGGAAGAGAAGAAAGAAAGAAAGAGAGAGAGGGACTTCCCTGGCAGGCCAGCGGTTAAGAACTCACCTGCCAGTGCAGGGGACACTGGTTCGATCCCTGGTCCAGGAAGACCCCACATGCCTCGAATCAACTAAGCCTGCGCACCACAGCTACCAAGCCTGTGCTCCAAAGCCCACAAGCTGCAACCACTGAGCCCAAGAGCCAAGACGACTGAAGCCCACACCGAGATCCGGTGTCCACAACCAGAGAGACCACCGCAGTGAGAGCAGCCACCCCACCATACAGTTGTGCCCACCCTCCACAACTAGAGAAAGCCCGCGCGCAGCGACAAAAACTCAGGGCGGCCAGAAATAAATACACAAAGGAAAAGATCAATAAGAAACATGCTGCTTAAAAAAAGAGAGGGAGGCAGGGAAAGAAAAAAAGAAGGCAAATGATTATGTGTCGGACAAGTGAATGAATAACATTTTATTTTTGCTTCCTTAAACCAAAACAGATCTCCTTCGGGTTGTGTCTTTTGCTCTGACCCTCCCACCGGTGCTGGGACGTGGGAGAGGTGTGCAGTGCTGCTGGGCCAGGCCTGCAGAAATCTCCTACCTGGGATTGTCCACGCTGTTCCCTTTTCTGCTAGCTTGTTGCAATCATGCACATAATATCTGGAAGTTTCAAGTAATATTCAGGGAGCCATTTGAGCGGATTATATGACTGACAACAGCCTCCCCCTGCCCTGCATGTATGTTCTGGGTTGCATGTGAATTAAATGTTACTGGGATTGAGTCATTGCGATTGGGATTTATCTGGTAAGCACCCAGTGTTACCCTAAGTCATCTAGAAACGATGATTACTTGTTTATGAGTGTCTCCTTGGTGCCTGGCAGAGTTTGGGCATGTGGCAGAGACTGAATAACATCTGTTGAAGGAAGGAAGAAAGGAAAGGAAAAAAAGGAGGAAGAGAGCAAGCGAGGAAACTGTACTTCCAGAGCTCTGGGACCATCTCGCATGGATCTAGCTTTTCTGCCTCCTATGCATCTGTTGGCTTCCTCCCCTCTCCCCCACTTCTCTTTATGCTGAAAAAAGTAGTGCGAATCTGCACCTGGGAATTGGCCAAATGCAGTCCCAGAATTCATATTTTTGGTATATTTAGTTTTAATAATACCTGTGAGCTAATTAAATGACTCTAAAGCTTTTTTTATTAAAAAAAAAAAAGGATCTTAAAAAGGTCTATTCTCAAACATGAATCATGACCATAAAATTTTTCCCTTAATAGCATCTAATAATGCAAACAATTTTTAATCTTGTTATACCTGCAGTTCTAGGCTTGAGATACTTTGGAACTAAATAATTTAGAAAGCAAGAATATTACATGCATTACACATTGTAGACATATGTGATATTATATACATTGTACATTACAGATGCATGTGATATGATATCCATTATAGAGATATGTGATATTAGACACACTGTGGACTTCTCAGGTGCCCCAGCGGTAAAGAATCCGCCTGCCAATACAGGAGACACAAGAGATGTGGGTTCGACCCCTGAGTCAGGAAGATCCTCTGGAGTAGGAAATGGCAACCCACTCCAGTATTCTTGCCTGGGAGGCTCCACGGACAGAGGAGCCTGGCAGGTTACAGTCGTGGGGCCGCAAAGAGTCAGACACGAGCAGCTGAGCACAGACACACTGTACATTGTAGATGTACGTGATACACACATTTTACATTGAAGATGAATGTAATAGTATATACATTATAGATATACATCATATTACAAACATCGTGCGTTGTGGATATATACAATATTATATACATTATACATGACAGATGTATGTGATATTATACACATAGTACATGACAGATGTATGATAGTGTGTAGCTTGTCCATGATGGATGGATGTGATATTATACACATTGTGCATGGTAGATGCATGTGATACACTACCAGCAGAAGGAATATTTGTGCTGGAAGCTTCTCTACCCTGTTCCGTCCTCCTTCCCGGGCATGTGGAAGACACCCCATGCAGCTCCTTGGTGGGGAGGCAGTTCCAGGTGACGAGCCCCAAGTCACGTGAGCACAAGAGCTGTGTGTCCCTCCCGGGTGTGTGTCCGTGAAAAGCCTCTGCCTAACCTCTTGATCCCTCTTCTCTTTGCCTACTGGATTCTGCGTGAGCAAGAAGTAAACCTCGAGTGTGTGGATCCGCTGAGATTCAGGGGTTGCTGGTTGCCAAAGGAATGGCTTAGCCTGGCCTAACTAATGCAACAGCTGAAGACGGAGTTCATACATAACCCAGGACATGTATTTACATCCGAGGTCAGTGATCTCCAACCTTTTGGGCACCAGGGACTGATTTCATGGAACACAATTTTCCCACAGATGGCCCAGGGCTGTGGCGGAGGGGACAGTTTTTTGGATGATTTAACTGCATTCCATGCATTTATTTGTTTTTTGGGCTGTGCTGGGTCTTTGCTGCTGCCTGGGCTTTTCTCCACTTGTGGCGATTGGCGGCTACTCTCGAGCTGTGGTGCACATGCTTCTCATCGCAGTGGCTTCTCTTGCTGCGGAGCTCTAGGGTGTGGGCTTAGGATTTCATGGTGCAGGGGCTTAGTAGCTCTGCCGCATGTGGGATCTTCCCAGACCAGGGATCGAACCCATGTCTCCTGCACTGGCAGGTGGATTCCTTACCGCTGAGCCACCAGGGAAGCCCCTCAAGCTCATTGCATTTACTGTGCACTTTACTTCTATTATCATTACATCAGCACCTCCTGAGATCACCAGGCACTAGATCCCGGAAGATGGGGACCCCAGTCCTGGATGACTTACAGCCTTGTCCACTGACCTACAGCCCTGGTCCTGGGCTGAAAGCACCAAGCTACGTATTTCAATCCCGAGATAGCAAGCAAAGGCAAGGGTTCAGAAAGGGTTAAGTGGAGTTGGTGCTCAGGGTAAAGGGTATTGACACGGCAAAGCTACACAATTAGGAATCCACATCCCATTCTGTGACCTGTGGGCATGGAGACTTAATCATCTCAATGGTCCCTGTTCTGTGTTCAGATTATACTGAATATGACTGAAAGCTGTTCTGCCAAAGGGAGACACAGAATGAAACACAATTCAACTTCAGTCTCCATGCTGATGAGCGTGGCAAGAGAATACACTGCTTCCTAAAATCACCTGCTCTCATAAAAAGGCTGCTACACCCCTTATTGTTTTCGCCTTATTGTTTTATTAAAGAAACAGTCTATGAAAGGCAGTTCTATTATCTTGAAAATCTGTTTCTTGGTCTGATTTTTTTTTTTCCTTGATGTTAAATACTGTATTTTGTGTGACTGTACTTTGAGTTTTAATCTCATTCAATTGTGATCCTTTACAGAAACTTTCTCATGGGATAACTTCCTTCCCTTTCATCGTTTTCAAGTGCAGGCCAACAAAAGATGTTATTTCAACACAAAATCTAAAACTCAGGAGCCACAAAGGAAACCTTTGCCAGTCTCTGGGTAGTTTGCTGCATTGCAGCTTTGCAAAGAAAGAAAGAAACATGACCCTCATCTGCCATCATTAATCAGACCAGGCAGAATCTGCATGTCTGTATTACTGGGAATATTTGTATTGAAAGTAAAACGTGTCTTGGAACTGTTTCTCTCAGTAGGAGAAGTAAGCCAGCATTTTGACTCGTTGTACAGTTACAAGGTAAAGAGAAAACTCTTGATGTGAAGACTGGACAGATTCCATGTATGCAGTCCAGGGGGCACAGAGAGATGATGGGCAGACCAAGCTACGGAGAAGGGGAGTCCAGGTCAGCAAGGCACTTGCTTACCATCCTCAAATGTCACCAGGCAGCAAGCAGTCCCTTCAGACTCCAAAATTACATTGTGTCAGGGCGTGTTTGCCATTATCAGTCATGTTTTCCCACTACAATTGCACACCATAAGCACAGTTTGGAGATTTAATGGGTTAGCGAATCAGTGTTATGTGCGTCAACTGAGACCAACGCCCAGGAAAGCATGAGAGCTGCAGATGGAGTGACTGGAGAGAGAACTGTTGCTGGGACCGTGTCCAGGTGCAACGTGGGCATCGGCAGAGGGAGCTGGACACCCACAACGTGGATGCACGGAACACCTTTAGGGAAACGCAACTAAGCAGATACAACTGTCGGAGGTTTGAAAAGTAAGTCTGCCAGTGCTTTCCCAAATCGGGGGAGAGATTACAGGCAATCCTAATGTTTTCAGCATTTAGAATTGAATGATTTTCGGGTTCTTGTTAAACTTCAGAGAAACAATGGGAATTTATATATTCCTCTAATGAGAAAACTCACACTTGCAGCAAGGTTCAAGGAAAACCATGGTTTGCTTTTATAAATCATCATCTACAGTAAAGGAAAAGCTCCATGTTTTCATTGCTGTTCTAGGTGCTTACCTTTCACTTGTACATTTCATTGTATTTTACTTGCTTAGCTTTCACACATAAAGTACAAAATTGACATTTTGTTTGTTTTACATTTTATGCAGATTGTAATCTAATTGCTTAAGATTTGTCTTTTTCTCTCTCATTGCACATATATTTGAAATATCAAAGATAGATATCATCTTACAAAAATGATTAATATCTTTCTGATTAATGCTGTATAATGATGATTTCAAGTGCCTACATGATACTATTTATCGGTTCAGTTAAGTAGCTCAGTCATGTCTGATTCTTTGCGACCCCATTGACTGCAGCACGCCAGGCTTCCCTGTCTATCACCAACTCCTGGGGCTTGCTCAAATTCATGTCCATCAAGTTGGTGATGCCATCTAACCATCTCATCCTCTGTCGTCTCCTTCTCCTGCCTTCAACCTTTCCCAGCATCAGGGTCTTTTCCACTGTTTAAGCTACATCTTTAAGTGCTGCACATACATTATCTCATCTAAACCCTGTAGCAACTCTAATTACTATTATCCCCACTTAATAGGAGAAAGCTGAGGTATGAAGAGTTTGTAGATAAAGTAATTTTTTTCTTCCAGTTGGATCTAGTTTTTTTATTTTGATTCAACATAATGATGCCTTATTAACAATACTTCTTCAAAACAAAATTGGTTGGGTTAAACAAAAAATTATGTCATGCAAAAACAACTGCCAGAGGTTCTGGTTCCAGGTATGATGGAGTACGCACATGCCACTCTTTCTCTCACTGAACCCAACTATTAAACCTAGACAGATTGCTGAACTCAGATGTTTGAAGCCCTTACAAAGGAAGTATATACTGGCAGGCAGATTGGGCAAAAATGCTAGAATTCAAACTAGTGCCTGGGTTTGATCCTCGGGCTGGGAAGATCCCCTGGAGGAAGGCATGGCAACCCACCCCAGTACTCTTGCCTGGAGAATCCCAGGGACAGAGGAGCCTGGCCGGTGACAGTCCTTGGGGTCGCACAGCTGAGTGACTGAGCACTGCACAGCTGGACTCAGGGTGAGTTTGGTTTCCTTTCCCCTCAGCATTCCCCCCCCCCACCCCCCGCAACCCTGAACTTGAGGCAGCTGAACTTGCACATGCAACGGGAAGATTGGGAGACGCACTCTTCATCAGGCTTGCAAAGAACTTCAAACTTAAAAGCAGAGGAACCTGTCTGCTCAGTGGGTGGTGGGTCTACCTGCTCTTGCTCAGTTGCTCAGTCGTGTCTGATTCTTTTCAACCCAACAGAATGGAGCCCGCCAGGCTCCTCTGTCACTGGGACTTTGCATCCAAGAACACTGGAGTGGGATCTTTCAGACCCAGGGACTGAACCCGAGTTTCCTGCACTGGCAGGTGGATTTCTCACCACTGAGCCCCCTCTTAGAGGTGGAACCAAATCCAGGGCTCCCCTGACCCACTCCCCCATTCCCCCTGCCACCTGGCCCCAGATGCAGGGCAGCTGTGGGAGTGGATAGCTTCTGGCTAGGGGACCGAAAGGGGAGACTAGACAACTGGAAAATATCAGAGAGAGACTGAGGAGGGAGCATCTTGGGAAACTGACCTCAAAGATTATTTACAAGTGCTCAGGCTCAGCCTGACATGCCTGTGTACAGGTTTGGTGCTAATTCGCATACCAAAGACTTGGAGAACTGACTTAAAGGATAGACCTCACCCAGATCCCACACTGATATAAGTGCTGCACACGTTGGACAAATTGAATCAGCATCACTGCAAAGGCTTTGAAAACTAACCTGACGTGGCAACCACAGACCACAAAAAGAGGAATCTGCAGAGTGAACTTCACTAGGTTGGTTATCTGTTAAAACAAAACTAATGTTCCCCATAAGATTGAAACAAATCCAAGTAATATTCAAAATGCCCATGATACAACCCCAAATTACCTGATCGCCAAAGAACCAAGTAAATCTTAACTTGTAATCAACAAACGACAACAATGAGATGACATAGACCTTGGAAAATTTGACAAAAGACTTTAAACAGCCATTATAAAAGGGTTCAGATAAGTAACTGCCAATATTCTCAAAAGGAATATTAAATCAAACACATCAAAGTAGAATCAAGTAGGAATTTAAAAAATGAAAGTAAGATAATCTAAATTTAAAAACTCAATGGATAGAAAGGAATCAGCGAAACTATCTTTCTTTGTATGCTGCATGATTATCTATGTAGAAAATCCCAAGAAATCTATTAAAAAAAAACTCTCAGAACTAATTAGGGAACTTAGGAAGATCACAAGATACAAAGTATATACATACAAGTCATATTTCCATACTGTATAACTTAAAGTGTTACATAAAATATACAATATGTAAAACTAAACTATTAAATACAATACCATTTATTTGGGGGGTAATAAAAGTTCCAGAAATAGAGAGGGCTAATTGTTGTACAATATCATAAATGTACTTGATGCACACTTTAAAGTGGTTAAAATAAGACAGTGGGTTAATGTTGAAATCAGAGGAAATTTTAAAATATCTTGAGAAAAATGACCATGAAAACACAACCATACAAAATCTACTGAAGGCAGCAAAAGTGGTCCTGAGAGGGATGTTCATAGCGACACAGTCCTTCTTCCAGAAAAAAAAAAGGTAAGTACCAAATAAAAAACTCAACACACCATCTAAAAGAATTAGATAAAAAGAATACATTTGAATCAGTTCTAAGGAGGTGGATGGAACTGAAGCCTATTATACAGAGTGAAGTAAGCCAGAAAGATAAACACAAATAAAGTATACTAACGCATATATATGGAATTTAGAAAGATGGTAAAAATAACCCTGTTTACGAGACAGCAAAAGAAACACTGATGTATAGAACAGACTTTTGGACTCTGGGACGGGGAGAGGGTGGGATGATTTGGGGGAATAGCATTGAAATATGTATAATGTCATATTTGAAACGAGTCGCCAGTCCAGGTACCATGCCCCATAACAGATGCCTGGGGCTGGCGCACTGGGACGATCTGGAGAGAGGGTATGGGGAGGGGGGAGGGAGGAGGGTTCAGGATGGGGAGCACGTGTATACTGGTGGCGGATCCATCTCTATGTATGGTAAAAGCAATACAATATTGTAAAGTTAAGCAAAATAAAAATAAATAAATAATAAAAAATAAATAAAAGAATTAGAAAAAGTACAAACAAAACCTAAACTCAGCAGAAGGAGGAAAATAATCAAAGAGGAAATAAATAAAGCAGAGTTTAACCAAAACAATAGAAAAAAACAATAAAGCCAAGGGCTGGTTTTTTTTGGAAGGATAAACAAAATTGACAAACCTCTGGTGAGGCTCCCCAAGAAAAACATGATAGAAAAGAAATAACAACCGAAATGCAGATACACAAAAAACCCTTAAGAGAATACTATGCACAATTATACACCAGCAAACTGGACAACCAAGAGTTGGAGAAAGTGGGTGGAAGAAGCAAGTCTCAGAAGTAACACGTTATGGTGTGTTCTTGGAGAGACAAAACTATTGTACTGAAGACCAGATCAATGGTTTCCAGGGGCTAGGGGTAGAGAAAGGTGTAAGTATAAACGGATATCATGTTGAGTGTGTTTGCACAAATATTTGTGTGTGTGTGTTACGTATATACCGTCGTTTAGTCACTAAGTTGTGTTGGACTTTTGCGACCCCATGGACTACAGCTTGCCAGGCTCCTCTGTCCATGGGGTTTTCCAGACAGTTTTGTAGGAGTGAGTTGCCATTTTCTTCTCCAGGGGATCATTCTAGACCAGTGATCAAACTCAAATCTCTTGCACTGCCAGGGAGAGTCTTTACCACCAAGCCACCGTGGAAGTCCCTGTGCGTATACATGTATGTCAAAATTCACAGAACTGGGCACACACACGTGCAGTGTGCTGATTTTACTTTATGACATTGTTTTTAAGTGCAGTGAAGACCCACTAAGCCAACAGCAGCACCCCTGCCTTTTCCCTGAATTGAAGCATCAAGCACATTGTTATAAAATGTCTCTGAAGTTTGGAGATGTTTCTGGAAATCAGGGAAAGCTGCTGGCTCCTCACCTACGTGTTTTTGATGGCGAGTGAGTGCTCAGTGGCTCAGCCAGGAGGCTGACGGGGGAACGCAGGGTGGAGCACAGCTGCGAAAGGCGGAGTGAGGACGCGGCCACCCCAGGTCGCCATGGCTCCGGGGATCCAAGCAAAATCCCAGCTAGTTTCTGTGACCCGAGCGAGGCTGACTGGGCGATGGGAGCCAACAGCTCGCCCTCGTGATCACTTTGCAAAGCAGGGTTGCCAGCCTGAAAGGATACAACGTGTCCTGCTGGCAGGAGCCGCAGGGAAGTTTGACTGCCCTCCAAGGCTCTTTAGGTTTCACTGTATTGGAGTTGAATGCTGACGCTGAAAACCCTGTATGCCACCGACACTGAAATCTCCCTTTTAGCAGAGGCCATTAAAAGCAGAATGATGGTGGTCTAAGTCACGGGCACGTCCCTCCACCCAGGCGGTACCCAACTGTGGCTGAGTCTGCACGCCCTGTCGAGATTCAGACCAGGGAATATGGCCCCAGAGCAGGGCCAACGAAGGAGCGGCCACCCAGCCTGCTGGCCTCTGTAGGAAGGTGGTCCCCTGCCCTCCAGCTCTACCGTTGCTTCTGCAGATGGTGCTGCTCAAAGGAAAAACAGAACGAGGAAAGCAGGGTGTGCCAGGCTCTGAGACTCTATCCACACAGAACAGCAGCTGCTCCAGAACAGAAAACTCACCTGAACAGCACGGGGAGAGACTGAAGCTTTCAGAAAAGTCTAGGATTTAAAGCAGGATCAGATGAGATGGAAGTCCTTTATTCAATGAGATCAAACAGAACCCCCTCCCTGCCTGCCCCAGTACCTAGTGGGATTATGAGAACGAGTTTATAATCAGGTGTTCAAAACCACTAAAAATGTTCTAGGCTTGTGCAATGCTGAGTTGAGATCTTCAATCACTCCCATGACAGAAAGAAGAAAGGTTAGGAAAGAGATTCTGGAGAAAAGAAAAAGCGAGAGATTGGAAAGAAATGGCTGGTCATGGCAAGCGCCCAGTTTTCCTTTCTCTTGGATCAGTTTCCTTGTTTCCAGCCTGCTGAAGTCCCTGGCAGGCCTCCATGGCTGGCCTTCCGTCCAGGGTGCCCACCCAGCCGGCTTCTGTCTCCTGTAACCTCTGCTCAAACCTCTGCATGGAAACCTCTGGCCTTGCTCTGTGCCCAGCGCCGCATCCCAAGCCACAGCCCTAAGAACCGATGGGGGAATGAGCATGCATGGGCTGTGTCCCCCCTGGGCCTGACCTGAGTGCCTTCGACCAGAGAAGTCCTCCATGTCGCTGACTTCAGGTGACAACCTCTATGTTCTAGGTGATGCATGGAGGACCCTGATTTCCTGCAACCTCAGGTTTTGTGGAGATGGGGTTTGTCTTCCACTTTCTTTGTGAATAATGGAGGCCAAAGGAAGCGCCCGAGTTTTGATGTTTGAAGATTTAAAGAATACGTGTTTCAGGTGAATAGAGGAAAACTTAAAAAAAAAAGTTTAAAATTGGAGTTTCCAAGAGGTGTAGGCGCATCTACATAATTTGCTGTCATGTGTGCAAGCTCAGTTGTTTAGTTGTGTCTGTCTCCTGATGACCCCATGGACTGTAGCCCACCAGGCCCCTCTGTCCACGGGATTCTCCAGGCAAGAATACTGGAGTGGGTAGCCATTCCCTTCTCCAAGGGATCTTCCTGACCCAGGGATCGAATCCAGGACTCTCACATTGCAAGCGGATTCTTTACGGCTGAACCTCTAGGGAAGCTGGATTTTTCTGTCACTATCTCTTTTTTATTAATATGTGGAAAACTACAGCCTCACGTGCAGGATTACTGATTCCTCGTGGCTGTCATCACGGAGACCTGGATTTTTACATGCAGCTCAACATCAGCTGATTAGGACGACCGGCAGAGCTTGTCAGTGTCACATGTGTGTACATATTGAAGACCACTGACCATCGCCTCATCTCACTCCTATTTTTCACTTCTAGGATGGGATTCTCCGGAGTAAAGGGGGACAGGACAGGTGATACATGGAAGCAACAGGCCTGCGAAGACCGGGGGCTGAGGAATGGCAGGTGACTCAGGATGCCCACCCCAGCACCTAGATGTCTCTTTGGCAAGGCGACAACTGCCCCTTCCTACAGGCTCCTGTCTTGTACCTGCTCTGACTGGCACTTTCTTTGGTCCCTTTCAATCAGCCGTGAAGCACAGTAGGCAACTTTCATCAGCCTGGGCTTTCTCCACGGCCTTGGCAGGCTTCCCAGGCATCAGCCAGGTGCCTGCCCCCCACCCCAGGCGTCTGTCCAGCCCCTTCGTCCTCACTGCTCCCCAGTTTCCATCACAGCATAGAACTTCCTAAAAAAAATAAGTGAAGTCATAGCTTGCAGTCTTTATAAACAAACACACACACAATCATACCACACTTACAAAACAAACATGCCAAAGAGACAGAGTAATCTAGTTAGTCAAGAGCCATATAGATACAGAATATTGGGGGGGGGGGTGGCGGGGAGAACATGGCCAATAATTTAATTAAGAAAAAATTAACAAAATAACTCAATAAGTATATTAGATCACATACTTATTAGTTGAATCATCACTTCGTGGCAAATAGATGGGAAAAATATAGAAGCAGTGACAGATTTTATTTTCTTGGGCTCCAAAATCACTTCAAACGATGACTCAGCCGTGAAATTAACAGATGCTGCTTGGAAGGAAAGTTATAACAAACCTAGACAGCATATTAAAAAGCAGAGACATCACTTTGCCAACAAAGTCCGTATAGTCAAAGCTATGATTTTTCCAGTAGTCATGTACGGATGTGAGAGTTGGACCATAAAGAAAGCTGAGCACCAAAGAACTGATGCTTTCGAATAGTGATGCTGGAGAAAACTCTCGAGAGTCCCTTGGACTGCAAGGAGATCAAACCAGTCAATCCTAAAGGAAATCAACCCTGAATATTCATTGAAAGGACTGATGCTGAAGCTAAAGTTCTAGTACTTTGGCCACCTGATGCAAAGAGCCAATTCACTGGAAAAGACCATGATGTTGGGAAAGACTGAAAGCAAAAGGAGAAGGGGATGTCAGAGGATGAAATGGCTAGGTAGCATCACCAACTCAATGGACATGAATCCGATCAAACTCCAGAAGATACTGAAGGACAGAGAAGCCTGGCATGCTACAGTCCATGGGGTCGAAAAGAGTCAGACATGCCTTAGAGACTGAACAACAATGTTAGTTCACAAATATTGAGCTTCAGTCAGGAGACAGATATTACTATTGTGCTTGCCGGCTAGTGAGTTTGTTAGATACGCATAAAAACATCACTTTGCAGACTTTACTCACAATACTCACGCAACTTAGAATGTTCTCCCACCCCTTATTTTATTTTTGGTTGTGCTGGGTCTTATTTTCTGTGCTTGGGCTTTCTCTAGTTGTGGCAAGAGGGGGCTTCTCGTGTTGCGGAGCACAATCTCTAGGTACATGGGCCTAGTTGCTCTGTGTGACGTGGAATCTTCCCAGACCAGGGATCAAACCCCCGTCCCCTGCATTGGCAGGTGAATTCTTAACCACTGACCACCAGAGAAGTCACCTTATCCCTTAAACACCTCTTCCTTCAAAGTCATGTCCCATCTCCTCCCCAAACTTGCCAATGACATAACTTCTCCCCCATCCCGGGTAAGACTCACTGCATTCAGAAATGTAAGCTCACCTACGTGCCTGACTTGCCCTCCAACGTGTCTCCCCAAGAGCCCTGCAAACTCCGTGGGGACAGTCACCATTCCCGACACTTCTCCAGTTTCCTTCATTGCACCTCACACATCCAGGGCACAAACAAACTCAATCATTTGTTAAATCTTCAAGCTTGTGACTACGCCATGTATCTCTCTGAGTAGACAACCGAAAAGAAAACGCAAGATCTGACGACCCTAGACACAGGGGTCCCACTAACAGCAGAAAGGGAGGGGCCAGTTCACGTGCTGAATCTTACAGTCCTGCCTCGAGCTGCACTGCGGCGGTCCTCACTCTGCGCTGGTCAGTGGGAGGGGAAGATGGGTAGAAGGCTGTCTCCTTCCTCAGGATGCAGCAACAGACCAGCAACGAACCGCTGTTTCCCCAGCTTGACCCTCTTCCACACCACCTGCCCAGTTTTTGTTGCATATGAATAACATCTGTTCAATTCCTAACATTTTTTTAATGTAAATGGTTTTAAAGGGAATCTTTAGAATTACTATCAAAAAATGGCAAACCAGTATCATTTTCTGGAAATAGAAGGTTTATACTAATATTCTGTAAAATATTAACATGCAACTTTAAAAATGAAAATAATAAAGTTGTGTTACTACCTAAGGTCCATACTTTTGGAAAACATCATACTACATCAAAATCCACACTGACCAATAAGATTACCTTGCATTTCACACAGATGTTACTATGTACCTATGTTGGGACCCACATTTGAAAAATCAGTCTTTTTAAAGAAGTCATATTTATCTGATTTGATCTGCTTTGTCCCAAATACCAGAGAAAAGAAAATTTTCTACCATTCAAAATTAGTCAAGGAAAAAGTATATTGGCCCTACAAAAGTAAACACGCTAATAGATATTCAGCAAAAACCGAAAAACAGTAGTTTCTGAAAACAGGAAAAATGAAGTTTTTACTACTCTGAGTATTTTCTAAATTGGACATTCTAGTTAGCTGACTTTAATTATAGCTAACCAAGGGTTACCAGACAATAGGTTAATGTTATGGTGACTGGTAAAAACACTTTTGAAAATATGAAGGAATAATTTCTGTTAAGTTTCTCTGAAGATCTGTGATACCGCGGGGGCCCAGGCTAAACCTTGTCAATGATCCTGAGCACGGGTTCTGAGTGGCCCTCAGTTTTACTGCCGGGATTTCATTCTGCAATCCCCAAAACTGCAGCGAGATAGGTACTGTCATCCTCTTTATGCAGATGGACGAACTGAGCCATCAAGGAATGCAGTAACTCGTCTGGAGACAAAAACTGACAGGGACTCCCAGCCACGCCCATCTGATTTCAAAATTCACATCTTAATCCCAAGGGTAGCAGAACGGCTTGCCCAGCACCCGGCCTGAGGGGCACTGCCAACGTGACACTCCTTCGTCTTAAAATGACTGAGTTGGGTTTTATTTTTCTTTCAACACTTCGTAATCTGTCAATTTCCCTTAAGCCTTAGATACAATACAAAAAATAATTCGAGTTCATTGAGAACTCCAGGTGACTGAACTCTAGCTAATTAAGCTTTAATAGTATGTAATTGCTAATAATTAAAGATGCTTTTATGTGTGCTCAGAAAAAGTAATATTGGACATGGTCATGCTTAAATTGCTTCTTTTGAAGTTAAGGTGGAAACATTTTAATAACACTGGAGGACTCTAAACGTGGCCCAGCAGACCCTTCTCCTGAAGGTTTTGAAGTCTTCCTGAGCCAAAAAATGTCCAGGTAAGCCGTGTACAACTGCTCGTGGTATCAGGACAAAAAGTCCACCTTCCCACTTACATTACTTCCTCATTATTCCTGCATTTCTCCTAAGTATGTGATTCCTAGAATTGAGTAAAAAAAAAAAAAAAAAACTTACTATAATCCATGCCTCTGTGAGTTGGGCACGACTGAGCAACTAACACTCACTTACTTACTGTGACTCTGGCTAGAATTATTCTATTATTAAAGCAGCAAACATCTACTCTTATCGCCACCCAATTGATACCAGGTGGAAGCACATTAAAATCATTACAGAGTTTTCTTACTCGAGGCTTATTAGAAAATGAGGTTACACACCCATCCCACTTCTGAGAAAAGTTGACTTGAAGCTGATTTTATTTCTCATAAATCCCAATAACCTCTGACTGTACAACCACTGTTGAATCACAACACAGTTTTTCCTTCTCAAAGACGTTAGCATCTTTGGGGCAGAGGGACGGCACAGCACTGGAGCGCCCTTGCAGCGCCAGCTCGTGTAGCCCGTGAGCTGGCCCGGGGCCTGCCTCCCACCTCTGTCCCCCGCTCGTCCTGGTGCCCTTCCTATGGACTCAGCTGAGACTGGGGTACAGCTTCCTGTGCCCACATCCAGGGCTTCCCCAACTAGCTGTGGGGGCGTGGCTGTCCCCTCTTGTGTCTTGATGTCTTTTGTCTGTAAGCAGAGTGACCCACTCCACATTTCTCGCCTGGGAAATCCAGTGGATGGAGGAGCCTGGCAGGCTGCAGTCCATGGGGTTGCAGAGTCGTACACAACTGCGTGACTGAGCGCACACGCACAGAAACTATAAAAGATCCTGTTTGATGAGGTTCTTGTGAAGATGAAATGAGACAATCCATATAACACCTGTGCATACGTAATGACATATATGATGACACATACTACATGCTCAGTACATGTTAGCTCTTATTATTAACCTGGAGAGCCCTCCGGGCAAGAGGTTTTTCCCACCCACTCAGACCAGGTCGGGTACCCCCACTACATACGTCTACAGCATCTTGACCTTCCTCGTAACACGTATCATACTTTTAACAACCCATACAATGCCTGTTTTTTCAGCTAGATTAATACACTACAGAGGTAGGTCTGTCTTTTTTTTTTTTTTTTTTAAATCCCTAGCGTCTAGCACAGAGCCTGCAACTGAAAATTTGTTAAGGGAGTGAAAGTTGATTGCGGAAGCTGTGAGATAGATGAGTTCTTTCAGTAGACATTCAGTCGTCAGTTTTAAAAACTGATCAGTTTGCAGGAACTATGAATTGAGAGAAATTTGTAGGGTGCCACACCTCAGTTTGTGACATAATTTGAAAAAAACAATTAATAACAGTAGTGGTACCTAAGTTGTCCATACCCTCTCTGCTTTATAGTATATTCATACCTATTACTCCACCTCAGAGGCTCACAGAGCCATCTCATCCAAAGCTTCCTGTGAGAGATGAGGAAGCGGAAGGCCATCGCTTCACACAGAGTCACCGCATCCTCCAAACGCCTCCCACAGACTGGGCACCGGGGAAGCCCTTGGACTCTCACCACATGTTCTATGATGCATCAGCTTGAATCACAACTTGTGAGGGGAAAATTGCACGTGTATGCTCAGTCGTGTCCAGCTCTTCACGATTACAGGGACTGTAACCCACCAGGCTCTTCTGTCTGTGGGATTTCCCAGGCATACTGGAGTGGGTTCCCATGCCCTCCTCCAGGGGATCTTCCCAACCCAGGGATCAAACCTGCGTCTCTTGCATTGTAGGTGGATTCTTTACAGCTCAGCCACTGGGGAAGCCCATGAGGGGATAAGAAATTGCACAAAAACGGGCAGATGGAGCTAGAAGGGGGAACAACAGTTCCATGTTCCAGACAAGTGGTGATGCTCCAGGCTTGGGGTGAGAGCTTTGTCTTATACTGAAGTGAACCACAGCCCCCAGGGCCTTGCAGGCAAGAGCTGCTCTATAGGGACCCACAGCAGTTGCCAGCAGGCAACTCATCTCCTCCACCGGAGCCAATGGGTGACTGCTGGGCCCACCGACTTGGCCCGCTGTGTATTGTCCGTCCAGCTTGGAGAAGCATGACCAGCAATCTATCCCTTCTGTCCACTGCAGACACCTCCCTTTAGCTGAGCCAAATGAAAATCCCTCCATCGGTTGGCACACAGGAAACGCCTTCTGAAAATCACATGGAAGAGAATCAGCCTCCCCACACTTGAACGTTGGGTCCATCCATTCATGACTCAGGCCCACGTGCTGGGAACAAAGGTGCCCCAGTTTTGGCTCTTCCGTGGCCTCATGTGGGGGACACCTACCTGGCAGAGCCCTCAGAACACCTGAGCAGAGTGGGTGGCCCCCAGAGATGCTTAGTATCAATAATAGCAGAGTTGAAATGGGTGCTGCTAAGGTCAGGGACTTTTTAAAAATAAAGTGAGACTCAGAGAGTCTTTAAATCTCACTTTAGTCTTGGACTCATTTGAAAAGATCCTGAAGCTGGGAAAGATCGAAGGCAGAAGGAGAAGGGGACGACAGAGGATGAGATGGTTGGATGGCATCGCCAACTCAATGGACATGAGTTTAAGCAAGCTCCAGGAGTTGGTGGTGGACAGGGAGGCCTGGCATGCTGCGGTCCATGGGGTCGCAGAGAGTCAGACAACACTGATTGACTGAACAGTCTTGGACAGCAAGCGGAAGGCGGTCCAAGCGCCTCAGTGCAGCCACACACCAAGCCCCTGAGCCGGCTCGCTGTAACCATGAGGCCAGAGCTGACCTCTCCTCTCTGCACCTCTGCTTCCTCTCAGGGCTGCTCTTGACCGCTGAGCATTCCAGGGAGTCTCTCCCACCTTCCGTATCGCTGTCTTGGGTGCCCTGCCCCCAGATCTGGATATGCTTCATAACTGTGTAGAAATGTCTAATTTTCCATCATACTCAGCCCACAGCTCCCAGGGGGACATGTCACACACCCTGAATTAACACCAAGCTAATGTTGGGCAAGTTGTTCTAAACGGTCTAAACTCAGCAAAAAAGAATAGCCATCGGCATCATAATTATTTACTTTCAGCAGCCTGAATGCAAATGTCATTAAATCTTTACTACGGTTGTAGTCAATGCCATTCATTTTCACCTGTAGTTTCAAAGAATTACACAGGGGAGCTTTGCAATTTCATATGAATGATACATCTTATACATGCTGTGGGACCTACCGGCCTGTGAAAACTGCGTGAAGCAGTTTCCACGAGGGCTTAGCCTGCTTGAAAAAACTTAAGAACAAAGCTTCATTCTTCCTAAGGGGGAAGGAAAGAGGACTAAGAGATTAGGAAGAGAGGGCAGCCAAGGAGCCAGCCAGACTCAATGGAAGTGCTTGGGCAGGAGCTGGACTTATGCAAAATTCAACAAATTATGCCCGCATTAAGAGCAAGGCTGTGCAAACGTGGATCCCACCTTCAAGTACAGGAGGTAAGATTTGTCCATAAATACTTGAACCTGAGTTGCAAGTCACAGGATAGGCTATCATAATACCTGTAATCTAGACCTGTATCTCCTTTGGGCAGGAACCATGCTAGCTGCTGATATCCACTATAAGAAGACACCATAAAAAGAAAATTCACAACGGAGGGCACAAAGAGAGTAAGGCCAGGAAAGCAAAGTCATTCACCCAAGGTCACTCAGCTAGTGGTCTTCAACACCAGCCCCATCTCCAAACAAGGGCTGCTGAGTAAACCACGGTATACCACCTAAGATTGAATTTCAGATAAGGTGAAAGTCGCTCAGTCGTGTCCAACTCTCTGTGACCCCAGGGACTGCTGCCTGCCAGGCTCGTCTGTCCTTAAGATTCTCCAGGCAAGATTATTGAAGTGGGTTGTCATTCCCTTCTCCAGGGGATCTTCCCCACCCAGGGATCAAACCCAGGTCTCCCTCATTGCAGGCAGATTCTTTCACATCTGAGCTACCAGGAAAGCCCTTTTACAGCTCTTTCAGAAGTTTAGATAAACAACAAATATTTATACTAAAAAGTGTTAAGTATGTCTCAAATAACTGCTATTTTTATTTGCTAAATTTGGCAACCCGTCTCCAAATCTCGTCCTTGAAAGCTACTGTTAGGTACAATGGATTTCTGGTTAGGAGTGATATGGACTATTGCCGATATGTGAGATTGTGATCGAAATATATCTTCCATCTTGCCCTGTTTCTGGCCCAGAGCGCCTAAAACCCTTGGAATTTCCTAAGCCAGAAGATCCAAGGAGGCATCCTTTGTTATGTTAATGAGATGACTCTGGGGATGTTCCTAAGGAGGGGGTTGGTGTCAGAGGAACCAACTGATCCAAGTTGAAACTTTCAGTCCCTCCCCCACCCTACCTATGGAGAGAAAGGGGCTGGAGACTGAGTTCAATCAATGATGTATTCAATTGCACCTTGCCACCAAAAGGCTGGGTTCAGAGAGCTTCCCAGTTGGTGAACACTCAGAGGTCTCAGGGAGTGGCATCCCCAGAGGTCATGGAAACCCCGCGCCCTCTCCCCAGACTTTGCCCTCTGCATCTCTTCCACCTGGCTGATCCTAAGTTATGTCCTTTATCATAAACCAATGATCTAGCAAGTAGATGTTTCTCTAAGTTCTGTGAGCCGCTTGAGCAAGTTAACTGTACCTGAGGCAGGGGCCCAGTGGAACCTCCCACCTATAGCTGGTGGGTCAGAGGCACCAGCGACAGTCTAGACCTGTGAGGTATGTCCAAGGGAGGGCAGGGCCAGTCTTACAGGACCCATCCCTTAACCTGTGGGATCTGATGCCATCTCCACACAGGCAGCGTCAGAACTGAACTGAATTGTAGGTACCCAGCTGGTGTCTGAGAATGGCTCAGTCTTTATAGGCCAGTAGGTCCCATCCCGGAGAAGGCAATGGCACCCCACTCCAGTACTCTGCCTGGAAAATCCCACGGACAGAGGAGCCTGGTAGGCTACAGTCCATGGGGTCGCTAAGAGTCGGACACGACTGAGCGACTTCACTTTCTCTGTTCACTTTCATGCATTGGAGAAGGAAATGGCAACCCACTCCAGTGTTCTTGCCTGGAGAATCCCAGGGACAGGGGAGCCTGGTGGGCTGCTGTCTATGGGGTCGCACAGAGTCAGACACGACTGAAGTGACTTAGCATAGCATAGCATAGGTCCCATCCCATGTATAAGATGTATTGTTCACATTAAATTGAAAACCCTCCCCATGGCAGAATCTGGAGCAGAAGTAGACCTTGTTATTAATAGTTAATTATTAATTTTTATTAATTTTAATAAAATTAAGTGTTAATTTTTATTATTAATAAAATAGGTGTGCCAGCCCTGTTTTAGATGAATCATAGTGGCTACTAGAGGCATAGACAAAACTGTCATGTAAAAGATTATTTGTTTTTAATATTTGTTCTGTTAAACACAAGGCTGCTGCTGCTGCTAAGTCGCTTCAGTCGTGTCCGACTCTGTGCGACCCCATAGACGGCAGCCCACTAGGCTCCTCCATCCCTGGGATTCTCCAGGCAAGAACACTGGAGTGCGTTGCCATTTCCTTCTCCAATGCATGAAAGTGAAAAGTGAAAGTGAAGTCACTCAGTCATGTCCGACTCTTAGCGACTCCATGGACTGCAGCCTACCAGGCTTTTTCGTCCATGGGATTTTCCAGGCAAGAATACTGGAGTGGGGTGCCATTGCCTTCTCCAAAACACAAGGCAAGGGGCCCCAAATGGAATCACTTAGGCTGAGCTTCCCATCACCAAACCCAGACTTGACTGCAGTTTCAGCCTCTCCCAGGAATGGAGTCTTAAACTAGTTCATCGATCACCTGGTCAGCACTAGTGAGATCATCTGCCTGAGGGACCCCTGCACCCCCTTCAGGACTGACCGTGACACACGCAGCCCACGGTTTACTGGTCTAACTTCCTCATTCTCACCTCCTTGTGACTGCAAAAGTCTTTCATCTTCTGCAGCTCCTTGGAGACCCTATCTGCTTAGACGGGATGCTGCCTGATTCATGAAATCGTTGAACGAAACACACTAAGATTTTTACAATTGACTAAATTGAATCTTGTTTTTTGACGATTCTGAGAGTGGTAAGCCTTGTCATATTTAAATCTTTCTCAACACCATCAGCAAAATCATTTGAGCATCTGTTCCCCAAATATACATATTTGTATATGATTGATGTGTTAATATGCTCATATTAATATACCTTGCACATTTTGAAACACAAAATAAAAATTTTAAAGGTAAGATATAAAAATACAGTAGTACCATCTCCTTCTTCCTATACCCAAAGGACTGTCCTGCCCACCCACTTTGGACACTGGTGCTATGCTGTGCTTAGTTGTGTCAGACTCTTTGTGACCCCAATGGACAGGAGCCATCAGGCTCCCCTATCCGTGGGGATTTTCCAGGCAAGAATACTGGAGTGGGTTGCCATGCCTTCCTCCAGGGAATCTTTCCCAGCCAGGGATTGAACGCAGGTCTCCCGCATTGCAGGCAGATTCTTTACTTACATATGAGCCACCAGGGAAGCCCTGGACACGGCCAGACACCCTCAAGACTCATAATAACTAAGATTTAGTGAACACCTACATGCAGCTTTCTCCCGGGGTCTTTGCACCAGTTCACAGAGCCCCTATTTGCCTTTGGTGAACACTGGGATGAGGGGCTACTTCAGAGGTTCAGGGACCCCCTGTGTCCCACTCTGACCAGCTGAGACCTGCAGAGCTGCGCTCTCACAGCCGCGCTGGGGCAGGTGTACTGCTGCTGGAGGTGGGGGTGATGCACCCCCACTTTACTGAAGAAATTGTGGATGACATTTGCCTGCCGTGACACAGTCAATGTGCTTGCTTTGGAATCTGAGCCCTGATCACAGGATATGTGCTTCTTCCTGTTTTACCATATATTCTAAGATACCTCTGAACTGGAATCCAAGTATAAATAAAATAAAAATAAAAAGAACACTGGAACTAACTAAGCAGACTTGAACCCAGGGTACCAACAGAGTTTTATCGAATGCATTTGTGTAAAATCCAAATTTTCTTTCACTCTTTTTTTTTTTTACTCTAGGTAGACCTGGCCTAAGTGTTTTGAGTATGTGGTCTAACAATGAAAACCTCTTCAAAACATTCTTGAGGGGCAGGATCCTTTGTTAACACGGACTTGTGCCCAGGAGTTTTCTGTGCTGGGAACTAGGTCTCGTCAGGACTTCCCCATCCGTCAGACACACTGAGGAGTCGGGTGTCTGGGGAGAGGACAGGGAAGAAGGGAGCCCTGTGTCTCCCTGGGGCTGTTGAGGGGCAGCCCCGGGCACAGGGCGGGGGCGAGGGGAGTTTTCAGGGGTGGGAGGGGAATAAAGGGGCGGGGATGAAGCAGAGGCGGTTGTATTTCTGAAAGGACGCCAGGAATCTGTTGGCCAGGATGTTACAGGCTTTTCTATTCTGCCCACCACTTCCCAGCCTTGTCTTTAGGATCCTGAGGCCCCTGACATCACTCTTCCAACTACAGAGAGCTCTCCTGTTTCCTACATTTCTAAGCTTAAATTTTCCTGTTTCTCCAGGCCCCATCGGTTCTGGAGAGTGAGTGATGAAGTCACAGGGAATTCAGATGTTGAGTGTATATATAACAGAAATTATGATTAAGCAAAGAACACATAACCTCTGTCTTTCTAGGCAGAGATAGGGGAGGGTATTTGGGCTACGGAGGAAGAGGGAAGCCCCCATTCCCCTTCGTGGGAGGGAGTGACTTCTGGGCTGTCACTCTTCCAGAGGCAGAGAGTCCAGCCCCCACTAGCCTGGGACACAGAAGCACCACACAGCGGGGGCTGCACTGCAAGGGGAAAGACACAGTTAGCAGAAGGTTCTGGAAGACAGAGAACTAGTCCAAGACGGGGTCCCCAGTATCTGCAAAGTCCATGCCAGGTATGCTCCCAAGTACTTTAAATGCTCGTAGGAACTTAATCCTCATTTTCTATCAGGCAGGTCCTCATTTAACCTCTGTTTTACAGAGGAGCAAACGGAAGCACAGGGAGACTAAGTAAGTAACTCACTAAGGCCACCTGGAGGGGGCGCAGGCCGAGTCCACCTCCCACCAGCCTGGCTCCTGGGGCGGCTCTATGGGGAGCCTTGAGAGCCACTGAGAGCCAGTAGCATGGGAGTTTGCAGCTGGCTCTTTAGTGTGATTTTAACACGAGAATGAAATGGCTCTCGCTCTGAGCATGCTGATGGATTTTGATGCCTGCTAGAGAGTCAGGCGGAGAAGGCAATGGCAACCCACCCCAGTGTTCTTGCCTGGAGAATCCCAGGGACGGGGAAGCCTGGTGGGCTGCCGTCTATGGGGTCACACAGAGTCGGACATGACTGAAGTGACTTAGCATAGCATAGAGAGTCAGGAGAAGGCAGTGGCACCCCACTCCAGTACTCTTGCCTGGAAAATCCCATGGACAGAGGAGCCTGGAAGGCCGCAGTCCACGGGGTCACTAAGAGTTGGACACGACTGAGTGACTTCACTTTCACTTTTCACTTTCATGCATTGGAGAAGGAAATGGCAACCCACTCCAGTATTCTTGCCTGGAGAATCCCAGGGACAGAGGAGCCTAGTGGGCTGCCGTCTAGGGGTAGCACAGAGTCGGACACGACTTAAGTAACTTAGCAGCAGCAGCAGAGAGTCAGGAATAACTTATTTTGTTTTTTCCTGCTGCTAACAGTCTGCTGCTGCTGCTGCTGTTAAGTTGCTTCATCCATTTTCTCATCAGGGGAAGACGGTACCACCAGCTGCACAGACAGACCCAGGGACGCTGCGGGGGCAGCGGAATGGTTCTCCGGCTGGTCTTGGGACTAAGAGGCCTGAGGGGTCTTAATAAACATGAGGGTTCTGTCTGGGAGGGAAAGAGGCGGGAAAGCCAGTCTGCAGGTGACTGTTGTGAACGACGTGTTAGTGTCCCAAATTTCTAAACGTCATTTTTGTTCAGGAGCCACACAGGGACTGCTTCCTTGCTGGATCACCTGCTTCGATTTGCCAACAGCAGGTGCAGCCCCGAGCATGCTGGTCCATTCACAGAATCTTCTCAGAGACATCCGTCTCCCCGCTTCCCTACTAGAAAGAGCTTCCTAGTCACTGATTGGTCCAGCACCCCGTCTCTGCGTTTCTTAGCAACGCCTCCCAAAGCTGCCCTGTTCAGTTGCCGGCAAGCCTGCCTCCTGGGAAAAAAGAATTACCCAGGTCAGGTTAGGATCCCTCTAACGCACCGGCTGCTGTCTATGGGGTCGCACAGAGTTGGACACGACTGAGGTGACATAGCAGCAGCAGCAGCAGCAACACACAGAAATGACACTCTGTGTCCAGACTTTCTGGTCCTGCTTTCAAATTCTCCAAGGTTGCATTAAATGATGCCTACTTTTTTTTGATGCTGGAATATGTGCTTCTCTCGCAGATATTTTATTCTTTTCAGGAAATAGAGTTAATTATTTTAAATTTTTTTTTATACTTTCGAATAAAAGATATAAACTAACAAGCCAGAAATCTTAATTTTTTCAGTTTGGAAAACATTCACTCTCTCCCTATACATATATATGATCACACAATTGTTATATTCCTTCAGAATGAATCATAAAATTCACTCTGGACTCAGAAAAACCACAAATGCAAACCCTCTCTAAGTTCTATCAGTCCACCAAGTCTTCCTCCCTTCACTCAGATGGCCCATCTCCATCAAGAATCTTCTCCTGACCAAATGGAACAGAGATGGTGACTTTTCTCAAATTATGATGTGCAAATAGTAACTTGCACAGCTTGCCTATTCAGCTATTACCCTACTGTTGACCTACTAGTAAACCTTTATTCTGATGTTTCTTGCACATGTATATGTCTAAAAATGCCTCTTTGCATATACATCTGTCTGCCTCAAACATTAAGCTTAAAGTAGGAAAAGAAACTTCTGCCTCTGTTTCATGTTTTATAAAGGACCTATGGAAACATTTAGTAAATTCTTTTAATAATGCTTAAAGTAGGTTACACGTAGTCAACAGTGTAAGTCCTACCGTTACTTGTAACTGGATTTGTGTGGCACGTTTTTCTCAAAGGGCTCTAGAGGCTAGGAACGAGTTGGCACAATAAACAAAGGCGGCCTATCCCCAGTGGCTCACAGAACAGCACAGAGGTGGCTGGAGCGCAGTTTGCAGAGAACTGTGAGGACCGTTCTCATCCTGTCACTTATTAAAACAGACAGGATGAGAAGGGACAGATGCTGCCATGAGCTTTCTAAAATGGCCTGAAAAGTACACTGACTTATTTGAGTTGAAAATATTAGAGGTTATTTAAAGCATGGAGTAAACCTAGTTCTTGAGGAGAACAGTTACTGCTATTGGGTGGGGGGTGGTCATTACTCACAAAATAGATTCAGAAAGCTAGGTCACCAACCTCAGCCAGAAATATTACTGTCATTCTTTGGCTATGGGCCCACCCAAGAACTCCTTAAATATTAGGCCAAGTCACAAAATAAATACATTTTCATAAAAACACCACTATGCTAAATTTATGACCCCGAAGATAGTTTGAAATTTTATTCTACTTTGGGTTGACTCCAACGTCGACAACCAGCCCTTGCTTGCTGAATCATTGGCGTGGACACCTCCCAGTTCACTGCCTGCAAATGTGAACAGGAGGAATGAGATCGCATAAGGAAAGAAGAGAAAGAACTGGTCAAAGAGAAGCTTGCTTAGTGTGGTTTCGTCATAACTTCGAAGTTGAGAAATGTTCAGGGAGCGCCTACTATGTGCAACACATGTTATAATATTCAAAAAAGGGGAGTATCTATCTAAATCATAAACACTATGCATTAGAACAAGTTTAACTTGTTGAGGTTACAAATATGGAAAATATCTGCTCTCCTGTCTATCATTAGAAGGCAGCTTCCTTTGGGGAAATCTCAAATCCTTGAGTAGCTGGACCTTTCTCCACTGAAGTCCCCAGGACCTCATCAAACCTCTATAGTTCAGAACTAAAGGACTTTGAAAAAAATATAGAGTCCCCAGTGTTCAGAGGGAGTTAAGCTGTGTGCCCTCAAGGCTTCTTTGACAAGATTAGGAAGTGGGAAACAGGGGTATTCAATCTTATAACCCACAGAGGAACAGGAGGGAGGTCTCTTCATAAACACACACAGGCTTCCCTTAATTGCTGTGTTTCTTTTCTGCTTAAAACTCACCAGTCTCCCACTGTAATTAGAATAAAATTCAAACTCCTTACTGAAAAGTTAGAGACCCTGTGGGCTCTGGCCCTGCCTACCTATGGCTCTGAGCAAGTTCCCCAGTAACTTATGCCCCGATGGCCCCCAAAATACACACATCAGATCAGATCAGTCGCTCAGTCGTGTCCGACTCTTTGCGACCCCATGAACTGCAGCACGCCAGGCCTCCCTATCCATCACCAGCTCTCGGAGGTCACTCAGACCCACATTCATCGAGTCAGTGATGCCATCCAGCCAGCTCATCCTCTGTCGTCCCCTTCTCCTCCTGCCCCCAATCCCTCCCAGCATCAGAGTCTTCTCCAATGAGTCAACTCTTCGCATGAGGTGGCCAAAATACTGGAGTTTCAGCTTTAGCATCATTCCTTCCAAAGAAATCCCAGGGCTGATCTCCTTCCGAATGGACCGGTTGGATCTCCTTGCAGTCCAAGGGACTCTCAAGAGTCTTCTCCAACACCACAGTTCAAAAGCATCAATTCTTCGGCGCTCAGCCTTCTTCACAGTCCAGCTCTCACATCCATACATGACCACAGGAAAGACCATAGCCTTGACTAGGCGAAACTTTGTTGGCAAAGTGATGTCTCTGCTTTTGAATATGCTATCTAGGTTGGTCATAACTTTCCTTCCAAGGAGTAAGCGTCTTTTAATTTCATGGCTGCAGTCACCATCTGCAGTGATTTTGGAGCCCAGAAAAATAAATTCTGACACTGTTTCCACTGTTTCTCCATCTATTTCCCATGTAGTGATGGGACCAGATGCCATGATCTTCGTTTTCTGAATGTTGAGCTTTAAGCCAACCTTTTCACTCTCCACTTTCACTTTCATCAAGAGGCTTTTTAGTTCCTCTTCACTTTCTGCCATAAGGGTGGTATCATCTGCATATCTGAGGTTATTGATATTTCTCCCGGCAATCTTGATTCCAGCTTGTGTTTCTTCCAGTCCAGAATTTCTCATGATGTACTCTGCAACAGGGTGCATGCTAAATTGCTTCAGTTGTGTCCAGCTCTTTGCAACCTCATGGACTGTAGCCCACCAGGCTCCTCTGTCCATAGGAGTCTCCAGGCAAGATACTGGAGTGGGTTGCCATGCCCTCCTCCAGGGGATCTTCCCAACCCAGGGGCTGAACCTGCTTCTCTTATGTCTCCTGCAGACTGGTAAAAGACACAGGTGGGTCTTTACCACAGGTACACAAGACTCTTCTGCTAACCCTGTCCAGAACCTTCCCTCCCTGTTCTCCCCACGTGGCCTCCTGCCTGTCACTCAGGGCTTAACTCTGAGGTCACCTTCTCTCATCACACAAACTAAACCATTCATTCATGCACCCTCCCCTCACCACCCCTTCTGTTATATTTTCTTCCAAGTACTTGTGATGATCTGAAATCCTACGTGTGTGTATCGTTTGCTTGTTTATCGTTGCCTGTAGGAGCGAGCACTTTGTCTACTCCCTGCCTAGAACAGTGCCTGCCCTGTAGCTGGTGGTCAAGACATATTTACTGAATAAGTGAATCCAGAAGTTATTTGTCCAGCAACTTTATCCATCCATAGCGTCCCTTGTGGCTCAGCTGGTAAAGAATCCACCCGCAATGTGGGAGACCTGGGTTTGAACCCCGGGTTGGGAAGATCCCCTGGAGAAAGGAAAGGCTACCCACTCCAGTATTCTGGCCTGGAGAATTCCATGGACTGTGTAGTCTACGGGGTCATAAAGAGTCAGATAGGACTGAGAGACTTTCACTTGCACTTTCAGTGTGACTGCAACAGTTTCATCTCTGAACACACAAAATTCAGAGGGGGAAAAAAAATCCTTTTGAAACTTGCAAGATTTTCTGTCAGATAAGCCACTCAACTCTTCACATAGTAGTTTTACTTTTACTTTACGCAATTAACAAATGTACCTTACAACTTAAACAAGAGTGCTGTCTAGTTTCCTGCCTCTAGTGGATCAAAAGAAGTATAATAGAGGTGCTGTGCTGTGCTTAGTTGCTCAGTCATGCCCAGCTCTTTGCGACGCCATGGACTGTAGCCCACCTGGCCCTTCTGTCCATGGGGATTCTCCAGGCAAGAATACTGGAGTGGATTGCCATTCCCTCCTTCAGGAGATCTTCCCAACCCAGGGCTCGAACCCAGGTCTCCCACATTGCAGGCGGATTCTTTACCATCTGAGCCACCAGGGAAGCCTAAGAATACTGGAGTGGGTAGCCTAACCGTTATCCAAGAGATCTTCCCGACCCAAGAGTCAAACCGGGGTCACCTGCACTGCAGGCAGATTCTTTACCAGCTGAGCTATCAGGAAAGCCCTATATTAGAAGCAGACGCTAACAACACCAAGAAGGGATGGGCCAGCACGGAAGAAACTGAAACATCACTAAAAAGCAAAGAGAACTCAGCCAGCAGCTCTGGGGCATCATGTATAGAAGCAAATGATCTCATAGATCTGCAGCTGCCAGCAAGCAATACTGCTGTCGCAGTGACCGCCCAAGTTATCAAGGAAATTAATTATGTTGTACAGACATACATGTGTCTAAGGAAATACGAAATGTTAAGTGATCCTCAGAAAAATTTTTGTCCAAAGTGCTATTTTAAAGGCCAAGCGAAATCTGGTTTTCTAAGAGAACTGATTTCTGTGGAACACGTTAGAGGACCTCCTCCTCCCCGCTCCCTCCCCATCCCTTCCCGGTTATAACTGTGCAGCTAACCACGTCTCTTTTAGTTTGAGCAGCTAGAAAGTCACACGGCCAAATGTGACTTTCAAACATGGCTCTCTCTCTGCCATTGTGGCATGTTCTTTTGGGTTCTTTTCCTGATCTCAACCTGATCTTTTCTTCATCTTGCCACTTACTTATATTTTCCTGGAACCGATTCTTTATCACTAATTTACCTTCACCAACAGTTTCATTTTGTGTGCTCTAATTGTGGAAGTGAAAGTGACGGTCACTCAGTCGTGTCTGACTCTTTTTGATCCCATGAACTGTAGCTCTCCAGGCTCCTCTGCCCACGGGATTCTCCAGGCAAGAATACTGGAGTGGGTTGCCATGCCCTTTTTTAGGGGATATTTCAGACCCAGAGATCGAATCTGGGTCTCCTTCACTGCAGGCAGATTCTTCATCATGCTCTGGTTGTCAGGCACTGTAAATCCTTTACGGACAAAGATTAAGTGAGATCTCTCTGCTTACGGCATGGGAGGGATGGGGTGACGTTTTAATTGTCACTTTGTCATACATTCAGACTGAGAACTCAGTGAAGGGTAACCAAGCTCCCTGCAGATAAAATGGAATTTTCAAATGACAGAACAGGGTAGGTGCTGGAATAGGGCCCTGGGGCTTTTTAGCTCATAATCTGCTGGAACTGGTAATTGAAAGGTTAATGCAAAATCACACATCCTGAAAATTGAAAGTTAGATTCCAAAAGGTTAAAATCGACTAAAAAATAATCACGGGAAATGTGCACGACACGAAGGGCAAAAGGAGCCCCAGCTGCTGACTCCTTTGTAACCAAGGGAAGCGGCCGTCCTCACCGGGCAGGACTCAGCGACCCGGGGCAGGGACCCTGCGGAGTGGCGGCTCTTCAGACACAGCTCAGCTCAAGAAGCCATGCTTCTCCCCACTGTCCTTGCTTCTCAGATCCGGTGGGCATCCAGGAGTTGCTGCCACGTTGAATCACACATGGAATCTGAAGGCCCAAAGAACCCTGCTAACCTCATCTAAGGAGGTTTCACCTAAGGACTTAGGTTTGTGTGAATCTCGCAGCATCTTACAATCTCTAAAAACCTACAAGGAGGACTTCTTTAGTGGTCCAGTGGTTAAGAAGCTGCCTGCCCATACTGGGGACACGGGTTCAGTTTCCTGTCCAGGAAGATTCCATATGCCACGGAGCAACTAAGCTGGCAAAAGCCACAACTACCGAGCCTGCACACCAAGAGCCTGTGCTCCACCACTGAAGAGGCCACCCACGAGACCCAGCGCAGCTGTAGACTACATAATTCTTTAAAAATATCTTTGGATTAAAAAAAAAGTCCAAAGGAAAAGGAAAAAAAGGTGGAGGGGGGAGTGGAAAGCCTTTGAAAGAGAAAACTTGCCATTGTATGCCCAGTAGCATATATTTATAGGTTTATAAAGTTATAAATCTATTTATAAGCTATATCAGGCAGTAATCTGAATCTAATACATTGCTTCTTCAGGGATTCTTTTGCCTCCCAAGTGGCACAGTGGTAAAGAACCCACCTGCCAAGGCAGGATCTCCTGCAGGAGACACAGGTTTGATCCCTGGGTGGGGAAGATCCCCTGGAGGAGGTCATGGCAACCCAGTCCAGTGTTCTTGCCTGGAGAATTCCATGGGCAGAGAAGCCTGGCAGGCTACAGTCCATGGGGTCACAAAAGAGTTGGACACGACCGAGCAACTAACACTTTCACTTCACACTTTCACTTCAGGGATTCTTTTTCAAAAATCTCTCTAAAAGCTGTAAGAACTGGCTTCCCTAAACTCTGAGAGGGCTCAAGCAGGACATCTACACAGAGCAGTGACTGTCGTTGTAGGTGGGACTCTCTAAGTGTCTTTGTCACCTACTGGGTTGGCTGGCCACAGCGGCCCCCTTCCCTGCAGGTCCATTTCTAGGACCTTCCCTCCCGCAGGTTTACGGGACTGTAACAGGCTTGGGCTCTCAGTAGAGCTGGCCTCACCATGGGAGCTGCCTCGGCCCCTTCCCCAGCAGAGCAGGCTGGGTGGGCACCAACCCCCAACCTGCACTGGACTGAGAAGCCTCCGCACAGGGAGACAGGGAGGCAGGCCCAAGGACCCCAGTCTTTAGACTGGGGAGAGGAGACTTATACCTGGGAACGGGGGGCGACCGTGCTCCTCCCCAGGGAGTAGGGAGGAGAGGAAGCAGACGTGCAGAAGGAGGAAGAGCCAGTCAAAGAAGAGGGCAGGGAGGGCGCAGGGCAGCGGGCAGGATGAAAAGACACCCGGACCCTCCGGAGCCCTCAGGCGGGGGGGTGGTCTGAGGCCCAGCTGCACTCATCCGCCCACACTTGCAGGCAAGGATGCTTCCGCTCATGAATTTCCCTCTCGGGGGTGAAGTGGCCTTGAGGGTTTCTATCACACACAACCAAGGATCCTAGCTAATCCCCAAGCAATAGAGCACTTCTGTTCAAGGGCACAGTGAGGCAACAGCTGGAACGGATTTCAAATGGCTGACTGAGGACCAGCCTCTTTGTCATTCTGGGTCTCAATTTTGGAATCCATTTCCAGTATTCCCTTTGCTGAGTAATTGCCTCATGGGACTAAAAACACCAAACAATCCCTTTCAGCAAATGTATTTCCATTAAACATGGGAGGAAAACAAAACACAACTTCTGCTTCCCTGGGGGCTCAGACAGTAAAGCATCTGCCTGCAATGTGGGAGACCCGGGTTCTATCCATGGGTCAGGAAGATCCCCTGGAGAAGGAAATAGCAACCCGCTCTACTACTCTTGCCTAGAAAATTCCATGGATGGAGGAGCCTGGTGGGCTACAGTCCATGGGGTCACAAAGAATTGGACACGACTGAGTAACTTCACTTTGATTTAAAAAAAAAAAACAAACTCAATTTAATATTTTCTCCAAATACTCTCAGGCCAAACCTAATACTTGATGAGTGCTACCAATATTTTATTTAAAAAATTTAACACTTGAGATTGGAAAATAGGATATATGTTGGCATACAATGTTTTAAAATGTGATTTTAGTTCCACTTTATCCTCTGGATTGGAGAGGGCAATGGCACCCCACTCCAGTGCTCTTGCCTGGAAAATCCCGTGGACGGAGGAGCCTGGTAGGCTGCAGTCCATGGGGTCGCTGGGAGTCGGACACGACTGAGCGACTTCACTTTCACTTTTCACTTTTCATGCACTGGAGAAGGAAATGGCAACCCACCCCTGTGTTCTTGCCTGGAGAGTCCCAGGGATGGGGGAGCCTGGTAGGCTACCATCTATGGGGTCACACAGAGTCAGACATGACTGAAGTGACTTAGCATAGCATAGCATCCTCTGGATACAGGAGAGGCATCTAATTTTACCAACAAAGGAATTTCCCAACAGTAGGGACTTCTAAACATGATAGACTTATAGAGATGTGTCCTTAAAACCTATACTTTGGTGGATTTTTTACAAACACGAGTGCAAATGGATGGGCAAGAATTTAGAATCCTGAGCTAGAGAGTAGGAAACCAGAGTTTGAACTCTTAATGTCTCAAGAATTTAGACCCAGACTGAAGAGAACACCTTTACTTAGCTAATGTGAGCCAAATCACTTCGCTAATTTGAGCCAGACCCTGGGTCCCAGTTCCCACTGCAAATCTTCCCTCCACGTCTTGGGGGGAACCACGTCACGTGGTCCACATGCTCTCTGTCCTCTTCTCCCATCAAAGTACAGAAGAGAGTGTGGTTCTATGAGAGGGGCCCCGCACACTGACCACAGGACATCCGTGCGAACGTCAAAGGGAGGGGTAAGGAGAGAAAAAGAGTGAGAGGAGGTTGTCATGGGAACGCGGAGGCAAACCACAAGATGAAACAGAGCTGAAACCCATTCTGCTATCTCAGGCTTTGTTTATCTAAGTAAGAAATCAAGACATCTATGTCAACAGCCATGCAGGGTAAAATAGACTAAAGATAAGCTTTTGATTCCAATCAGTGCAATCTTCTAAACACTAAAATCCCCCTTTAAAAGGGACCCCACTGCACATTTATCTACATCGCTGTTCAAATTACTATATGGCATTTGTGTAAGCTCTCTCTTTGTTCTAGCTTCTTTAAAAAAAATTCTCAATCGCTCACCAAGAATGATGACTATAAAGACAGGATTATCTAGAATTTTATCATTCTGTGCGCAGAACAGTTTCTAAACTCACAACAGGCCAGAAAAGTCAAACAGGCTTGAGGAATTAAACATTAGCTCCAGATGAGATCAATGACTCCTCCTGGGGGTGAGGTATACATACCTTGGGGTCAGTATTCAACTTCAGAAGGGAGTTTCATTCAACTTGCATCCGGTCAGAGAAAGAAACACTAGTATTTAGGGGAGAGGTGGTAAACAACCGTGGCCCTAAATTTTGCAGGGGATTTGTGTTAATGCCCAAAGAAGGCGCTGACTCTATCACCGCTCCCAGGGTTCATTCATTCAGCTGACTGATCCTGTAGAGAGCGTCCCAGGCCCTGGCTGAAATTCCACATCGTCCGAGAAGTACAAGTCCACTGCATGAAGCTTCCCTGCCGTGAAGCCCTTTGACAAAATAATCTTTAGAGACAAGATGAATTAGATTAGTTTCATCCTTTCACTTCATTCCCTTTCTGGATCTGACGATTCATACTTATCCTAGAAGGTCAGAGCTGGAAAGGCCTCAGGGGTCAGATGGGGTAGCCTCGCTTTGCTTAGTGAATCGTCAGGGCGCTTAGCTAGTTGGTTGCCAGAACCAGAGCGCCATTTCACTCCCCAAATCTCAGTGCCAGGGACCTTTGCTCTAAGTAAGAACTCTCGATCAAGAATGTAATATACTTCACAGACATATTTCAGACCCTGGTTTTGTTTAAAGGCGAGACACAGAGGGTTAAAGCTATTCTTTCCGGCCTACTGTGTATAAATGGACCCCCTTCCCCTTGCCCTCAGCACCTCAGCGAATGACTGTCCCCCGTTCCCCAGGCCCTGACCCCTAGCCCCGGGGGAGACCCTGTCCGTCCTGCTCACCTTCACCCTCCCTTCTGAACCCTGAACACTCCTAGCGGCTAGCGAGGAAAACTCAAAAAGCTGATTGTTTTTGAGAGGGGAGAGGAAGAGAAAGAGGAAAACCAAAATAAAGAGGTAAATTTTCTGGAAAATTTAAAGCTACAGATGGGGTTTGTAGGCATGGGGTTTGACATTGGGGGACAGATTTTTAATATTACTTACTACTAATTTTCTAATGTCATCTACACACTGAAAGTCATTGTTATCTCAAAGCATAAAATAGTTAAGATAGGAACTTAGTAAAACACAACAACAGCATGGGAAATCCCCAAAATGATTGTAAAGAAAGTTTTTTTCCCCTTTTCATTCGAATTGTGCCTGTTTTCTGCATCTTTATATGGTTAGCCCCAGACTTGAGTCACATGTCGGCAAGGCCAGGTCACTAGACCTGAGGATCTTCCCCTTCCCCCAAGCCACTTCCCCCAAGCCCCAGGAGTGAGTCCAGACCCCCCAGTCCCAGGGGTGGTGGGCTGTCTTCCCCCAAGCCCCAGGAGTGAGTCCAGACCCCCCAGTCCCAGGGGCGGTGGGCTGTCTTCCCTCAAGCCCCAGGAGTGAGTCCAGACCCCCCAGTCCCACGGGCGGTGGGCTGTCTTCCCCCAAGCCCCAGGAGTGAGTCCAGACCCCCCAGTCCCAGGGGCAGTGGGCTGTCTTCCCCCAAGCCCCAGGAGTGAGTCCAGACCCCTCAGTCCCAGGGGCTGTGGGCTGTCTGCCAAGGAAGGCAAGGAGAGCGGGCCTCCAACCTTCACAGGGACCCCAGGAACTCTGTCCCCATCACTGCTGTGTCCTGGCCTTGGGTCACTGACCATGCTCAAGCCTGTGTCTCCTCATCCACAAAGTGGGCACAGTGATAAAGTACAACCTCAAAGGGTTGTGAGGTTCTGATCAGAGGGGACCATGTTCCGGAAGCCCTCTGTGGGGACAGAGTGCTGTAGTCGCTTTTATTTCAAACCATGAAGCCCAGTCATGGTTTGAATGAAGAACTAAGTGATCTGGGTGCTGCACCCACTCCTTGTGACACTTGAAAAGATGTAAATCAGCAGGGATGGGAGGATGGGAGTCCCTCACTCTGGACTCAGGATGAGAATTCCTCACTCTGGACTCCATTTGTTTCAACAATGAAAGAATGCTTCCTAAGTCACTTCAGTCGTGTCCGACTCTTTGCAGCCCTATGGACGATAGCGTGCCAGGCTCCTCTGTCCATGGGATTCCCCAGGCAAGAATACTGGAGTGGATTGCCATACCCTCCTCCAGGCATCTTCCCAACCTAGCGATCGAACACGCATCTGTTATGTTTCTGGCATTGGCAGGCGGGTTCTTCATCACTAGCGCCACCAGGGAAGAAGAGACTTGGATAGCAAAGAGCCCAGTGAAGAAACTTGACACTTAGGATCTAGACTCGTCTGCTTGATACCAGGACCTCCATCCTACAATACACATGTAGGAAAAGATTTTTGCTTGCATATAAGCAACATTTCACTTTAATAAATGTAGTAAATCTTTTTTTTTTTTTTTTTTTTTTTTGACTATGTCACGCAACATACGGGAATCTTAGTTCCCCAACCAGGGATCGAACCCATGTCCCCTGCGCTGGTAGCACAGAGTCTTCCTAACCACGGGACCACCAGGGAATTCCCAATAAATGGAGTAATCGGTCACATTTCTATGCATGTATCGAGTGAAAGGCCTCTCAACTGATGGTTCACAAGAAGTCTGCTGCCACTTTGCTGTGACTCGAACAGCTAAATTCCAACGCGTTCAGACTGGGCAGTGCTCAGGCACTAATCTGTCAGACCCAAGGGCGTGTTCACGTGCCCAGGGCAGGGCAGGTGGAAACCCTGCTCTGCTGACTCTTCCCTTCTCTAACACCCAAGACCAGGCAGAGTCACTTGGCTGGTAACAGCCCCAAGCATCTGAAGGACTTTTGGTTCTGAAGGCTGACTTCCAGGCTTCCCTGGTGGTTCAGATGATAAATAATCTGCCTGTAATGCGGGAGATCCAGGTATGATCCCTGAGTCAGGAAGATACCCTGGAGGAGAAAACAGCAACCCACTCCAGTATTCAGACCTGGAGAATCCCATGGACAGAGGAGCCTGGCGGGCTACAATCCGTGGGGTCGCACAGAGTGGGGCACAACTGAGCGACTCACACTTCACGTCTTCCCTGGGGCAGAGAGCATCACACCATGTGACCAGCTCGGTCAAGGCTAAGTTTAGCCCTGCTTTGTTCCCTGACCCTGGAGTCCCTCACTGACCCCTCTGACTCCACGCTTCCCGGTCCTACCTGGCCCCACGGACTCTGCTTCCCTTCTCTCCCCTAAGACAGGGCGACCGAGAGACCCTCGCTGGCCCCACAGCAACTGCCGGGCAGGTGGGTCCACACTGTTTTCTGATGGGAAAACTGAGAGCTCTGGTGGTTTGTTCAAGTTTAGGACTTGAACCTGGGGTTTCCAGGTCTTTAGCCAGGGATCTTGCCATCCTTGCTTTAGACGGACCAGATGTCTGGGGGCCCGTTAGCACACGTGGCTAAATGCGGCAGACGAGGCAGAGCCCGACCCGTCTGGACCAGCTCTCTCAGTGCCTGTCCCGAGAGAACTGGCAGCAGCTCTGGGGCTTTCTTACACCCGGAAGATGGAGGGGAAAGGAGGGGAGGAGGAGTTCTGAAGTCATCAGAGCGGCCTCCAAGCACACAAACAACTCCCTGTGACCCCGGATTCAGAGCCGGGGCTGACACAGGGGCATGTCATTCCTCTCAAATCCCTGTAGGAAATGCGTGATACAAGCACTAGAGTGGAATGTAAACCGTTTCCTAAGCATGCTAGCATCTCTCCTCTTCCGAGAGTTTTTCTCCAAGGAGAACTTGAGTTCATCCTCTCTCCCTGATTTTCCACCATGACTCACCGGCTGCCTGTTAAGAGGAAAGGGGCAAGGAGAAGCCCCTAGAAGCCCACGGGAGAGAGACAGGGGCTCCAGATGAAGGCCAAGTCTCGGGGAAGGTTCCCTCCTGATGTGACTTTCATCCATTTCTCCGGTGACTTCCCCAGGAGCCCCCTCCACCGGGACCATCCACACACTCCCACAGGAGGGCCCCTCCTCCACCCCGTTCCCACCACCCTTTCCCCCCACACTCTTCTTCACCCTCACCCTCACTGCCTGTACATGTGCAAAGTATAGCTAGTCGTCCATGCTATCTGGAAAGGAAACGCAAAAGCATACCCTTCAGTTCTATCCACCCATTCTGGGATCAGAACACCTGAGCTGGGTGAAGCCGGGAAGATGGGCTCAGACACCAGCTTAGTGAGGAGGCTGGGTGGACATGCAGAGAATAAAATAGCAAAGAGGAGGCCTGGCCAGGACTGGAGCTGGCAGAGATGCTGGAAACCACCTGGGCTACCCTTTCCTCCCGGTGGGAAGGAAAGCGGGGGCTGACACCCAGGGTGAACATCCACCTGCCGGCAGGGATGGATGGTGATCCAGTAGGTACAGAGGGCTCTGGGCATCTCCACCTACATCCCCACCTCCCTGCCCGCCCTGAAGCCTCCCCAAGACTCCATGCCCATTCTGGGGAATAGGTTTTGCTTTTGTCTTTTCCACTTTGGAAGGAAGAGGAGTATTTTTGCCTAGCCACTTCCCAATGCCTTCATCTGAAGTTGATAGGAGCCTGCATTTTTCAGGAGGTTATGCAGCTAAGTGGATATAGGCAAAAACGCCCAGGATACGACTGGCACGGACTAGGGCTCAACAAGTGTCTGTGCGCCTCCTGCATCCTTTAGGTTCCCCATAAAGGTTGCACATCCCTAGCCAACTCTCCTGCTCTTATCCCTGGCAGAATCTTGGGAAGCGCTATTCACTCTCCCCTTCCACACAATAAGCTGCTGGTGCAGGCGGAGCAAAGGAGAAGGGGCCAGGCGTGCGTGCACAGCGAACAGGAGACCCCAGCGCGAGGAGCCAGGGGCCCTGCGGGACATCGGCCGCCTTGTCCACTTTTGTCTTCTCTGGGAAGAGCGCGAGTCTCAGGGATTCAGCCGCACACACTTTCTTACCTTGAGAGGCAGGGCGGCAGGCGGGGCGGTGCAGCTCCTGCTGGTCTGGAGGGGCGCCCGGTGCCTGCAGAGCCTGGCGCGGCTAGCCCGCGCGGGGGTGCCCGCGCCCTGAGTGCTCCGCGGGTGCGCGGGGCTGCGGGCCGGCGCCTCGGCTCCGCCCGGGGACCCCGGGCTCTGAGCGCTGTCGGCAGCCTGGGCCTGCGGAAGGGAGCACCCCGAGGCGTCCCGAGCCTGCGGGCCGGGACGGGCAGGACCGTCCGGCCAGGGAGTCCAGCCCGCCGAGGGGCTGCGGCCGCCGTCGCCCATGCCGGGAGCCGGACTAGGGGGTCTGCATGGCCGGGGCTGCCGCCGTCCACGCGCGCCGGAGGCGGGTGCCGGGGAGCGCCTGCGACCGGGGGGTCCGCGAGCGCGCCCCCTCCGCGCATCCAGGGCCCGGGTTTTCTCTTCTCCCTGCGCGGGAGCCGAGCAACAGGGGGCAGCTGGGGCCGCGGTCCCACGGCCCGGCCTCGGCGGGGGAGGGCCTGCCCGGGGAGGGGGCCCGAGGGCCCCGCCCGCCGAGGAGCCGGCCCCGGGACCCGGGAAAGGGCGGCCCTCCTCCGGGCCCCCCGCGGCCGCGGTCCGGGCTGGAGCCGGGGCGGGGCGCACGCGCGCAGGGGGCGCCCGCAGCTGCACGAAGAGGAAGGATGTTTTCGTCTGCTGGTGCCGCTCGGCCATGGCCTCCGGGGGGCTCGGCTGGGTCTCGCCGGGCCGGCTTCAGATCTCCAGGGATGCGAAGGTCGGCAGCGGTGGGCGGGCGTGACCTGGCCTCATGGCTCCGCGATGGCCTGACCCTGAGGAAGCAAAGGACACACCTTAAGCCCCGGGGGTCTTCAGGAAGTGGGGAGGGGGCTGACCCAGCCGCGGGTCTGGGTTCTGCACTCAGTTCTCAGCATCGCAGGAACAGACCGGGCTTCGGGGAGCCCGGCTGGCAGGCTAGGTGAGGACTGGGCTGCCCTCTGCCTGGGGGGTCTGAGGAGTTCTGTCCTGTGATCCGGCCCCCTCCCCGTGTTTGAAATGAAGACACTGAAGTTACTGCTTTCCTTGTCTATCCTAACCTCCATATCAGCGACACCTCTTGCTGACGTCTGACCCTGGGGCCGGTGTGTTGGGAAGTTGAGCCTCCTGGACACTTGGAAGCTCATTTTCAATCCACCGCTCTTGCATCGGTGACTGCACAGTTGTAAACAACTTTAATGTCTTCATCAAGTTCCTCTTTAAATCCCGTGCTTTTTCAGGAATTCCCCAGGGTAGCCCCAGAGTCCCAGAGCAAAATACTAAGCATCTGTACACACACACAAATAGTTAAAATAAAGATGAAAAAGAGAAAATAAAAAGAAGTAAAAAAAAAAAGGATGAAATAAGAAAATCTATCCAGGTGACAAATGAGGCAGGAGTGTTGTTAAATTATTTTTTTAAATTAATTTTCCTACACTCTGAGAACAATCAGAAATCACCTGAAAATTCATCCGGTAATTCAGATTAAGAGGGTTACTACAGGGAAGCCTGGAGTGCTACAGTCCATGGGGTCGCAGAGTCGGACACGACTGAGCGACTGAACTGAACAGGCTCAGTATCCCTCACAAAGGAAAGGCACGCTGGCCTTGACCCTGGGAAGAGGACAGTAGTGGTGGAAAAGATCTTTTCTTTATCAGTTTGAGCTTGACTGGAAGGGAATTAGGAAACCATCCTCTGAGACAAACTGGCAGGGGCCCAGAGAGCTGGCAGTGTCCGGGCCTGGGCTGCAGCCCCTTGACCCCCAGCCTGACATCACACGGGCAGCAGGCCTGCAGTGGCCAGGGGCCCCCGCCCTGGCTGACCACCACTGACTGGGCGAGGCTGCTTGGAAACTCTCAGAGGAGGTGGTAGGGTGTTCATTCTCCTCCTTAAACGTCTTTGCACAGCTTTTCCTCCCAAGTTTATGGAGGCTTCTCCTTGTTTCCAGACAAGCTGACGAATGACTCAGTCTACATGTGCCCGGAGCTGTCTGAGCCAGGCTGTGGACTCTGTAGCCCCTTTATAACAGACATTGTGACAGAGATTTTCACCCAAAGATGCATCCATGTCTCAGATTCATCCATTGAAAGAATGATGTGTTGATCTGATTATACTTAATTTCAACAAAAATCCCGTGTAAGTAGTGTCTGGGTAACTCGCTCAGTCTCCTATAAAAGAGCTTGCTTGGACATTGCCATCACTCGACAAGTGCTAGCTGATTAACTGATGTACTGCTGGCAAGGGGAGAAGCTCTGTCTTCCTACAGAACAGAGATTTGGGAAGAAGAACCACTGTCTTGCTTTAGCTTTCAGGGGTGTGGACATCACAGCAGGTGTTCCGCAGCCTCGTCACTCACAGTTCAGCCCAATCCACTGCACAGGTGAGGAGGTGGAGCGCAGAGTGAAAGTGTTCGTCCCTCAGGCGCGTCCGACTCTCTGTGACCCCGTGGACTGCAGCTAGCCAGGCTCCTCTCTCCATGGGATTCTCCAGGCAAGAATACTGGAGTGGGTTGCCATTTCCTTCTCTAGGGGATCTTCCGGCCCCAGGGATCGAACCCTGGTCTCTTGCATTGCAGGCAGATTCTTTACCATCTAAGCCACCAGGGAAGGGAAATATTTGCCTTTTTACCACAACTGCCCCAGATGGGCAGGGGCTTCAGGAACCATCAGATGAGAAGTCTCACTTCAACTCCAACCTGCAAAAAGAACAATGCTCCAAAGGACTGTGGTGGAGGTGATGACTTTAGGCCACTTCTCTCTTCCGACTTTCTATTTGCAAGCCTTGCCACGGAGGTGATTACTGCCAATGTTTCATCACTAGGTAGTGGGTACTGGACTAGGAGAAGGGTAAACAAATGGCAAACAAACAAACAAAAAAAGGAGAGTAAACAAGAGTAACCTCTCGATGACAGTGAAAGAGGAGAGTGAAAAGGCTGGCTTAAAACTCAGCATTCAAAAAGTGAAGATCATGGCATCTGGTTCCATCGCTTCATAGCAAATAGATGGGGAAACAATGGAAACAGTGACAGACTCTTTTCTTGGGCACCAAAATCATTGCAGATGGTGATTGCAACCATAAAATTAAAAGACGCTTGCTCCTTGGAAGAAGCTCTATGACCAACCTAGACAGCTTATTAAAAAGCAGAAACATTACTTTGCCAACAAAGGTCCATCTAATCAAAGCTATGGTTTTTCCAGTCGTCATGTACAGATGTGAGAGTTGGACCATAAAGAAAGCTGAGCACTGAAGAACTGATGCTTTTGAACTGTGGTGTTGGAGAAGACTCTTGAGAGTCCCTTGGACTGCAAGGAGATCCAACCAGTCCATCCTAAAGGAAATCAGTCCTGAATATTCATTGGAAGAACTGATGATGAAGCTGAAGCTCCAATGCTTTGGCCACCTGATGCAAAGAACTGACTCATTTGCAAAGACCCTGATGCTGGGGAAGATTGAAGGCAGGAGGACAGAGGATGAGATGGTTGGATGGCATCACTGACTCGACAGATATGAGTTTGAGTAAACTCCGGGAGTTGGTGATGGACAGGGAAGCCTGGCGTTCTGCAGTCCATGGGGTCACAGTCGGACACGACTGAGCGACTGAACTGAACTGAAACCAGTGGCAGGGCTGCCGCTGGGCAAGTGACGAGAGAGTCGTGGGACTTACCTGAGGACACGTGTAAGACACCTCCTTAGTACTGGGCATCCTCTAGGGAGCTGGGCTTGTGTGAGAAATAGGGGCCAGTGCCAGAAAAACATGGGCGTCTGCTCTGATGTGAAATAACACAGGGACTGAGAACGTGAGCTTTGGTGCCAGGCAGACATTTCTCGGAGTCCGTGGTGTGGCTGTGTGACCTTAAGCAAGTCACTTAACCTCTCTGATACTGTGTCCTCTTCTCTAAGATAAGTTAACAATACCCACTTCATAGAGTTGTTGAGAGGATTAAGTGGAAGTATCTGTCAACACCTTGTTTAGCATACTGTCTTGCATGGAAACGTTCCTTGATAAATGCTAGCAACTCTTAGAATTTATACACACATACTTTTGAGGTCTAAAAAAAAACCAGGTTGACCCAGTGGAACAATTGGAGCTGTTGCATGATATCTTTTTTTAACCTACAATGGCAACCACATACACATTTGTATGCTTCCTATTGGATGGGTAAGAAATGAAGAAGTCACTGGAATGAGGGAAGAATCAGCAGCGAATCTGGGGTCTGGAGTCCTGATGTGGTCATTTACTAGGTGTGACTCCCAGCAAGTTTCTGACCCTCAGTGGACTTACCTGAGCAAAATTAATTTCTGCCCTTCCTGCATTACAATATTGTTTTTCAGGTCAAGTGGGATTACCTATGTAAATGTACTCTGTAAACACAAAATTAATACTTATTAAGTCTTTAAGTCAGGATGTGCTGTGCTTAGTCGCTCAGTTGTATCCAACTCTTTGTGACCCCATGGATGTCAGCCTGCTTGTTATAATACAGTAGCATGAATAACAACTCTAAACCATTGTCTCTGATTTCTGTGAAAACTCAGAACTTTTTTCTGAAAGGATTCTAAGTTGACTTCATATTTCTCCACCACCACTGATCTTCAAGATTCATAAGGTGTGAGACAGTTTAAACTGTTCTCTGTTTCTGCTAATGACTTCTTCTCATCGCCTGTAAACAGAAAGGAGAAGATTCTAGAACCTTAGTGCAGGCAGAGAGGGGAGTGGGCACTGGGGAGAGACGTCGGGACATCTCGTGACAGCCTCGTGGAGTCGGCAGCTGAGCCCCCTTCCAGAGATGCAGAAAGAGACAGGGGAGGTGGAGGGACTTGCTGAGAGCAAGTCTGGGGCTCAGGAGCAGCAGGAGGTGTCACCTGATTCCCACTCCCTGCTCTCTTCTCTAGACCAGTGATCAGCGCACACAGCGAGTCCAGCCCCTCTGCTCCTCTCTCCAGACCTGGGCTCCCGGAGAGACCCTCTGCCCACGTGTGCTGCCTTTGCTGACCAGAGTCAGAGTGGAACCGAGCAGAGCTCTGTGGGGCTCCCCAAGTACAAAGCCCCCCTCTGAGTCGCCTGCCTCTTGTTTGAGGATCTCAAGTCTCCCGGATCTCGCTGAGTCAATAAAGAGCAGGCTCAAATAGCTGACGGGGGCTTCCCAGGTGGCACCAGGGGTGAAGAACCTACTGTTTTACACATACTGTAACTGCCGCCGGAAGGAAAAAGCTGGCTGCATGATGACCAAACTACACCCGTGACACCTGCTGCTCCATCTTGAACAGCACTGAGTCTGTGACCAGCACAGCTCCAAGAACTGGCCTCAACAGAATGGGATTAACACTGTTGCTCGTGATCATCTATATTTTTGTGAGCATCAAAGTAATTGTAGCTTGCTCTGCTCATAATCATAAGCAGGCAATTAAAATTGTCAGCAAAGAGATGCCCCCAATCCCTCCCAGCATCAGAGTCAAAATCTTCCTCTCTAAGACCCCAATACCCTTGGTCAGCACAAAGAAGTTACAGAAGATGCACCTTTGTCCCTAATCCCTTTGAAATGAAATAATATCTAATGGGTGGATTCGTAAGCAGCGTTTGCAGGAACCTGCCCTCAGCAGGAAACCCGCTTTCTTGTCATTTCAGCAAAGCTTCATTGTAGCTAACTTTCAACCAGGTGCCCCCAAGCTCTGCTCATGTCCAGTCCAAGGACACTTTCCAGATCTTCTGATCACATAATACTTTGCTGAACTTGTTGGTTCTTTCTGTAGATCAAAGAAGTATAAATGAAGAATAAGAAATTAGCAGGTGGCCAGGTCTCTTGCCTAGCTTCCCCTTCAGTAACCTCATGAACAGACTGTGTGAACAAGATTGTGTCTAAGGAAAATCACAGGAAGCGGACAAGCCTGCACGTGGTGTGGGATGGTGACAAAGCTGACCCCCATCTCAATGATTAACTGAGATCCTGCCCCACCTTTTCCCCTTTAAAAACTGTCATGGCTGAGCAGAATCTTCAGAGTTGGTCTTGGGACATGAGTCCACCTTCTCCCCAGGTTGCTGGCTTTTCTGATTAAAGCATTTTCCCTTTCTACCAGCAACTGCCTCTCGCTGGGTTTTGATTTTTGAGCTGTGAGCCGCCAGACGGGAAGCGATGCTGAGAATCTGCACCAAGCCTTCCTGCTCGGGCCACACAAATAAGGCTTTGGGACTTTCCAGGACATTCTGTCTACTAGTTAGAAACGCACCTGCACTGTCAGAGCTTGGTTCCCTCCATTATTATAAAGTCATTTGCCTAAAAGTGAGCTTGATGGTGGTGAAGGTGAGAGTTATCATTTATGGAATGTCTCTTATATGTCTGACATGGCCAAGAGCAATTTATATATGCGACTTCACATCCTCAGAATAAGGCAAATATTAGACTCTGTCTCAAAGACAGCGACGTGAAATCTGCAGAAGTTAAATGACTTTCCCGAAGCAACACAGCAAGGGTGGACCCAGGTCTTTCAGGCCCATGCCTGTTTCAAGATGCCACACTGCCTTCCAACTAATATATTTAGAGGACAACATTATCTTCCACTTTACAGACAAAGACTTGAGATTTGGAGAGGTAAAAAAAGAAAACTTCTCGTCTCCTCCCTGAGTTCCAGGACACACGGTCCCCTCAACTCCTCCACCCCTTACTTCCTGCAAACCCTCTCTTCTGTGACTATTTTTTTCTTTCTTCCAGAAGCAAGCCAAGCTCTTTTTTTTTTTTTTCCAGGAGATGACACCATGTCAGCGTCCCCTTGTGATGACTATTTATGGAGGAACCAGATGGGACACTTGGGAAATGCTCTGATTAGAAAGAGTCTTTCATTCCAGCCTGCTTCTGTTTCCTTTACTGCCTGCCACCAGGCCCCAGACACACACGGGGGGTGTGTTCTGTGCAGCTCTTTGTATGTTAAGTTGCTGTATGTCTACCCTGGCATCTGATCACACAGGCTGATGCTTTTGAAGTAAAGTAAAAAGTTCATGAGCAGATCAGAGCCCCGGCCTGAGAAACGTGATTGCTCTGTGCTGTGTGGAGCCCAGACAGCCATCCCCTCCTTCATGGTCCTGAGGCTCTTCCTGCCACGGAGTGCTGGGCTGTCAGAGGGGGCCTTGCAGGGGGCAGGGCCTCTCCCCAAGGGGCTGGGCTGCATGGAAGGGGAAGCTGGGGGAGGAGTGGGTTTGGGGTATGTGTTCGCTGGGGCCCGGGTCCGAGCCGGAGGCTGGATGAACTTCACCTGGTCTCTCTAATGGTCCCTCGGGGAGGCCATCCTCACTGGAAGCCTTCACAGACACTTGATCCGCTGAGCAGGGATGATGTCAAGTGCACATTTTCTAAGATCCTGTTGATCCTGGGGCCCCAGGTGCCCAGTGTCTCCCATCTGCTCTCCTGTTTACCCCTGGGGATGCAGAGCTCAGGCCAAGGGAGACGGGTCACCTTGTCTGCTGTTGCTGACCAGAGGCAAAGCCGGTCCTCAGCCCTTCAGTTCTAACCCCACACAGGGCCCCGAGGGCACCAGTGCCTCCCAGACACAACCAGACTGCACTCCCAGCCACCCCATCGTGTCCTGGCGATGCCCACCTGGTCCCAATCAGCTGACTGTGTACTGGCGCCCTGCCCTGTCTTCCAAGCCCCCAGGTTGCACACTGATGATGCGTGGTCGCCGGTGTCTCTAATATCACGGCGGCGCCACAGCAGCAGTTTGCCCGCACCATCCTTGCTTTTCCAGAGTTTCCTCCCACTGTTCCCCTGTGGGGTCCCCTCAGGCAGGACAAGCTCCCCAAGCCCACCCTGCAGAGCCTCCCCTGGACCCTGGCTGAGCCTTCCCTTCCCTGTCCTCCCCATTTGTGCAAACCTGTCGCCTCCTGGAGTCCCAGCTGGATCCCTCCATCTCTCTGACATCCTGGCCAGACACTGTGGCCATCAGTAATCCTCCCCTTTCTAGCACTTTCAGCCAATTACATGCATTCTGACACCAAAGGTGGAAGTAAGAAAAAAAAAGACAGAAAGACATTTTTAAAAGGCTTTAGAAAATTTCTTTTTCTAACTCCTGACACAGTCTCCAAAGTAGTTCAAAATATTTTAATGTTGCAACTCTTCTCTCATAAGTAAAATCAGATCAGATCAGATCAGTCGCTCAGTCGTGTCTGACTCTTTGCGACCCCATGAATCGCAGCACGCCAGGCCTCCCTGTCCATCACCAACTCCTGGAGTTCATCCAGACTCACATCCATCGAGTCAGTGATGCCATCCAGCCATCTCATCCTCTGTCGTCCCCTTCTCCTCTTGCCCCCAATCCCTCCCAGCATCAGAGTCTTCTCCAGTGAGTCAACTCTTCACATGAGGTGGCCAAAGTACTGGAGTTTCAGCTTTAGCATCATTCCTTCCAAAGAAATCCCAGGGCTGATCTCCTTCAGAATGGACTGGTTGGATCTCCTTGCAGTCCAAGGGACTCTCAAGAGTCTTCTCCAACACCACAGTTCAAAAGCATCAATTATTCGGTGATCAGCCTTCTTCACAGTCCAGCTCTCACATCCATACATGACCACAGGAAAGACCATAGCCTTGACTAGACGAACTTTTGTTGGCAAAGTAATGTCTCTGCTTTTGAATGTGCTATCTAGGTTGGTCATAACTTTCCTTCCAAGGAGTAAGCGTCTTTTAATTTCATGGCTGCAGTCACCATCTGCAGTGATTTTGAAGCCCAGAAAAATAAAGTCTGACGCTGTTTCCACTGTTTCCCCATCTATTTCCCATGAAGTGATGGGACCGAATGCCATGATCTTCATTTACTGAATGTTGAGCTTTAAGCCAACTTTTCACTCTCCACTTTCACTTTCATCAAGGGGCTTTCTAGTTCCTCTTCACTTTCTGCCATAAAGGTGGTGTCATCTGCATATCTGAGGTTATTGATATTTAGTAGGCTCACTTGTAAACTCAGATCAGAACTACGGATTGGTCACTTTTTAATGGCCACAGGCTGTCAAAGGTATTGAGATGCTCCCAAAATACGACTAATTCAGCAGTGAGTCTGGAAAGCTGCGTATCTGCTATATTTGCACAGTGAGGCACCGTTTACTTAGAAGTGAGGGAGGTTTCCTCAGGTTTTAAAAGGAATGATCACATCTGTATGATGAGCACCCTCTTTTTACCCTCCAGCAACGGCCCTGCATGACGGCTTTGAAGGGAAAACACGGTGGTCCTCGACTCCCTCATTCCTTTTCTAAAGGGTAGGATGATCCAGGAGTCAAGGACCAGGGACTGGATGGGTGTCAAACAGAACCTCTGTTCCACAAAGCAGCGTGTGGTCAGTTAAGGCTCATGGAGGAGTCTAGAATCTAGTGAGGCCGGATAATGCTGGGGAGGCCTACTCATCCAGAACAGATTCCCTGCCTCCATTTCGGGATTTCCCAGCTTCTGCTGTACTTCGTGACGAGAGCTTCCGGCTGAAGGAATGCCCCTACCCTCACTGGAGACAGGCCTAGGCTCTGGTTTGGAGAGAGTGACGACAGGAAAAGGCCATGTGCTGGACTGCTGTGCTTGCTGCACTGCTTACCAGGAGCACAGATGTGAGGGTTTAACTCCTGCATGTAAAAATTTTAAATTTTTTAGATTTTTAACTTCAGAACATTACTGAACATATTTTACCATAGGGTGTTACTAAATAGTTACCGTGTTAGGACCACGGACGAGAACTCAAATCCTGATGCTTTCTTTTAAGGTAATAAGACAGATGGATTGAACAACTGCTGTGTCTAACATCAGTGGCACCTACGTCAGTGTCAGGAAGTGGCATAAGGTCCCTGTTTTAACAAATGCTACTGCGCATCTCTCTCCTGCATGCCAGGGACCACAGAGGTGAGTCTGCACCATCAATGCCCAAAGCAGCTCAGACCGAGGGGGGTGCCAGCTACACAAGCAAGTAAGCGGCCTTAGAGGCAGAGAAGCCGAACGGCCCCAGAGCTCAGGAGAAGGGACTTCAAAGCAGGGAGATCAATGGAAGATGGCCTTTATGGACTGAATGTTTGTGTCTCTCCAAGATTCATGTGGAAACCTAGGCCCAGTGGGATGGAGTCTGGAGGTGGGGCATTTGGGAGGTCATCACATCATGAGGGTGGAGCCCCTTTGGTGGGATTAGTGTCCTCAGAGAGGAGGTCAGAGGGCAGTTCACACTCTTCCTGCCACATGAGGACACCCAGGAAGCAGGCTTTCTCCAGGCACCAAGTTGGCTGCACCTTGAGCTTGTGTTTCCCAGCCTCCAGAGCTCTGAGAAATACGTATCTATTGTTGATAAGCCACTCAGTTTATAGTACTTGGTGACAGAAGCCTGGGCGGAGATGAATGGGATGTTACAACAAATACCTAAAAATGTGGAAGCAGCTTTGAAGCTGGGCAATAAAGGAACTTTTAAAGGCGATTCTGGTAAGAGTTCAAAAGGGAAAGGAGGCCAGTAGAGAGCGCTTCCATCTCCTCTTTGTTGCTGTCCGACAGTCACTCAGTCGTGTCCAACTCCGCGACCCCATGAACTGCAGCACACCAGGCCTCTCTTTCCATCACTATCTCCCGGCGTTGGGAGATATTGCTCAAACTCATGTCCATTGCGTCGATGATGCCATCCAACAATCTCATCCTCTGTTGCCCCCTTCTCCTCCTGTATCTGCTTCTGAATACGCTGTCTGGGTTTGTCATAGATTTTCTTCCAAGGAGCAAATGTCCTTTAATTTCATCACCATCATTGTCCACAGTGATTTTGGAGCCCAAAAAAATAAAATCTACCTCCATTTCCGTGTTTTCCCCATCTATTTGCCATGAAGTGATGGACCAGATGCCATAAAATGTTTTGAATGTTGAGTTTTAAGCCAGCTTTTTCACTATCCTCTTTCACCCTTATTAAGAGGCTCTTTAGTTCCTCTTCACTTTCTGCCATTAGAGTGGTATCATCTGCATATCTTGTTGATATTTCTGCCCACAATCTTGATTCCAGCTTGAGCTTCAACCAGCCCCACATTTCTCATGATATACTCTACATATAAGCTAAATAAGCAGGGTGACAGTACATAGCCTTGACATACTCCTTTCCCAATTTGGAACCAGTCCGTTGTCCCACATCCATCTCCTTAGAGATTACATAAATAATCATATGTATGTATGACGTCAGCAGAAATACGGATGGAACAGGCCATTCTGGCAAGGTCTCAGACGCAAATGGGAAGAGCTATTGGACAATGGAGAAAAGGCAATCCTTGTTACAAGTCGACAAAGAAGTTGGTTGACTTGTGTTATTGCCCTAGTGTTTTGTGGGAAGTAGGACATGTGAGTGATGATATTGGATATTTAGCTGAGGAGGTTTCTAAGTGAATTGTTGTAGGAGCAACTTGGCTCCTTCTGACTTTTTATAGTAAAATGTGAGTGAGAAGAGAAAAATGGTTTGAAGATAGAATTACTAAGCAAAAAAGAACTAGAACTCGAAGATTAACAGTGCCCACAGTATTCTGGAATCTACCTATTATAAGCTATTAAATTTCATTAAATTTCTGCAATTGTGAAGAGAGGGAGTGCAATGCTAGGAACAAGGAGTTCTAAGCAAAGGTTGATACTCTGTTATCCTGAAGATCTCAAGGGCATTTATGACAGCAATCAAACATCTTAACAGCTGACAGACAACTGGATGGATGCTTATGGGATAGAAGAGCAAACAATTTTTTTTTTAAGCTTCTTTATGGGCTGCTGCTCCACACAGCTTGTGAGTTCCCAGTTCCCTGATCCAGGATCAAACCCAGGCCTGGGCCCTACCCACTGGACCGCCAGGGTATCCCCTAGTTTCCTATTTTAATAAATATTTTGTAAACCAAGAAAATAAAAAATCTCATATTACAAAAGAAAAAAAAAATGAGAGTGTTTGAAAGGGAACCCAGGGTGTGGCCAGGCAGTTGTTTGGTAAATGGATTAGTATGAGTGTGAACTGCAGGGAGGAAGGAGCATCACAGTGAACCTGAAGAGATATTTCCCCAAAGAGGATGCACAGAGCCAACAGGTTCATGGAAAGATGCTCCACATCACCAGTCATCAGAGAAACGCAAATCAGAACTGCAGCGAGACACCACCTCACACCTGTCGGAGTAGTTAGCCTCAAAAAGTCTACAAATAGCAAATGTTGGCAAGGACGCGGAGAAAACAGGGAGCCCCGGGGCACAGTTGGTGGGAACGTGAATTGGTGCAGCAGCTGTGGAAAACAGTCTGGAGATTTCTCGAACATTAAAACTAGAACCACTATATGATCCTGTAATTCCACTTTGGGGTACATATGCAAGGAAAAATGAAAACACTCATTTGAAAAGATATATGCACCCCAATGTTCATAACAGCGTTATTTACAATGATCGAGATATGGAAGCAACCTAAGTGTCCACTGACAGATGAATGGATAGAGAAGACATGGTGTGTATATATATATACATACACACACACACACACAATGGACTGTTACTTAGCCATAAAAAAGAATGAAAATTTCAAATTTGCAACCACATGGCCAGACCTAGAGAGCATTATGCTTAGTGAAAGAAATCAGAGGAAGGCATTACTGTATGTGGAATCTAACAAATGGATGTATGTGTAACAAAAGGGAAACAGACTCACAGACTTCCAGAACAAACTAGTGGTTACCAGTGGGAGGAGATGGGGGTAGGGACTAAGAGATGCCAACTACCGAATATAAAATAGCTAAGATAAGAGCCAGCGAGAGCCCCGGGGTGTGGAGGGCACACAGCCCTGCCGACCGGGCAGGTGTGCACAGTGCCGGCCGGCAGGTCTGCTCTGCCTTCGCCTGGAGGACCAGGCAGAATCGCAGCCTCGACCAGGTACGTGTGGATTTGCTTCTCACGCATGCTGTCTGCCTTTCAGGAGGCATTCTTGCAACAGCAGAAAGAAGGCCTGATTTATCTTGAGAAGCCACATCAAGAACAAGAAGAGTGAGGGGTAGAGGGCAGAAAGAAGCAGTTAAAAGTGCAACTGTTTGGAAACAGAATGCTTTTCATTAGGTCGGTGCAGCTGCTCAAATAACGGAAAATGACTGTCTATTCCATTTAACACACATAGGCATTAAGGCCCTTTCAAAACTTTGCTTCACTTATCTCCCTCTGGTCGTCAGAGGAGAGGAAAAGGTCCCTGCATGGGAAGCAACTTGGAAGATGCCAGGTCTAACTGGCCTGAAAGTTATACTTGTCAGAGTAACAAAGACTCCAGAGACGTACCCACATGGATTCATTTCTCTCGGTTAATCATCGCCTTGGGGTGGGGGGTGAGGGTGGCTTCTCCGTTAAAACATGACTCACTCTGGGAGGAACAAACCCACCATCCCCTGGTGTCTCAGGCACAAGAAGCTTTCTTAAGCTGCATCCGTAGGACAGTCCATGGGTACCAGCTGGGGCGGGGGGACAAGATCTCTGCCAAGGAACTCCAGGCAGGCCAAGGACACGGGAAGCTGACAAAGATAGAGGTTTCATGAGCTCAGTGTTTCCAGCTGCAGTTGGAGGCTCTTCCCTTAGTCACTTTCTTCTTTTAAAATAGTGAAAATGATGTGTTAAAAAAAAAAAAAAAAGATGTTTCATCCTTTCCAGCTCTTTGTTATTACAAATATTTGCTTCTACAAGAAACATGTTCGCATGTGTCACTCATGTGACTGCGTTTTTTGTTTGTTTTTCATTTAGTGAGAAGAAAAAAAAAACATTTAAGACTAAACTATTCCAGCCAACGGGAAAATTGGGAACAGCAGCTGCTATAAGGACGTGCGCACCGGATACAAAGGAGTTTCCCTCCATCGGAGACTCTGTCCTCTGTCTTCCACGTCAGCAGAGCCGCCGCAGTGCTGGCAAGGCCCTGCTGGGAGAGGAGCTTCCTGAGTTGTGATGGAAGTGGCTCCTGGGGGCCGAGGGTTTCCAGCCCGGGGAGCCACCCCACTGCAACAGCCCCCCTACCGCCCTGACAAGGGATCCTGGGCGAGCCCCTGGGTTTTGTGATCCTGGTTCTCTCATCTGTAAAATGATGACCGAAGTGATGTCTCCGGTGTGAACAGAAGCGAGGACTAAGTGAGATGCTGTGTCAGGAAGCCGTGTGGAGGGTGGATCTTGCCGGGGACCGAGAGGTAGAGGGTTCCACTCGAGGTTACAGAATATCCCTGGCAGCTGCCTTCCCCATGTGAGTCTCACACTACCCTTACCACGGAAGAGGAGAGCCAGAAACGGTGTTTGCCATCAGCAAAACACACCCCCCGAAACCCTGAGGCTGGCGGTGTGCAGCGTGAGGACTGTGCGGGCTCAGTGCAGAGATGAGCCGCAGAGGGCTGGGCTCCCTGGTGAGGCAGCAGAGGGGGCTGACCCTGCAGGGCATCGCATGCCCTGTTGGGGAGCTTGGGTTTTTATTCCCTAGCACAGCATTTTATCTACTGTATTCAGTGCAGTGTTAACAAACCCATAGTTTAAAGTTTTGAACATATAAAGTTTCGATCATCCAGGGAGTTCAAAATGAAAGAGGAAATCCTGTGTCTTTGCTGTGGGACTTGTCAGAGCCTTTACTATGTGAGGGTTTCCCTCGTAGCTCAGTCGGTAAAGAATCGGCCTGCAGTGCCAGAGACCCGGGTTCGGTCCCTGGGTCGGGGAAAATGCCCTGGAGAAAGAAATGGCAACCCCCTCCAGTGTTCTTGCTTGGAAAATCTCATGGACAGAGGAGCCTGGTGGGCTGCAGTCCAGGGAATCGCAGAGTGAGGCACAACCGAGTGACCAGCACTATGCTAAGGTGCTCCGTGAATCTTCAGTAAGGGCTGGCACTCTGCCGGCTCTCTTCATTCTCTGCCCCTGCCCTCCCTGGAAAGTCCGCCGCTCCAGGGTTTCCGTTTTCTAGCTCCACGCATTGGGAGATGCGACCACCTCTGGGAAGCTGGCACTGGGTTTTCCACATGTCTGTGCTTGTACTCATTACTGTGCTTTGCCAGCTTTTGCTGGCCCTCTGTTCACTCAGACTTCCGTCCAAACTTTCCCTTCTCATGGGCCCTGCTTCTTAGTGAACGAGCGTACAGAAAGGACGAGGTCAGGCTGGGCCGGCCCTCAGCTGTGTCCTGACACGTCCACGCCTGCAGACTGTTTCCTAGTGAGTCCCAGGGAGGTCGTTCCTCTTTCCTCTCAGAGCTCAGTTGGTAGAAGAATCCGCTTAAAACACAGGAGACCCCGGTCCAATTCCTGGGTCGGGAAGATCCCACTCCGGTGTTCTTAGGCTTCCCTTGTGGCTCAGTTGGTAAAGAATCCGCCTGCAATGCGGGAGACCTGGGTTTGATCCCTGGGTTGGGAAGATCCCCTGGAGAAGGAAACAGCTCACCCACTCCAGTATTCTGGCCTGGAGAATTCCACGGACTTTAGCCCATGGGGTCTCAAAGAGTCGGACACGACTGAGTGACTTTCACATTCCTTTCCTAGGGCGGGGGCAACATGGCAGTCTAAGGAGAGGAGAGAACTGTCGCAGGACAGAAGTTGCCCATCCCAGGTCCTGGAGTCAGAAGATGTAGAGGTCTGGCTCAAACCCGCTGCCATCCAGACGCCCCAGAAGGTGGCCCTAGGCCGAGTGCCTGGCAGACGCATGTCCTTGTACGGTGTTTAGACCCGCACAGAATCACCCAGTCTTCAATCGTGAATATCAGTTGGCAGAGATCAGCCATGTTTCTTTTACTAGAACGCCTTTGTTCCCTTTCTCTTCACTACAGTTCCTTCACAGAAACCACTCCAGTCCTAGAACTACCAGGGATTCATATAAGGCTTTCTGTCCTAATTTATTCAGCTGCCTTTCTCAAGAACTCCATCAATTTTGTTCTTTCTCCAGCACTTTCTCTGCTTTGCACCATGCTGGGAATGCCAGGGAGGTGAAAAGAGAGAGGAGCTGCCCCGTCTCACCCTTGAGGTGGGCTCCTGACGCCCCTCCTTGCTGCAGGCCACAAGCTCTGCCGTCGGCACCTCCTCCTCAGCCACGTATAACCACACCCTCCTGCTGCACTGGCTTCACTGAATGTTTTTGGATTTAGAGACAACTCAGGAATAAAATAGCCATCAAAAGCCCTTGGCCAGAGGCGGTCTCTTGGCTTTGACTCAACTCAGGGATACCTTTCCTCTCCACTGCTCATTTCTCTAATATTTAGAGTAACGCTGTTCCTGGCCCCTTTCTTTTTCCAGGTACTCTGGGTAGAATTAGTTTCTGTTCATTTGTTTTTAAATACATCTTTAAAATCTGTATGGCTGTTTTTGACGTTTTCAAAACTCATAGCTGCTTTAATCACTTTTTCCGGGCACTATTTCGATCCAGATACTTTGAGGGAACTGGACTGTAGAGCTGGTACACACATGTCCTGAATAAGAGCCCTTGTTTTCCAAGTTTAAAGCGATCTGATTTGGAAAGAGTGAGAGGTTGTCTGTGTTTAAAAATAGCCAGCCAAATATGGGAGGCTTTTTCCAATTACTGTGGAAAGATACTTTCAGGCCCCATTAGCCCCAGACCACAAACTACATATGTTTTACAGTTTGTGGGCATAAATATATTCTGAGATAATTTGGGACAGTTGTTCAAAGACTAATCATTTGAACATGACAAATCCATGGCTGAACTATTTGATCAAGCCAAATACTGTTAATTCTTAATGATGAATATAGTTTATTACTATATATGTTAGTTCAACCATATATTTGCATAGTCCATTTACATTTTTAAAGAATATGTGTGTAAATGTGATTGTTCAGTCTCTAAGTCATGTCCGACTCTTTGCAACCCCATGGACTGCAGCACACTAGGCTTCCCTGTCCTTCATTATCTCCCAGAGCTTGCTCAAACTCAAGTTCATTGAGTCGGTGATGCCATCCAACCATCTCATTCTCTGTCACTCTGTTCTCCTCCTGCCTTCAATCTTTCCCAGCATCAGGGTCTTTTCCAATGAGTTGGCTGTTCACATCAGATGGCCAAAGTATTAGAGCGTTAACACTAGTCCTTCCAATGAATACTCAGGATTGATTTCCTTTAGGGTTGATTGGTTTGAGCTCCTTGCAGTTCAAGGGACTCTCAAGAGTCTTCTCTAGCACCAGAAAATTCTTTGGCACTCAGCCTTCCTTGGGCTTCCCAGGTGATGCTAGTGGTAAAGAACCCATCTGCCAGCGCAGGAGACACAAGAGACACAGGTTCTATCCCTGGGTGGGGAGGATCCCTTGGAGGAGGAAATGGCAACCCACTCCAGTATTCTTCCCTGAGAATCCCATGGACAGAGGAGCCTGGTGGTCTATAGCCCATAGGGTCACAGAGAGTCAGACACGACTACAGCAACTTAGCACACACACACAGCCTTCATTATGGTCCAGCTGTCACATCTGTACATGACTACTGGAAAAACCACAGCTTTGACTATATGGATCTTTGTTGGCAAAGTGATGTCTCTGCTTTTTAATACACTGTCTAGGTTTGTTATAGCTTTTCTTCCAAGGAGCAAGTGTCCTTTAATTCCGTGGCTGCTTTCACCATCTGCAAGGATTTTGGAGCCCAAGAAAATAAAATCTGTCACTGTTACGCTTTGTCCCCATCTATTTGTCATGAAGTGATATGTGTGTGTATACATATATATATACATATATATATACTTGCTGCTGCTAAGTCACTTCAGTCATGTCCGACTCTGTGTGACCCCATAGACAGCAGCCCACCAGGCTCCCCCGTCCCTGGGATTCTCCAGGCAAGAACACTGGAGTGGGCTGCCATTTCCTTCTCCAATGCAGGAAAGTGAAAAGTGAAAGTGAAGTCACTCAGTTGTGTCCAACTCTTAGTGACCCCATGGACTGTAGCCCACCAGGCTCCTCCATCCATGGGATTTTCCAGGCAAGAGTACTGGAGTGGGGTGCCATTGCCTTCTCTGACGTATATATATATATAAAGAATAAGCTTCCCTGGTGGCTCAGATGGGAAAGAATCTACCTGCAATGCAGGAGACCCAGGTTCGATCCCTGGGTTAGGAAGATCCCCTGGAGAAGGGAATGGCTACCTACTCCAGTATTCTTACCTAGGAAATCCCACGCATAGAGGAGCTTGGCAGGCTACAGACCACAGGGTTGCAGAGAGTTGGACACAACTGAGCGGCTAACAGTCTCAGTCTCATTCAAAGAGTATCAGATCAGATCAGTCGCTCAGTCGTGTCCGGCTCTGCGACTCCATGAACTGCAGCATGCCAGGCCTCCCTGTCCATCACCAACTCCCGGAGGTCACTCAGACTCACATCCATCGAGTCAGTGATGCCATCCAGCCATCTCGGCCTCTGTCGTCCCCTTTTCCTCCTGCCCCCAGTCCCTCCCAGCATCAGAGTCTTCTCCAATGAGTCAACTCTTCGCATGAGGTGGCCAAATACTGGAGTTTCAGCTTTAGCATCATTCCTTCCAAAGAAATCCCAGGGCTGATCTCCTTCACAATGGACTGGTTGGATCTTCTCGCAGTCCAAGGGACTCTCAAAAGTCTTCTCCAACACCACAGTTCAAAAGCATCAATTCTTCGGCACTCAGCCTTCTTCACAGTCCAGCTCTCACATCCATACATGACCATAGGAAAGACCATAGCCTTGACTAGGCGAACCTTCGTTGGCAAAGTAATGTCTCTGCTTTTGAATATGCTATCTAGGTTGGTCATAACTTTCCTTCCAAGGAGTAAGCGTCTTTTAATTTCATGGCTGCAATCACCATCTGCAGTGATTTTGGAGCCCAGAAAAATAAAGTCTGACACTGTTTCCACTGTTTCTCCATCTATTTCCCATGTAGTGATGGGACCAGATGCCATGATCTTCGTTTTCTGAATGTTGAGCTTTAAGCCAACTTTTTCACTCTCCACTTTCACTTTCATCAAGAGGCTTTTTAGTTCCTCTTCACTTTCTGCCATAAGGGTGGTGTCATCTGCATATCTGAGGTTATTGAGATTTCTCCCAGCAATCTTGATTCCAACTTGTGTTTCTTCCAGTCCAGCATTTCTCATGATGTACTCTGCATATAAGTTCAATAAACATGGTGACAATATACAGCCTTGATGTACTCCTTTTCCTATTTGGAACCAGTCTGTTGTTCCATGACCAGTTCTAACTGTTGCTTCCTGTCCTGCATACAGATTTCTCAAGAGGCAGATCAGGTGGTCTGGTATTCCCATCTCTTTCAGAATTTTCCAGTTTATTGCGATCTACACAGTCAAAGGCTTTGGCATAGTCAATAAAGCAGAAATCCTTCCCGCAACTGGTGCACTAGGAGCGCCTCGCCTTCCTGCGACCGGCGCACTAGGAGCGCCCCGCTGGCTGCGTGGCGCACTAGGAGTGCAGCCGAGAGGAGCTACCCCACGACCGAGGTCAGGAAGGGCGGCGGTGAGGAGATACCCCTCCTCCAAGGTCAGGAAGGGCGGCAGTGAGGAGAGACCCCTCGTCCAAGGTAAGGTGCTGTGCTTTGCTGGAGCAGCCGGGAAGAGATACCCCATGCCCAAGGTAAGAGAAACCCAAGTAAGACGGTAGGTCTTGCAAGAGGGTATCAGAGGGCAAATACACTGAAACCATACTCACAGAAAACTAGTCAATCTAATCACACCAGGACCACAGCCTTGTCTAACTCAATGAAATTAAGCCATGCCCGTGGGGCAACCCAGGATGGGTGGGTCATGGTGCAGAGATCTGACAGGGTGTGGTCCGCTGGAGAAGGGAATGGCAAACCACTTCAGTATTCTTGCCTTGAGAACCCCATGAACAGTATGAAAAGGCAAAATGATAGGATACTGAAAGAGAAACTCCCCAGGTCAGTAGGGGCCCAATATGCTACTGGAGATCAGTGGAGAAATAACTCCAGAAAGAATGAAGGGATGGAGCCAAAGCAAAAAGAATACCCAGCTGTGGATGTGTCTGGTGATAGAAGCAAAGTCCGATGCTGTAAAGAGCAATATTGCATAGGAACCTGGAATGTCAGGTCCATGAATCAAGGCAAATTGGAAGTGGTCAAACAAGAGATGGCAAGAGTGAATGTCGACATTCTAGGAATTAGCGAACTAAAATGGACTGGAATGGGTGAATTTAACTCAGAGGACCATTATATCTACTACTGTGGGCAGGAATCCCTCAGAAGAAATGGAGTGGCCATCATGGTCAACAAAAGAGTCCCAAATGCAGTACTTGGATGCAATCTCAAAAACGACAGAATGATCTCTGTTCATTTCCAAGGCAAACCATTCAATGTCACAGTAATCCAAGTCTATGCCCCAACCAGTAACGCTGAAGAAGCTGAAGTTGAACGGTTCTATAAAGACCTACAAGACCTTTTAGAACTAACACCCAAAAAAGATGTCCTTTTCATTATAGGGGACTGGAATGCAAACGTAGGAAGTCAAGAAACACCTGGAGTAACAGGCAAATTTGGCCTTGGAATACAGAATGAAGCAGGGCAAAGACTAATAGAGTTTTGCCAAGAAAATGCACTGGTCATAGCAAATACCCTCTTCCAACAACACAAGAGAAGACTCTATACATGGACATCACCAGATGGTCAACACCAAAATCAGATCGATTATATTCTTTGCAGCCAAAGATGGAGAAGCTCTATATAATCAGCAAAAACAAGACCAGGAGCTGACTGTGGCTCAGACCATGAACTCCTTATTGCCAAATTCAGACTGAAATTGAAGAAAGTAGGGAAAACTACTAGACCATTCAGGTATGACCTAAATCAAACCCCTTATGATTATACAGTGGAAGTGAGAAATAGATTTAAGGGCCTAGATCTGATAGATAGAGTGCCTGATGAACTATGGAATGAGGTTCGTGACATTGTACAGTGATGCATATGTGTATATAAATAGACAACATATAACATATGAATATGTATTTACATCTTTATCTGCTGAATTACTTTTCCATCCCAGCAGCTCTCCTGCAGTCCCTTTCTAATTTAACCCACCCCTTATACTGCTGCTAGGGATCCTTGCCCATGGCCTATGCATGAAGCTGTGACAGAGAGGGATTCACAGCATCTGTAAACGGTGATTAGAATGGTGGAGTATGAGGCGACTCTAAGCAGGAAGGAGAGATTTATGAGGCTATTCATGGACAGGGAGGAAGTGGGAGTCAGTGACGTGTGAGGCCTGAGGAGATGGGAAGCCCTCTGGGAGGGATGCTTGAACAGCACAACTTGAAGGACGCGGATGGCCTGGGGGCTGAAGGTCAGCCCTTGGGCTTTCAAGGGGGTGCAGCGTCCAGGGCGCAGCGGTCGGAGGGGTGGGGCGGCTGCAGGAGAAGGAAGAAAAGATCACTTGAGACATGACCATGAAGAAAATGAGATGCCGGGGAACCTTAACGGCCTCCCAGGAGATATCAAAGCCACAGCGAGGATGGAGTTTGGAGTGGAAGGAAGCCCAAGAACCAATGAAAGCAAGCCCAGGACTGAGAGATAATGGGAATGGAGGAGAGGCTAGGGACAGCGGGGAAACATGTCCACGTCACATGAACAGCGGGGGCAAAGGTCAGGCCGGAAAATGGGCACAGCTGTTCAGAGGTGGAGAACCAGGGCAAGGCTCACCCCTGCCCCCCAGCAGCCCTGATTAGGAGGGATTCGGAGGAAAAGGAGAACTTGGGTGCCAGAGGCAGGGTGTCTCAAAGAACCTCCCCATCTCAGGGGAGAGGGCGTGAGCAGACGCCAGACTCGGTCTTGCAGGGCCTGTCGAGACAGCTGTGGGTGACGCTCATGGGAAGGCGGACAGTACACCGGCCCGCGCACACGGGACACGGGCCCGTGCACACGAGTACACGGGCCCACGCACACAGGACATGGGCCCACGAATACGGGCCCATGCACATGGGTACAGTCACGAGCTGCTGACCACTTCGAGGATGGGCTTCAGACCTGACCGCCCGAGGTCCCGGGTCTTCCACCTCCGCCCGCCGCCCCAGCGCCCCAACGGAAGAGGCCCTTCTTCAGTCCCATCCGTCTTCAACGCTTGACGCAAAAGCCGGCTTTTCTGCAGAATCCTGCAAGACGCTTTGGATCGGAAACAGCCGCTCCAGCTTCTGGATTTATGTCAGGGGAACGAGATGTGGAATTTGAAATGGAGTGTTTCAAAACAACTTCCCCTGCTCAGCAGAAAAGCATTTTTTTTCCTGAGCATTTCTGTGCAAACATCTTCAAGGGGACCCCGTGTTTCTAAGGCCCACCACACTTCTCTTCGTTTCTAAGGCCCACCACACTTCCCTTCCAGGGAAGGAAATGTGTTGTGTGTTGCCCAGGATGGGGGTTTCAGGCTGTGGGAGCGCTGGGCCCCCCTGAGGCTTTGGTGAAGGAGAGCTGAGGACTTGTGAGGGGAACAGTGGGAGTGGGCCGTAGGGGGAACCCGGGGAAAGGATGGCGGTCCACTCAGACAGCTCAGACCCCTGCACCCGCCGGCAGCCTAGAGCTCCTTTCAGAGAACACGGGGATTAGGGCTGACAGGGGCTGACTATGGCCCTCCTGAGGGGCATCGCCTGTCTGGACCGGAGCAGGTACCTGCCCAACAGGAATGCAGGTGTCAGGACCACCGCGTCTGAGGTCCCCAGGAGGGGCCTGGCACGTGTGTGGCAGGGGCTCCATGTAGGTTTCCAGAGTGAAGGAAACATCCGGTGAGGCGTGGGAGGCGGGGCTAGGTCTCGTCCTCGGCCCTTTACTCCTGGAGATTCTGAGGCACAACAAGATCAGGCTGATAGCCACATGTTTACTTAAACAATAACTGACAAGGGACAGACTCCAGGCTCTGCCTCTGCAGGGACCAGCGTCACTGCATCTGTTTTCGCTCAGCTCTGCGGGCTTCCCTGAACGAAGAGGCTGAGGTTAGGTCAGAGAAGAAAAGCAGAATTTTATGATTAAAGGAAAATGATCTGTATTAAAATGATCCTTTCTGTAAAGAGACCATTTTCTGTTAAGCATCCGTTTTGTTTGCATAAACAAAAGACCTCTTTAAAGACCGTCTCCACGAGTGAACCCTAAGGGAACCACAGGGTAAGACGTGGTGGGCGTGAGTGTGGGCAGGGCCTGGAGGTGGTCTGCAGATGAAAGTGTTTGTACAGGTAGGTTGAGATTAAGAGTAACTAACCCCATCGCCCGCCCCTGACTTTTTTTTTCAGTCTTTATTATTTTTATGTGGCATTTTCAATAGATGCCTAAGAAAATCTCAACCATACAGTGAGGTGACAACTAATAGTATTTGTTGCTGTTAAAAAGAGTCGCAGGTATCCATTCCCCTGTCAATGGACGTCTAGGTTGCTGCCATGTCCTGGCTAGTGTAAACAGTGGTGGAACAGCCGGGGGGCTCAAGAGGGAGAGGGTATAAATTATGACTGATTTGTGCTGATGTGCGGCAGAGACCATTACAACATTGTAAAGCAATTATGCGTGCGTGCGTGCTAAGTCGCTCAGTCATGTTCAACTCTTTGCAACCCCATGGACTGTAGCCCACCAGGGTCCTCTGTCCATGGGATTCTCCAGGCAAGAACACTGGAGTGGGTTGCCATGCCCTCCTCAAAGCAATTATCCTCCAATTTATAAAAAAGAAGAAAAAAAAAAAGAATCACAGGTAAACAATCTTTTCTTATCTCTATTCACAAAAAATAGTTCTTGAGGTAGGAGCAGCATCAGAGACCCCCTCCCCCACGCTGGAGGCATTCCCCTGCGGATACAAAAACCCTGGGTATCAGCTGGGGACTCTAGGGGTCCAATGCCACTGTGGCTGGTGCTTTTCGTGACTTAACTCATGGGTGTGCAATGGTGTGGGAGGCCGAGATGACTGAGGGGCAAGGCTGGAGGCGGGAGGGGCCCATGTTGCACACGACATTAGCTCCACGTCCTCCTCATCAAACTGGAGCCATCACCAGCCCCTCCCTGCCCAGCTCCCATCAGCTCTCACCCTGACACCTCCAGCTGGCAGTCCCGGAGCGACTCCTGATGAAGGCAGGTGACAGGATATCCACACCATCAGAGCGGGGACTCAATTAGACTCGCTGCCACAGGCAGCAAGGCCTGGCGGGCCCCAAGTCAGAGCGTGCCCCGAGTCCTCGCATGTGGGAAGGTGAGTGAAGGGAAGCCGAACGAATTCTCAGCCACTCTTGGGAGGTGGGACAGTGGTTCCCTTTGGGCTTCGTGGGGGGCACCTGGGAGGGGGCCAGAAGGACTTCTGGGGGCCACAGGCAGGCTCTGGGCCTGGCCTGGGTGTTACCTGGGCATGTTAGTTTGCGGAAATACCCTGAGCTGTAAAACCCTTCTGATGGGTCCACTCTTGTGTGTAGATCATCAGTCAATAAAGCAGAAGGAAAGAAGAGAGGAAGGAAGGAAAGAAGGGAGGGAGAAGGGAGAGCAGTTTAAGTCAAGCAGGTGCTTTGACCTGAGTCAGCAGGCAATCACGAGGACACCAGCAGTTCTGCTAGGACAGGACAGGACGGTAGCATTCCTGTAAGAAGGCTGATGGCGGAGGGCAGGTGAGCTGGGATGAGGCTGAAGCCAGAAATCAGCGGAAGGGTTGCAGGCTGGGGCTGTGGCTTAGGTTAGATGAGTGGGCACGGGAAGAGGGTGGGCGGCTCGTTTCAAGGTAAGCATTACATTCGTGAGCCCGCATACAGCATGCTCTGTTGGCTGCTTTCATAAGCCAGCATTGCATATCACGTTGCACAACATTGAAGCGCGCTTGCTTTAAATAGTCCTCATGATGCTTGCCGTGATCAGCTGGTCAGGGCCCAGGACAGCCCACTCGGATGAGCCCGTCCGTGGCTGAGCTCCAGAGCTCTGGCCTGGCCAGCCTCTGTTCTCAGATGTATTCCTTCATCAGGAGGCCCGGAGGGACTCTAGCTGAGCCCAGCAGTATGGTTGGCAGCCTGAACCTAGCTTTTTCTTGTTGTTGTTCTGCTTTGATCTGGTTTGGTTTTTATTATATCATGATAACATTGTTGTCAAATAATTACCCTGCCAGACAAAACCATCAAGACTGTTCACAAGATTGATTTAATGGTGGCGTACTTGAGGTTGAAGAGAATATTGCTTTCCAGAGTATATAATGAAGGTTTTAAAGACTGAGCAGATCAAGCTTGTTCTATGGAAAAATAATACGAAGGAGGTATTAGCCAGGGTCCCTAGTAGAATTTAGATTTATGCAAATCTTCAGTGTCCCATAATCCAAAATTAACAAACTCAGAATGACACAAATTTGTTAAAATGTAATGCAAACTAAACATCTTAATGCATCTTTCTAGAATTCAGCAGAATGTTGACATCTAAATTCACATTATGCACCGCATTTAATTTCTGCATGATGAATCAACGGGCAGAAATAGATGAGTTGCTGACACATTGACTTTTTTCCAACTCCCAAGAAGAAAACAAAGGTTTCCAGTCAGAGATAAGGGAGGAGTTCAGCTGGTCCATTAGTTTTTGTAAATCCATAATTACACACACAAGTAATTTGTATGTGTTGCACTAACTGTATTATCATTATTTAGCTTTGCTGCAATGCCAGTCATTGAAACATAACCTGATTTTATTAAGTTCCTCAAAGCCCGGGAGGATCTTAGTTACAAGCCAGTCCTCTGCTCATTAGCATTGACCTCTCTGTTTATTTATTTGGATATTTTTTGGCCTCCTGCCCCCAAGTTAACACCCCTTTGTTTCATAATCCATACTGTCATCCTGCCCTCTTGACCCAGAAGAGAGGCAGATGAATGGAAGCATTGATGCCAACTTGATAGCGTCTGCAAACAGGCAAGAGGCCTGAATGCCTAGTCAGTTGGCTCTGATTTCTTGGGACACAAAGAAGAAAGGAGGAGACAGGATTCACACAAGTATTCAAGGCGCTTGTGGATGCACACTGAGCAATGCTCACTAAAGTGATGTAACGGTGCTTGGCGCACGAGAAGCCCTGCACAGGTAACACTCGTTGTCTCTCGTGTTGGTGTTTTGACTGCCTCTGCTTCCGTCTCTACTCCGTCTTCAGACGTTGACCAAAGGCCTGGTGCTGTTCAGCTGCTCAGTTGTGTCCAACTCTTTATGACCCCACGGACTGCAGCACACCAGGCTTCCCTGTCTTTCACCATCACCCGGAGTTTGCTCAAACTCGTGTCCACTGAGTCCGTGATGCCATCCAACCATCTCGTCCTCTGTCTCACCTTTATCCTCCTGCCCTCAATCTTTCCCAGCATCAGAGTCTTTTCCAGTGAGTCCAAAAGGCCTGGTATCCCCACTCTAACTTCTAATCAGCTGAGCAGCCTTTTTTCCTCTTCAAAAAGAACAGGAAGAGTCAGATGAGATGATCAGCAGGACAGGTGGTGCTAACCGAGGACGTGAAGAAGAAGGCAAGCCTTCAGCCTGCTCGAGGGACCACAAGATCTGAGCGGCCTGGGTAAGCGGAACATGGGTTCCCCAGGTCTAGACATGCTCACAAGACACATGGATTCTGAAGTTGTTTTTTAAAATATTTATTTATTTGGCTACATTGTGTCTTAGTTGTATCATGTGAGATCTTGCACTGAGACTCGTGGGCCCCCGAGCGCACAGGCTTGGTTGCTTTGGGGTGTGTGAGAGCTTAGCCCCCCTACCAGGGATCGAACCCGCATCCACTTCATCGGAAGACTGGTTCTTAACCTCTGTTCCACCAGGGAAGCCTCAGTTCTGAAGTTTAACAATTAAGCAACAAAAAAAAATGAATTTTTACTTCACTGAGTTAGTTTATTACTTATAAAGTTAACTACTAGAAAGGCCATGCAGGAAATGTAATTGAATTATAAAAAGGTCAAAATAATTATGAAATTATATTATACAAACTACATAAAACCTTGGGAAATTATGGTGGTGGAATTTTAAAAAGAAAAAACAGAATTAAAATTAAATACATATCACAAATACAGTAATATAAAAATATGGAGCTTGAGATGAAAGAGTCATAAAACTGAAAATAATTGTTAAGATTTTGGGTAGTGCTTTGTCTTCTTTATTCAAAAAGTTATTGAATATTGTATTGCTTTAAATTAGAGTTTATCTGTTATACTCTTGTCTAGTCTTATACTTCAACTTTTCAGTGTTCTTGTGTTGTAGGCATGTCTCATACATAACATATACTTGGAATCTTTCCCCTTCCCCTGTCTTTGCTTTACTTTGGTTTTAACTTGTAGGATGATAGCATTTATATTCATTGCGATTATTGATATATTTCAGTTCAGTTCAGTTGTTCAGTTGCTCAGTCGTGTCCACTTCTTTGTGACCCCATGAATCACAGCATGCCAGGCCTCCCTGTCCATCACCAGCTCCTGGAGTTCACCCAAACCCATGTCCATGGAGTCGGTGATGCCATCCAACCACCTCATCCTCTGTGGTCCCCTTCGCCTCCTGCCCCCAGTCCCTCCCAGCATCAGAGTCTTTTCCAACGAGTCAGCTCTCCGCATCAGGTGACCAAAGTATTGGAGTTTCAGCTTCAACATCAGTTCCTCCAGTTAACACTCAGGACTGATTTTCTTTAGGATGGACTGGTTGGATCTCCTTGAAGTCCAAGGAACTCTCAAGAGTCTTATCCAACATCACAGTTCAAAAGCAATTTAGACTTGTTAGTATCATCTTATGTTGTTATTTTTGTCTTACTTTTTCCATGCCTCTCTTTCCCCCATTCCTTGCCTTTTAAAAAAAGACTAACAAAACTTTTATTTGTCTTTGTTATCCTCCTTTTTCTTCTTCTGGTTTGGAAGCTAAATATTTTATTACTATTTTTGTCAGTGATCTTTCTTGAGTAAACAAAGCCTAACTGTAGTCAATATCTTACTCTTACCCCACAAATATAAGAATTTTGGAAAGCTTTATTCCACAATAAGGCATCATTTTTATTAAAAAATTGCATGTTTTCTCATCTATTTTCCTGCCATTCTTTCTTGTGTCTCCGATTTTCCTTCTGGGATCACTTTCCTTGATCTTGGAGTAGATGCTTTGAAAGTTTCTTTTGTAAAGATCTGCTCCTGGGAACACTGGGCCTTTATTTCAAGGGTTGCTATTTCACTCTTGGTCTTAAAACAGTTCTTCTGTGTTTTTTTTCCAGCGTTTGATGATATCGCTCCAAGTTCCGGCTTCCTTTGCGCGTGTTGAGGCTTCTGCTCTGCATCTAGTTCTCACTTCTCTCTGAGAGCCCGCCTTTCTCTTTAGCTGCTTATCAGGTCTCCTCTTTGTTTAGATATTTTATAGTTCACTCTGGCGTGCCCAAATAATTCTGTTTTAATTTGTTCTATTCAGTAAGTTTTCTCTTATCAGAACACTCTTTCTTCCAATTCATCACCTCCTTCTGTTTTCTTCCCCTGGGACTCTTCTTGTACTCTTTCTATGCTCCACAACCTCTGTCTCTTTCCCACAGTTTTCTTGTTTTCAATTATATATGCTCTTTTCAACTACTATTAACACATTGTGTAATCTATCGAGTTTTCAATTTCAACAATTATAGTTTTCACTTTTAAAAAGTTCTATCACAAACCAAAACTACATTGAGAACCACCTCACACTGGTCAGAAAGGCCATCATCCAAAAAAGCTCCAAACAATTCATGTTAGAGAGGATGTGATGGAAAGGGAACCCTCCCACACTGTTGGTGGGAATGTAAACTGGGGCAGCCACAATGGAGAACATCCAGAAAAACATCTGCTTCATTGACTATGCTAAAGCCTTTGACTGTGTGAATCACAACAAACTGTGGAAAATTCTTAAAAAGATAGGATTACCAGACCACCTTTCCTGTCTTCTGAGAAGACTGTATGCAGGTCAAGAAGCAACAGTTAGAACTGGACATGAAACAACGGACTGGTTCCAAATCAGGAAAGGACTACGTCGAGGCTGTATATTGTCACCCTGCTTATTTAACTTATATGCAGAGTACATCATGTGAAATGCTGGGCTGGATGAATCACAAGCTGGAATCAAGACTGCCAGGAGAAATATCAATAACCTCGGATATGCAGATGATACCACCCTTATGGCAGAAAGTGAAAAGGAACTAAAGATTTTCTTGATGATGAAAGAAGAGAGTGGAAAAGCTGGCTTAAAACTCAACATTCAAAAAACTAAGATCATGGCACCTGGTCCCATCACTTCATGGCAAATAGATGGGGAAACAGTTGAAACAGTGACAGATTTTATTTTCTTGGGCTCCAAAATCACTGCAGATGGTGACTGCAGCCATGAAATTAAAAATGCTTGCTCTTTGGAAGAAAAGCTATGACAAACCTAGACAGCATATTAAAAAGCACAGACATTACTTTGCTGACAAAAATCTATGTAGTCAAAGCTATGATTTTTCCAGTAGTCTTGCATGAATGTGAAAGTTGGGCCATAAAGAAGGCTGAGCACCAAGGAACTGATGCTTTCGAACTGTGGTATTGAAGAAGACTCTTGAGATTCCCTTGGACTGCAAGGAGATCAAACCAGTTAATCCTAAAAGGAACCAGTCCTGAATATCCAATGGCAGGAATGATGCTGAAGCTGAAGCTTCAATACTTCGGCCACCTGATGTGAAGAGCCAATTCATTAGAAAAGACCCTGATGCTGGGAAAGATTAAGGACAGGAGGAGAAGGGATGACAGAGGATGACATGGTTGGATGGCATCACTGACTCAATGCACATGAGTCTGAGTAAACTCTGGGAGTAGGTGGTGGACAAGGAAGCCTGGGGTCGCAAAGAGTTGGACACGACTGAGCAACTGAACAACAACTATGGAGGACAGTATGGAGGCTTAAACTGATAAAAGAGCTACCATATGATCCAGCAATCCCACTCCTGAGCATATTACTTGGAAAAGACAAACACTCTCATTCAGAAAGATACATGCACCCCAGTGTTCAGAGCAGCACTATTAACAATAGCCAAGACATGGAAGCAACCTAAGTGTCCATCAATAGATGAATGGATAAAAAGAGGATATATATATATGTGTGTGTGTGTGTGTGTGTGTGTGTGTATGTATATCATAGAATATTATCATCCATAAAAAGAATGAAATAAAGCCATCTGCAGCAACATGAATGGACCTAGAGATTATCATAGTAAGTGAAGTCAGATAAAGACAAATATCACACAATATCACTTATATGTGGACTCTAAAAATATATTGATACAAATGAACTCATTTACAAAACAGAAACAAACTCAGAGACATAGAAAATTTATGGTTACCAAAGGGAAAAGGTAGAAGGAGGGATAAATTAGGAGCTTGTGAGTAGCAGATACATATTACTATATGTAAAACAGATAAACAAGGACCTATTGTATAGCACAAGAAATTGTATTTAATACCTTGTAGTGACTTATAATGAAAAAGAATCTGAAAAAGTATATAAAGTATATATGTTTACATATAGATGTGCATACATGCCAAGTAGCTTCACTTATTTCTGCCTCTTTACAAGCCTATGGACTGTAATCTGCTGAGCTCCTCTGTCAGTGGGATTTCCCAGGCAAGAATACTGGGGTGGGTTGCCAAGCCCTCCTCCAGGGGATCTTCCAGATCCAGGGATTGAACCCACGTCTCTTACATCTCTGAAATTGGCAGGCAGGTTCTTTACCACTAGCAACACCTGGGAAGCCCATATATATATCTGAATCTCTTTGCTGTACACCTAAAGTTAACACAACATTGTAAATAACTTAAAAAAAAATCCACTAGATGGTTTTGTAAATTTATCCATCATTTTGCTTCTTGGTCAAATTTATGGTCCTTTCTTTTATTTCCATAAATACATCATAGTTAAGAATTATGTATTCTTTATCTGATTATTTAAAAATATGAACTCCTTTGGGGTCTAAATCTACTTATCTCCTTCTATGATGTTTGTTTATCGTTTTGAACTCGTATTTGCTTGAGAGCAAATTTCTTCTGAGAGAACTTGAGCCTGCCTTTGCTACCACTGAAACTGGCCCTGTCTCCGTGAGTGCCCTCCGAAGACCCCAGCTAATGTCAGTCACCTGCTGGAGCTCCCCGACGGCAGGACAGCTCTTGGCCTTTCCTCCCGGGGAACCCCGCAGTTCTCATTCGCTTACTGCTCCCAGCTCCTGACTGCTTTCAGCTCACTTTGTGCATAGGAGCCGCAGTGGAGCTCTAGTCCGTGGGCTGTGGAGTCCTGAAGAGTTCCTTTACTTCTTATAAGTCCAGCAATGAAGTCAGAGCTATGCTCTGTCTCAAAAGAGATGTCTCCTTTAACTCAGACTTCCTCAGCATCCAGCATAGAGCTTGGCCCTGTATTTAAGGAGTGGATAGGACTTCCCTGGTGGTCCAGTGGCAAAGAGTCTGCCTGCTAAATGCAGGGGACATGGGCTCGATGCCAGGTTGGGGGAGACCCCCCCACACCACAGAGCAGCTAAGCCCGTGCACCACAACTATTAAGCCTGTGCTCTGGAGCCCAGGAGCAGTAACTACTGAAGCTGCCATGCCTAGAGCCCATCCTCGGCAACAAGAGACGACCCCACAGTGACAAACCCACGCATCACAGCAGAGAGTAGCCGAAAAGACTTTTTAAATAAAATAAAAGGCATAGATAAGTAATAAAAATGTTACAAATCAACAGCACAGCCACATTTATTGTGTCAGCCTCTATGTCACGAGTCACCAGTCCAGGTTCGATGCACGATACTGGATGCTTGGGGCTGGTGCACTGGGATGACCCAGAGGGGTGGTATGGGGAGGGAGGAGGGCGGAGGGTTCAGGATGGGGAACACATGTATACCTGTGGTGGATTCATTTTGATATATGGCAAAACCAATACAATATTGTAAAGTTAAAAAATAAAATAAATAAATAAATAAAAAGGCAAAAAAAAAAAAAGAAAAGAAAATGGTATCCTATGTAATCTTCCAAATAACTTTACAAGGTCAATATGTTTATTGTTATTTGTATATTTTGCAAATAGTAAATGGCAGCTATAACCCTAACCCAAGTAAATTTTGCACATAAGTCTATACACATAATTGCTATATATGTTGTTTCAGCATAAGCGAATGAACACATATAAAAATCAGTCATTTGTTCAACTAACAAATATTTATTTTAAATTTACTAAGATACAAACATTGTTCTGTGGAGAAGGAAATGGCAACCCACTCCAGTATGCATGTCTGGAGAACCCCATGGACAGAGGAGCCTCATGTGCTACAGTCCATACGGTCGTAAAGAGTCAGACATGATGGAAGCAACTTACATACACACATACACACACAAACTGTTCTGAGGTACTGACAATATAGCAGTAAACAAAACAGAAAAAGTCTTGCTGTGTGCAGCGTATATCATAAGGGTGGACAGAGACAGTAAAACATATAAGTAAATTTATAATAAAAAGTTTACGTACAAATATATAATGTATATATTTATAATAAGGAATCTATGTGTATAAACTTATACTTAAGGAAGGCTGAGATTACCAACGACTGGGACTTTGTTACTATTTTACCTGAAGAGCTCAGGCAAAGTCTCACCGAGACCTGGTATCTGAACAGAAGAAATGAATGAATGAGTTTAAACTTTAGCTGTCTTCGTACAACATGAGACAAACTATGTATAATTTAAACATAAAATAGGATTCACTTTAACAAAGGTCATTTGTATTAATAGAGTTATTTCTGAATATTGATATACTGCATTTACAATATCATTTCTATTTAAGATACTGGTATTTTATCTTATTTTCACCTCATAAATCCAGTAGGTTAGAGAATCATGATTAACAACGTGAGTTTGAATTCTAACTCATTGCTCCTCAGTTGTGTGAGCTTACAGAAGTTACTTTACATTTTTGGTCACAGTTTCTTCATCTTTCAAGTGGGGATAAAATGCAGTGTCTTCCTTATACAGTTATTGTGAGTATTAAGCAAATCAGTGCACATCATACACTGAGAACAATGCCTGTAACAAGCACTGGATACCATTCTCATTTTATAGTGTTGAAAACCAGATCCAACTGGTTGCAAAATCGAAATTCCCCCGGCTCCAGAGGAGAAGAAGCCTAAGTACCTAAACACTGCTTGAATGTCACTTTGGAGCCGTCGCAACACTTATTTACCCTGTTCATGTTTGCCTTCCCCACAGTGGTTTACTGTTGCTATCAGCAGAAGTTCAGGGTTACAGTCAGCAGAGATAGCTGGTTCTGCAAATTTCTTTGCAAAAAAAAAAGAAAAATCGATGGGCAAACTTTTCCATTGCACTGTTTGCTCCAGTTTGGGGTCCAAATTGTGACTTCTGCTTAGTCAAGCAGTGACACGTGATTTACAGGCTGAAGCCTGTGTGTTTCATTACTGGAAGTACTAGGAATTATTTTCACTGGCTGTCAGTCTTTATTTTTGTCTGTGATATATAGTAGGATAAATGTGAAAGGAAGTCAAAGTAGGAGCCATTCTTTTCCCAGGAGAACATAAGTTGCTGAGAGTTTGGGTGCCAGCTCTGTCTTTTAAACTTTTACATCCCCTGAACAGTGGCAGGATAAGAGGCTTATGGAAGTTTCCTGATGGGAGAGACTGACTGAGGGGGAAACTGGGTCTTATTCTGATGGGCGGGGTCATGCTCAGCAAATCTTTAATCTTTTCGAGCTCCAAAATCACTGCAGATGGTGACTGCAGCCATGAAATTAAAGGACGCTTGCTCCTTGGAAGAAAAGTTATGACCAACCTAGATAGCATATTGAAAAGCAGAGACATTGCTTTGCCAACAAAGTTCTGTTTAGTCAAAGCTATGGTTTTTCCAGTGGTCATGTATGGATGTAAGAGTTGGACTATAAAGAAGGTTGAGCCCAGAATTGGTGCTTTTGAACTGTGGTGTTGGACAAGACTCTTGAGAATCCCTTGGACTGCAAGGAGATCCAACCAGTTCATCCTAAATGATCAGTCCTAAGTGTTCATTGGGAGGACTGATGCTGAAGCTGAAACTCCAATTCTTTGGCCATCTGATGCGAGGAACTGATTCATTGTAAAAGATCCTGATGCTGGGAAAAATTGAAGGTGGGCAAAGAAGGAGATGACAGAGGATGAGAAGATTGGATGTCATCATCGATTCAGTGGACATGAATGTGTTTGAGCAAGCTTGGGGAGTTGGTGATGGACAGAGAAGCCTGGTTGCTGCAGTCCATGGGGTTGCAAAGTCAGACATGACTGAGTGGCGGAACTGAACTGAACTGAACTGCACAGTAGCAGATGGTCATATGCTGCTACTGAATACTTGAAATGCAGCTGGGACAATTGAGGTGGTCTTTAAGTAAAAAATACAAGACTTCGAAGATTTGGTGTGAAAAAAAGAATGTAAAAAGTTTCATTGTTAATTTTTATATTGATTACATCCCAGACAGTTAATGTCCTGGACTGTTTACTTGCCAAGCTGCGTCCGACTCTTTTGTGACCCCATGGACTATAGCCCGCCAGGCTCTTCTGTCCGTGGGGGATTCTTCAGGCAAGAATACTGGAGTGGGTTCCCATGCCCTCCTCCAGGGGCTCTTCCTGACCCAGGGATCAGCCTGTGTCTCCTGCCTTGCAGGTGGCTTCTTTACCACTAGGGATTAGCTTACATAAAAAATATTATTAAAGCTCATTTCACTTTCTTTTTTTTTTTTTTACATTTTTAATGCAGTTTCTAGAACCTTTTAAGTGGCAAATGTAGCTCACACTATGTTTCCTTTATTGGTTCCCTTCACTGAGTAGATCTGAAGACCAAGAAAATGGCATTTTCCCTTCCTAAACTGATCAGTTAACTGGTCAGTTCAAACTTAAAATCTGGTTCACGACAAAAAGATGACCTTAATTCATACTGACTACATCTGTTAAGCTTGAAAACAAACTGCTAGTTACCTCAATACCCCAAATAAGGTATTTCAGAATCTGCTCTACTTTTAATCTCATTTAACTCGGGTTGGGAGCAGAGGGCTCAGAGGGCAGACAAAGGCAGCAAATAGAAGAAAGACAGACAGGATCCTTAGCAAGCTAAGTTCACTAGGAAATTCAGATTTTTTTTTCCAGTTGCACCACATGGCTTGCAGGAAAGGCAAGAGTCCTAACCACTGGAACACCAGGGAATTCCCGAAACTAAAATATTTTTTAATCATCAGACTATCTTGCACTGTGTAGACAAATGATACAGTTAATTTAGGTAAAGGTGAGCGATAGAGTGAAAGGTTCCCCAAGATTATTTATAAACAGTATATTTATAAATAAATTATAAATAATATATACTCACACGCCCCAGATCCAGCAAATACAACATCCTCCTCTTGGGGGTAACGGACATGGATCTGTGCATTGACTAAAGGTGAAGTGCACGTACACTTACAAGACCCACGACAGTCCGCCCTGGGTCACAGAGGGCACTCTGTGTCTCTTGCTAAAGCTCTACTGTGAAGCTCAAGAGGGACAGAACACAGGAGCCGCTGGAGAGGCGCTCAGAGAGGATTTCCCTCCGTGCAGAGGAGGAGGACAGAGGCTCCTACTTGAATTACAGGTTCACCGTCTTCCGGGCTTCCCAGTCGGCACTAGCAGTAAAGAAACTGCCTGCCGCACAGGAGACGCGGGTTTAATCCCTGGGTCGGGAAGACCCCCTGGAGAAGGAAATGGCAGCCCACTCCAGTATTCTTGCCTGGAGAATCCCATGGACAGAGGAGCCTGGTGGGCTTCAGTCCATGGAGTCACAAAGAGTCAGACACGACCGAAACAACTTAGCACGCGCGCACACACACACACAGTATTTTACCCATAGTCTCAAGGAAATTCCAGAAAACCAAAAGACTTTCAGAATTCATTTGAAGGTGAAAGCTGATCTGAACTGACACGAGGCCATTCTCTGTCCTTTTTATCTCAGTTACTGTGATGAACATACAGAAATAACATGTGTGCTGCTGTGTTGGGCTGTGAGCTGCTGCCCCAGCCTCCTGGGGGTGTTACCCTGTATGTCGCAGCACATCTGAAATAGATTACCTTCGTGAAGCCCCAAATGTTTGGAATTTGGAAACACATCTGACCCTGTGAATTTTAAAGAACGGACTATGAGCCTACCTGTGGGCACCACAGCCCAGAAGGGAGAGAGCCCAGAGTGTTCCATACCTGGATTATCTCCAGACCCGGGCACTTACCCCGGGGTTACTTTTCCTGTCTGCGCTTTAGTTAATCCTGCCCAATGGAAAGGACACTTGGTGGATAACCACGATGGCCAGATACACTTCGGACACCCCGGGGTAATGCGCGTGTTCTCTTTCTGATGGGAGCCAGTCTTTGCAAGTCTATATGAAATGACAATAAATGAAACTTACCTTCTCTAAACTTACTAAAACAGAGAAAGGATAAAGAGGATCTTTTTTTAGTATAACTGCAAAGAGAAAAAAGCATCCTGTGAGTTAGGAGAAGAGACTGGTGTGTGACAGGTTGTGTTCTTGTTAAGATTATACATTCCTCTCAGAAACCATGCAGCATTCTAATCTATTGAGAGAGTTTGATTGTTCTCAAATTTCCTATGAAGAATTATGATTTTAATTCATTTTCATGAAAGATTTTAAGGATTGGAATGAACATTGGCAACAAAAATGTAATCAAATCTGCTTTACCTTAACCAGGGATTTTTTTTCCCCCTTAATCCTACCCTGTTTCTGGCTTTGGTGAAAGCATTTATGGTTTCTTTCTTGGAAACATTTCCTTAGGGACTATTCATATCCCACCCCAGATGGAAGTTGCATATTTGTTAATGTTTACTGCCTTTGGACCTAAATTTCATTTTGCATGAAGTCAGAACATGAGAAAACTAATCAAAAAATTATACTTTTCTTGGTTTTTTTTTTTTAAAGAAATCTTTCCATTTCTTTCTCCCTGGAGGTGTAAATATGTAAATCTATATATAGCTTGCACTATGCAATGATTGCAGTCATATATCTGTCAAATTACTATTTGTTTGCTCTCGAGTATCGCTGCTTTAGTACCAACTCAGAAGTCTGGGATCGCCAGCCTAGGTAATACACAAGACACGACGTGCCGTTCAAACCCTGTGTCCCTCTCAGAAGTCCTACACGCCAGCCCATTGCGTTTCCTCCACCTTCCCACCTACATGGGTCATCTTAGTTGTGCCGTGAAAATCCAGACCAAGGTACCTACTGACGGGGCGACTCTGCAACCCCAGGGAGGCAACACCGGAATGCAGCCCTACTGACCGCAGGCGCGTGGGGATGTTGAGACTCACACTCAAGCTCCTTTCCTGGAAGCCCCTCTGTCTTTGCACAGGTTGATCTCTGTTGCCCCGTGGACCTACCATGGGAGCAGGAGTCTTGCTCTGTTTCTCCCATCTCCCAGTTTTTACGCCAGCCACAGATTTGAGCACAGCTTCAGGAAAAAGTTCACCTGCCCATGGCCTCCTAGAGGTATAGTATCTCACACCAGCCCCTGTGTGCCTTTTCTGGCTCAGCACCGCACCCTTGGTGTCCTGGAGTTGCTCAATAAATATTTGTTACATTGATCATTGAAGGAAAGTACTTAAGCCACAAGCCTGAGTATTTAATCCTTCCTCTTTTTCCTTTGTGTTTATATTCAATCACCAAATTACGGCCCCCAAACCCACTGAATGTATCTCAAAACCATCCTGCCTCCTAAGGACTGCAGTGTCAGTCTCCGGGCTTAGTCCTCAGCTGGGAAGGAAACTCTCACCACCTCTAGCATCCTAGACTGAATGATGCCATGCATCTTGGGCACACTTAGCGAATGTCTTCTCTTAGACTGTGCTCCGCAGAGCAGGAGCGAACTCTGTCCGGGGGCTGCCGCATGCTCTGTGCCCAGCATCAAGATCAGCACGTGCTAAACACTCAGATGTGTTACCAGCTATTATCTTAGAGTAGCGACAGTGACCTTTTATTAAAACCCTTGTCATTCCAGTGAAAGATGCCTGCTAATTAGAATTTGAATGAAATGCAATCTTACCAGTGACCCTCATTTCATGACTCAGGTGACAGTTGTAACTCTGGTTTGACAATGGATGTGGAATTTGGTAAAACCAACAAGAAGTTTTCCGTATCATTTAGCTATATGAATTTGATAAGAAAGAGCATTCTATGTTTTATTATATTCAAATTGTGTGTTATTCTTTTTTATCAGTTGTAAACATATATTTACATTCATATACCTATAAACACCTAGACAGCATATTAAAAAGCAGAGACATTACTTTGCCAACAAAGGTCTGTCTAGTCAAGGCTATGGTTTTTCCAGTAGTCATGTATGGTTGTGAGATTTGGACTATAAAGAAAGCTGAGTGCCGAAGAATTGATGCTTTTGAACCGTGGTGTTGGAGAAGACTCTTGAGAGTCCTGTGGACTGCACGGAGATCCAACCAGTCCATCCTAAAGGAAATCAGTCCTGGGTGTTCTTTGCAAGGACTGATATTAAAGCTGAAACTACAATATTTTGGCCACCTGATGCAAAGAACTGACTCTTTTGAAAAGACCCTGTTGTTGGGAGGATTGGCGGCAGTAGGAGAAGGGGATGACAAAGGATGAGATGGTTGGATGGCGTCACCGACTCAGTGGACATGAGTTTGGGTGGACTCCGGGAGTTGGTGATGGACAGGGAGGCCTGGCATGCTGTGGTTCATGGGGTCGCAAAGAGTCGGACATAACTGAGTGACTGAACTGAACTGATACTGACCTATAAACACATTTTTATTTTCAGGGCTCATTGTTAAATATTTACCAATATACTACTGTTTGTGGTGGGTTTATCAGAAATGAATTTTGCCAATTAAAAAGCTTGCTGGACATGAACTTGATGGATAGAAAATGCTACATCCCTTGTCCTTTTTAATCTGCATTTACATGATTCCTGTAAAGGTAGTCATGTAATGATTACATGATTCCTGCGCCTGTTGTAACAAAGGACCACAGAATGTGTGTCTGGAGACAACAGAGCTTCATCTCTCACAGTTCTGGAGGCTAGAAGTCTGGGACCAAGCTGTCAGCAGGGCCCCGCTCCCTCTGAGACTCAAGGACGAGTCCTTCCTTTGCTCTTCTGACTCCTGGGGGCAACTGTTGGTCCCTGGGGCTCTAAGGCTTGGAGATGCATCTCTGCCTCTGTCATCACGTGCTGTGTCCCCTCCCCCCGAGTGTCCTGCATCCTCTTCTTTTGAGGACACCATCCGTGCTGGACTAAGGACCCCTTCACCTCAGTGTGACCTCACCCTGACTATTTGTGTCTGCAGTGACCCTATTTCCAGTAGGTCACACACTGGGGGTTAGAATGTCCACATCTTTTGAGGGGACATGACTCAATTCATAACAGTTACTAACAAAGAAAAGAGTTAGGTCAAGTTCCTCATAAGATCTTACTTAATCAACTCTGTCTGTTGTTGTTTAGTCGCTAAGTTGTGTCCGACTCTTTGTGACCCCATGCACTGCAGCACGCCAGTCTTCCCTGTCCTTCACTATTTCCTAGAGTTTGCTCAAACTCATGTTCGTTTAGTCAATGATGCCATCCAACCATCTCATCCTCTGTCGTCCCCTTCTCTTGCCTTCAGTCTTTCCCAGCATCAGGGTTTCTTCCAGTGAGCTGACTCTGCATCAGTGGCCACAGTATCAGAGCTTCAGCTTCAGCATCAGCCCTTCCAATGAATATTCAAGGTTGATTTCCTCTAGGACTGACAGATCTCTTTGCTGCTTATCTTTGATTTCAATTACAATGAAGCCCAGGAAACACTGCCTACCCTCCCTTTCCCTCCTGCCCTTCCTACTTTGCCAGGGAATGTGATTCTGAGTACCAAGGTGATCTCCACGTGGCAACTGTTTGGAGTCACAGTTCTACGTGTTGGTGGAAGTGCTTCCAGGGTGGACACTCGAATCGAGCTCCTGTGCAGGCTTTCTGACCAGCAGACCCAAGCTCAAATTCCAGGTCTTATGAATTCTGTGACCTTGGGAATGTTACTTCAACCTCCTTGGATGTCAGTTTCTCATCTGTAAATGGGAATACTACTTTCTATTTAATAGCACTGTTATGAGGGTTTTATGGAATAAAAGACTACACCTGACACGTAGCAAGGGCTCAATTAAAGCACCTTCCCAACCCAGGGATCGAACCAAGGTTGGCTGGGTTGGGAAGATCCCCTGGAGAAGGGAAAGCCTACCTACTGCAGGATTCTGGCCTGGGGAATTCCATGGACTGTATAGTCCATGGGGTTGCAAAGAGTTGGAAACACCTAAGTGACTTTCACTTTCACTTATTATCACTGTTGTTTGTTGCTGTTGCTTTACTGGATAAATCCCAGACCAAGAGTCAACGGTGTTTTAAATCATTGTTTTTCACATGTTGGAGCATCTGCTGCAGGTCAGCTACCCTGGAAGCCAGCACTGAGGTGGAGATTCACATGCCGGACTTACTGGATTCACGTGCTGGAATAACTCTCAGAATCGCATGGGAAAATCAATGTGGCAGAGCCAGACAGAGCGGGAACGTGAGGGCCCCGTGGCCTCGGCCAGTCCTCCAGACCGGGGAGGAGCAGTGGACTCTGAGGCTACAGCGGCCCCAGCTGGAGCGAGGGGACTGGACCCTTACACTCCCACAGCATCCGGTCACTGGACACAGGCTGCCCCGTGCAGGCAGTGGGACCTGGGCTGAGGCTGCCCCCGCAGAGGCTGGTGGTCCGGGGAGGGAGCACCTGGAGCTGCCCCTGACGGTGCTCTCAGCTTGGGGCTGAGCTCGTCCGTCCCAGACGGGAGGGGCCGACGGACGGGGCTGGGGACCTGGGTCGGGCACCACACACCGCTAGTGTCCAGTGGATGTGGGATATCTCTCCCCGGTCCCCACAAAGAAGCAGACCGCGTAAATAAGTAATTGCACAATCACTTCTGCGAATCTTCCTTCATAAACCCAGGGTGCTGAATTCTCAGGTCCTTTCTCCACACTTGCTTGCCTTAGGTGAAACAGGCTCTAATGGAAGGAAGACTGTCCTTGTCACAGAGGCAGGTCACCCAAGTGCTAAACCCCCAGCAAGCTCCGCTCAGCTCAGAGTGCCAGCGAGCCCCCCACCGCACCCCCCGTACCACCACGTGAAGGCTGTGACAGTGCCTGCGGGCTGGGGTGCCTGGGGGTGGGAAGCAAGAAGAACCCTATCACCTTAGCAATCCCAGTCCTCTCCCTTAACTCCACTGCTCCTTTATCCAGAAAGTCTGGGGTCCCAAGGTCGCCATGATCACTTTAGTTTATACCCTGCACTCTAAAAATCAAAAGTAATATGAAGGGCCAGAGAGGAGACCACTCTTGTCCTGATCCGGCATCTGACTCAGCCTGGCCGCATCTAACTGTTGGCACCACAGTTCATCTCCCCACCTGGCGTCCATCTGGCCCTTTTTCTTTCTTGACTTGGGACACATGGCTCCTTCTTTGCATGGCCCTCTTCTTTCTTGACCCCTGTCCAGCTCCTGGCTGGCAGCTCCACAGGACCGTGGCCTTAGCTGAAGATCTTTGGCGTTCAGTGTTTGTCTTGTTTTGACTGCTGCTAACCCAGTGTTTTGGGGCTTCCCTGGTGGCTCAGTGGTAAAGAATCCACCTTCCAATGTAGGAAACACAGGTTCAATCCATGGATGGGGAAGATCCCCTGCAAAAGGGAATGGCAACCCACTCCAGTGTCCTTGCTCGGGAAATCGCATGGACAGAGGAGCCTGGTGGCCTACAGTCCATGGGGTCACAAGAGTCGGACACGACTGAGTGACTACAGGACAACAACCCAGTGTTCTTAGCTGCTCCCTTATTCTTCTGGATCTGACTTACGTCTCTTCTGAGATGCAGCGACCAGTGGAGAAGCCTTCTCCTATGGGCCCGACCCCCTGCTCCTCAGGTGTGAGGACAGTGCCCTGGGTCCAGGTTTGGTGGGAGACACAGCAGCTCTCCTAGTTGAGTAAGAGCCTGTAAGTTTGGAGTGAAGATGGCCGGATGGGGTGGTGGAGAGAGGGCTGGACCGGGAGCCAGTCCTGGTGGTAGGAACCTGCACTGCCAGCGCCTCAAGAAGCTTCCTGATTGTATCATTACACGGGACAAAAGCCCAGAGGAAAGCAGCTCACCTCGGTCACAGAGCTGCCCAGTGGCAGAACTTGGATGGAACTCCGAGCCTGGAGGCTGGTCTCCTGGTCTCTGCTCATAAGCAGCGTAAACTCAGCAAACACGTGTATCTGAGCCTCACCTTCCTTATCCTCCAACAGAAGACACGGCTTCCCTAGTGGCTCAATGGTAAAGAATCTGACTGCAATGCGGGAGACCTGGGTTTGATCCCTGGGTCGGGAAGATCCCCTGGAGGAGGGTCTGGCAACCCACTCCAGTATTCTGGTCTGGAGAATCCCCATGGACAGAGGAGTCTGTCGGGCTACAGTCCATGGGGTCGCAGAGAGTCAGACACGACTGAGAGACCGACAGTAGCAGACAGCAGTGCCCTCAGACAGGGTCAGGGAGACCAAACACAACCATGTAGGTCCCCTCAGACAGGGTCAGGGAGACCAAACACGACCAAGTGAGTCCCCTCAGACAGGGTCAGGGAGACCAAACACGACCATGTAGGTCCCCTCAGACAGGGTCAGGGAGACCAAACACGACCATGTGAGTCCCCTCAGACGGGGTCAGGGAGACCAAACATGACCAAGTAAGTACCCTCAGACAGGGTCAGGGAGACCAAACACGACCATGTAGGTCCCCTCAGACAGGGTCAGGGAGACCAAACACGACCATGTAAGTCCCCTCAGACAGGGTCAGGGAGACCAAACACGACCATGTAAGTCCCCGACCATGTAAGTCCCCTCAAACAGGGTCAGGGAGACCAAACACGACCATGTAAGTCCCCTCAGACAGGGTCGGGGAGACCAAACACGACCATGTAAGTCCCCTCAGACAGGGTCGGGGAGACCAAACACGACCAAGTAAGTCCCCTCAGACAGGGTCAGGGAGACCAAACACGACCATGTAGGTCCCCTCAGACAGGGTCAGGGAGACCAAACACGACCACGTAAGTCCCCTCAGACAGGGTCAGGGAGACCAAACACGACCATGTAAGTCCCCGACCATGTAAGTCCCCTCAAACAGGGTCAGGGAGACCAAACACGACCATGTAAGTCCCCTCAGACAGGGTCGGGGAGACCAAACACGACCAAGTGAGTCCCCTCAGACAGGGTCGGGGAGACCAAACACGACCAGGTAAGTCCCCTCAGACAGGGTCGGGGAGACCAAACACGACCAGGTAAGTCCCCTCAGACAGGGTCAGGGAGACCAAACACGACCAGGTAAGTCCCCTCAGACAGGGTCGGGGAGACCAAACACGACCAGGTAAGTCCCCTCAGACAGGGTCAGGGAGACCAAACACGACCAGGTAAGTCCACTCAGACAGGGTCGGGGAGACCAAACACGACCACGTAAGTCCCCTCAGACAGGGTCAGGGAGACCAAACACGACCATGTAAGTCCCCGACCATGTAAGTCCCCTCAAACAGGGTCAGGGAGACCAAACACGACCATGTAAGTCCCCTCAGACAGGGTCGGGGAGACCAAACACGACCAAGTGAGTCCCCTCAGACAGGGTCGGGGAGACCAAACACGACCAGGTAAGTCCCCTCAGACAGGGTCGGGGAGACCAAACACGACCAGGTAAGTCCCCTCAGACAGGGTCAGGGAGACCAAACACGACCAGGTAAGTCCCCTCAGACAGGGTCGGGGAGACCAAACACGACCAGGTAAGTCCCCTCAGACAGGGTCAGGGAGACCAAACACGACCAGGTAAGTCCACTCAGACAGGGTCGGGGAGACCAAACACGACCACGTAAGTCCCCTCAGACAGGGTCAGGGAGACCAAACACGACCAGGTAAGTCCCCTCAGACAGGTCAGGGAGACCAAACACGACCAGGTAAGTCCCCTCAGACAGGGTCAGGGAGACCAAACACGACCAAGTGAGTCCCCTCAGACAGGGTCAGGGAGACCAAACACGACCAAGTCAGTCCCCTCAGACAGGATCAGGGAGACCAAACACGACCATGTAGTCCCCTCAGTACAGGGTCAGGGAGACCAAACACGACCACGTAAGTAGAAAGGGTTTATAAAGTCTTAAGTGCAATGCAATATGAAGTCTCTCATTTGCCTTTTTGACAGGCTATAGATAGCTCTATACCTTAACTTTCTGGTGCTTATTTTTTGAGGCAGAAGTTTACATGTGTAAGTTACAGGAAGAGACAAACACACATATCACTCACCTAAGATTAGACTTAACTTACCTACTTGGGGCTAATGACCAGAATGGCAAGCACTTAACCAATCAAATTATCTAAGATTTTGAAGAACGGTAAACTTTGCTGCATTTTTTATGATTAATCTAATTTTTTTCTCACAATCTATAGAGTGAATTCAATGAAGTTAGACACACACCACTGATTTTTTAAAGGCTACATTTCATTTATCGTTTTGCAGTGCTGGCTCCATCCCCTGTGCTGTACGAGGCACCCTTGTAGCTTGTCTCACACACAGCATTTGAACCTCTTAATGCTCCACCCCTGTGCTGCTCCCCTCCCTTCCCCCCACACTATAATCGCTAGTTTGTTCTCGATATCTGTGAGTCTATTTCTATTTTATTGTATTCACTAGTTGGTTGTCTTGTTTAGATTCTGCAAATAAGTGATATCATACGGTATTTGTCTTTCTCAGTCCAACTTACTTCACTTAGGAAAATGCCCTCCACGTTCGTTCATGCTGTTGCAGATGGCAAAATTTCATTGTTCTTTTTATGGCTGAGTAGCATTCCACTGTGTATATGTGCCACATCTTCTTTATTTGTTCATCTGTTGATGGATACAGAGGTTGCTTCTGTACCTTGAAGGTGGTATGCTTAGTTGCTCAGTCATGTCTAACTCTTTGTGGCCCTGTGGACTGTGGCCGGGCAGCTCTGCTGTCCATGGGACTTCCCAGGCAAGAACGCTGGAGTGGGTTGCCATTTCCTTCTCCAGGGGATCTTCCCGACCCAGGGATCAAACCCAGGTTTTCCATACCTTGGTTATTGTAAATAACGCTACTATGAACACTGGCGCACATGCATCTTTTCAAATCAGTGCTGCTGCTTTTCTGAGACACACCCAGGAGTGGGGTTGCTGGATCATTCTATTTTCAGCTTTTCTGAGAAAGCTCCATGTTGTTTCCCATAGTGTCTGTGTTTACATTCCCAACACACAGCTTATTTTGGTCTCAAATAATTTGTAGAACTAGGAAAGGAAAAGGAAGTAGCCAGAATGAAAACATGTCTCACACTTCTTCAACAGTTGAAACAGCAAAGTGGAGCAGAGGAAAGAGCGCTCAGTTTGGACAGGGGGGCGTGGATGTGAGCAGGGTGGTGTATGTAACGGGGGTCACTGCTCGCCGACAGGCCACCACCACATCAGCAAAGGAAAATGATACCATTCCAGCCTCACCAGGTGGCTGTGAAGTCAAGCAAGAGAATGTAGCTGAAGGAGCTTTGTAAATTCTAAAGCACACCCAAGCTTGTGCTCAAGCAGGTTCAGGTTCCGAGGACACCGCCAGCCCATACGCGCTTTCCCATTGTCTGCCTGCCTGCTAACCTTCCCCTGGACTGCAAGAAGATCAACCAGTCCATCCTAAAGGAGAGCTGTCCTGGGTGTTCATTGGAAGGACTGATGTTGAAGCTGAAACTCCAGTACTTTGGCCACCTGATGCGAAAAGCTGACTCATTGGAAAAGACCCTGATGCTGGGAGGGATTGAGGGCAAGAGGGGACAACAGAGGATGAGATGGCTGGATGGCATCGCCGACTCAATGGACATGAATTTGGGTAAACCCCGGGAGTTGGTGATGGACAGGGAGGCCTGGCGCACTGCAGTTCAGTTCAGTTCAATTCAGTCGCTCAGTCATGTCTGACTCTTTGCAACCCCATGAATCGCAGCACACTAGGCCTCCCTGTCCATCACCAACTTCTGGAGTTCACTCAGACTCACGTCCATCAAGTCAGTGTGCCATCCAGCCATCTCATCCTCTGTCGTCCCCTTCTCCTCCTGCCCCCAATCCCTCCCAGCATCAGAGTCTTCTCCAATGTGTCAACTCTTCACATGAGGTGGCCAAAGTACTGGAGTTTCAGCTTTAGCATCATTCCTTCCAAAGAAATCCCAGAGCTCATCTCCTTCAGAATGGTCTGGCTGGATCTCCTTGCAGTCCAAGGGACTCTCAAGAGTCTTCTCCAACACCACAGTTCAAAAGCATCAATTCTTCGGCGCTCAGCCTTCTTCACAGTCCAGCTCTCACATCCATACATGACCACAGGAAAAACCATAGCCTTGACTAGACGGACCTTTGTTGGCAAAGTAATGTCTCTGCTTTTGAATATGCTATCTAGGTTGGTCATAACTTTCCTTCCAAGGAGTAAGGGTCTTTTAATTTCATGGCTGCAGTCACAATTTGCAGTGATTTTGGAGCCCAGAAAAATAAAGTCTGACACTGTTTCCACTGTTTCCCCATCTATTTCCCATGAAGTGATGGGACTGGATGCCATGATCTTCGTTTTCTGAATGTTGAGCTTTAAGCCAACTTTTTCACTCTCCTCTTTCACTTTCATCAAGAGGCTTTTTAGTTCCTCTTCACTTTCTGTCATAAGGATGGTGTCATCTGCATATCTGAGGTTATTGATATTTCTCCTGGCAATCTTGATTCAAGCTTGTGTTTCATGGGGTCACAAAGAGTTGGACACGACTGAACTGACTGACTGAACTTTTTTAGAAAGTCGGTTTTTTACAGAACCTGGATTTCTGTCTCTTCTTGGCAGCCCTGGACTGACATTCCCGGGAGCAGGAGCATCAGAGCAGCCCACCTGCCATGAAGACCAGCTGACGGCTGCCACTTCACACCGGCCCGCCTCTTGTCTTTTATTCCATTGGAATGTTTCTTGTATAGAGTGAAGAGATAGTGAAGCATTTCTTAGATTCAAGTCTTCATCAAAAGCTAGAAAAAGACACTGAGAGAGTTGCAAGGCTCAGAAAATATGAGAAGAAGCACATTTCTTTGCAGAAGTTTATGTTTACATGTTTTCTATGCAAACAAGTCTATCTGTGTTCAAAGCACATCCTAAGATGCCTTTATGAAACAAACCCAGCCTGAATATCGTGACCTGACTCCACATGTCAGACAACGGTAGCGATATTATGTCAGCATCTCCGCATCTATTATTTCTCCTGCCCTTTCTACTTAGCAAGATAGGAGCTGCTTTTACAATCATTGCACCCTTTTGTAAGCCTGAAGCCTTTTATCACAACATTTTGTAGTGTCATATAATAAGTTTCAAGGTAGTTGCTCAGTCATGTCTGACTCTTTGTGACTCCATGACTGTAGCCCACCAATTTCCTCTGTCCATGGGATTCTCCAGGCAAGAGTGGGTTGCCATTCCCGTCTCCAGGGGATCTTCCCAACCCAGGGATAGAACCAGATTCTTCCACATTGGCAGACAGATTCTTTACTGTCTGAACCACCTAGCATAGTGGTATATGATAAGTTCCAAGTTTCTCCAATTTAAGTATGAATGCCTTACTTTTTTTTTTTTTTTTTTTACCTTTCAAAAAAAGAAATTATTTTGCCCTCATCACACGGCATGTGGGACCTTAGCTCTCTGACCAGTGCCCCCTGAAGTAGAAGCTTGGAGTCCTAACCATGGACCACCAGGGCAATTCCTGAATTGCTTATTTTTAACATCCCCACATTTCCAGCCCTAGGTTCCAGTTCATGTTAGGGAATATGAATTTAATGACCCGAAGGGCAGACAGATGTCCACCATCTGCTGTAGGAAGTCACTCATGCAAAGATGTCAATGTTGATTCAGAGTACGAGACCATATATAAAGTTCAGAGCCCAGTCAGTCCGCATTTCCTCCTGATTAGCCTTGAGGACTTTGTTTGCAGGTCATCCGTTCCACCTTTACTTAATGGCATTTAAACACATTCCCAAACACCCAGGCTAGAAATGTGGTTATCTTGGGTCCTCTTTCTGCTGTACCTTCCACATTAATTTAGCTACTACCTGCCATGAGTTCTACTCTGAAATATCTCTGGAGTCTGTCACATTTTCCATCTTCACTGTCAAATATCACTGCAATAATTTTTAAACTTTTCTTTTTCTTATCTTTTCCCTGGTTCCAGGCATTTTTGTGGTAAGACCCCTCATTGTAAGCAGTTTTGCTGTACAACTAATTGGCCATAAGACAAATTTGACGCAAAAGAGAAGGCCATAATAAAAAAGATTAAAAGGACATAATAAAACATTAAAAATTAATAATAAAAATTTTAAAGATTTTTATTATGAAAATATAAAATTGTGAAAAATATTTGAATACATTTAAAATACATAGATTCAAGGTTATAGTTGAATTGGGTTATATCTTAGAGAAAGCAATGATTCTTTCTCAAATTTGATCATTTAAGGATTCAGGATCCAGTGTTAGACATAATTTCTTTACCATATAAAAAAATCTGCTGCAAGTCTCTCCAGATTTATTTTTCTGGGCTCCAAAATCACTGCGGATGGTGACCGCAGCCATGAAATAGATGCTTGCTCTTTGGAAGGAAAGTTATGATCAACCTAGATAGCATATTAAAAAGCAGAGACATTACTTTGCCAACAAGTCATTACTTGCCATCTAGTCAAGGCTATGGTTTTTCCTGTGGTCATGTATGGATATGAGAGTTGGACTGTGAAGAAAGCTGAGCGCCTTTATTTATGAAGAATTGATGCTTTTGAACTGTGGTGTTGGAGAAGACTCTTGAGAGTCCCTTGGACTGCAAGGAGATCCAACCAGTCCATCCTAAAGGAGATCAGTCCTGGGTATTCATTGGAAGGAATGATGCTAAAGCTGAAACTCCAGTACTTTGGCCACCTCATGCGGAGAGCTGACCCATGTGAAAAGACCCTGATGCTGGGAAAGATTGAGGGCAGGAGGGGAAGGGGATGACAAAGGACGAGATGACTGGGTGGCATCACCGACTCAATGGACATGGGTTTAGGTGGACTCCAGGTGATGGTGATGGACAGGGAGGCCTGGCGTGCTGCGGTTCATGGGGTTGGAAAGAGTCGGACACAACTGAGCGACTGAACTGGACTGAACTGAACTGAACTGAACTGAACTGAAAACAAACAGGGATACTGCTATTTCTCATCAGTACATGGAACATGTATAACTGCTAGAACACATCTGGGCTACACTGAAATGTTTGGTCACCTACCCTGTCTTGTCATTGTTGAGTCACTAAGTCACGTCTGACTCTTTTGTGACCCCATGGGACGGAGGCTCCTCCATCCATGGGATTCTCCAGGCAAGAATACTGGAGTGGGTTGCCATGCCCTCCTCCAGGGGAATCTTCCGGACCCAGGGTTTGAACCCACATCTCGTGCATTGGCAGTCAGATTCTTTATCTCTGAGCCACTTGGGAAGCCCCATTTCCCTAAATCATCTAAGTCACATTCTGTGCCAAATACCAAAATTCCATCTACATCACATTCTACATTATCAAATAGCAAAAAAGTTAATATTTTCCAGAAATTTACACTCATCGGGAATCATATAACCCCCTTTCTTCTGAGTGAGGAGGAGGACCTTGGTTCTTCTTTTGCCTCCAACTTCTAATATTGTTACTATTGATAAATTTTGTAAAAAGCAGAGGAGAGAATAGGCAGGTCTATTTAAATCGGCCACAGAATCAGTCAGTCTTGAAGACCATTGTGAATTACCAGTCGAATTCTTTATATCGTCTTTTATGGCACTGCAATCAAACTGTGAACCAGCTGCTTTATCCTTTAGAGCAAAACTGTCCTACAGCCCGTCCACGACACTGCCTGCAGCAGAGATGCTTACGGTGAAAACATCGGATGTGCTTTCCCCCACCCCACTGCATTCTCTATGTCGAATACATATTTACATCAGATCAGATCAGATAAGTCGCTCAGTTGTGTCCGACTCTGCGACCCCATGAATTGCAGCACGCCAGGCCTCCCTGTCCATCACCAACTCCTAGAGTTCACGGAGACTCTCGTCCAACGAGTCGGTGATGCCATCCAGCCATCTCATCCTCTGTCGTCCCCTTCTCCTCTTGCCCCCAATCCCTCCCAGCATCAGAGTCTTCTCCAATGAGTCAACTCTTCACATGAGGTGGCCAAAGTACTGGAGTTTCAGCTTTAGCATCAGTCCTTCCAAAGAAATCCCAGGGCTAATCTCCTTCAGAATGGACTGGTTGGGTCTCCTTGCAGTCCAAGGGACTCTCAAGAGTCTTCTCCAACACCACAGTTCAAAAGCATCAATTCTTCGGCACTCAGCCTTCTTCACAGTCCAACTCTCACATCCATACATGACCACTGGAAAAACCATAGCCTTGACTAGACTAACCTTTGTTGGCAAAGCAATGTCTCTGCTTTTGAATATGCTATCTAGGTTTGTCATAATTTTCCTTCCAAGGAGTAAGCATCTTTTAATTTCATGGCTGCAGTCACCATCTGTAGTGATTTTGGAGCCCAGAAAATAAAGTCTGACACTGTTTCCACTGTTTCCCCATCTATTTCCCATGTAGTGATGGGACCAGATGCCATGATCTTCGTTTTCTGAATGTTGAGCTTTAAGCCAACCTTTTCACTCTCCACTTTCACTTTCATCAAGAAGCTTTTTAGTTCCTCTTCACTTTCTGCCATAAGGGTGGTGTCATCTGCATATCTGAGGTTATTGAGGTTTCTCCGGGCAATATTGATTCCAACTTGTGTTTCTTCCAGTCCAGCGTTTCTCATGATGTACTCTGCCTGCTACCTGCTAAGTCGCTTCAGTCGTGGCCGACTCTGTGCGACCCCACAGACGGCAGCCCACCAGGCTCCCCCGTCCCTGGGATTCTCCAGGCAAGAACACTGGAGTGGGTTGCCATTTCCTTCTCCAATGCATGAAAGTGAAAAGTGAAAGTGAAGTCGCTCAGTCGTGTCCGACTCCCAGCGACCCCATGGACTGGAGCCTACCAGGATCCTCCGTCCACGGGATTTTCCAGGCAAAAGTACTGGGGTGGGGTGCCATTGCCTTCCCCAGATGTACTCTGCATATAAGTTAAATAAACAGGGCGACAATATATAGCCTTGACGTACTCCTTTTCCTATTTGGAACCAGTCTGTTGTTCCATGTCCAGTTCTAACTGTTGCTTCCTGACCTGCATACAAATTTCTCAAGAGGCAGGTCAGGTGGTCTGGTATTCCCATCTCTTTCAGAATTTTCTACAGTTTATTGTGATCCACACAGTCAAAGGCTTTGGCATAGTACATATTTACATACAAACGGTATAAACACATCTCTAGTTCCTGTGATCTCCTATCGTCTGATCAAGTTCAAAGCTCTTACCACAGCACCTTCAAAAGCTGGGCCTTTGTTTATTCATTCAACCTCAGTTTTTATATTGCATGTGCGTGTGCTCAGTCATGTCCAACTCTTTGCCACACCGTGGACTGTAGCCCGCCAGGCTCCTCTGTCCATGGGATTTCCCAGGCAAGAATAACTGGAATGGGTTGCCATTTCCTTCTCCAGGGGATCTTCCCAGCTCAGGGACAGAACCCATGTCTCCTGCATTGGCAGGCGAATTTTGATACTACCATACTCCATTCAGACCCCACTCAATTCATTCATGATTTTCTCACATTTTTATTGAGCATCTGTGATATGCTGAGTGGTCTCATAGGTTCTGAAGACACAGCAGTGAATACAACAAACAAAGCCCCCAGTCTTCTGGAGCGTCTTTTCTGGGGACGGTCAGAGGTGGCAGACAAGAAACTAGACAGGTAGAATACAGAGTGTTTGAAAGTTATATGCGATATGAGAAAATAAAAAATAGGAGGCTGGGGTGTAGGAGGAGAGATGGCAGTTTCCCGTAAGAGGATTAGGGTCATTGACTACAAACTAGAGGGAGAGAAGTGTGCCCAGGGGAGGCTGCAGGGGAGTGGGCAGGGGGGCGTCGAGGTGGGGAGGAGGGATGGGGGAGAGCCTCAGAGCACTCAGGGTCTTGGGCAGCCACACGAGGACTTCAGCGTTTACCCAGTGAAATGAGGGTCACTGGGGCGGTCTGAGCTGTCTCAACATGACCTGTCTTAGCATATACACGGATTGATCATCCAGTTCACTCGGCTGAGAACAGATTGAAGGGTCCGCCACAGTCCATGGGTCACAAAGAGTCAGACACAACTTAACAACGGAACAACAACAAAACCTGTGGTAGATGTTGGTGACGTGGATGAGTCTGGAAGCAACACAGCTGGTAAGATGTGATAGGGTTCTATCCCTGATCCTTTCAGTGGAGCCAAAAGGATTTGCTGAGACTCTGGAGATGGGGTACAGAGAGGATTCAGCAGAGACACCGAGATATGTTCATGGGGTCACAGAGTCAGAGATGGCTGAGTGATGAACACAACAGGTGTGAGACACTCCCGAGGGGGCTTATTGCAGAGGCAGCTCGAGGTGGGCCCCCTTCACACAGGAATAGGGCCGTTCTCAGCTTTCGAACCTGACCTCATTCTTCCGTGTTCACATGAATTCTGCGCTTGTTTAAATGCACTTTCTTTCTGGCCTCTACTCTACCTCTTATTGCATTGCATTGTAATAATTATCGTTAGCTTTTCTCTTCCTTTCATCTCGTTGTCCTGCTACTCATCCTCAGCATAATTCCTGATACAAAATAAGCAATCAGGAAAAATCCATCGAATAATTCAAGTCTCTCAGGGCCACAGTCTCCTACGTTCAGTTGTTAGATTTCTTGATACACGCTGCTATTTTTTTTCTCTCCCACAAAAAGAGCTGTTTGGCACACATCATTTTAATCGATGTGAATTAAATTCTACATTTGTTGGCATGCTTTTTTCATATTCCCTGGGGCATGTGATGTATCAAGCATGAGTAATATCTGGCACACAGAATCTCTAATAGCTTCCTTCCAATGATCAAGTTCTTGAGAAAGGGACTATTTGGAAAGGGAATGCCCCAATTCCTTGAAAATGGTGCTGACGAGGAGACGTGGCAGTATAAACAATGAGCAGAGGATTTGGTTTATGCTATGCTATGCTAAGTCACTTCAGTCGTGTCCAACTCTGTGTGACCCCATAGATGGCAGCCCACCAGGCTTCCCCGTCCCTGGGATTCTCCAGGCAAGAACACTGGAGTGGGTTGCCATTTCCTTCTCCAATGCATGAAAGTGAAAAGAGAAAGTGAAGTCGCTCAGTCATGTCTGGCTCTTAGCGACCCCATGGACTGCAGCCTACCAGGCTCCTCTGTCTGTGGGATTTTCAAGGCAATAGTACTAGAGTGGGGTGCCATTGCCTTCTCCGGGATTTGGTTTGGGGGCCCTCAAAGCTTTATGCATGGAAAATTGGAACCATCCCGTAGTATCTTTGTAGCAGCCAGTGAGTTAGTAATGATAGCTTGGCCTCTGAATATTGGATGCATTTTTTATGTCTTCCTTTAGTGTTTGGCATATTTTGAAAGGAACGTAAAGTAAAAAAAAAAACTCATTTTAACAAATTCCACCCCACACCTCAAAGACTCAAGTTTTGGGAAAAGCGGTTGCTTATGGAGATAAATTTGAAGGCGGAAATGGCAACCCAGTCCAGTGTTCTTGCCTGGAAGATCCCCTGGAGAAGGGGAAAGGCTACCCATTCCAGTATTCTCGCCTGGCGGGCTGCCATCTATGGGGTCACACAGAGTCGGGCACGACTGAAGCGACTTAGCAGCAACCCACACCTCTCCACCTTTACCAGCCCACCAGTCCTCTGCATTTCCTGTTTTGTCAGAGCCTAGCCTTAACATATGTTTATGTTTATCTTTTTTTTTTTTTAACATAAATGGGCCCCTGCTGCATTAGTTTTTCTGTCACATGGGTCAGGAAGATCTGCTGGGAAAGGATAGGCTGCCCACTTCAGGATTCTTGGGCTTCCCTGGTGGCTTAGTTGGTAAAGAATCTGCTTGCCATGCGGGAGACCTGGGTTCAATCCCTGGGTTGGGAAGATCCCCTGGAGAAGGGGAAAGGCTACCCATGCCAGTATTCTCGCCTGGAGAATTCCATGGACTATACAGTCCATGGGGTCTCAAAGAGTCAGACATGACTGAGTGACTTTCACTTCACTGCATTATTTTTTTCTGTCATATAGTTTTATTTAAGAAGCACAAGCTGGAATCAGGATTTCCAGGAGAAATATCAATAACCTCAGATATGCAGATGACACCACCCTTATGGTAGAAAGTGAAGAACTAAAAAGTCTCTTGATGAAGTTGAAAGAGGACAGTGAAAAAGTTGGCTTAAAACTCAACATTCAGAAAACAAAGATCATGGCATCTGGTCCCATCACTTCATGGGAAATAGATGGGGAAACAGTAAAAACAGTGTCAGACTTTATTCTGGGGGGCTCAAAAAATCACTGCAGATGGTTATTGCAGCCGTGAAATTAAAAGATGCTTACTCCTTGAAAGGAAAGTTATGACCAACCTAGATAGCATATTCAAAAGCAGAGACATTACTTTGCCAACAAAGGTCCATCTAGTCAAGGCTATGGTTTTTCCTGTGGTCATGTATGGATGTGAGAGTTGGACTGTGAAGAAAGCTGAGCACCAAAGAATTGATGCTTTTGAACTGTGGTGTTGCAGAAGACTCCTGAGAGTCCCTTGGACTGCAAGGAGATCCAACCAGTCCATTCTGAAGGAGATCAGCCCTGGGATTTCTTTGAAAGGAATGATGCTAAAGCTGAAACTCCAGTACTTTGGCCACCTCATGTGAAGAGTTGACTCATTGGAAAAGACTTTGATGCTGGGAGGGATTGAGGGCAGGAGGAGAAGGGGACGCCAGAGGATGAGATGGCTGGATGACATCACTGACTCAATGGATGTGAGTCTGAGTGAACTCCGGGAGTTGGTGATGGACAGGGAGGCCTGGTGTGCTGCGATTCATGGGGTCGCAAAGAGTCGGACACAACTGAGTGACTGAACAGAACTGAACTGAACTGAAGCTTGTTTAAAAAGTAGGTAACAATAACATACAATTACAACTAATACAAATCAGTATACTTTTTTCTCGTTAGCACTTCCATAACATCCCACTGTATACATGGGCCATAATCTAAGACATTCTACTGTTGAGTATTCATGGTTGGATGGTTGCCATAAAGAAATGCTACGGTGAATAACTTGGTGAATGTATACACACATATATATACCTATATATACATATGCATCATTATTGTTAAGTACAGTATGTATTTGTATACATATATATTCAGTTCAGTTCAGTCACTCAGTCGTGTCTGACTCTTTGCGACCCCATGAATTGCAGCACCCCAGGCCTCCCTGTCCATCACCAACTCCTGGAGTTCACTCAGACTCATGTCCATCGAAATAGTGATGCCATCCAGCCATCTCATCCTCGGTCGTCCCCTCCCCCTGCCCCCAATCCCTCCCAGCATCAGAGTCTTTTCCAATGAGTCAACTCTTCGCATGAGGTGGCCAAAGTACTAGAGTTTCAGCTTTAGCATCATTCTTTCCATAGAAATCCAAAGAAACATATATATTACTCTATGTATTTATATTCATATGTATATATAGGTATATATGTGTATATACACACAAAGCTGTTCATATATAGTCTCCATGCTAATTATCTGTAGGATACTTTTTAAAAGGGCATTTGCTGTTATGATTTTTGATGTATAATTGACAAGTCTGAGAAAGCCAGCAGGATACACTGGTGTCCACAAACACAGGCTGTGCAAAATTTAATGAAGTCCCAGTTTCCATTATCAAAGCCTCATTAACCAAGCCATCCATGTTCATTTTGCAATTGTTGGCTGGCCAAAAAGCAAGTAGCAGATGTCAACCTTGCAGAGGTTCACTTAATAGAGCTGAGCTTGATTCAGACTCAATCGCTGCTCCCCGGTCGTCAGAGGGACCAGCAGGATCTCAGAGGTGACATCACGTGTACACTGCCGGCTCCACGCTCAGGCCTGACTCACACCTTTGCCCTGAAAGGCTCTGCTGTGGGTTTGCTCCAGGGTGGAGCAGGGATGTGACTCATCCGCGGACTCAGCCCCCACCGTGTCCCCAGACCTGCTGATGGAACTTCCATGCGAGGAGTTAATTCCGTCCCACCCTGCTCGCCAGCAAGTTGGTAAACAGTCACAGCCTAGGATGGCCTTTCACCAGGCAGAATGCATCTCATCCCTGCGAGTCTCCATGCCCACCTCCCCCCAACCCCACTACCCAGCTCCCTAATGGCACTTTAAATGCAGAGGGGTCATTTAAGTATAATCCATCAACCCCGTATGTGTAATATTGTGACTACAGATTTCACTTTAGTCTGTGTACTTAATTGTGTGTGCTGTGCTTCACTCGTGTCCAACTCTGAAACTCCACGGACTGTAACCCGCCTGGCTCCTCTGCCCATGGGATTCTCCAGGCAAGGATACTGGAGAGGGTTGCCATGCCCTCCTCCAGGGAATCTTCCTGACCCAGGGATCAAACACAAGTCTCCTGCATCTCCTGCTTGGCAGGCGGGTTCTTTACCACGAGCACCACCTGGAAGGCCCACGTGCTTAATTAGAGGGATATGATTTATCTGTAGATAAATCCACCAGCGTGAGTGCAGTTTGAGCCTCTTTGCTTCTTAGCAGGAAAACAATAGCTTCGCACAGTCTGGCGTAGATCAGACTTCAGGTTTGGGGTGGGTTCTTTGTCCTCTGCTAAGGCCCCACACCTCCTTACCCCTCCAGAGTCACTTCTTCGTGCGCTCTGGTTGACAGGGTTATGAATGGTACCAGATAAATTCTGTGCTGCCAATTGTTGGTCCTTTGGATGCTTTTGCTTTCTCCCTTCTTTCAGGAGATGCTGCTGTTTCTCCCCAGATTGTCCTTTTCTCCTCAAGTTCCTTGTGGAGTCAGCATCTGCATTAAATCAGTGTCTGGTCTGTGTTTGTTCAGACCTTTCTGTCTCGCCAGAGACTTTTCTGGGACTGGCTCTTTTTGTGGTGGGAGAGGCTACTTCTCTGCCATTCAGGAAACTTCATTAGTAGGCTAGGAAAGACCAGCTTTTAGGTGCAATCATCAGGGAGCGTTTTCCCTACACGCCCACACCCACATTGAAACAGGCCCTCTCTGTGTCAAATACCATTTCTGCAATTTAAAAGCCATATGAGACTGGCAGGAGGGTCCTCTGAGCACCTTCCCTCCTGAATCTGGCTCTGCATCCTGGCCTGTGGTTTGGGGTATTAGCAGATGGGAACCGACATGCGTGAGGAGAAGTGAAACAGGAGGAAGTATGCTTCTTTCCCCATCTGGTAGCATGTTGTTGCAGGTGGAGCTGGAAGAAGATGGCTCTGATCCTCAGCTCATCCCTTGGGTGATGCTCATTCTGAGCCATGGCTTTAATTTTCCTTTCCTAAATTCTTCCCAGTTGGCCCGTGAAAAGCACAATATACCATTTGCAGGAATCTTTTTTTTTTTTTTTTTTTAATTTCATCCCCACTTCTTCAATCCACCCTTTTAAAGTGCAGCTTGTCAAAGAGAAGCAAGGGCACAGCTGTGCTGTATCCCAGCACACAGTAACACTTGCCGCCACGTGGAAGCTCAGTTTAGGGGAAGAAGATCTGAGTAGGAGCCTGGATCTCAGGAGGAGACCCCTCTGCGGCCTGGAGGAGATGAGCTAGCCTCCTGCCCACCCACCTTGCCCTCCAGGCGCATCTTGAAACGGAGCAGTACCCTGCGGTCCTCGCCCCCAATGTTTTCCACCTGCCTTTTGTCTGTGGAAACACATTAGCCAAAGAATACGTTTAATCAGAGAAGTGAGAACAGGCAAAAAACAAAGGGAAACAGTCAAAGGAGATCAAATAATAAGTTTACTCATTAAGCAAAGCCAAGGACATTTAGTTCCTTCTCAAGGACCACAGATAGCACTCTGAGCCATACCCTGGGAGCTGTCATGGATGCTGCACACATGGAAGAAGCTAACTATGTGATGACCGCACTGTAGCCCTGACATCAGCGGCCACGATTCCAAGAACTGGCCTCAAGGAAATGGGAACAAACTGGCCCTAGAACTGAAGATTAACTGTACGTAAGACCATTAAGACGACTCCGATCAAACCACTGGGGACCAATTTCAAGATGACTGGCAGAGCACACCATGCTGTTTCTGCATGTAGCCCCCTCCCTCTGTGTATAAAAACCTCTTGTCCACAGATGGTCAGTTGGGGGGAGTCGGCCTTTGAACAGGCATCCGTCCTACCCCCACTACACACCGGTTGCTAGCATCCAAAACAAAGCAAAAGTTCCTTTCCACCAATCTGGCCTCTTTAATGGCTTTTGAGTGGCGAGCAGCTGGACTCCCCCTTTCATTTCCTATCTGAAGGCAGAAAGCCAGCTCGGGCCTTCTCCCAGCCCCTTCTAGCCTACGATCCAAGCATTAGTTAATTTGTGATTACACTCATCCTCCCAAGAAAAAGAAAGAAGCACACATAAGTGATTACCCAAGTCCCAAGAGGTGCAGAAGATTGCACGAATGGAAAATCTGCTCTAAGTGAATGATGTAACCAGACCAGATGACCGTCCCAGCCCAGGGATTCCTGCAGTGCACGGCTCTCACTCAGAAACGACGGCCTGAGAGAGGGAGTGTGAGCTCGTGTCCAGTGTGCTCAGCACAGCACCGGGAACAGAGGCACCGAGAGGTGGGAGCTGCCGACAGTAGTGACACTCGTGTTGTTCACTGTCTGTAGAAACTCCCTGGTGACGTCACAGTCATGTACGTCACCTGTGTGTGTGGTTTCCACGGAGCAAACAGGAGCGTGCTGCTGCTGCTGCTAAGTTGCTTCAGTTGTGTCTGACTTTGTGTGACCCCACAGATGGCAGCCCACCAGGCTCCCCCGTCCCTGAGATTCTCCAGGCAAGAACACTGGAGTGGGTTGCCATTTCCTTCTCCAATGCAGGAAAGTGAAAAGTGAAAGTGAAGTCGCCCAGTCGTGTCCGACTCTTGGCGACCCTATGGACTGCAGCCCACCAGGCTCCTTCATCCATGGGATTTTCCAGGCTAGAGTACTGGAGTGGGGTGCCATTGCCTTCTCCGAAACAGGAGCATACTTTTAATTTAATGTTATATTGTATCTTTCCATGAAAGATGCCTCATTTGAGCTCCTAGACCATGGTCTAATTTTACTACAAATAAAAAGTTTAGTGTCATGCGTACTCGGGAGAACAGAACAGTCTAGTAAGAAGAGTATGGACTTCATTCAGGTCTTTCTGGAGTTCTTCCTGGTTGCAGGAAATCAGGACCTCATAGTTAGATGGTGCCGCCTTGGAAGCAGACGTGTTCCGGAATCCTGGGAAGTTATTTGGCATGGAAAGCTCCGTTTGTGCTTCTGCCTGAGATGCCTGACCAAATCCACCAGTGACTCTTGACCAGGCAGCTGCTCTGCAACTTCAAAGGATGTCAAAGGCTAGGCTTGGGTGGTACCTCAACCCAAAGGTGTAGAGCCCTCAATCTGACGCTAACTCTCCCGAGGCAGGGTTCTTTCCATCTTGTTTGTGACTCCCCGTCTGCCCAGCACTGCCGCGCTGCCGCCTCCCTACCAGGGTGAACTGCCAACTTCAGGCTCAGCCCTGCGAGGATGCAAGCCCACCAGCGTCACAGCTGGCAGTCCACCTAGAGCTCCACACTCAAGCGAGTGGGCTCTGGAGCTGGTGTGCTGCCCCGCGTCCATGGCATGGGCTGCAAGGGGCTAAGCTGATGCTTCCAGAATGTTCGTGGAGTCAGGGCCCCCCACTTCAGTCCCCACCCAGGGTGAGTCCGTCTGTCCTGCTTTGTCCAGGGGATCCCTTCAGTCAGCTGAGCTCATCACCTCTCATCCAATACCTGCTAGTGTCTTCCTTCCAGGTGGGTACCATTCCTGTGAGAGACCTCCCAGTTGTCTGACCTTTACCCCCAAGGCTGGTCCTTGAACCAACCTGGATAAACTCCCTGATTCTGAAAACCCTGGCTTCCTCGTGGCCCCAGCAGCTCCCCAAGGCAGACCCCATTCTGGGTCAAACTGCTGGACTTGTGAGTCAGGCCTGCCCGGCAGCTCTGCATGGTCTGGCCCCAGCGTCTCCCAGCCCTCTGCCCTCACTCCAGGCCCCTCAGCCTTCCTCCTTGTCCCACGGGGACCTGTTAACCTCAACCCCACTTCGCAGGAGCTGAGCCTCTGCGCTTGTGCTCTCCCCTCTAATTTCACCTGAGTTGCTCCTTCTTAGGAAAAGGCGATGGCACCCCACTCCAGTACTCTTGCCTGGAAAATCCCATGGGCAGAGGAGCCTAGTGGGCTGCAGTCCATGGGGTCGCTAAGAGTCCCTAAGTCGCTAAGACACGACTGGCGACTTCACTTTCACTTTTCACTTTCATGCATTGGAGAAGGAAATGGCATCCCACTCCAGTGTTCTTGCTTGGAGAATCCCAGGGACTGGGGATCCTGGTGGGCTGCCGTCTATGGGGTCGCACAGAGTCGGACACTGAAGCGATTTAGCAGCAGCAGCAGCTCCTTCTTATCAAGCACATCTCAGCTCACATGTCGCTTTTCACAAAGACCTTCCCTGATGACCCCAGTCTCTGTTTCATCCTTCTTTTCAAGATCTCTCCAGAGTCTTTACCACTCACTGACGTGCTCATATTTGTCTTCGTTATCCTGTGTGTCTTTGTCTGTCTCTGGTCCTACAATTTAAGCTCCGTGAGAGCAGGACCTCACTTGCTCAGCCTCTGCTGCTGCATCTCAGCACCTGGGACATCTCTTGGTCTGTGGAGCCACTCAGTGAACACTTAGGCAATGAATGAGTAGTAACTTCTTCCACACATGGTTAAAATTCTCCCTTCTCACTTTTAAAACTTGATTTATCACGAATAAAGCAAAATCACTTTCCAAGGCATTCTCCATTATCTCTCTGCCCTCTCCCCCATCTTTCCCTTGGCTGGGCCCTAGGCCCCCACACAGGCCAGAGCTGGCACAGAGACCTGGGCAGGGCATCTGGGCAGTCAGGCGGAGGTGCTGCTGAATCAGTGGGCGGGGGTCCAAGCTGCGTGCCAGGCTGGGGGCAAAATGCTGGGAGACTGAGTCCTGCCCCCGTGAGGGCAGGAATGGGTGGCAAGCTGGGTTGGCTTGAACCATGAGAAAAAGAAACTCCACAGACCCCTGGAATGAGACGCTTAGCTGAAAACTGCTTGTGAGAGGGCTAGAAAGCCAGGCTGCCCTTAGGAAGTAGTGGCTCTGAGAAGAGCCCCTCTCAGGGGGATCTGATCTCACACGGATGCTCCAAACACACAGCCCACACACCCAGGACCATGGTGACCATCAGACCACATGCTCAGGACCATAGTAACCATCAGCCCACACACCCAGGGCCACAGGGACCATCAGCCCACACACCCAGGACCATAGTGACCATCAGCCCCACACCCAGGACCATAGTGACCATCAGTCCACACACCCAGGACCATAGTGACCCTGATCAGCCCACACACCCAGGACCATAGTGACCCTGATCAGTCCACACACCCAGGACCATAGTGACCATCAGCCCACACACCCAGGACCATAGTGACCATCAGTCCACACACCCAGGACCATAGTGACCCTGATCAGTCCACACACCCAGGACCATAGTGACCATCAGTCCACACACCCAGGACCATAGTGACCATCAGTCCACACACCCAGGACCATTGTGACCCTGATCAGTCCACACACCCAGGACCATAGTGACCATCAGCCCACACACCCAGGACCATAGTGACCATCAGTCCACACACCCAGGACCATAGTGACCCTGATCAGTCCACACACCCAGGACCATAGTGACCATCAGCCCCACACCCAGGACCATAGTGACCCTGATCAGTCCACACACCCAGGACCATAGTGACCATCAGCCCCACACCCAGGACCATAGTGACCCTGATCAGTCCACACACCCAGGACCATAGTGACCCTGATCAGCCCACACACCCAGGACCATAGTGACCATCAGTCCACACACCCAGGACCATAGTGACCATCAGTCCACACACCCAGGACCATAGTGACCATCAGTCCACACACCCAGGACCATAGTGACCCTGATCAGTCCACACACCCAGGACCATAGTGACCATCAGTCCACACACCCAGGACCATAGTGACCATCAGTCCACACACCCAGGACCATAGTGACCCTGATCAGTCCACACACCCAGGACCATAGTGACCATCAGTCCACACACCCAGGACCATAGTGACCATCAGTCCACACACCCAGGACCATAGTGACCATCAGCCCCACACCCAGGACCATAGTGACCCTGATCAGTCCACACACCCAGGACCATAGTGACCCTGATCAGTCCACACACCCAGGACCATAGTGACCCTGATCAGCCCACACGCCCAGGACCGTAGTGACTTTGGCTGGAGTAGAGAGTAAAGTGTGAATAGTGCATAGAGTGTCAAGGGAACTGGAAACTAGATTCAGGAGCCTTCAGATGAAACCTAATGCATCTACTATTCAGTATAATTTTGATTCCTAACAATGATATAAACTTTGCATCCTCTGGGACATTTTCTTTACATTATCTTGCTTAATCCTATAGCAACCTCACATAAGAAGTAGAGCAAATAATACCATCCTCACTGTTGAATAAATGGAAACTCTGAGTGGTTATGAAATTGACCACAGTGTCATACATGTCATCAGGCTCTTACAGGCTCAGTAGGTTCAACTGAACGCAGGAAACTGCTCTCTCTAAGCGTTTACTTTGAGTAACTTATATTACCCCCAAGTCCTTTCCATAAAGTTGTAATTATTTATTTTATAAAAAGAAACTTAATTTATCAAAAGAATATGATATGACTTATTTAAATAGCAACCTCCTTTCAAGGTACACTAAAATAGTTTAAAATATCTTTCCCGATGTATGTACACTGGTACATTTAAATGATCAGATTTATTGTGTGAATTAAATAAGCAAACTGGAAGATGTAAGGAATTCCCAGAAATCAACAAGAAAAGGCAAACAAAATAAAAATCGACTAAACATTTTACTAGCTGAGTCATGGAAAAGGAAGCCCAGAAGCCAAGCAAACATCTGCTTGAGAAGCAAAGCTAGGCCGCTCTCCGCGTCCTCCTGGACTCGCGGCTGCCCACAGGGACCATGGTACCCTGGCCGATCTAAGGATGCGCGGAGATTTTGCCAGTGGAACGTTAGCAGAAGGAATATGTGCAGTTTCTGCCTGGTTTGCCAATAAGAAAATTGTTTTCCCAGAAATTCTCTAATTTTTTCCCAAAAGTTAGTATATGGCAACTGCCCAGCTTCAGCCACTGGGATGAGGAGGATGACCTAAGCGATGGCAATGTGACAACGGGAAGGACACCTGACTAAGCATGGGGCAGGGCCCCCAACCCACCAGCCTGACCGCCCATGCAAGGTGGTGACGCAAAAGAGAAGAACTGGACCCGGGCCTCTTTGTTCCGTCAGCTCAACTTCACCCGGAATAACACAAAGTTCCACCCAACTAGTGGTCTGGGAAATTCAGATTGAAAGGAGACGCCATCTCATACCCTAAAGTTAGCAACATTTTAAAAGTTCGATGATACTAAATATTGGCAAGACTCTGGGAAATAGGAAACCCACGTATAGTTCTGCCAGGAGCATAAATTGGTACAACCATTCAGAACACCATTTGTCAATATTACTGATGTGGAAAATGAGTACCTCTACAGCCTTCACTTCCCCTCTAGGGACAGTAAACTTACATCTGGAGACCATCTCTGTGGTGGTTCCAACCTCACTTTCATTAGCAAAATTGAGAATAGTCTGAAAGCCCAGGAATAAGGGATAGATAAGTTGTGATACTTTCACACAATTGAGCACAATCAACTTTAAACCGGATACACTGCACCTACCTGCGTCAGAGTGAATAAATTTCAAAACCATGGAATACCGAAGAGAAAAAAAGTTGAAGAATATGTACAATGTGATAGCACTGGGTAAAACAGAGTATGCAAAGCATAACAGAGTATTGCTTTGACTACATATTTGTGGTTAAGAATATTAAAGTGTGATGGAAGAATACTTACCAGATTCTTGACGTGGTTGTCTCTGGAGAATGAAGGTCAGTTGGATCTATGGAGAGAAACAAGGAGGTTTCAACATTATCTGCAGTGTTTTATTTCTTGTGTGAAAAGATGTCATGCAAAAATAACATTTGAACTTTTAAATAACATAAAAATTAAAATTCTACATCTAATTTTCAGGATTATGCTTTTTGCACAAAGCATCCTGAATGTGTGTCTTCCTGGTGATGAAAAAATAGAGCGTCTCTCAGGAAGAGCTACCCAGAGGTCAGGTTTTATCTGGCTTTTGAGAACACCCGGCTCATTTGGGCTGGGAGAAAACTCTGGGCCTTCTGCTTAGTGCATCACTCAGCAGCTAGTGTCCTCAAATCATACATGACATTCCCTATGCAACAGGAGGGCTTCCAGGGTCGCTCAGCTAGTAGAGAATTTGCCTACAATGCAGAAGACCCTGGTTTGATTCCTGGGTCAGGAAGATCCCCTGGAGAAGGGATAGGCTACCCACTCCTGTATTCTTGGGCTTCCCTGGTGGTTGTGAATGGATGTGAAACGTGGACCATAAAGAAAGCTGAGCACCAAAGAATTGATGCTTTTGAACTGTGGTGTTGGAGAAGATTCTTGAGAGTCCCTTGGACTGTAAGGAGATCAAAACAGTCAATCCTAAAGGCAATCAACCCTGAATATTCATTGGAAGGACTGATGCTGAAGCTGAAACTCCAATACTTTGGCCACCTGATTCAAAGAGCTGACTCATTAGAAAAGACCCTGATGCTGGAAAAGATTGAAGAGGGGAGGAGAAGGGGAAGACAGAGGATAAGATAGTTGGATGGCATCACTGACTTGATGGACATGAGTTTGAGCACGCTCTGGGAGTTGGTGATGGACAGGGAAGCCTAGTGTGCTGCAGTCCATATGGTCACAAAGAGTCAGACAGGACTGAGTGACTGAACTGAATTGATGCAGTAAGAAGCTTCCGGCCTCTTTTCCAAGAAGATAACATCTTTCACAGCTGTCAGAACACCTACATTTACCTCCAGACTCCTGTGGTCAGCACAAGTTTGATTCCCACTTGTGTAAAAATAAACCTGGTTAAAGGGCTTACAATGCAGCCTTGAGGCTCCATGTGGTTTGAGCGCCCATAACCCCCAGGAACTGGGAATCACATCCTCTGGCCTACAACGGGACATGAGATGGGCGGTGGGGAGGGCGTTTGCCTTCCATTCTGTCATGAATATTCTGGGCTTTTGCGCTTCTAACCTTAGTACCAGGTGACAAGGTCCCTTATTTCTCGTTAATCACTCACAAATCAATCCTTGGAATGATTATTGTCAAATAAATTTCCTTTTTTGTTATAAAAAGTAAAACATATTACTGCAGAAAAGAAGATAAAATCGGCCATTCATAATTTCATGACCATTAATAGTTCGGTGAATAACTTCAGATTATTTTATTTTTTTTAAAATAATATTAAGCTATATATACACCAGGTTAGCCCTTTTCACTTAAGATTCTATCATTAACTTATTTCCATGTCATTACATTTTCTTCACAGGTGCATTTTTATAGTCACATAGCGTTATGTAGGGAGAAGGCAATGGCCCCACTTCAGTACTCTTGCCTGGAAAAATCCCATGGATGGAGGAGCATGGTGGGCTGCAGTCCATGGGGTTGCACAGAGTTGGACACGACTGAAGTGACTTAGCAGCAGGAGCAGCATTATATAGGGCTTCCCCAGTGGCTCAGAGGTAAAGAAGCAGCCTGCAGTACAGGAGACATGGGTTTGATCCCTGGGTCTGGAAGATCCCCTAGAGGAGGGCATGGCAACCCTCTCCAGTATTCTTGCCTGGAGAATCCCACAGACAGAGGAGCCTGGCAGGCTACAGTCCATGGGGTTGCAAAGGATCGAACATGATTGAAGCAACTTGGTATACATCCATGCACAGCATTATAACTTTTCCTGAATATCAGTTTATTTCAGGAATAAACAACCTCAGGCTGAACTCTGCCCAGGGTCTGTTTCCTGGGGAACCCAACCTGTGAAGCTGGTCTCAGCAGCGGGCTGACAGAGAGCATGGGCTTTTGGAACTGGTTCACATGCTACCTGGCTGGCAAAGACCACACCTCGTTGGTGGTAAATTAAGCACCAAAAGCCCTTGCCACAAAGTGGCTGTCGATAGTGGACTGACTAGCGTCTCCAAAGATTCGTGTGCACCTAGGACTTCAGAACAGGACCTTGTTTAGAAATAGTGTCTTTGCAGATGGAATTAGCTAAGGACCTCAAAATAAGATTTAGGACTGGCCTTAAATCCGGTGATTGGAATCCTTGCCAAAGCGGAGAGGGGAGACACAACAACGGCGGGGAGACGTAAGGAAGAAGGCCCGTGAGACGGAGGCAGAGGCTGCAGTCGTGTAGCCAGAGGCCGGGACGCCAGGGAAGCAGGGAGAGGCGAGGGAGGGGTCTTCCCCGCGCCCCAGGCGGAAGCACGGTCTGCGGACACCTTGATTTCAGACTTCTGGCCTCCAGTACCGTGAGATAATGCACATTTGCTGTGTAAGGCTCCCAGTTTGTCATCACTGCCCAGAGAAACTAATCTCATTGTGGAAATTTTGCCAGCAACCATGGAGACGATGGAAGGTGCCAGATGTGTGACAAGTTTTGGGGCAACAGCAACTACAATAGTGGAATTCAATAGCTGAGCTCAGCTGACCCTCTAGAAAAGGTCATGAAAACCTTTACATTCAATTTACAGTGACTGAGAGTCGGAAAAGCCAGAGGACATCTTTACAGCAACAATGAGGGCCCCACCTCCCCGGGGAAGAAGGCAGAGGAAGACGGTCCCCAGGCTCAGGACCCAACCGCCAGGACAGCAGAGTCCAAGAAGGGGAAACATCCCTCCAAGGACAGCTGGGCTGATTTCAGCTCCCCCTTCAGCTTTGAAACTCCTAGTGCCCCTAACCCTCTGGGCCCACAGCAGAGAGCCACACACACCCTCACATGAAGGGCAGCACCCCACCTCACCCCACTTGCAGGGAGTGCAGAAACCTCCACCCACAGGACACGAGCGCCATCAGACCTCACCGCCACCTCCTGACCCCTCATCCTATAACTGTGACTACGTTTCAGCATAGCTCAGCCCTGAGGATACAGCGTGAACCTGCGTCGCTCACCATCCTGTGGTTTCACGGGACCACGGCTTCTGGGATCTGCCCCTAAGGGCCTCCCTACAAACCTCCCTCCTGGGGCACGGTCTCCATCTGGGAAACCCTACCTAAGACAGTGCATACTGGCCCATGGAGTCTGGGTACTCACATACCTCTTCAGACTTTTAAGCAAGTTTCCATGTGTTAAAAAGGGAGACAGGAGGCCAGCGTAGTGAAACTGACACCTGTGAATTCATCTGGCAGATGGACAGTTTCAAGGGCCCCGTGGCCAACACCTGCACCCTCTGTGCTATGGGTCAGTTTATCAGTGACTTGAAGAACAGCTGACCCGTAGGAGCTCTGTGCGCTCTTACAATTTGCTGATTGAAAGCCTGCTCCCGTGCCTGCTAAGTTGTTCAGTCAGGTCTGACTCTTTGCAACCCCATGGACTGTAGCCCACCAGGCCCCTCTGTCCTTGGGATTCTCCAGGCAAGAATACTGGAGTGGGTTGCCATGCCCTCCTCCAGGGGATCTTCCCAACTCAGGGACCAAACCTGCATCTCCTTCAACTCCTGCATTGCACGCAGATGCTTTACCACTGAGCCACAGGGGAGACCTGTCTGCAAGCCTGCTTGACACTAAAAGCAGGCTTTGCACACCAGGGCCTCTTGCATGTCGGAAACATAGGGCTCTCAGGAGAGTTCAGGTCTACAAAGGCACACTCATGCTTGGAGATTTATGGGTTTAGCTTTTTCAATTAGGTCATCTCTCATCTCTAGGTTGTGGAGAACATGCAGGTGAGGTCATGGAACATTTATCAGGATTGAAGACAATTTCTGGGGTCCCTGGGAACCACTCCAAGGGAGGCCCTGGATTTAAAGTCCATTCGATGTGCGTCTTCCCTGTGAGATGATCTGGGGCTGGAGGGAGAGTTAAATCATTCCTTAACACAACAGAAAACAAATTCTCACGGTGCTGTGACCCCGGGGAGAACTAGCAGTGAGACTTCTATTTCAAGCTGAAAGGCCCTGGCAACACTGAAGTCCAGTTAAGAAAGTTCAGCGGTGTTGGCATGAAAGAAGCTTAAGACCTAAGGCAAACTGATTTTGTTCTGTAAAACATCCAAGAAGGTGAAAAAACAACCCAGAGAATGGGAGAAAATAATTCCAAATCCCTGATCTGATGAAGGACTGGTATTCAGAATACACAAAGAACTCTTGGAACTCAATAATAAAGAAATAACCTAGTTAAAATGAGTCTTTGAATAGATAGTTCTCCAAAGGAGATATACAAACAGCCAATAAACTCATGGAAAGATGTTCAACGTCCTTTGCCTCTAAGAAAATGTAGACCAAAACCATTAGGTTGCCAAGTTCAGGAAAGATAATTATGAGCGTCCGTGAGGATGGGAAAAATTAGGAATCCTGTACACCACCACCAAAAACGTAAGTTAGTGCAGTTGTTCAGGGAAACAGTTTGCAGTTCTTCAAAAGTTTAAATGTAGAGCTACCATACAACCCATCAACCCCTCCTTGGTATGTAATCAAGAGAAATGACAGCATCTGTCCACACAAAAACCTACACACAGTGTTCACAGTAGCCCCCAAAGCGAAACCAACTTAAGCATCTACCAAACATTGAATGGATAAACAGCATGTGGTCCATCCACATAATGGAATATTATTCAGCCACAAAAAATGTGAAATACTGAAATATGCTACAGCTTGCATGAGCCTTGATGAAAGAAGGCAGAAGCCAAACACAACATATCATAGGATTCCATTTCTAGGAAATGTCCGGAATCTAATGAGACTAAAAGCAGATATGTGGTTGCAGTGAGTTGAGAGATGATTGATGTGAGAGATGGCTAGTGAGTAGGGGGTTCTTTCTGAAGTGACAAAACGGTCTAAATTTATATTGTGATGATGGTTGCACAATTCTTATAATATATTAAAGCCACTGAATTGAATTCTACACTTTAAATGGGTGAATTTTATGGTATATGAATTATATCTCAATAAAAATGCTTAAAAACTTTAATGGGTTTCATTTCATCTCTTTCTTCCCTTTGGTGGGAAGGAGCTACTCAGTCCTGGGAAAGCCTGCGTGTCATTCTACAGCTGAGCGGTCCTTTATGTCCTCAGCATATATTTTCCATTCAGCCTAGAGCTGCGTGTGGATGGGAAGTTAATGAGAAAAGGCCTTGTCAGGGCTGTCTGGGTGGTAGCTTTGCTGCCACAGGAACTTCTCCTGTGCATCTGTTTCTTTCCCATTCCATGTTCCTGGTGTCTTTGTGGTAAGTTACATTATTTTTCAGCAGATATCCCCTCTCGCCTCCAAGTCTGACCTTCTCCACGCCAGGAGAAGTGCATTTCCTGGGGAACTGGGTTTGGCTGGCTGGTTCACTTCAGCTAATGGAGTGGGGGAAGCAGTGGCTCCTGCTCATTCCAAGGGGATGTTTGAAGAATCACGGGGATTTCCCCGCTGGCCCTCTCACGACTACACCTTCCAGGCAGTGTCTCCCTCAGCCCGAGTCCGTCAGATGGAGTTTGTGGGGCAGAACGGAAGCCAACAGCAGGCTGAGCAGAGCTACCTGACTGGCCGTGACTCCAAGGGAGAAATAAGTCCTGTAAGTTGTCGATATTTTCCTCACACAGCATTATCACAGTGAAACCTGACTGATACAATCATTACTTTATTCACTCAGAAAACATATTTAGAGCACTGCCATGCATTGGATTTTGTGGGTTTTTTTTTTTTTTTTTTTTTTTTTAATGAACAAGACCATTTTTTCTCTTTGTATCTAAAAGGTAAAATGGAAAAAGACACCAACAAAATACAAAATATGTGGTCAGCAATACAAGAAACACAACATACAAGGGCTGTAGTGCAGAAAGAGATAATTTCTGACTCAGGAATCACAGAACGTCTAGAAGGAACGAACACTTCCATAATCAGTTATTTCAGGAAACGAAAGCCCAGTCGTATACACGTTGTGCTCCTCCCTGGATGCTACTGCAGACAAAGAGCAGCTGGAATTCTCAAGACTTCCCCAGATGTGCCCTTTGCCCCAGCTGTGAAGTGGACAAGCCTCTGGCGCTGACATCATTCTCGGAGCAGAAGGAAGTGGGCAGGGAGATCATTGACTGGAGCAACCCTGCAGGGACAGCTTTAGTTGAAACTGACTAAATTTTCTAGATTTGGGAAGAATGGGGGGCTCAGATAGACTTGACTTTCAATTATAGGAAAATATAGGCAGTTAGGTTTCTTGGCCCTGCGTGTCTCACTGCACAAAGGAAGGGAACAGCTCCACCGAACGAGCGTAATCTCAGGGAGCCAGGGGCTTGGGTTCCCGACCAGATGTCTTGCCCCCTTAGATAAGTATTCCATTTGCTAAAAAAAGGCCAACAAGTTTTCCATATGCAGTGCGATGACCAAGTGCCAAGGAGAAACACCAAACCCCAAAGAAAAATCAACACCCTTGCTTTTTTCTATATTTAAGCCTTGCTTTGGAAATGAGGAATTTCCTCCCAAACATCTCTATGAAAACATCTCTACCCACACACTCTGCTTTTTGAAAGAATGTGCATTTGAAAAAGAAAACCTGAAAGTACCTTTACCACAATATGCTGAGACAGACCACACACACCCCGTGAGATTACACAGATGCTTTTGACAGTCGGAATTTTAACTTTGACTTTAGAACATTTTCATGAAATCAAAATAATAGGAAAGCTTGCTCTCCAATTTCTTTCAGTCAATTTTAGGATAATCTCTAGTTCTCCAGGAGGTTTCAGTACAATCCTGCATTAACGGGATTAGGAGATTTTGGCGTCTGCAGCAGCTCCTGGGGGAGCCCCCGGTGACCCGGGGTCTGCTCTGGGCTGACCCAGGAGTTCCCTGGGGCTCCGGGCCAGTCCCCTCCTGCCTCTCGAGCTCATTCCTCATCTTTAAAATGTGTGGGCTCTGGGTGACCTCTGAGCCCTTTCCAGCTGCCACATCCTTTGATTCCACTTTTTTTTTTTCCATAAGATTTTTAGATTCGTAGCTGGACAATTGAATTCTGCAGACTGAAAACTACTTTTCTCCTAATAACGTATATTTTGATCAAAGTCCAGTGGAGCTAATTTTATTCATCTTCCCACAGGTTGATTCAGAACTTATCTTTATAGTTAAACACACACAAATGGGGTGTTAAGGCAGGAGGAACCATGCCATCCTCTGCAAACTTGCCTCTTGGATCAGTTAACTCCACCTCGTAGGTTACAGGTGACTGACTGTCGGTCAGTCAGCCCCTAGGTCAGCCCTTATCTCACAGGATAAGGAAAAGTCTTATCCTGTGAGAAGAGACAGTTAACAGAACTTTCCATCAGGAAGAAAAAGTGAAAGTGAAAGTTGCTCACTGGTGTCTGAGTCCTTGTGACCCCATGGCCTATACAGTCCATGGAATTCTCCAGGCCAGGATCCTGGAGTGGGTAGCCTTTCCCTTCTCCAGAGGATCTTCCTAATCCAGGGATCAAACCCAGGCCTCCCGCATTGCAGGCGGATTCTTTACCAGCTGAGCCACAAGGAAGTCCATGGGGTCAGCAAGAGAAGCAGTAACATTTCGGAAGAGACTGCCAAGTACAGACTAGTGCCTAAGACTACTGCCTTTAATTCCCACGGAGCTTTACGGGCAGATTCAAAGGTAGGGTTGAGTTTGGGGCAGCTAACAGTATTGGTGGCTTTCCCTGGTGGCCCAGTGGTAAAGAACTCACTTGCCAATGCAGGAGACACTGGTTCCGGAAGATCACCTGGAGAAGGAAATGGCAACCCACTCTGGTACTCTTGCCTAGGAAATCCCATGGACAGAGGAGCCTGGTGGGCGACAGTCAATGGGGTTGCAAAGACTAGGATGTGACTTAGTGACTGAAAAACAGCAACAGTGTCCGTGTCTACGTGCGGGTACAATTTTCCTGAACACTTACTGTGTGCCAGACACTGTCCTGAAAACGTCCTGTGAATCAATTAATCCTCAAAATAACCTCAAAAAGCAGTATTCTTACAGATGAAAACACAGGATAGGTAAGTTGTCTCAGATTGCAGGGTAAATCGCAGGGCTAGGATTCGAATCTCAACAGAGTCCAGCCCAAAGAACAGGAAAGTCTGTCCCTGGAGCTCAAGGGTGAATTTGGAGACAAACTCAAACCACCAAACCACAGAAGGGGGCTGATGTTTGGAATTGTAGGAAGCAGGGTGGGGTGACTGTATTTAACCTTCTTCCTTCATCTGCCTCGAGGGAACTTAAACTGCTGCAACACAAATGTCAAAGGGAAAAGAAAAGACTAACATTTAGATGCTGACTTTCCAAGTAGGATATTTCAATTACAAGACAGGCTGATACGATATGAGGGGAGGGAAGCTGGATTCATGCCTGGCTGGCATCCAGCCCAGAGTCCACCTGGGGGCGGGGACCATCAGGAAGAAACAAGAGCAGCCCCCGGACTTCTCCCGAGTAAGGTGGGGATGACGCGGCCAACAGTGTTTTATGTTAAAAAGTTTTAAAAATTCATGTGGTTAAATCTGTACGTTTTCTGCTATGATTTCTGCATCTGTCTACATGTCTAAAAAAGTTCTTTCTGGACGTCTGCATCCTGGCTCCCTTACAGCTTAAACGTGAAGAGCTAGGTTCTGAGTCCGGGGAAGGTACGATAGAATCCTGGTTCTGCCCATCACCAACTGTGAGGACGTCCCTTGCTCACAGCAATGAGAGGACTATGCCCCCATTATGCAGATGGGAAAACTGATATTCAGAGGGGAACCTGCATGTGCAGAGGCGTGCCCAGTAAGTGGAGCTGGGATTGGACACCAGTTCTCCTGTGGTCTTACCAATTACACTTATCCTGATTTATAATACATAGAACACCACGGTTTTATTTTTGTTATATCTTTGAAGACGTTTTGCCAGCCTTCTATCTAAGACATTGCAGCTATCCTCAAAACCGAGGCTGCGGCGCAGTTCTCCTTGCGGACATGTCTCCTAACCCTGGTGTTTGAACCACATCTAGGTTCTGGCAGCATCTCCCGAGGCCTTAGTGATCACGTTTGATCGGCCAGCTTCAAACAGTCTAGGTACACAGACCGTCTCGGGAGACCTACAAAGGACGGGGGGCCAGACAGCGATTAGAGCAGATCTTCTGTTTAGTTAAGGGCTCTAATATGTTCTTCTCTGCATCAGGAATGAAATAAATGCGTCTAAACAGGTGATAAGAAGATTCCACTCCCCCAGGGTTGCTTGAAGCAAGACCTGTGTGGAGACGATATGGGTTCATTCAGAGCCTGTTTTCAGGTTTTCATTTACTTTGATGAGAAACAGCTGGAAGATGAGAATGACTGCGCAATCTCTCCAGTGATGCAGAAGGAAAGAATGTTCAAGCGACAGAACCGCAAGTCACCAGCCCGGCTTGACTCACACGGGAAAAACTGAATTAACAGATTACGAACCCCAACTTTCTCATCCACTCTCAGCTTTCATGCTCAGTCGTGTTCAACTCTGCAACCCCATGAACTCTAGCCCGCCAGGCTCCTCTGTCCATAAGATTCTCCAGGCAACAATACTGGAATGGGTTGTCATTTCCTCCTCCAGGGGATCTTCCTGACCCAGGAATTGAACCCATGTTTCCTGGGTCTCCTGCATTGGCAGGCGGATTCTTTACCACTGAGCCACCTGGGAAGCACTTCTGAGCTTCATGTCTGATCAAATTAATATTGCTCCACGTGGCCACCTCCTGCAACAATGCTAATTATTACATGACTAATATCCTTTTTGTTTTTACAAAGGGGTTTTAAAAGTGTTCATTTCAATGTAAAGTTTCTAACAGTCAAAAACAAGGACTTTCATTATTCGGTCATGAGCAGAGGGGAGGGGCTTTTCTCCACATACTAGAGGGCTTGGTGTCGACCCAGTTCTGAGAAACGTGCTCATGGTGACAGGGAGGGAGAGGCTAGTTCTGTCACTGAAGGTTCAGCCACATTGTCAGTGCAATCAGTGACCTGCAGATTCCATGCTGAAGCCGGGCTCCAGCCCCTCCCCGGAGCCCCTCCTCGCAGGCAGTGGTGCAAACTGTCCTCAGATCCTTGCTCAGATCTACTACTTGACTCACAGAGAAGCTGAGAGAATTCTTTGCTAAGCTTTTCTAATCTTCACTTGCATAGGGTAAACAATTAAATCAAAATGCTGAGAGTGTCAACCTCACAAGCCGCTGTCAGAATAAACAGGAAAACTTGTATATAGTGTTTTAAGACTCTGACATCCCCTGGACTGCAGCACGCCAGGTCCCGCTGTTCATGGGATTCTCCAGGCCAGAATACTGGAGTGGGTTGCCATTCCCTTCTCCAGGGGATCTTCCCAACCCAGGGATCGAATCCAGGTCTCCTGCATTTCAGGCAGACTCGTTACCATCTGAGCCACTAGGGAAGCCCTTGAAATAAATCAAGTGCTTCCTTTAAATGATGAAAACACTTAAAACTGCCTAATATGTAAAAATATAGAAAAGGAAGGCAGTTATAGAGATATAAAAGGTGACCCATAATCTCAGCACCTCCAGACAACCACTATCAACATGCTGTTTTCCGCTCAATATAATTATTTCATTTTTTTCTCCTGCTCTCTCCTCTCTGTCCCCTTCTTTCCCTCTCTCATCCAGAGGTCGTTTCGTTCACCTTGCCTCATAGATGAGACGAGGGGTGAAAAGGGAAACAAGTGCCATGGAATCCACACGCCTGGCCCTGGAGCTCCACACACCACGTGCTCTTGCCCCAGGGACCTAGAATCTTGATCAGCTTCCTTGTTAATTTCCCACAACTATCTCAGTAGAAGTTAGAGGACACCCATCTGTGAGTAGGGATGGAGAAGACCCTGATGCTGGGAAAAATTGAAGGTGGGAGGGGAAGGGGATGACAGAGGATGAGGTGGTTGGTTGGCTGGCATCACCAACTCGATGGACATGAGTTTGAGCAAGCTCTGGGAGTTGGTGATGGACACGGAGGCCTGGCATGCTGCAGTCCATGGGGTCACAAAGAGTTGGACACAACTGAGTGTCTGAACTGCACCGGACATGTAGATGCAGAAGGGCTGACTTGTCCATGTCTGCTTGGCCCCGGCTGAGCTCTCCAAGTTCTCGGTGCTACCCCCAGCCCCCCAGCCACTGCTGCAGGGCTCTTATACTGCCCTATCCAGGCAGGTTTAAGTTTCCCTTTAAACCGTCTCCAGTGGGACAGAGACAGGCAGGGTCACCGAGGATTATGTTTGCTCATCAGTAAGTCCAGCTCTCCTGCAGTTAAGCAAGGCTGTGTGACTAGTTCCCTCTTTCTTTGCAGATAAGGAGGCCTTCCACCCAAATGGTGCAGCTACGAGACAGAATCTGAGGGATTACGTGTCTCAGAGTTCTTGCTGACTCATGTGAGGCATGTCACGTGACAGAGAGGACTGAACAGTCATTTAATCCTTTAAAATTTGGGGCTTATTACTGCAGCACAATCCAGCATATTCTGACTAATACAGTTGGAGGGATTCTCTCAGCTGGTACTTTGATCTTTTTGTATCTTTAAAAATAAAGACTTGATCATCGTATTTCCTTGTTTAGGAATCATCAGGAGCTAGCCTCATGATGGACCTAAATGCTGAGGTCCAAATGGTTTATCCCAGCAGCCTGTCTGGTTCAGTTTATCCTCACGGGCTCATCTCCTGGTGTTCTGACTCCCAACCTAGAGCCTAAATTGCAGCCATATTGACTCCGAAGTCTTTCCCCGAGTTTCCATTTCCTGAATGGGCTTCAGTCGCTAAGTGTGTCTGACTCCTGCAACCCCACAGACTGTACTCTGCCAGGCCCCGCTGTCCATGGGATTCTCCAGGCAGGAATACTGGAGTGGGTTGCCATTCCCTTCTCCAGGGGATCTTCCCAACCCAGGGATTGAACCAGCGTCTCTCACATCTCCTGCACTGGCAGGGCTCTTAATCACCTGAGCTACCAGGGAAGCCATACCTTTCGGCACTTCTCGTCCTTTAAATGTTACCAGGGCTTTGCTCACGCTTGGTTTTCCTTTGCGTGGTTGACACTGCATTTCTCACTTAGCGTGTTGTTAGGTATCCTATAAGACTCAATTCAAATATGACATCTGTGATGTTGAAGCCAGCTCCAAAGTGTTGTCAGCTCCCTTGCCAAGTTGCCACAGTGCTGGGTAAGTTATTTTCTTTGGAAAATCTCCTACCACTTGATTTATTTGTAGGTCCACTTTGGGTTCTTAAAGGTTCTTAAAGGTGGTGTTATCCTTTATTCTTTCGTAGCACAAGGGTAGTTCATAGGCGTGCATATACATTCTCTATGGAACCTAGCGTGGCCACAGCAGCAGTTCAGGAGCACAATTTATGGTTTCTGTCTCTACACTGCCTAGTCTTTGGTGTGTAAAGCTGATATTTCTCTAAAGCAGCTTAAGGTAAGTCCTCTGGGAGGGGCCTGAGACAGTGCCATAGGGAGATTCTGAGTTCACCTCCTCCTTTGGACACGTGGAATCCACACTACACGGACACACAGACCTCAGGTCTAAAGATACACACAGACTGAAAGTGAAGGGGTGGAAGGAAAAAGATACTTCATGCAAAGAGGAAAGCAAAGAAAGCAAGTCGGTCCAGGGTGACGGCGCCTCACCGCGGGCTTTCCTAAGGCTTGGGAGTTGTCACACCCACGCTGGACCCAGGACCTGGGGCCCCATCACTGGTAACCAGGAAAGTTAAGTCAGCCGGTCCCTGAAAGCCCAGCATCTCCCTCCTGACCTGATCACTTGTCAGTGCCCCAGGAGCCCTCTGAGAGCCTGCAGCTCAGACTGCCGCGGCTGCCAGCTCTCCCTAAGCCCCCCATGGCTGCCCCTGCCCCTGGCCGCTCCTCCGAGGACCCCACCGAGCTGTGCTTTTCCATTGGCTTCACCCGGGGTGGGGGCCGTCCAGACCCGAGTCAGTTGCCAGCTCTGTCTGCAAGGGATGCAGCTTGCTGCTACCTTGCACCCCTGTTGCAAATGTATGTTGAGAAAACAATTTCACTGCATGTAAACCCTTTAAAGAAAAATCCAAGATGTCATTTGTGCTTGAAACACAACACTCCTTATACGAGTGTTATCCCCTGGGCAGCCGCTAACCTCATAGGCTGTAAACACTTGAAATGGGGCTGGTCAGAACTGAGAGTGCTGTGAAATAAAATACCTCTCAGATTTCAAAGACTTAGTACACACACATACACAAATTAGAATTTAAAACGTTTGTGGGCTTCCCTGGTGGTCTAACGGTTAAGAATTTGCCCTGCAATACAGAGGACATGGGTTCAACCCCGGTGCAGGAAGATCCCACATGACTGGAGCAACTAAGATCCAGCACCACAACTACTGAAGCCCAAGCACCTAGAGCCCCGTCAAGAGAAGCCTCTGCAGTGAGAAGCTTGCGCAGAGCAACTAGCGGGTAACCTCTGCTCGCTGCAGCGAGAGAAAGCCTGCTTGCAGGAATGAAGGCCCAGCACAGCCGAAAATAGCTGAATAAAAGTATTTTAAAAAATTAGAAAAATAAAATGTTCAAATATATTTTTATTGGTTACATGTTAAGGTTCATAGGTTAAACAAAATGTATCATTGAAAAATTTGAACTGTTTTTTTTCTGTTTTTCACGGAAACGTTTTACTGTCGCTCACGTGACATTTTCAGTGGCTCACATGGCTCGGGACGGGCCTGCGGAGCACACAGATTTACTATGACAAGAACCCTGCCAGCATGAGGAACTCCTGCTGTTGGAGCAGCCTGCTCTCTGGAGAGATCAGGGAGCCAGCTGTGTGTGTCACGGGCACTGAGTGTGCGTGCTCCGTCGCTTCAGTCGTGTCCGACTCTTTACAACCCTGTAGAGTGGAGCCCGCCAGGCTCCTCTGTCCATGGGGTTCTCCAGGCAAGAATACTGGAGGGGGTTGCCCTGCCCTCCTCCAGGGGATCTTTCCCACCCAGGGCTCGAACCCACGTCTCCTGCATCACCAGACTCGTTACCGCTGAGCCGCTGGGGAAGCCTCGCTATTTTGAAGCAGTGCTGGCAGTCGCTGCATTCTCCTTCTACGTGTTGTCTGACCGTTTCTTTATTGAATAAAGTCACAGATAAGAGATTTTCAATTGGTAAAAAAAAGCTAAAAATCATGCATCGGGTTTCCTATTACAGGAGTAACACACCGACTGATAAAGCTTCTGTCAACTCCTATGGAGAATTTACAGTAACGGAAATTTATTCTGGTTTATTTATTTGATTGTCTTAACTCTCTTTTTTAATATACATTTCAAGTTATTTTTGTTCATATTATATAAGCTATTTTGGATAAGCAAGTCACTTTTTAATATGTTTACTGTCAATTGCTCCTACAGAAGTCAATTAAATTCAGTAATTAGCTCAACAATATCCCTGAAAGTTCCATTATTTGAGGAAAGCCACTTTTCATTGCAACATCAGAAAAACAAACTTTTCATGAAAAAATAATAAACATAACTCTTTCAAGCAGCCAAAGTAATACTGTATTTTATTGTTCTTTCAGACATAGAACATTTTTATTTGATTAATGTGTAATTCAAGTAAACACAGCCTTCTAGTCCTTTATAGAATCTTTTTGACTTTTGAAGGTTCTTAACATAAAATCCCATGGACGGAGGAGCCTGGTAGGCTGCAGTCCATGGGGCCGCTAAGAGTCGGACACGACTGAGCGACTTCACTTTCACTTTTCACTTTCATGCATTGGAGAAGGGAATGGCAACCCACTCCAGTGCTCTTGCCTGGAGAATCCCAGGGACGGCGGAGCCTGCTGGGCTGCCGTCTACGGGGTCGCACAGAGTCGGACACGACTGAAGCGACTTAGCAGCAACATATCCATCTAGTCTAAAACCTGATCTTACATACGGAATATCCGCCTCTCTGAAAGGAACTTAGAAAAAAAATGACACAGGCAGTCCTGGAATAGCCAACGCGAATCTCATGCCAGTTTGGATTATTTAAAATTTTTTTCCAGGGACTTCCCTGGTGGTGCAGTAATTAAGAATCTGCCTTGCAAATGCAGGAGTCTCCGTTCGACCCCTGGTCGGATTACTAAGATTCCACATGGTTCAGAGAGACTAAGACCTCGCACCACAGCTACGGTCTGCACACGATAAAAATCCCGCATGCCACAAGGACCAGAGGCAGCCAAGTAAATACATAAACAAATCAATAATAGATGAAGAAAATAATTGAAAAATATCCTCCAAAGTATAAAACCTTAAAAGCATTCTTTCTCCGGAATAACTGTTTTCAAAACACCTTTGTGTGTGTGTGCTTGTGTGTGCTGTTCGGTTTTCTGTAAATATTATTGGGATAATAATTTGGGTTTGGGGGGGAAACAACAGTGTTTTCATTAAATGGCATCGATGTAACAAGCTGAGATCATAGAATTTAGCACAGTTAAGGATTCATCGAAATGAAGCAGCTGTTGGCCTTGATGTGCTGTTTGTACAAATTGTTTCACTTTGTTCTTATTTTCATCTTCCTTCTGCTCTTTTTCTTTCCCACTTAAGTGTCCTGGCCTTTTTTATCTTTAAACATTCTTCTGTGTCATTTTCATTATCTTTATTTTCTTGTCTTTATTAACATATCCTTATCTTCAGAAGTTTTAACTATTAAAGTTTGGGGAATTTTTTAGTTTCCAAAGACCTGTATTGGAGAGTTGTTTTTGTTTTTATTCACAATGATCATCATTTATTCCAAAATTACCAGGTGTGCCAGAAAACAATTTCACACAAGCCAAGAAAAATCACAGGTGTAAATCCATAGGTCACCAATATTGTAATGATTAGAATAAACTTTAAAATCAGATTAATATGTTCGAGAAAATCTGTGGGAAAAAATGGAGAATTTCATCAGAGAATCGAAATCTAAAGTAAAAAAATAATTTGGAAATTCTAGAACTGAAATATAAAATAGCTGAAATGAATGAATGACATTTTAAACTCCATCCGTCTGTCTTTCTTACAATGTGGGCTTCCACAGGGTTACTTCTTTCCTATTGTATTTGAATTTCAGTGTGAACAATAAATCTGAAGAAATACGCCTGATTTATTTGAAATCAAGGCATACACTGGAGCAATTCAAAGGCAGTTTTAAATGGTTATGGTGCTGCTCTGTTATATTGAACTGTGTAACTGTTTAATCAAATCCCTCTTCTGCCAAAGACGTCGACTGCCTGATGGTTGAGCTCAGGAGTTCTGTCCCTGGAACACTTGTGTTCTTGACTCCTTGGTATATGGTCTTCTCTGTCATCACCAGACTCTGCTAGGGCAGGACCTAAGAAGATGCTGCACACGGGCTGAGGTTTGTTGCGATGCATGAGCACTAGCCTTCACACACAGACATTTCCCCGAGGGTGGGTTGTGTCCTCACACTCAAGAAGTCTGATCAATGCATCCCACTGGTTTCTACCAACAGAAAAAAATACCACCCAGGGATTTTCTCATTTTATACACTGAATTATTGTGTCTGTTCCTGAGAGAAGAACATTCTCTTCGGACCAGATGCGATTGCAAGTGGAATCCTCTACAATCTTACATATCTGATAACTGGGAGATTTTCCAAGGACCAGTTTCTGTCTCCACATGTTTAAAGCCTAGTTTCTGCTCCACTACCTGGCTGTACCAGTGTGGGCCCCGCGGGACACGCCCTTATCACAGCCTGACCCTGGCCCTGCACCCTTACACTGCAGCAGGCAAGTCAGGGTGGAAGCAGGAGACCCTAAATGAGACGGGCTCCTGGTCACTTCAGTTCAGTTCAGTTCAGTCGCTGAGTCGTGTCCAACTCTTTGCAACCCCACGAATCGCAGCACACCAGGTTTCTCTGCCCATCCCCAACTCCCAGAGTTCACTCAAACTTACGTCCACCAAGTCGGTGATGCCATCCAGCCATATCATCCTCTGTCGTCCCCTTCTCCTCCTGCCCCCAATCCCTCCCAGCATCAGAGTCTTCTCCAATGAGTCAACTCTTCGCATGAGGTGGCCAAAGTACTGGAGTTTCAGCTTTAGCATCAGTCCTTCCAAAGAACACCCAGGACTGATCTCCTTTAGGATGGACTAGTTGGATCTCCTTGCAGTCCAAGGGACTCTCAAGAGTCTTCTCCAATACCACAGTTCAAAAGCATCAATTCTTCGGCGCTCAGCTTTCTTCACAGTCCAACATTCACATCCATACATGACCACAGGAAAAACCATAGCCTTGATTAGACGGACCTTTATTGGCAAGGTAATAGCTCTGCTTTTCAATATGCTATCTAGGTTGGTTATAACTTTCCTTCCAAGGAGTAAGCATCTTTTAATTTCATGGCAGCAGTCACCATCTGCAGTGATTTTGGAGCCTAGAAAAATAAAGTCTGACACTGTTTCCACTGTTTCCCCATCTATTTCCCATGAAGTGATGGGACCAGATGCCATGATCTTAGTTTTCTGAATATTGAGCTTTAAGCCAACTTTTTCACTCTCCTCTTTCACTTTCATCACGAGGCTTTTTAGCCCCTCTTCACTTTCTGCCATAAGGGTGGTGTCATCTGCGTATCTGAGGTTATTGAGATTTCTCCCAGCAATCTTGATTCCAGCTTGTGCTTCTTCCAGCCCAGCATTTCTCATGATGTACTTTGCATATAAGTTAAATAAGCAGGGTGACAATATACAGCCTTGACGTACTCCTTTTCCTATTTGGAACCAGTCTGTTGTTCCATGTCCAGTTCTAACTGTTGCTTCCTGACCTGTATATAGGTTTCTCAAGAGTGACTCTGTTCACAAATGTGATCATGAGCCTTGTAAACATATTCCGTGACCCTGGCTGCACGCCTCCCCAGTTCAACTTCCCCTTTTATGGAGCCTCCAGACTCCACGCGTGCTCGTCACACCCTGGACACAAGAGAAAGCTCAGAGGCACACCCAGAGGGGACTGAGACAGAGGGCTGGACCAACAGTGCTTAAGACAGCTGATTTTCCCTTTTGGAGGCATACTTTACAAGAACATCTGCCCATGTAAGCACATTGCTGGGGCCCCTCCCGGGGTCTTGGAAGAGCCCCACATGGTGAGGGTCCCTGACACATAAAATTTACTAGCTTTGCAGTGAGTCTGCCCCCAACTCTAAGGGTATCCCCAGCCAGTTCCAGGATGGGCCCAGACACCTCAATGTTCCCCTGGCTCAAGGCGTCGCAGGCCAGTCACTGAGCTCTTTACCCAGACATGGGCAACTTTCGTCTTCCTCACATGCGGGAGCGTTAACCAGAGAGGAGAAGACTATCACCAAGCCCCGGACATTCTCAGCGCCGCCCTGGTGGTCTACTGCATCTTCATGCAAGCACGCCTCTTCCTGGCCTGTTCTCATAACCTTTGCTCCCTTGGTCCTTGCTCTGAGATATGGAAGAAACTATCATAAAGAGAAGAATATGAAAAGTTAAACAAGGCTTTCCAGGCAAAGTTCAAAGGATCTACACAAACTTTTTATGTTGACGAAGAGACAAGAATATATCCAACTTCCTTTACACAACATGATGCATCCTAGTGTAGATACGTTGCAAGCGATTCTGGGAAGAGCAGCAAATATCAGCATAGGTGATGTAATGCAAACCTCGAAGAATCTGTCACCCAGCTGTGACATTTGAGACGGATGTCATAGCTGCCTTCCAATAACTGCTGTCTACTCACAGGAAAGGGAGGGATAACTTAGCTTTGTGCCAAGCAATCTAAATTAAATCAAACGAATTAAATTAAGTGGAGGATAATTATGGCCAAATGTTGTGAAGCTCCATTAGGTTATGGAAATCTCCCAAAGGAGATGCAAATAACACCATTACTCAGAACTGAAAAAACAATATTATCACTGCATGTGTTATGAGTAACTGCATGCTTCTGCCAGGGGACTAAAGGGACATCCGAACACATATTTACTCCTCCTTTCTCCACAAGCCACGATTCCATGGGAACTGCATCTTTGTTTACCCAGTGCTAAATTATGAGAACAAATTTCTTTACTGATCTAATACTTATATGCAAAGCCTGTTGCCTAAGGAGTTTAATTACTTAAAGCCCTAATTAAAGTGTGGTCCTCTCATACAAGAGCTGAATTTTCCTCAAGCTGGTTCATTTGATGCCATCTAATGAAAATGTTAGGCTGGGAAGAAAAAGATGAGAGCAGGGATGACAAGTCGGTTTCATCAAGCAAGCCTACACCGATTTGGTAATCAAGTCTGCTTGGAGCTCTAGGTTGCAAAGGGTTAGAGGAAGATAACACCACGGTCCATCAAGGACATCTACCGAGATTTAGAACAAGTCAGGGACAGTCTGTCTGCCATTTGCGAAGCTCCTGACCACAGCTGCTGGTCAGAATCCAACACTCCCCAAGCAGTGCAGACGTCCCATTCCAGGTTCTGGGCTGAGACTCTCAGCTCAGGTCCCCTGGAGGAGGGCATAGCAACCCACTCCACTATTCTTGCTGGAGAATCCCATGAACAGAGGAGCCTGGCGGGCTACATTCCACAGGGTTGCTAAAATGTTGGACAATTTTTCCACGGAACAGGGAAGGGGTGGTTTGGGATTTTTCATATAAGAAGCACGCAGCCTAGATCCCTCACTAGCACAGTTCCCAGAAGGGGTCATGCTCCTACGGGAATCTAATGTCACCACTGATCTGACTGGAGGCGGAGCTCAGGCTGTGATGTGAGCCATGGGGAACCTCTGTAAACGCAGGTGAAGCTTCAGTCATTTGCCCATCACTCACCTCCCGCTGCGTGACCCGCTTCCTAACAGACCACTGATCAATACTGTCCATGGCTCAGGGCCTGGGGACCCCTGATCTATAGGATATTAACTGACAGAGTCCTGGTTCCAGCAACGTGGGCATTTGAACTAAAATAGGCCCATCCCACCTACAATGGGCTGCCCTGGTGGCGGCTCAGCTGGTAAAGAATCTGCCTGCAGTGTGGGAGACCTGGGTTTGATCCTTGTGTTGGGAAGATGCTCTGGAGAAGGGAAAGGCAACCCACTCCAGTATTCTGCCCTGGAGAATTCCATGGACTGTATAGTGCATGGGGTCGCAACGAGTTGGACACGACTGAGCAACTTTCATTTCACTTCACTTCACCTCCTACAAATACATAAAATATAACTAAGAATGTAAACACATAGCCAATACTGAGGAGGGGAGGAAAAAAGGATTTTCATGAGTTATCAACAAAAGCAGAAAAGTCTTGGCAGGGTGAGAGGATTACAAGGTGCCTCTAGTGGCCCCTGAGACACAGACCTGAATAAAGGTCCAAAAGAGATTTTAATGCTCCAGGAAGGGCTTTGCGATGTGGTCTTAAGCTCTGCCAAGGAGGGAGCTGAAACTGGGAAATACCTTATACAGCTAAGTCCTTGGAAAGAAGTTCCAGAAAAACTCTATTAGTGGCTTGTTTCTAGAAAGGAATCTGATTTTCAAATAAAAATCTAATAAATGAACCCAAAAAATTCTGTGATAATGCAAACCCAATCCTGAAGCCCTTACCAAGTATAGAGTCCTCACTTATGGGCTCATAAACTGTATAATTAACATAAAAATGGTTTCCAGGTCAATGAAACCCACGGAGCACTTGGCAAAAGAAAATGCAAAAATGTAGGGACATTTTCCTACAGGGCTCATGGGACACCCACAAAGAAAAACAGCCTCAGTTGACGATGAGCTCACAGTGAAAAGCTACAAACCACAGAAGAGAATGAATTGCCATAAGGAAACTATGTGTGTTCCCCACCAAATTGAAATATTAGAAGGAGACTAATAATAACTGTGTTTAAATCATTAAAAAGTTAAAAAGAGGGCATATAAACCATATGAAAGATTGGGCACTAAATACAGGAGAATCTCAACTGACCTAAAAATGAAGTATGTAATTACGAAAATTAAAAACTCAAAATATCGATTAAATAACAAATCAGATACAATCAAAGAGAAAAAAAGACCTGAGGAAATACCCCAGAATTGAGAGGAACAAAGATGCTAAGAGGTAAATGAAATGGTGCATGTGTCCCATTGGTTGAAGGGTTTGGTACCAACACCTCTACAAACACTCTTGCATCTAGAAGTGTACAGCAAGGCTCCCAGGGGAAGGGCAGGAATCATCTTCCGCGGTAGGCAGATGGAGCAGTGGAGACAGAGAGGTCAGGGAAATCCCCTCCATCCATGCAGTCACATTCCCTGGTGGCTCAGCTGGTAAATAATCCACCTGCAATTCGGGAGACCTGGGTTCAATCCCTGGCTTGGGAAGATCCCCTGGAGAAGGGAAAGGCTGCCCACTCCAGTATTCTGGCCTGGAGAATTCCAAGGACTTGTATAGTCCATGGGGTCTCAGACTCGGACATGACTGGGCGACTTTCACTTCACTTCACATAGTCATTTAGCGACAAATTCAGGACTCACATGGCTTTTTGACTTGGTTCATGACTCATGTAACTGTTAACATTATTCTAAAGCGGGGACTCTGCAAATCCCACAGTGACGCGGTCTCCAGGAGTTTCCTCTTTCTTTCCTGCCTGTGCCGCCATCTTACCCGAACAGGCCAAGATCTTGGAGGTCTTGAGGTCAATCAAGAGGCAAGGGGGCCTTCCCTGGAGGCTCAGGGGTAGAGAATCCGCCTGCCGACACAGAAGAGATGGGTTCGATCCCTGATCCGGGAGGATCCCACACGCCACGGAGCAACTAAGCTTGTGCACCACAACTCCTGCGCCTCTGCTCCAAAGCCCGGGAATCCCAACAGCTGAGATCATGCACCCTAGAACCTGAGCTCTGCAGCAAGAGAAGGCACCGCAGGGAGAAGCCTGAGCCCCACAAGTGAGAGGAGCCCCTGCTCCGCGGAACTGGAGTAAGAGCCTGAGCAGCAACAAAGACCCAGCCCAGCTTAATGAATAAATAAAAAAGATGCGAGGAAATACCACCCCCTTTGGATCCCCAGCAGCCCAACTGCCACCCACCCATCCCCACCCCACATCCCTCCCTTTCCGGGGAAGTCCCATCATCCCCCCTCCAGGCCCTGACATCTTTCCCACAGGAATTTACTGGAAGTTTCCACTTCATGTAGAGTTAGCTGTTACAGGTCTGTCTCTTCGGCTAGAATGAGTTCCTTGATGGCGGGTCTGTATGTTCTGTTAGGGCCCTGGCCCCTCAAAGTCATACTTTGGAGCAAGTTTAACAAAGGGACTATTTACAAAGAGGGGAACAGGATCTAAGAAAAGGAAAGAAATCGCACAGTATCCGCCTTCCAGCCCCACCCCCTGCATCCATGCCCCGCAGACCTGACCCCTTACTGGGGCCTTTCTGGAACAGAGGAAGCCATATGGGCACAGCTGTCCAGGGGAGCCGACCCCACCGGAAGCCAGGAGGCCAGGGTCGGTCTCCCGGGGCAGAGCCGGGCGGACAGATGGAGCACGTCCCCACATCTGTGTATCCCTGGCATGTAGCCAGTGGACAGAAATACTTTTGATGGAATCGCTGTGTCTTATCCTCACTGATACCCCTTAGAACCCTGTAGAGAACATTTTTAGCATCACTACAGCCTATGATCACAGTTTAAACCAGACAAATACCAGACATACTATCGAAATTTAAAGTATCACATTAAAAAAATAAAAACTCAAGTATTATGTTGTCATAATAAACTTAGATTTCTAAGCCAAAATCTAAAACTCATTGTCCTACTTAAGAATATTCTAGCCAACGTGCACAGTGCTATATGAGCATGAAGTTTCAATCCTTCCCTACTATGTGGATTCCAATAAGGACTCTGCATACTCCTTAATATTAGAAAAACATATTTTTTGTTCTACTTTTATCGCTCAAATGCTAGCTCCTCAGGCTGTTGGATAATTAAAACACTATGATACTTAGACAGAATGGAAGATGCCGCCACGAATGACAAACACCCATAAGTGCCTCAGCTTCACCATGTCTGTGGACAGGAGAAAACGTCCAGAATCGGTCCAGAACTTCCCAACCAGGCACTATAGGTCCTCTGGTTTCCAAAGCTCTTTCCCCAGCAGTCAAAAGCTCTGCTTTTGTAATCCTATGCACACGTGATTTTTGCAACAAGAAACCCTTACTTTAAAGGTCACTCAGTATGCATTTCTCTAATTGACTGTTTAACAAAAACACCCTGAAGGTTTTGCATCACACACTCAAACTCCTTGAACATCTGTAATTAATAAACCGAGTTGTGAGTCCAGCTGCAAACTTACCAGCAGCTACTAATTTGCTAAAAATGAATATCTCAAGTCATTAATCATGCAGGGCAGTTGGTCCGGGACTTGCTGTCCAGTGAGGTCACTGGTCATGGCCCCTCCTTTCCCAGAAGTGTTCTGACTGGTCCATAAGTTATATGGTGGCCCTATCTGAGACCATGAAGAAGGCTGCGTGGCCAAGAATTGATGCTTTGAATTGTGGTGCTGGAGAAGACAGAGTCTACGTCTTCTCCTTTCCTTTTTAAGAGCCAGCATAGCTCTTGTGTGTGCAGCGTTCTCTAATAATGAGTGCACAAAATCTGCTCTTTCCTTTCCACCTTCAACATTTCCCAGCATCACAGTCTCCATCTCCCTGAAATAAACACAGAATGTAAATGTTCTGGAGGGTTACGTTTCCTCGTCCCTCACTGTCATCAGCCTGCCTCATGGTCTCTCCCTACCCTACAGCCCAGAATAAAAACAAAACTTTCTACTTTTCCCTTTTCAGCCATCAAACCAATGGACCCCAGATTTTTTTCTTGATTGACAAGGTACCTTTAAATCAATGGATGAGTTTTGTTGGTTGCTCAGCAACTCAGATTCGAATCCCCAACAGCGCAGGTCTAATCCCCAACAACTCGGGACCTCACGCTCCATCTCATGAGATGTTTCTTCCTATTGGAAACATGTACTGATGCATCACACCACGGTATCTCATTCTGACAAGTCTCACTCAGACTTATAAAGGTCACAAGCCACCACCCCAACAGGCTGGCAGGACCAGCGGTATCTTCCACGTGCAGCCAGTAGGATCTGAGCTAGCTTGGCCCCAAAGACCTTAGCCCCTGGTCCTTACCTGGAGCCCTTCTCCTAAACATCTCTTCTGCAAAAATCCCTGGCTGTCTGACACTGCCCTCCTTCACCTTGGGGAGTTCTTAAGGCTTAGGGATCTTTCCACAAAGATTCTTGGTCTGCATCTCTGAGCCTAACTAAGATCCCCTCTTCCATGAGAGTGTAAGGGTGGTCTTTCTCAAGCAGGGGGTGGGGTTGGGGGGTACCACACACAGCTAAGCAGCCCAGGGAGGCACCCTGGCACCCAGGGAGCGTCAGGAGCGACCTTTCGCTGCTCAGGGTTTTCTCAGCTTCATTGTCAGGACAGGCTAGAGCTTCTTGCTGGGTCTCCTTCTTGAGCAATCACTCCTTCAAGAGTCACTGTTTGGGTGTGAAGTCAAGTCAGAACAAGATTGTAAACTGTGTGGAAGTAAGTGGAATTTGTTACGGGATATTTATGTGGTCACAAATATGAATGCTTAAGAAAGAAAGAGAACTTCCTGACTTGACTTTTTTTAACCTCAAGCCCAAATATATGAGTCCAGTGGTATTAGCTATTCATTAACAGAGTGTGAATTCATGTTATTTCTGTTTTAATCTTGATTCACTTACTGGTCTTTAGTCTTAGCACTCTCAAATGACATGGCTTTTAAATAACTAAAAACTATAGCTTCTGAAGCTTGTAAATAAAATATTTTATCCTTTTGTCATGCTCAAGAAACTTTGTTATATATTTAAACTGTTCATACAACTCAACATCAAACAAAAACAAAAAACCCAATTAAAATATGGGCAAAGGACCTGAAGACACGTTTCTCCAAAGAGGATATGCAGATGGCCAACAGGCATGTGAAAAGATGCTCAACATTGTTCATCGTTAGAGAAAGGCAAATTAAAACCACAATGAGACATCACCTCACACCTGTCAGAATGGCCATGATCTAAAAGAACACTAATAGGGACTTCCCTGGCGGTCCCGTGTTTAAGAACCCGCCGTGCCAACGCAGGAGACATAAGAGACGCAGGTTCAATCCCTGGGTTGGGATGATCCCCAGAGGAGGGCATGGCAACCCACTCCAGTTTTCTTGCCTGGAGAATCCCACGGACAGAGGAGCCATGCAGAAATCCATGGGGTCACAAAGAGTCGGACACGACTGAGCGACTTAGCCCAGCGCCCACAACTACTGAGTCCCTGCTCCTAGAGTCCTTTGTCCACAACTAGAGAAGTCACGGAAACAAGAAGCCTGAGAACCGCAACTAGGGAGGAGCCCCCAGTCGCCCCACCTAGAGAAAGCCCACACACAGCAGCAAAGGCCCAGAACAGCCATAAATAAACAAATACAACATACTTATGTTTTTAAAAAAGCACAATAAACATTGTTGAGGATGTGAGGATAGGAAACCCTCATACACTACAAGTGGGAATGTAAATTGGTGCAAAAACAGTATTTTTAAAAAATTAAAAATATTAATAGAACTATGATCTGACCCAGCAATTCCACCACTGGGTATATATCTGAAAAAATGAAAAAAGATTATATATCTTTTAATTCAAAAAGATACATGCAACCCAATGTTCATAGCAGTGTTGTTTATGATAGCCAAGATATGAAAGCAACCTAAGTACTCAACAGATGATGGATAAAGAAGATGTGAGATAGAGATAAATATATACACACACTCACAATGGAATAATATTCAGCTAGCCATAAAAAACAGTGAAATTTTGCCATTTGCAACAACGTGGATAGACTGGGAAGGCTTTATGCTAAGTGAGATAAGTCAGACAGAGGAGGAAAAATACTGTATGGTATCACTTATATATGGAATCAAAAAATAAAACAAACTAGTAAATATCATAAAAAAGAAACCAGTTCACAGATAGAGAACAGGCTAGTGATTACCACTGGGGAGAGGGAAGGGGGGTAATAGAGGTAGAAGATTAAGAAGCATAAACTATTATATATAAAATAAATTTAAAAAATAGTTACAAGGATATAGTACACAACGCAGGAAATATTTTATAATAGCTATGAATTGAGTGGGTTTACCTTATGGCTCAGACAGTAAAAGAATCTGCCTTCAATTCAGGAGACCCAGGTTCAGTTCCCTGGTTGGGAAGATCCTCCTGAGAAGGGAATGGCAACCCACTGCAGTGTTCTTGCCTGGAGAATCCCACGGACAGAGGAGCCTGACGGACCACTGTCCACGGGGTCAGAGAGAGTCGAACATGACTGAGTGACTAAACAATCTTTTAAAATTGTGAATCACTATGCTGTACCCTTGTAACTTATTTAAATTGTGCATCAACTATACTTCAATTTTTAAAATTTGTTTTTAACTGTTTTAAAAAAAATCTTTTTTTGGGTAAAAAAGAGAAACGGGTCACCAATTGCTGCTGCTGCGGCTGCTAAGTCACTTCAGTCGTGTCCGACTCTGTGCGACCCCGTAGACGGCAACCCATCAGGCTCTCCCGTCCCTGGGATTCTCCAGGCAAGAACACTGGAGTGGGTTGCCATTTCCTTCTCCAATGCATGAGAGTGAAAAGTGAAAGTGAAGTCGCTCAGTCGTGTCCGACTCTTAGCGACCCCATGGACTGGAACCTACCAGGGTCCTCTGTCCATGGAATTTTCCAGGCAAGAGTACTGGGGTGGGGTGCCATTGCTTTCCCTGGGGTCACCAGTTAACTGTTCTCAAATGTTAACTGCAGTACCAGTACTTGGTCGGGGAAGGCAATGGCACCCCACCCCAGTACTTTTGCCTGGAAGATCCCATGGACGGAGGATCCTGGTAGGCTCCAGTCCATGGGGTCGCTGAGAGTCGGATACGACTGAGCGACTTCACTTTCACTTTTCACTTTCATGCATTGGAGAAGGAAATGGCAACCCACTCCAGTGTTCTTGCCTGGAGAATCCCAGGGATGGGGGAGCCTGGTGAGCTTCCGTCTATGGGGTCGCACAGAGTCGGACACGACTGAAGCGACTTAGCAGCAGCAGTAGCAGCAGTACTTGGTTACTTGGAATCTTCATATATTAATCCTAGGCTTTGATGTAGACTACAGTATTAATGTGCTGTAATGTAAATAGAAATTTGATTTGTATCAGAGAATTCCCTGCACAGCTACTCTGAAGTTAATGAATCTTTGCAATACACTTAAAATTTAAAAAAAAGAAATTTTGTTACGATAAAGTGAAAGTGTCAGTCACTCAGTCATGTCCGACTCTTTGTGACCCCATGGACTGTAGCCCACTAGGTTCCTCTGTCCACGGAATTCTCCAGGCAAGAGTATCAGAGTGAGTAGCCATTCCCTTCTCTAGGGGATCTTCCTGAACCAGGAATTGAACCTGGTCTCCCGCATTGCAGGTGGATTCTTTACTGTCTGAGCCATCAGGGAATGGCTTACTAAATAAAACTCTGGGTTGAAGACAACTATAAAAATATACTCATAATCTTTCAGTTTCTGTATCATTAAACTAGTAAGACAGAGAGATAATCAATAATTTAGTGCCTACTAAAAATGAGGCAATATCTACTATTATTGTAGAGATCAGTCACTCATAAGCTAAAATCACAGATAATATTGAAAGTCATATATATACACATACTGGCTTTTGCATAAAATGCTTGCTGGTCATTTATTTTATAAATTATATTTTGGAGAGGCTAGTATTGAGTTGGAGAAGGCAGTGGCACCCCACTCCAGTACTCTTGCCCGGAAAATCCCATGGACAGAGGAGCCTGCTGGACTACAGTCCATGGGGTCGCGAAGAGTCGGACACGACTGAGCGACTTCACTTTCCCGTTTCACTTTCATGCATTGGAGAAGGAAATGGCAACCCACTCCAGTGTTCTTGCCTGGAGAATCCCAGGAACAGGGGAGCCTGGTGGGCCGCTGTCTATGGGGTCGCACAGAGTCGGACCCGACTGACGTGACTTAGCAGCAGCAGCAGCAGTAGCAGCAGTATTGAGTTACATTATTTGAGCAATAAAGTTGGGCAATAAAGAAAGTGACCTGAGAGTCTGCTGGGAACCAGAGGAGACTTTGTTTTGAGACTGAAAAAACATAGTACAGAAAAAAAAAAGAAGACAAACAAATAACCTATGAGAATGAATAACATGGAAAACATAATTGAGAATAGGTCTATTCTAGTCGGAATCCCCAGGTGGCACTAGAGATAAAGAACCTTCCAATGCAGGAGACGTAAGAGACGTGGGTTCGATCCCTGGATCAGGAAGATCCCCTGGTGGTGAGAAGGGCAGCCCACTCTAGTATTCTTGCCTGAAGAATCCCATGGACAGAGGAGCCTGGTGGGCTACGGTCCATGGGGTCACAGAAAGCGGATATAATTGAAGTGACTTAGCATGCACGCACACGATTCTAGTCACACACAGCTGGGATAATCAGTGTAAAATCAGTGGCCATTTCATCTGTTGGAAGAGGAAGAATTAGGGGAGAGAACAAGAAACCAAAATGAAGAGCCTCCAGCCGGGCGACATCCCTGCCCTCTCTGCTCTTTCCTGTGGCGGTCACTCCCTGTCCATTCAGCTCCCCTGGGAGGGGAAGGGACTAGGTCGAGAAAGAACACATCTGAATATTGGAACCGAATGTGATGTTGCTGATTCATTTCCCAAAGACGACTCTTTTAACACAGACCCAGGTCCACCATGAGGGCTGGAGCTCCTCTTAGACTCAGGACACAGGACACCACGCATTCAGAAAGGAAATGACCTGGGCACATCCGCAGCTGTTTATGCTGCGTGCATGAACACTCAGCCCCTCTCCACGCTCCTCCCAGCCCCTACGGAGTCAGGGTCCCCCCGGGAGCACGGTTCCCACACCCTGGCCCTCGTTCTCCAGCTCCAGGAGGGCGCCCACAGCCCCAGAGCTCAGCTGTGGGGTCTTGGTTCACTTCCTTTACAGTGTCTGAGCTAGGCTTGAACAGCTCTACCATCTCGTACCGCTTTTGACACTCGGCTTTAAAAAGTTAAACCACGTGGAGGTTATTAAAAGAGAAAGCTGGTGCTGTGAGAAGTCTACAAAAGTCACATGTAACTAAAACTAAAAAAAAAAAAAAAGTAAGCCCAAACCAAGAAAAGTCCATCCTGGGTTCTCTGGTACCATTTCCGTGAATGGTGATGCCAGGAATCTGAGTTGGGTTTGAATTCCCAAGGTGGACTTTCCAGAGAATGATGCGTAGCACCCTCTCCTCTGGCTGCAAGAGGAGCAGTGATTTAATCTTGTGAGGAGGCGGAGGACAGTTAACTAAATACTGTCATGTCAGAGAGGTCTACAGCGCTGCTGATTGGACAGGTTTCTATGTAAAGGAATCCAGCCTTAATGGGAACTATCTGATACCAAATCTTTCCATCTGTTTGCAAAGGCAAAACCATTGAGTCAACCTATAGCAGCAAACCACTGAGAAAAAGGTGATTTGGCTTCTTTGTCTCAGGCATTCTGTATGTGCTGTGTTATACTTCTGAGATCACAGGAGATGGTGGGCTTTTAAAAATACAACTTTTCAAACTCCCCTGGTGGTCCAGTGGTTAGGAATCCACCTGCCAGGGCAGGGACACGGGTTCGATTCCAGGTCAGGGACGATCCCACGTGCCTCGTGACAACCGAACCCCGGCTGCTGCTACTGAGCCCACGCCTCAGAGCCTGGGCTCCCCAAGAAAAGAAGCAACCACAGTGAGAACCTCGAGCCCTAGAGGGTAGCCCCCACTCGCCACAACTAGAGAAAGCCCACGTGAAGCAAAGAAGGCCCAGCAGAGCCAAAAATAAGTAAATACATTACTTTAAAAAATAAAATGTAAAACTTTTCTTAATCGGTGTTCCTCCTCAAAAATTTAAGTCCACAGTAATGTTTCCATTTTTCTTGCATGTGTGTGTGTTTGTATGTGCGTGTGCTCAGTCGTGTCTCATTCTTTGTGACCCCGTGGACTGTAGTCCACCAGGCTCCTCTGTCCATGGTATTCTCCAGGCAAGAATACTGGAGTGGGTTGCCATGTCCTCCTCCAGGGGATCTTCCCGACCCAAGGATCGAACTCCCGTCTCTTATGTCTCCCGATACTTTATCACCAGAAGGAAGCCCTTTTTCTTGCACATGCAGAATGAGATAAAGCAGATTTCAATGCCCCTGTGTAATTATCATTGCTGCTGCTGCTACTGCTGCTACTGCTAAGTCACTTCAGTCATGTCCAACTCTGTGCGACCCCATAGACGGCAGCCCACCAGGATCCCCTGTCCCTAGGATTCTCCAGGCAAGAACACTGGAGTGGTTTGCCATTTCCTTCTCCAATGCGTGAAAGTGAAGTTGCTCAGTCGTGTCCAACTCTTAGCGACCCCATGGACTACAGCCTACCAGGCTACTCCATCCATGGGATTTTCCAGGCAAGAGTACTGGAGTGGGGAATTATCAGGCTGTAACATGGTAATTCAAGCAATGGTTCTCAAACCACAGTCTCCCTACAAGCAGCATCAGTACCACCCCAGGAACTGGAACAAGTGAGGAACGCAGATTCTTGGGAGTCCCCAGAACCCCTGACTCAGACGCCCTGGAGATGCAGCCCACCGTCCGCATGCAAGCCCTCCAGCGGATCCTGACAGAAGGCAGAGTTTAAGGAAAACCTTGTCATTGTTACAGACTACCGTGACACCATTATAAACTAAGCAAAGGGAAACCACGAAATTGCGCACTTTGGGGTGTGTTCTCATACCAGCTATTCAGCAAGAGAGATAATTTTTCGATTATTTTTTGATTGTGTCCACTTGTATCTAAAACATAAATCCTGGACTCACTCCCCTAAGCATGGAATTCTGAAACCATGGATGTCGTGCGGTTTGCCCTTCAGCTTCTGCAGAGACGTTAGATCCAAAAAAAAAAAAAACATTTGCAGCTGAGTTGCCGATGTTGTGGATTACCCTAAACGATGGCTGTCCTGAGGTTTTAGATGCTGGACGGCACTTTCTTGTCCCGAGCGGTGACTGGTGAGGGCTCTGACTCCAAAAAGAAACGTGAAGCAAAACTCAACACAGGAACAAACCAAAGGTTTTTGTTTTTGTTTTGGCGGGCTTCACGGCTTGTGGAATCTTAGTTCCCTGACCACGGATCAAACTCAGGCCCTTTACAGTGAAAGCACCGAATTCTAACCACAGTGGTGGTGGTGGTGGTGGTTTAATTGCTCAGTTGTGTCCAGTTCTTTGCCATCCCACGGACTGCAGCCCGCCAGGCTTCTCTGCCCTTCACTGTCTCCCAGAACTTGCTCAAACTCATGTTCACTGAGTCGGTGACGCCATCCAACCATCTCACCCTCTATCGCCCCCTTCTCCTCTTGCCCTCACTCTTTCCCAACATCAGGGTCTTTTCTAATGTGTTGGCTCTTCACATCAGGTGGCCAAAGTATTGGAGCTTCAGCAGTAGTCCTTCCAATGAATATTCAGAGTTGATTTCCTTTAGGATCAACTGGTTTGATATCGTTGCTGTCCAAGGGACTCTCAAGAGTCTTTTATAGCACCACAATTTGAAAGCATCAATTCTTCAGTCCTAACCAGTGGACTTCCAAGGAATTCTGCAGTTTTTTGTTTGGATAAAAATGGTTGGGATATTTGGGAGACTGCAAGAAGAATAACGATGTAATATATCATCAGCCTCTTCCCCTCCAGGTCACCTTCATTTTGAATTAAAGCCACGTTTTATCCCACGGTAAACCTTTGAAATTGTCTAGAATATGCAAAAGTGGAAAATAAGGTAAAGGAAAGGATGAGTCTTCTGATAAACATTTACAGCCTCACAGCGTGACTGTGGACAAGTGCTCCATGGAAAATTATCAGGTGCTCACATTCTTTAAAAATTAATCCAAAAAAAGAAAAAAAAAGAAAACCAAAGGAAGGACTGTTTGAAAGTGAGAGTGTCAGTCGCTCTGTCGTGTCCAACTCTTTGCAAGCCCATGGCCTGTAGCCCACCAGGCTCCTTTGTCCTTGGGATTCTCCAGGCAAGAATACCAGAGGGGGTTGCCACTTCCTCCTCCAGGGGATCTTCCCGACCCAGGGATTGAAAGCAGGTCTGTTGCCTTGCAGGCAGATTCTTTAACATCTGAGCTATCACGGAAGGTAGTATGAACATAAAGCACTGTTTGGAGATGGATAAAATCAGTATTTTTACTTCCTTCAAAAACCAGTACATCGGGGTTTTAACAAGTGCTGGAAATAAACTTTAGGAAGATGTGGGGCCAGTGCCACATGAGTAAGTGTTGAGGTTCTGAAACTCTCGGCCACCTCCCTGGGGGCCCAGGTGTGCTGTCTCCGGTTACCTGGAAACGTCAAGGGCAAGAAGGGCCTTGGGATCCCAGAGCCTCCCTCATAGCTTCTCTGCTTCCTTCTCCCTCAGGGGAAGCACAGAGATCACATCTCACTTCAGGCTTCTTTGCTACTTTTACTTCAGCGTTTGCACAACTGTGTCCTCTTCTTCAGAAGAGAGATGAAAAATGCAATTTTTTTTAGGCATTATTTGCATTTTCCAATAAAATAGCCCATGAGCAAGAAGAGAGTAAGGGCAGAAAGTTGGGGGGGGGGGGGTAGAAGAGGAAGGAAGGTTTTGCTGAAATGAGAAATGAGCAAGTAATGACAGCCCCCACCCAGGACCCATAGCATGAGCGGCCCGACTCTGCAGCCCTGGCCTTCTGGAGACCATCTCCAGGCCCATGGAAGGGCTGTAGCAGGAGACCCTCTGGATGGTTCTCAAGGCCATGTGAAGGGGTGTCCTGTGGCTTGTAGTAAGGACCACTGTTCCCAAATAAAAATATGCACTCGTGCCTCAAAACTGTTTTATGCAGCAAGGAGTGTGGACCTCAGCCCCACGGGAGCCGGGATGTACCCAAGCAGGTGGACACAGTGGTAAAGTGTGTTCATTTCCAGAAACCTAAGGGCCAGAAGCAAGAGCCGACCTGATTTTTAACATATCTCATAAAACAGACTTTTGTTCTGACTCTCGTCAATAGCCAGTGCGGGCAGAGTACGACTCAGGCCGTTCTCACCAACAGCGACTTCCTTCCTTCATGAGGGCAAGGCAGGGACACAAAAGTGGCAGCTTCTGAATGTGAGTGTCAGATATTCAGAAGTCTTCTCGGGTCTACCATCCCCTGGGAAGAAGAGAGGAATAGAACTGAGAGATGACGATGCCTGGGTGTGTCACTGCAGGGGACACAGCAGGAGCCTTTGATCAGCCCATCGCCCCAGCCCTGATGAGAACGGACCCCGCAAAGAACCATGGTGATGCCTGGTTGGGAGCAGAGAGGTCAGGGAAAGGCAGCTCCACGAACCCTGGGATGGGGATGTGGCAGGAGGTTTGAGAAAGGAGGGCTGTCAAGGGACACAGGAAGGTGACCGCTTAGGAGGACATTGGATTTGAGGTCACAGATGACCTCTGCTGTGACAGTTCAGTCACGTGGTGAGGACAGAAACCAGGATTCTAGTGGTCAGTAAGCGCAGTCGAGGAGAGGGGACAGCGATGGGAGAGACCCCTCAGTGAAACAAGGGGGGCCTGTGGGAAGGAAGCAACCGAAAGGCCTACGTGAGGGGGCATGTGTACACGTTTATAGACGTGGGGGGTGGAGAGGAGTAAATGGAAGAGACAAACAGGGCAGGGAGCGGCTGCAACACGACCCCAGGGAAGGTGGGAGACGACAGACCATTAGCAAGAACGAGAACAGACGGCTTTGGAGGGACATGAAGAATTCCTTCTCCTCTAAAGTAGGAGGGAGTGTGAGACCGACATGGAGTGTGGACAAGAGGAAACTGGAGGGACACAGAGGCCCCCTGGCTTCTGCAAAAAGAAATGTCCATGAGCTGAGAGACGGGGAGTCACTCTGGCTTGTCCCTGAGTTACCGAGACTGTGATGCTAAGATGGGCCGTGTGCAGCCTATCAGACGTACACTGTACACCTGTTTTAATTATTAGAGAAAAGGGCACATGAGCAGAAGCGAAGAATGCCCTCGTTAAAAACGAGAATTAAATGTGGCTCTTCCCGGAACACAGGTGCTCTTCCTCCTTTGGTGGCAAGGCCCCCTTCCCAGGTGCCAAGGCCACGTGACTCCCCTTGATGCGCTGGTCTGTGTGGGGTTTGGGGGTTTTTTTTGCTTGTTTTTGCCTTGTTTTTACCTTGAAGGACTGTATCCCTGACTTGTTTAATGTTCTTTGTCCTGACAAGACATAAAACTGAACAACTGCGGGAAGTGGGCTTCTGGGCTAGTCCTCAGTCTGGTGCAAGTAAAACTGTTTTCTGGTCCTATTCTTGGTTGTTTATTGATTATTTTCGTTGATAACTTCTGAGTAGCCCAGGGAGCAGGTTTCTCCTGCTCATGGGGGCAGGAACAGGAGGAAACGGAGTTTACCCAACAAGCCCCAGAGACCCTATGGAAACTGCTTCTTATCTAACGCTTCTTCCTTCAGTCACTGCATTTCCTGGTCAGACGGGGCTTAATGCGAGGAGAAGGGTGCTGCTCAGGCAGTGGCAGAGTGATACTCACAAGCCCCACTTCTTCTAAGAGAGAAACGGTGGCTGACTGTGTGGCCTTCAGCCTGAACACAGGACATGTTTGTCTCAGCTGCTTTCACAGAGACAAAGGGACATCCCCCAGGCGAGGTGGTGATTGTCTTCATTCCTGGACTTTTTCAGCAAGAACTGCCGAGGAGGAGCCTCGTCACAGCCTCACCACAGGTGTCCCTGGTCTGCAGGCTTGGCTCGGAAGGTTCGGGGCCATAGTTCAGCTCCATCCAGGAACTATTCCTGGCTTCTGCCCAGGCAAGAGGAAAACACTGCCAATCTCAACCTGTGAGTCCATGGAAATAATGTCAGCAGTGCCCCAGGTAACAGGTAACAGCTTTCTGATACTTTCTACCCCATGCAGAAAACAGCAAGCTCCCAGAAGCTACAGCTTTATTAGAAATAGGAAATATTCAGGGACTTCCTTGGTGGTCCAGTGATTAAGAATCCACCTTCCAATGCAGGGGATGTGGGTTCAACCCCTGGTCCGGAAACTAAGATCCCACACGCCACAGGGCAACTGAGCCCCACAACTAGAGAGAAGCCAGCGAGCTGCAAGGAAAGAGCCGACTTGCTGCAACTGAGACCTGCAGCCAAATAAATCTTTTTTAAAAAAGGAAAGGAAATATTCAGCTGACCATATAGTGACACAACACGTGTGACTATCTTCTATAAAATGTTAAGCCTAAAATGTACATTATCCCAGAAGAGTTGAGTGCACCAATACTAGCCTAGAACACTGATTATGTCTCCAGCAGGCAAAGAGCGGTGTTTAACTTTGGGTCCACAGGTGAGCTGGGTTTACTTCTTAGCTAAGAAGTAATACACTGAATTACAAGTCAGCCAATTCTTCTTTACCAAAAATATACTGAGAGAGGAAAAACTGTTTACTAAGTCAGGCATAACCAACTTAAAGCTGATACAGAGCAAGATTTAAAGAAACTTGGATATCTCGAATATCCAGGTATATTTTTGTAGTAAGTGAACTAGAATTCAAGTTCAGCACTTCTGATATTAGGATAAGACTCAGCCTTTTCTTAAAGTCAGAAATTACCTAAGACACATTATACACACAGAACAACCTCACTTGACAAGAAAGCTCATTGTTTCAGCCGTCATGCTTTTAATTACTTCCTTATTCTAATTGTGAGGACAGTATCTGTTTCCTAACTATCCCAGGAATCTAAATTCTAGGAGACAGTTATTCTTTCTGAGTGTTCTCTTCCTTATAGCTAGCCATGCTTTTTTCCTTCTTTCTTTTTTTCTCTTCTGCTAGCCATAAGGAGGAGAGCACTTTCCTATGTCTTCCTTTTGTTCTGTCATAAAAGAGTTGCCCTGGCAATTAAGTTACTAACTTCTTTTGAATGTCTTGCTTTCTTATTTCCAAATTGTATGTTGCATTGAATAATTCCCTATTCCCTTCCTTAACCTTCTGGCTTTTAGTCCAAAGACCCTAAGAGACTTCTTTTTAACTTTTGCAGTTGCATTGAGATGTAATTGACATACCATATACATTTAATAGGCTGCCCATGTGGCGCTACTGATAAAGAATCCGCCTGCCAGTGAAGGAGACAGAGGAGACCTGGGTTTGATCCCTGGGTCAGGAAGATCCCCTGAGGAGGGCGTGATAATCCACTCGGGGATTGCCTGGAGCTTTAGAGGGCCTTTATGTTTGCCATCATCTCCTACCCAGATCTCTCAGCATCTGTATTACCAGCTTTGGCGGCTGTTTCAGCCCAAAGAACCAGGTGAGTTCACGTCACTCATGAGCGCACTTGAAGTACACGTGGCACCAGCAAAACTGTGTGTGTCACAGTCTGTTCTTTTGTAACTGCTACGAAACATGAAGCTTGTTAAAGTTCATATATATATATATGGAACACTGCAGCATCTTCCCTTGCTGAACTAGATCACAGAATTCAGGGAGCAGGCAGGGAAGCCTGTCTTGAGTGAGCCTTTCGGAGTTCGGTGCAAAAGTCCGTGTTCCAGTCAGACCACAGGCTTCCCAGGAGCATATGCAGGAAGAAACCGAACCACTCACAGAGGCCAGAAGGTGTGGTCTGTCACCAACAAGGACCTACCGTATCGCACAGGGAACTCTGCTCAGGGTCATGGGGCAGCCGGGATGGGAGGGGAGTCTGGGCGAAAATGGATACAGGGCTGTGTATGGCTGAGTCCTTTTGCGGTCCACCTGAAACTATCACAATACTGAATCAGCTATACTCCAATACAAAATAAAAAGGTTTCTTTTTTACAAAGACCGTATATGAATCTCAAAGCAATTCCGTTTTTAAGGGAAAAATACAAAATAACCTAATCACTTTGCAAATGATATAGGACCCTACCTAAAGCCAAAAAATATCTAAAATGCCTTTAGAAAGGCATAAAGGATGAAGGAAAAGACAAAGGAGACAGAAAGGGTGAACAAAAAAGAGAAAAGAAGAGGTCACAGCGTCAGAAAAGGAAGCGATAACTTGAGGAAAATTTGCAACAGAGACAAAGCAATACAGGAGAATGATTAGAAGCGCTCCTTCTGCATTAAAGAAAAATAAGACAATGATTTTCTATACCTATTTTCAAATTCACTCCCTGATCAAATTCTGTAGGTTTTTTTTTATCTCACTGAGTCACAATTATATGTAAAATCATAAAATGTGGATCACAGATAATAGCATTTAGAGTGAATTTTTCAAATGTGTTTCATTTTTATTGGACTTTGCTTTGGCGTAAGTATAAATATGATTCTTATAATAATAATGAAAATCAGTGTGATCTGATTAAGGGAATCAAAGTAACATAAGAGGTTCCCTTTGAGTTAGACCTAGATCTCCTGAACTGATAAACATACATAAATGTATAATTAAGGAAATTCTCAAACATACCCAAAGGTGGAGAGGACAGTAAAATAACTTCACGGGACTCATGGCCTGACTTCAACAGTGATTTCACTGCAGCTCTCCCCACTAACACACAGACACTCACACTCACTATTACACACACACACACACACACACACACACACACACACACCTCCTCTCACAGGGACAGCCAGGATGACCAGCTGATGTGTCTGTGTGTGTAGATACAGGTTCCTAGTGGGGAGACCTACACTCTAGCTGAACTGAAATGTTTTAGTATTGCTACAAGAAAAATGAGCCTAAAGCCCAACAGTGCCAGCTCATTGAGCACTCTGGCGGAAATGCAATTTTCCACTCCAGACCCACCAAATCAGTCTTTGTGGTGAGGGTCAGTATTCCGTGTTTTCCCACGTTCTCCAGGTGACTCTGATTCACTCACACTCTGAGAAGCAATCGTGCTCCACGCTCAGAAGTGTCTGACTCTGTGTGACCCCATGGACTGTAGCCCCCTAGGCTGCTCTGTCCATGGGATTCTCCAGGCAAGAATACTGGAGTGGGTTGCCATTTCCTTCTCCAGGGGATTTTCTGGACCCAGAGACTGAACCCGAATATTCTGCATTAGCAGGTGAATCCTCTACCACCGAGCCACCTGAGAAGCCCTTAAGAAGCTATGTTTGCAAGCAAATCCCACACATTAGGTCGTGTCACCTGTAAACACTTCGATATGCATTTCTAAGTGATATCACTGCACCTAACAGAAATAAGAAAATTCCTGAGAGCATGCAACCATGACTAGGGTAGTCATGGGTCCTGATGGGCCCAGGTCAGTCCAGTTTACACCTGTTGTCTGGGAATAATTATTAAAATCACCCCTTTTCCCCCTCAAAGTGCCCCATTTTGGGATGACCCACGTTATACTCACTGTGCTCACCCTCAGTCTAAACTCCACAAACTTGCTCTGTGATTCTTGGGTTCATTTGCTTCCTTTTGTATTGTTTGAAAGGTGCTTTTTAAATTTTAAAATTATGTAAAACATCGCATGTTTCCAAAGTGAAGATTCATTTTGGTTTCCTCCACCCTAATCCCCCTCTCCCCAAAGGTAAGCATTTTTTAATTAGTTTTATTTATTCTTCACTTGTTTCTTTTTGAAACTCTAGGTGAATCCATATACTGTTTTACTGGGTCTCTCTCTTCAACACTATTCCATAGCTCAGGGTTCTGGGTACTGTTCCTCCAGGGGGATGTGTACAGACCATTCACATCCCTTCTGAAGGTTCAGGGTGACCCTTTGTGTGGAAGGAACAGCAACCAGCTCCTACTGACAGACACCTGGATGCTTTACCATCTCTTGCTGTTTCAAATAAGGCAGCAATAAGCAGCCATGTGCGTGCTGTCATTTTGTAAGGATGCCAGCGTATCTTTGACATCCATTCCTAGAGATGGGGCTGCCGGGTCAAAGGAAGAAGGCATACCTAATTTTTCCAGACACTGTGAAACACCCCGGGGATATTGGCAGTCGGCAGCTCCAGCAGCACTGGATAAGCAGGCCTGTTTCCCCGCTGCCTTCTCTAGGGGACATGTTGTCTGTCTTCCGGATGTGTGCTTATCTGTAAGTGAGATGTGGTATTTCCACGTGCTTGTTATCTTATTTACGTATAATGTATATACAGAAGGTGTACCTATCAGAAACGTGGAGATGGTGGATTTTCACGAAATGAGCACACCCTTGTGATCAGCACACTGATGAAGAAATAGAAAACGTGACCAGCACCGTGGAAACCCCCTCCAGCTGACTTATTGAATCACAAACTGCATCTCTCTTACTTTGAGCAAGGGTAAGCTTCCTTCATATATTTGAAGGCCAAGTGTAATTTTTTCTGTGAAATTTTCTGTTTATATATGTTACTATTTTCCTACCAAACAGACCTCTGTATGATTCATAGGAAACCCACAAACTCTTCAAGAAAAGTGTGGCTGCAGAAGATAACATCAACAGGGACAGAAAAGGGTAGAAACATTATAAAATAAAAATACCTTTCTTTGGACCCATAAGCAAGAAGCAGTATGGGAAAACCACTCAGCTGTAAACACGGACTACACTTTAATCCCAGGAAGGAATTATGGGCTTAGAGGGCAGGATAAAGAGCTATCAGAAACTCTTTCTAGAGACGTGGGCCTGAGACCTAATCAAGGACCCAGTGGCACGTGCAGGGCTGGGTTTTGGAATGGCTATGCGTCTCCTGTGACCCCCTTTCAAGTGGGAGCATCTACAGAGGTTATCCCGTGCCATCCCACGATTGTGAGCTGCACAGGCAGAGGGCAGGTAAATCCTGTCTAGTTTGCAAGGTTGAGAGGAACGTTACACAAGGAACTGTGTGTGAAGAAATATACTTGAGAAGTCTCAGCTGTGCCTAAGTTTGATTTATTTATTTTTAAATACTTATTTATTTATTTGGCTCTGCTATGTCTTAGTGGCAGCGTGCAGGACCTTTGATCCTTGTTGCACCAAGCAGGATCTTTAGTTGCGGCATGCAACCGTTTAGTTTCAGCACGTGGGATCTAGTTCTCTGACCACAGTTCCCCTGTATCAGGAGCTCAGAGTCTTAGCCACTGGACCTCCGGGGAAGTCCTAGGCTTAATTTGAATAACTTGATCTTGAACCTCAAGCCTGAGCCTGATATCTTACTGCACAAGATAGGGGGGTCTTCTGAGGGGCGGAGCCTGAATGCATTTTGTGTACAGAGGGGATGTGGATAACAGCAACCAGAGGACAAATTGTGGCATATTGTATTTTCCAAAAATGGCCACGATGACACTCCTGACCCTCACATGCCCTTGGAGAACTTTTTAGCTCTCCCAATCAAGAGATGGCGTCTAGGTCTCCTCCCCTTGAACCAGAGTGGGACTTGATGACTGTCTTAATGAAAGGCAGACGTGACACAGGATGACTTCCAAGGCAAGGTCATTATGGGCAACATAATTTCCTCCCGTCTCTCCCTCCCAGGACTCTAGCTTTTGGAGCCCTGTGCCGCCTGGTAGAAGTCTGAGACAGCCATGCTGTGAGGAAGCGCAAGCTTCCTTAGTCAAAAGCAGAGATGGCAGGACAGGAGAAAAGCCTGGCCAGCCCCCAGACATTCCACACACCGCTGACCCCACCAGACACTGTCGCCGGAGCTACTCAGCTGAGCCACTCCAAGTTCTTGATTCACAAAACCCGTGAGAAATGCTACTCAAGAGCCTTTGTTTTGGGATGCTAAGTTTCAGAGTTAATTATTACATAGCACTAGAAAGCTGGTGCTATAAGGCAATGGCACCCCACTCCAGCACTCTTGCCTGGAAAATCCCATGGACAGAGGAGCCTGGTGGGCCGCAGTCCATGGGGTCGCTAAGAGTCAGACATGACTGAGTGACTTCACTTTCACTTTTTACTTTCATGCATTGGAAAAGGAAATGGCAACCCACTCCAGTGTTCTTGTCTGGAGAATCCCAGGGACGGGGGAGCCTCGTGGGCTGCCGTCTATGGGTCACACAGAGTTGGACACGACTGAAGCGACTTAGCAGCAGCAGCAGCAGAAAGCTGGAGAAGAACTGATTCATTGGAAAACACCCTGATGCTGGGAAAGATTGAAGGCGGGAGGAGAAGGGGATGATGGCTGGATGGCATCACCAACTCGATGGACATGAGTTTGAGTAAACCCCAGGAGTTGGTGATGGACAGGGAGGCCTGGCGTGCTGCAGTCCACGGGGTTGCAAAGAGTCAGACGCGACTGAGCGACTGAACTGACTGAGAGAGCTGGGAGAGATTGTGATCCCTGTTCAAAAAGTAAGAAAGAATCTAATCCTCTACTGCATTTAAACTAAACTAAATAAAAATAAAACAGCCTCAGGAATGGTGGCTGAAAAACACCTCAAGTTTTAGAAATGTATTCTGGAACACAAGAGATTTTGGTTGACTTAACACACATCATCTGTAATTTAAAGTTACCTGACTGCCTCACACTCCAATTTAAAACTGTGAGACATAATGCCTGAATTTTCTAGTCAGCATTTATTTAACTGATATGAGATTTTAATCGTTCCCATAAAATTAAGCTACACTTTAAAAAAAATCAAATGAGGATGACTAATAATGAGAACAACCTCTAACAACAAGGAGCCCTTGGAGAGTTTGGGCGGCAGAGCGGTGGGGCCTGCCTTGAGCTTCACGGCGGCCCCCAGGCTGCTGTGTGGAAAATTCGTGGGGAGAGGGGCTTGTGAGGGGGCAGAAAGCAACCTCCCACCTGCAGAGGTCCAGGTGGGAAACCCCTGCACTTTGACCAAAGGGTCAGATTCTGGCAGAGCTGACTAGCTGCTGCTGCTACTAAGTCACTTCAGTCGTGTCTGACTCTGTGTGACCCCATAGACGGCAGCTCACCAGGCTCCCCGTCCCTGGGATTCTCCAGGCAAGAACACTGGAGTGGGTTGCCATTGCCTTCTCCGAGAGCTGACCAGACTTCCTGGAAAATGGTATGCGGAGTGGAAAAAGACGAGTCAAAAAGACGCTGAGGCTTTTGGAAGCATGGAGGACTGTAGACGGAGAAGATTCAAGGGGAGAGTTTGGAGCGTGTCGTGTGAGAGTTGTTAGAGGTGACAAGGACGCTGAGCTGCATCTCTTGAGCTATTAATGAGATGGAGCCCATTTCCCAGGACCCCTTCCCCAGGCTCCCGGGTGGGTCACCGATGGTCTGTGTTGAGTCTGGCAGGTGCAGATGAAGCAGCATCTAGGGTCTGGACAGGCCCTGCAGCACGGTGGCCGCCAGCCAGGCAGGAGGCAGCCCCTTGCCACCCCACCGCCCTCTCCTCCCAGCTCTGCCTGGCTCAAGTGCCTGAAGCTCTTCAGCAGGCCCTCCCCGGTCCAGGTCGGAGGCCCTGAGAGGCAGACGTGGCCACAGTTTGTCCAGCTCCCTCCCACTCCGGGTGCTGCTCTTCTTCCCAAGCGGAGGTACAGCTGACCTACAGCATCCACGGGCTCCCCCATCACCACCCCGGGGGCAAAGACAGCAGCTCCTCACAGACACTTCAACAGCTCCCACGGCTGCAGAAATTCTAATCGCTGCATCACCCGTAGTGCTTCTGCCCTTCTGATGAGACTCTGATAGAGCATCCAAATGAGATACCGAGTAGGTGCCCGCTGTGAGTCTCAAGTTCAAGGGAAATGGTCCCAGATGGGTGTTAAATTGGGGAATTGTTGCCATGTGACTGGTATTTAAAGCCATGAGCCTGGGTTAGGCCACCCAAAGAGAGATTTCAAGTAGGAGAGGAGGTCCAACGCCCTGGGAGCTCCATGGTAGAGAGGTGGGGGCAGAAGGGAACAGCCAAGAAGACCGAGAGCCACCAGTGAGACAGAAGGAACCCTGAGCACTCGTGGTTCAAGGCGAAGGAGGAACGTCAGGAGGAGGCTGAGCTCCACCGAGTCAGCTGAGATGAGTTTGGAGACGGGACTGCCGTGCCTGAAGGTATTATTATTGACATTGTCCAGAGGGGTTTGCAGAGGTGGATGAAGTGAAGTCTGATCACAGCAGGTTCAAGAAATGGGGTGAGAGAAAGTGGAGAAAATTCTTGAGAAATTTCTTCGTGAAGGAGGGCAGAAAAATAGTGAGGGAAAAAATAACATTGATAAAAAGTTTTTTTTGTTGTTGTTTTTTTAAGATGGGAGAAACAAAGCCTGCTTGCTTTCCGGCAGGAATGATGCAGTAGAGAAGGGGTTTGACTGCTGGAGGCGGGTCTTGAGAAGTGGCGATGATGAGGACAAGGCTAGTTCCCAGGGAGGCTGCGGGCCCCAGGAGCCTGGACACCTGGAGAAGGGGCAGGAACCCAGGGTCAGGGGCTTCTCAGTGAGCAGACCCAAAGCCATCAGCTGAGAGTGAACACGGGGGAAAGATGCCAGGGGTTTCCAGAGAGGAAAGGGCACGGCAGGTCTCTGTAGGCAGTAGGAGAGCTCATGGACCCCAGGGGCATACAGGATGTTCTCCAGGCAGCCTCGAGGCCCACCCCGGGATGCTGGTCGTGAACGCAGAGGGAGAGGGTGTGATGAGAGTGTGCAGGAGCCACACTCATCTGTGCAGTCGCGGAGCAGAGAAAACAAGGGCAGGGAGGGCGGGAGGGGGGCGGACCTGTGGCTTTGCTGACTGAGAAGGATGAAGAAGAGACGCCCGGGTGAGGACCAGGGTGTCCCCAAGACAGTGACTGTACCAACTGGCGGCAGAACTTTAACTGGGCGAAGAGGGAAGACAGGGAATGCAGGTGGAGAACAGGTGACTGAGTCCATGGAGTGAAGGTCCCACCCGGATCAGAGGATTGTTGGGCTCAAGGCGCTGGGCGGGTCGATGGGGATGGAGGTGGAAAGTGGGAGGCAGGAGATGAAGGCCAGGGGAGGTGAGGACGTGGAGGTGAGCGGCTGCTGAGCATGGAGGACAGGATTAGGGGGAACAGGAATTAGAGGACCCGAGGGCCAGGGCACAGCAAGGATCACGGACGGGAGCCCTGACATCAACAGCAGGTAACATGCAAAATGTGCTGATAGTGATCGGTAGCTCAAAGGACCCAGAAAGGAAGGGTCGTGAGTGTCGTGAGCCCCTCCCCCCTGCTGGGGGAGGGGGCCCCTGCTGCACAGGATGGGACATGGGACCCTCGGGGGGGACAGAGGAGAGGGTGGTCTAATTGCCACACACCCTCACGCCTGGGAGGAAGGTGTGTCGTGCACACACGGTTACATGATTACAACGGGCTGCTGTCCAGAGGGCAGTGAGCCTGCAAAGCCTCTGTAGGGGGCAGGCTCTGTAGGGGCAGGAGGGCGTGGGAGGGGCCGGCTGGCTTGTTGGGGCAATTTTGCAGTGAAGTGACCTTGTCAGGCTGAGGCCCCGTTGGAGCCCGCCTGATCCAGGCGACCCGGGGCCAGTGTGCACGAGGCCTTTCCTCCTGGCTGGGGGCATATCCAGCGAGAGCAGGGCCACGCATGATTAGGCCTTTGGTGCCCGTGACGCTCCAAGAGGTCAAGGCAGCTTGAAGTTTTAGACGTTACGCTTGGCCCGAGCTGATGACTCTGACACTAAGAGGGAATGGGTGGCGGAGTCTGATGGTGTGGGGTTCAGAGCTGGGAGGTGACAGGACAGGGTGGAAGGCTGGGAAAAGGAGTAACGGGGCTTAGAGAGGACACTCCCCACCCACCCCCGAGGGTCCTCCGAGGGTCCTCTGAGGAGACTCAGGTTCAGCCAGGCAGTGAAGGGACTGCCCAGAAAGAAAAGCTGAGGGATACGGAGAAATTAGCTGATGACAGCAGTGAGTTCCAGGGGTGTCGTGGAAGGTTCCAGGAGCTGGGGAGGACTTGCGGGGAGGGGAAGAGGGGCTGCAGAACTTCCTGGCAAACAGTGTGCAGGGAAGGGCTGAGGTCCTCAGGGCTGGGGCTCCCGGGGGTGACAGATACAAATGAGGGGAAGAAACACTGAGACGGGTCTCGACAGCCTCGAGGCACAGGCTGACCGTCTGTGGGCGGGAGGAGGAGGCAGGTTTTAGTGGGGCTCTGCCATGACTGCTTATGGAATCTGGATTCATCTCTGGGCGCCACTCATATGAGTGAAAAGAGGGAGACAGAATAGATTTCCTAGGGTGACCTTTAGACCATAATATGAGGTTCTGTGGGCCTCCCGGGTGGCACCAGTGGTGAAGAACCCAGCTGCCAATGCAGCAGATATGAGACACAGGTTCGCTTCCTGGGTTGGGAAGATCCCCTGGAGGAGGGCATGGCCACCCACTCCAGTACTCTCGCCTGGAAAGTCCCCATGGAAAGAGGAGACTGGCAGGCTGCAGTGTTGTTGCAAAGAGTGTTGCAAAGAGTCCGACACGACTGAAGCGATTTAGCACATGGGCAGGCATGAGGTTCTATCCTGTTTGGCCGAGTGCCACAGCACCTTCAGGTCACCATAGCCATGCCCAGCTCACCCAGGCCCCAGACACACAATATGAACAGACACCAGCGCGGGTCATTCCTTATGGACTCCGTCCTTCCCACCAGCCGCTTCTGTCAGAACTTTACTTCACCAGCTTTACTTCTCTGCTCACCTTGATCCTCAGAGCCACGCACCTCTCGTCTTTACTGGGGTCTTAACACTCTAGAAGAGCTTCCCTGGTGACTCAGCTGGTAAAGAATCTTCCTGCAATGTGGGAGACCTGGGTTCGACCCCTGGGTGGGGAAGATCCCCTGGAGAAGGGCATGGCAACCCACTCCAGTATTCTTGCCTAGAGAATCCCCATGGACAGAGGAGCCTGGCGGGCTACAGTCCATAGGGTTGCAAAGAGTCAAACACGACTGAGCAACTGAGCACAGCCCAGTAATGCTCTAGATTCTGGTTCCCCGTGTGCGTCCCCATCTCCATCTTTATCTCAGCCCTCCAAGATCACGGTCAAGGCTACCTCCAAAAGCCTCGCGTCTCCCATGATCCAGACCCTTTCTACCACCACTTGGGCAACACTAACCTAGTGACAGGCGTCTCACACATCTCTGCTTGCACAGGACAAGAAGCATTTTCTGCCCTCTCTCTACACAGACAACCTCCCCCCCACCCACACCCCCCGCCGCCCCCCCACACACACAAAGTGCAAGGGTCTTGGACGGGGATGGCTCTTCTAAATATCCTGAGATACTGAGTGTGGTGCTGCGGCAGCGTGAGCCCAGCTCTCAAGGTGGCGTGTCTCCTCCACCACGTGTGTCCTTTCCCTCAAACCTGCTCCTCGTGCAAAGCAGGGCTTCTTCAGCCAGCAGTTCTACACCAAGTTGCAAGAGGGTCATGGGACTTCTCAGGTCCAGCTGAGGATGGACCTCTTAAGGAATTCCATGGGCCCTCTTAGGATTTCCTAACTTGTCCAGGATCCTTTCCATGGGAATTTTATTTCTTCCTTTCCAAAGACAAAGAGAGCTTCCAGAAAGCAGATGCAACACACCATCTGCCTTCATTTCAGGGAAGAGAAATCCCCAGGACAGAGAAGGGGAAAGTCCCATCTGATGACAAGACCTCTTCCTGGGACACTTGTCTTTTCAGTTCATATCCACATATCCCACAGCCTCCCCTCCTCCAAGATGTGTCCTCGGAATTCCACTGCTATGCTCCGCTCGTGTCCTGCCCGTGTATCTACCTGAGACTGTGGAATTAGGCCACAGGTTAACGGGCTCAGTTTCTAACTCAGTCACATGTAATCAGTATTACTAACGGCACACTCTAATACTTATTCTTCTCAGGAACATATAGGTTAACACAAGTGCCATGCTTTCTAATCTTTTTTTTTTTTCCCCTAATTATTTATGGGCTATGCATTTTGTGTAGTCATCGACTGTCTTTAAAGGCAGTGCTGACATTTCCCGTGGCTGGCGACTGCTCTGCACAGCAGCTGGTTATCTGATCTGTCTGGTTAACAAGTTCCTCTTTGACATTTAATAAACTGCAGTGATTTCACATTTAGTTATTTCCCCCATGCGCTTAATGAGGGCAAAGAACCATATAAAGACTATCTTAGACGACAATTACAGAGGCAATTTTTTATGGATAAGCAGAAAATAAAAAGTTATCTTCTTTACTCAGCTTTTTTTTTTTAATTTACATCTTCAACTTTTCTTTGGAAATACATGATCTTATTCTAACATTTTTGCTGTTTACAGTATTTGTCATCAATTGCTTTGGTTATGGTTTTATCTCTTTAATGAGAAAGATGTTGTTAAACAAAAGGCAAAAAGCAAAGTTTTCTTGCTTTCTTTTTTATGGAACTAGAGCTCCTTAAATCAGAATAGACTTGAGTTTTCCAATAAACCCTTCCCTCAGTGAATGTTCATGGGAGCTCTACACATTCAATCGGTTGACATTTCAGAACATACTGAAAGAAAAGCATAGTTCAAGGTCATCAGTTTGCCTAGATCCTCAAACACCAAGTCTCTGGCAATTTGACTTTATGCTAGAAGAGATTTAGATGGTAAAGCCAAGCATATCTTTCTGACTCCTCTTCCTCCAAAGGAAAACATCCCAAAGCAGCCCAGCGAAACACCCCAAATAACAGGCCCCACCTCGTGAGGATTCTTATTTTTCCACAGTCACAGTTATAGAAAGGGTAAAACTTTTCAAAGACTCAAATGTTCCTTCCTAAAAGCGTATTCTCACTGGTGTTTTGCTTCACAGGAAAGTTTCAATCCTAAGCACTGACTTACCAGGCTTGCATCTGGCCAGCGCCTTGGAACAGCTCCACGTTGCTCTGAGGTTGTGTCTGACGCTTAATACATAAAATTCAGCCAGTTCCGCTTCCTGGTATTATGACTTGGTTTACCCCCGTGACTTCATGACAGGCCGGAACCCCAATACCTTCTTTCTGCAAAGTCTTCAAATGACCTTCTCCCTCATTCTCCTCTGCTTCACTGCAGGCCACGATGAAAACCACACAATTCCAGTTTACTTATGCAGGAAAAGGTGTCAAACGTACATGTTACCAAGCAAAGTAGGCGTCATCGATCGCAAAAGGAAGCAGAAGCTTCCTCAAGTAGTTGTGGTAACCCCGCAGCACTTTGCCTGTGAGTATTTGTCAAAGGAGTACGCTTTTTCAGAACGAGAATGACAGGCAAGTGTGGGCAGGAGCCCTCCTGCCAGCCGAGAGAAAACAGCCGGAGGGTAACCAGACCCGGCGGCTCTGATAGTTAATCCAGTGACAGGAAGCGCCCTGGTTTGGCTAACACTGGAGAAACAGTGGCCTCTGATGGAGCCCAGATGTCACACTGATTACACACGGTGTGGAAACTGGTGGCTTATTCTGACAATCACTAAAGGGAACATACGGAATGAGAGGGCCCCAACTGAAAAGCCGTCTCAGGCCTAATCATTTTACTTTTGTAAAGTCCAAAAGCCCCATTCTGTTCTTATCCTCTTCTTATTCCCCACAGTGTTACCTTGGTCCTCACAGACACTTTAATGTTGTAACCGTACTCTAATGAGGTTTAATGTTTAAACAATCAGTATTGACATGTGAATTTTTGTTTTCCTAATGTTCTGGAACTCTCTACAGTGATATCTTAAGCAAAAGATATGACAAGGTTTATTCTGACAACCTCTATTTGAAAAATATCTTACAACAAACAAAACAAACAAAAACAAACAAACAAAAAAAAAACTTCCATCTCTCCCCAGAGCAGATTTGCCCACTTGCCACATAAAATACAGGCAGATGGTGAGTGGTAGTGAGAAGTTCAGGTTCTTCCAATCCTTACTATGTTTGTTTATTTTCCTTTATGCCATTTTTACAAATGTGAGCACAGCCAGGAAATTAGTAACAAGCTGATCCAAAAGGAAACTAGAGAGGCTGCCCCCGACCCTTTCAGACCTGGCATTTCCCGGGGCTTGGGGAACTTTGTGTTTAGAGAACTCCGACCCTCCACCAGGCAGACCCCAGCGTGTCACCTGTGATAAGGTCGAGTGAAACCCACAACAGACGCTGAGGGGACAAAGCCAATGGAATAGTAGGCAGGAGAAGAAATATTTGAGGGGCGTTCCCTGAACTTTGCGTAGCGTGCCTTTGGTGGAAAACAACACACAGGTAAATGTAAAATAAATTCAAAGAGCAAACAAAGGCTCCACTTGTCGGAAACTTACCTGTTAAAGATGATTCCTGCGGTTTTCTATTTAAGTGCTGGTACAAGGTCATGTGAGGTGGCACATTTAGCAGAAGACTTGGCATCAATGGTCATTTTACCCCTCATGTTGCCTCCAGTCAGTAGCCCTGTCATGTCACATTATCTGTGTGTGTGTGTGCGTGTGCACGTGTGTGCGTGCATGTGTGCTCAGTCGCTTCAGTCGTGTCTTACTCTGTCACCTGGTGGACTGTAACCCACCAGGCTGCTCTGTCCTTGGGATTCTCCAGGCAAGAACACTGGAGTGGGTTGCCGTGTCCTCCTTCAGGGAATCCTCCCAACCCTCGGATCAAACCTGATTCTTGTCTCCTGCATTGGGAGGCAGGTTCTTTACCACAAGCATCGATGGTAAAGCCTCATTATCTGTTTACTAAGCACAAAGCCAGGAATCTTCATGGATCGATATCAAGATTCTAAGATAATTATCCTATTGGTTTTTAATTATTATTTTCCTTAGGGCATGTTAATGGTCTAATTTCCCAGAAGTATTTTAGTTACATGAAAATTCATAAAACATTCTCAACACATAAAAGTTTCATGATGTCACTGGATGGTCAGTTCTTATTTATGCCTGAATGCAGGTGGTTCATTGAAATCATTTTGCAGGCCTGGTGGAAAAACAAAAGGAATTTTGGCAAATGTCTCCTGGAGGTTTGAAACCTAATGAAATACTGTACAATGAAGCATTGTTTGCAATTGTGACTTAACTACATTCTTATCTGCTTTTGTATTTATCTGAGCTGTAAACAGCTTCCAAAGTTCAGACTACCTCACAGAGAGGAACTCTGATTTCCTCTCTGTGAAGGCATGATTTCCCTGTTCTGTTTCTGCACTATTTTCTCTTCTTCAGACTTCTATTCCCTTTCTCTTACGAAGGTCACCTCTCCCTCTCTGCCATGTCCTAGGATTTATTCCACTCATTGATATTTTCTAAGTCAGATAGAGAATGATACCACTTCTTGCCCCTTCTTAACTTATTCTATGCTATTTTCTTTTGAAGCAGTTATAAAGGAGACAGCACTCCTAAAGATTTTAAACAGTAGTGAAGCAGGAGGGAAGGGGCAGGGCGCAACCTTTAAGAGAATGACAAAGCCATAAGACATGGCCCAACGGGCTAGAACCATTGAGGTCCAAGATGGCGGAAGAGCTGCCTTCCACTGGACCGTGAGCCTCACACATTAGCATCACTGCAATACATTAGCATAAACTAAGTGACACCCAACGGTGCCATGAAAGTCCCGAAGCCATCAAAGATCAAAAGGTGGGCAGTGGCCCAATTCCTAGAAATCTGTCCCTTCCCCCAAATCGTTGGAATAATACTCTTGCTCATTAGCCTATGAAATTACTCTGTCCATAAAAGCTGCTAAGCTGCTAAGTCACTTCAGTCGTGTCCGACTCTGTGCGACCCCATAGACGTCAGCCCACCAGGCTCTCCCGCCCCTGGGACTCTCCAGGCAAGAAAACTGGAGTGGGTTGCCATTTCCTTCTCCAATGCATGAAAGCGAAAAGTGAAAGTGAAGTCGCTCAGTCGTGTCCGACTCTTAGCGACCCCATGGACTGCAGCCCACCAGGCTCCTCCGTCCATGGGATTTTCCAGGCAAGAGTACTGGAGTGGGGTGCCATTACTCACCCCATATTTCAGACCTCTCACCTTTTGAGATGGTCCACACTCTGTCTATGGAGTGTGTTTCTCTCTAAACAAATCCACTTCTTATCTGTCACTTTGTGTCTCACTGAGCTCTTTCTGTGATGAGACATCAAAGACCTGAGCCTCAGTAAGTCCTGAGACCAGTTGTGTGAGATCTCACTTAAAAGACCGTGGGTTCAAGTCCCAGTCCGAGTTTTGTGGTTTCAGTAACAGTTGAACTCACTTATTGTTCTTCTTTCCTAAATACTTTTTCTCTTTACAAAAGTAATAAAGCTCACCGAGGACTTCCCTGGTGGTCCAGTGGCTAAGACTCTGCACCCCAGTGAAGGGGCCCAGGTTTAATCCCTGGTCGGGGAACTGGACCCTACATGCTACAACGAAGACCTGGTGCAGCCTAATCAATAAATTAATTAAAAGACTACCTTCTAAAGAAAAAAAAAAAGTAATAAGCCTCATTATACAAAACTTGGATATTGCAGAAAGTCCAAAGCACAAAACTTGATAATGCAAATCAACCACATGCCCATCACCCAGAGATACGCACTCTCTGTTTTCTCCCAGTCCTTCTTCTCTACACATATTTACTCTTCATAAGATTCAGAGAGTGTTGTGTTCTCCTTTCTCCACCTACCTTTATATTTTTAAGTATTTATATCCCCACATTCTTCAAATGTGGTTTTAATTTCAACACAGTTCTCATAGTGTATTTACTTCTGCCCCATGGGAGTCACTTACAATATTCCCACTTTTTCATTATTTTAAATGATCTTGTTGAGAATGTCTTTCTAGACATTTTAAAATTGTTCCCTCTTCATCTTCATCAAAACAACCAATTGGGACTTCCCTGGGGGTCTAATGCCTAAGACGCTGCACACCCAACGCAGGGGGCCCAGGCTCCATCCCTGGTCAGGGAACTAGATCCCAGGTGCCGCAACTAAAGATACCACAGGCCCCAACTTGCAAAATAAATAAATAAACTGGCCAAATAAATAAATATTAAAAACAAGAGCAACAACAAAAAGCCGTCAAGCCAGTCCTGCCCTGTTCATACATGCCTTAGTCCCCCATGAGGTGAGAGCTGCCTTCACACTTCCATCAGCTGAGGGGCCCAGACAGATTCTGTCATTTGCCTGAGGCCACATAACTAGTTGTCTGAAATGCAGAATCTGATTTTTTTCCGCTTTCTCCATATCTCATGCTCTAACAGTAAATCTGTCCTTTTGAACTGTCTTTTTTTAAACCCATTTGGTTTCATTCTATACCAGCTCTTGCCACCCGGTTCCAACCCCTTCCTTGTAGATGCACCCCAGAGTCCCTTTGATGGGCTTCCTGCCGCTGGACCCCATTGTTGTAACCATCACACACACACCACTGCCAGATGGGTCTTCCTTTAAGCCACTCACCCTCATAGACTCACAAGCCTCATGGACTCCTTAGTGAAGCCCAACAACAACACTGCCCAGCTCTCAAAGCCCACTTGCCCTTCCAGTCTTCCTCATCCACTACCCACTTCCTTATCTGTTCCCCACCCCACTCCTGGCTGCCTGCCACCTCCTTGTACTCTGTACCCCAAGCAGAATATTCTTCTTTCCCCTCTTCTTTTCAAACTCCACTCAGTCTTCTAAGGCCCAGCCCAGGCCTCATTCACTCCATGAAATAGAGTGAGCATCCCATTGGAGTTGAAGTTGGCCAACCCGAGTTCAAAGCTTTGCTCTGCTAATTTTGCTGGAAGATTTGGGGCAGACGGAGTCAACTTTTCTGAGTCATTTCTGCATATGTAAAGGTAAATTGTTATACTAATACCTGCCTTTTGTCAACCTCCCAGAGTCCTAAGAAGGATAGAATGTGTGTCATAAAGGTTTAGTGAGCAGCTATGTGCTATGCAAATGAGAGATGGAAGCTTCGATACTTTGGCCACCTGATACAAACAGATGACTCACTGGAAAATACCTGGATGTTGGGAAAGATTGAAGGCAGAAGAGGGTGACAGAGGATGAGACGGTTAGATGACATCACCGACACAATGGACACGAACTTGGGCAAAGTCCAGGAGATGATGAAGGACAGGGAAGGAAGCCTGGCATGCTGCAGTCCGTGGGGTCACAAGAGTTGGACACAACTTAGCGTCTGAACAACCCACCATCCACACTCTGAACCAGTTCAGTATCCAAGTCTGCACCACGCAGACTAGCACTGATTACATCCTGTCCCGTCAGAATCTCTCACTGTTTCATGCATGGTGATCACTTTCCCTCAGCTTCGCTGTAAAGTGTCTGAATTCTATGCCGTCTCTTGCCTCACCTCCATAACCCCCAGAGTCCAAAACAACACGTCCTTGTCAGACTGCTGGCCTAATCCTCGAGTTCCAGTTGGATTCGAGTCACAAGGGACTTAGAGTCCCAGCCTTTTGTCAGTCTTTTGGAGTAGGAAAGCCTTAAACTTTGGGGAGTCCTAGAAGACGCAGGTCAAGGGTAGCACCCACCTTTGTGAGTCTGTGGAAATGTACTCTCATTTTGGATCTTACCTCTCAGAGACTTTCACTGCATTTTCACAGTAACCCTTATTTAGTAAAGCACTTAGTGAAATCAGAGAACAGAGGCAAGGAAGTCCTGTAGACATCCAGGAACCAAACCCAGACCATGGATATGTTTATCAGAAAGGTCAGGGAACCTAATCATGAAAGATGGTTCACTGATCTGCTTGTAAATTACTCATTTAGTGTGAGATTCACTCCTCAGCTTTGAGTATCTAGAGACCTAAGCACAGTTTCCCCTAATAGGTCCACCCCTGAAAAGGCCAGGTCTAGTGTAAAGGTTAGGGTTAGTCATAAGAAATGGGGTTTAGGTTAGAGTTAAGGGTTAGCATGCATTTGGGTTTAGGGTTCAGGTTACAACTGGGGTGTGGTTAGCGTCAGAGTAAAAGTTCTGCTTTGGGTAAGGACTCGGTTTAGATGTGCAGATGCAGAATCATGGCAGAGTTAGTGTTAGTGTGACACGCAGGTTGGGGGTTGGAACTAGGCTTAGGGTTAAGGTGACAGGTTAAGGTTGGAGTTGTTAGGGTTAAGCTAGATTCCTGGATATAAAGGATGATTTTAGTGAAAGTTGTGCTTTAAAATTCTACTTTGTATGGTTAAGGACACATTTTTACCAACTTCTAGGAACTAATACAGCACCTTTAGAAAGAACCTTCACTCTACAGCATTCCAAGAGCAAATGCAATATACAGTTTCCCATAGTTCATCAGAGTATTTCTTAAATCTCTAATCCTTAAAATTAAAAAAAAAAAAAAAACTCTGGTGAACAATGGAAAACTGTATATTGCATTTGCTCTTGGAATGCTGTAGTCAAGATTAACTCTCTAATCCTAAAAGGGCTTCCCTGGTGGCTCAGATGGTAAAGAATCTGACTACAATGTGGGAGACCTGGGTTTGATCCCTGGGTTGGGAAGATCCCCTGGAGAAGGGAATGACAACCCACTCCAGTCTTCTTGCCTGGAGAATTCATAAACAGAAAAGCCCGGCAGACTGCAGCCCATGGGGTTGCATGACTGACTGAGCAACTAGCAATCCTGAAGAGGCAAGTACCACTTTTAATGTCATTGTTAACACCCTGAAGTTCATTTTGTAGACTGTGTCCAGTTTGTACTGCCCTCTTCTCCTCCTGATATGCTGAACCCCTACCAGAAAAGCTGACAGCATTAAATAAAAAAAGCTGTGATCTGGAATCCACTTACATTTTGCCCCAAAAGTATAGTTTAAAATAAACACCATATACTTTTGAAGTGCTGGTCATTTGTTAAGCACCATAAACAGAAAACACAAGCTGTTCTCACTAGACTCACACTCCAAATTGTTCGATGTGGCTCACATCTGCATTTCCAGCCCAAACTTCTTTCTCAAACTATAAAGTTGGATTTCTAGTCAAATCACAACTGGTTGGAGAGTGAGCTCGTCTCCACTGCCTTCACTCAGCACACCGACTTCTCGTTCTCTTCCATTCTTCTCAATGCTATGCTATGCTAAGTCACTTCAGTCGTGTCCGACTCTGTGTGACCCCATAGACGGCAGCCCACCAGGCTCCACCGTCCCTGGGATTCTCCAGGCAAGAACACTGGGGTGGGTTGCCATTTCCTTCTCCAATGCATGAAAGTGAAAAGAGCAAGTGAAGTCGCTCAGTCACGTCTGACTCTTAGCGACCCCATGGACTGGAGCCTACCAGGCTCCTCCGTCCGTGGGATTTTCCAGGCAAGAGTACTGGAGTGGGGTGCCATTGCCTTCTCCATGGCAACACCATTAACTGAGGATCCAAAACAAAAGCCTCCTCAAACTCTTCCTCGCCTCCCACCATCCCCTCCTGCTGTAGAAATTCTCAGATCTCCATGGCATCTTCAATTAGGCCCTTATCATCTCATGCTTAAATCATTGCAACAGACTCGTAAATAACATTGTTTTGTTCAAGCTCTTCCCCTCACATTGTCAGCAAACGGGACATCTTTGTCATGTGACCACCAGGCTTCCCTGCTGGCTCAGCGGTAAAGAATCGGCCTGCAATGCAGGAGACCCAGGGCTCAGTCTTTGTGTCGGGAAGGTCGCCTGGAGAAGGAAATGGCAACCCATGACGGTATTCTTGCCTCGGAAATCCAGTGGACAGAGGAGCCTGGCAGGCTACAGTCCATGGGGTCACAAGAGTTGGAAATGACTAAGCGACTAAACAAACCACTATCACCCAGAGCTGAAATGCTGCTAAATTCCCTCCCCAGAGCCTCTGCCGCGGGGACTCCCTCGGTTTGCTTCCTGGGAGTTTCCAGCCCTACTCTGCACCCTGCACCCCTTGCACATGTACCACACTTCACTGCACTCACACTTATGCTCGTCTCGCAGGAGTAGACAGCAAGCTTCTGGAGGCTGCACCACCGGTGTCCTGAACCATGCCTGGCACTCAGGGAGTGCCCACAAAATTTTGCTGAGAGAAAATAGCCCATGAGGCTAAATAACTCCCGGAGATCCTCTATATATATTAGCACATCCAGTCCCAAAATAAAACTTATGCTGTGCAAGGCTTCTTTAAAAAGCACACCCTGCATCTTAACAGGAAGTTACAGATGAATAAACAGCTGACAGGACAAACTAAACAGCATCAGTGAATCAGCAGCTGACCATTCAGTTGCCGTTAACTAGACACAGGGAGCGAGCAGATGGGGACAAAAGCTCACGCTCAGGGCCAGCGGGCTTCGCAAGATGCTCCAAAGCTCCATGCAGAGGGACATCCGCCCAGGGGAAAACTCGGGCACAGGAGCAGACCGCAGCAAACACGACACGGGCAGGCTTGCTGAATGCAGAATCTGACTCATACCAAGCTGGTGGCCACAGAACGTCCACCACACCCTGTCCTGTCCGCTCATGTAGCAGGGAGCCTGGGGTGTGGTTTTTAGTTGACGTTTGTGAGATGATGACGACTCTAGGGACAGGACACATTTCTGTAACCTCTGGGCGTCTGCACTGCAACAGAACTAAAGAGGTGGTGGGGTGCTGTGTTCACAATTTTAAAATCAGAGAGTTCAGCTGCCAGGTGCATTACAGAGCTGAAGGCCCAGGAGACGTAGCCTGGGGCACATGCCTACAGCCTGAAGCTTTCTCTAGTAGGAAAATGCTGACCTTTATTTAGTATGCATTCGAGCTAAGTCACTTCAGTTGTGTCCCACTCCTTGTGACCCTATGGAGGATCATAGCCCTCCAGGCTCCTCTGTTTCTGACATTCTCCAGGCAAGAACACTGGGTGGGTTGCCATGCCCTCCTCCAAGGGATCTTCTCAATCCATGAATGGAACCCCGGTCTCTGGTATCTCCTGCACTGGCCAGCGGGTTCTTTACCACCAGCACTACCTGGGAAGTCCCTTATTTAGAACAGGGGGCCTTACTGAGAACTTTCACTGACAGCTTCCACTTGGGAAGCTGTGTGTGTCTGTCTGTGGTCAGAGGAAGCAGAAGCGGATGAGAGGGGGAGCCAGTATACAAAGGGATCCTGGCCACACTATGTGAATATACAACTCTGACCACAAAGGTCCATCTAGTCAAAGCTATGGTTTTTTCTGCCGTCATGTATGGATGTGAGAATTGGGCCACAAAGAAAGCTGAGTGCAGAATTGATGCTTTTGAACTGTAGTGTTGGAGAAGACTCTTGAGAGTCCCTTGGACTGCAAGGAGATCCAACCAGTCCATCCTAAAGGAAATCAGTCCTGAATATTCGTTGGAACCTGAAGCTGAAACATATACTTTGGCCACCTGATGAGAAGAAGTGACTCATTTGAAAAGATCCTGATGCTGGGAAAGATTGAAGGCAGGAGGAGAAGGGGACGACAGAGGACGAGATGGTTGGATGGCATCACTGACTCAATGGACATGAGTTTGAGTAAACTCCAGGAGTTGGTGATGGACAGGGAGGCCCGGCGTGCTGCAGCCCATGGGGTCACAAAGAGTCAGACACGACTGAGCAACTGAACTGAACTGACCCACAATCCCTCCAGCAACCAGGCCCGATGGATGGGGAGGATGTGGACCCGTGTATGCAAGCTTCCTCAAGGAAGGTCAGGGATAGGCGCCCCTCCCGCGCCGCCGCCAGCTCTGCGTGTTCTCACGTGGCGGGGGGGGGGGGGGAATCTCCTTGGATTTCACGCCGGGGTGACTCTGGAGCGTCCCCCCTGCTTACTTCGATGGAAGCAGGACGCGGCGGGACGGGGGCCGGACCTAGAACTGGAAGGGGGCACTTCCATTTGGGTAGGAGTCGTTGGGACGCAGGTAAAAGCCTGGGGGCCGCGGGAGAAAAGGGGAAGGAGGTTAGGAACGCGCCTGGCGGGCAGTGGTGCGGCGCTGGGCGAAGGAAACGGCGGTGACGGTGACGGTGACCGTGACGGCCGCGGCCGCAGCGGGGGACGGTGGCCGGCGGAAGCTAACCCGCTGCAGGGGCGCCTCGCCCGGGAGCCGTGCCCGGAGCCCCGCCGCAGAGCGCCCCGCGGGACCCGCCGCTAGTCCTCGCGAAGGTGGCCGCGTCCGGAGGGCCCGAACCGGAGAAGGAGCCGGGAGCTGACGGGGAGGCGCCGGGGAGGGGAGGGGAGGGGAAGGGAAGGGAGGGAATGGGGGCCGGGGAGGCGCGGAGGATGGGGGCGGGGGAGGGAAGGGGAGTGGAAGGGACGGAATAGGGGAGTGGAGGGGGAGGGGAAGGGGAGGGGAGGGGAGGGGGGAGGGGGAGGGAAAGGGGAGGGGAGGGGAGGGGGAGGAAAGGGGAGGGGAGGGGAGGGGGAGGGGGAGGGAAAGGGGAGGGGAGGGGAGGGGGAGGGGGAGGAAAGGGGAGGGGAGGGGGAGGAAAGGGGGAGGGGAGGGGAGGGGAGGGGAAGGAAAGGGGAGGGGAGGGGAGGGGGAGGGAAAGGGGAGGGGAGGGGGAGGAAAGGGGAGGGGAGGGGAGGGGGAAGGAAAGGGGAGGGGAGGGGAGGGGGAGGAAAGGGGAGGGGAGGGGAGGGGAGGGGAGGGAAAGGGGAGGGGAGGGGAGGGGAGGGGGAGGGGAGGGGAGGGGAGGGGAGAGGGGAGGGGAGGGGGGTGGAGGCGAGTGGGGAGGGGATGGGACGGAGGGTGATGGGGAGAAAGGCAGGGGAGGGGAGGGGGTGGGGCGGGGGAAGGGGCGGAGGATGGGGGCGGGGGAGAGGCGGGGGGGAGGGGTGGGGAAGGGACAGAAGGTGATGGGGAGAGGGGGAGTGGAGGGGAAGGGAGGGATGGGGTGGGGCGGAGTTGGGGGGCAGGGGTGGGGGAAGGGATGGGGAGGGGCAGGGAAGGGGATGGGGACGGGGGAAGAGAGGAGGGGGGATGGGGGCGGGGAGGGGAGGAGATATGGCGCCCCCTGACCACCTGAGAACCACCGGGTGGGGGAGGAGGCGCTGACCCCCACCTTCTCATTCTGCCTCGAGTTTTCCCTTCTTCCCCCAAACCGCCGCCGCCGGGGAGCTCCATCACCAGCCCTCCAGGGCCGGACGTTAGCCGGTTAGTCCATCACCCTTCCGCATGTCACCGCACACCGCGTCCGTGTCCCCCCACTCCATCAACCTCCGACCCCACCACCTCGCCCACAGGAATCAGGTCCCAGAGGCCCGGCAGTAACTCCAAGAAACCAGTTCCAAGGCAGAAGCATCTCAGCGGATGAAGAGAAGGCCTCCCCGACTCCCAGACCTACGGCCCTCGCGGTGGCTGGGTGACTTGACTTTAGCCTTCCTCCCTGAGAGGCCTCTCCTCTCCCTCGACATTGCCCCAGGAGATGATTTAAGTCTGATTTCATCAGCTTGAGTCCATTTGAGGGAGCACTCGTTCACAAGCCTGTCCACTGCCCTGGCCCCTGACTGAGGCCTTCCAATCTCCAGAGGCAGCTCTGTGATGCCACGGGGAAAAGAATTAGCACCACTTTAGTTCAGTAGAGCCAAGGTCTTCCGGATAAGTTCAGCAAAACACCAAAGTGAACCCCGGAAACACCACGGGGAACTCGTGGACAAGAAGGACTGTAGCCCTTTTTCCTGGTGATCAATCCCACCCCGTGAGTAACCAGATATGCACACCCATTGTTAGATTAGTCTTCATTAGCAAACTGCGTTTTCCTACCAGGGTTTCAAAGCCCATCAGTGGATCTTGCTTCCTAAAACATTAAATGGAAATGTTGATAGGGATAGACCAGGATAGTTATACAGGCATCTGGGCTTCCTTGGTGGCTCAGAGGTAGAGAGACCTGGGTTAGGAAGATCTCCTGGAGAAGGGAAAGGCAACTCACTCCAGTATTCTTGCCTGGAGAAGTCCACGGACAGAGCAGCCTGGTGGGCTACAGTCCAGGGGGTTGCAAAGAGTCGGACATGACTGAATAACCAGGACACATACAGACAGCTGTAGAAGTCCCGCTGGGGGCTATAGATAGAGAGGGAAACCCAAGAAACTTTGGGAGACCACTGTAAGTTAGTGATCGTTCAAGAAAGCTGTCAGAATATCATGGAAAGAAACAGGCTTGCGTAACTATAAAACCATAAATAAAAGCATGAGATATGCCCCAGATCATTAGGTGGAAGAAAAATATCACCACCCTTCCACTGATTTGAGTAAGTGCTGTCATAATCCTAGTTTGACTTCAGAGGGTCAGACACTCTCCTGCGAGGTATGAAGGAGGAACTAGTGATATAAGCCTTGCGACTCCTCAAAGAAGGTGGTCTTTTCTTCTCCCCACTTGCCTTTGATTATAAAATTGTAGCCCACTTTAATTTCAGGGCTGAGCCCCCCACCTGCCCGCTTGCCTATCTCACAAGTATCCTATATTAATAAATCTATTTCTTGCCTACTCTGCCTCTCGCTGAATTCCTTCTGTGCTGAGATACAAAGATCCTGAGCCTCAGTAAGTCCAGACACCAAGTAAATGAATCTAATTAAAAGATTAGGGGATAGAGTCCCAATCTGAGGTTTGACCTGGAGAAGGGCAGGTTTGAGTCCTGGCCACAATTCTGTGTTGCATGATTTCAATGTGACTTGATTTTTAAAGCCTTCCAAAATCTATTTCTATAGTGGCTCTGTAAATTCACCTCCTAATCCTCTACAATCCTGAATCAGAGTCTGATTTCAGTCTAAGTCATTTCTACAAATATTTATTGAATGCCCCAGGCACTACAGCATGCATTACAGATAAATAAGACAAAGTCCCTACCATAAAGGAGCTTAGGACACATCAGGAGAGTCAAACACAGAAGTAACTATAACATAATGGCAGTAAAAATAATCACTAACTTTACTGAGTGCTTCATATAGTCCAGACACCATTCTAAACCTTTCATATCTGTTCCTTTAATTCTTACAGTACACCTACCAGGTAGGCATCATCAGTGAAACAGGAGGGAAGGGAGCAGGGAACACTCCTTTAAAAGAATAATATAGTGCAAGGACATTACATAAATCGATGAGAACCGAATAATTCCAAGACGGTGGACACGTGGAACAAGTTGGCTTCCACTAGACCTCGAGTCTCAACATACACTCATACATGCAGCGTGTTTGGGCTCAGTCGTGTTTGACTCTTTGTGACCCCATGGACTGTAGCGTGCCAGGCTCCTCTCTCCATGGAATTTTCCAGGCAAGAATACTGGAGTGGGATGTCATTTCCTCCTCCAGGAGATCTTCCTGACCCAGGGATCGAACCCGAGTCCCCTGGATCTCCCACATTGCAGGCAGATTATTTACCAGTGTGCCCCCTGGGAAGCCTCATTATAGCACATAAGCACACTAAATAACACACCCAGAGGTGCCATGACAGTTCCAAGGCCAACCATAAAGGTAAAAAAGCAGGCAGTGGCCCAGTTCCTGGAAATTCCCACCCCTTCCCCCAAATTGTGAAATATTCCTCCCACTTATTAGCCTGTGAAATTACCCACTCCTATAAAAATTCTGAGAGAGATGGGAATACCAGACCACCTGATCTGCTTCTTGAGAAATCTGTATGCAGGTCAGGAAGCAACAGTTAGAACTGGTCATGGAACAACAGACTGGTTCCAAATAGGAAAAGGAGTACGTCAAGGCTGCATATTGTCACCATGTTTATTTAACTTATATGCAGAGTACATCATGAGAAATGCTGGACTGGAGGAAACACAAGCTGGAATCAAGATTGCCGGGAGAAATATCAATCACCTCAGATATGCAGATGATACTACCCTTATGGCAGAAAGTGAAGAGGAACTAAAAAGCCTCTTGATGAAAGTGAAAGTGGAGAGTGAAAAGGTTGGCTTAAAGCTCAACATTCAGAAAACGAAGATCATGGCATCTGGTCCCATCACTACATGGGAAATAGATGGAGAAACAGTGGAAACAGTGTCAGAATTTATTTTTCTGGGCTCCAAAATCACTGCAGATGGTGACTGCAGCCATGAAATTAAAAGACGCTTATTCCTTGGAAGGAAAGCTATGGCCAACCTAGATAGCATATTCAAAAGCAGAGACATCACTTTGCCAACAAAGGTTCACCTAGTCAAGGCTATGGTCTTTCCTGTGGTCATGTATGGATGTGAGAGCTGGACTGTGAAGAAGGCTGAGTGCCGAAGAATTGATGCTTTTGAAGTGTGGTGTTGGAGAAGACTCTTGAGAGTCCCTTGGACTGCAAGGAGATCCAACCGGTCCATTCTGAAGGAGATCAGACCTGGGATTTCTTTGGAGGGAATGATGCTAAAGCTGAAACTCCAGTATTTTGGCCACCTCATGCGAAGAGTTGACTCATTGGAGAAGACTCTGATGCTGGGAGGGATTGAGGGCAGGAGGAGAAGGGGACGACAGAGGATGAGATGGCTGGATGGCATCACTGACTCGATGAATGTGAGTCTGGGTGACCTCCGAGAGCTGGTGATGGATAGGCAGGCCTGGCGTGCTGCAGTTCATGGGGTCGCAAAGAGTCGGACACGACTGAGCGACTGATCTGATCTGATAAAAACTGAACCCCATACCCTGGGGCCATTCTCACCTTCTCCGACAGCCCACACTCTGAGGAGTGTGTTTCTCTCTAAAGAAATCCACTTCTCACCTATCCCTTTGTCTCTCACTGAACTCTTTCTGACTTGATGGACGTGAGTCTCAGGGAACTCTGGGAGTTGGTGATGGACAGGGAGGCCTGGTGTGCTGTGATTCACGGGGTCACAAAGAGTCGGACAGGACTGAGTGATTGAACTGAACTGAACTGAGCCCTTTCTGAAATGAGACGTCAAGAACCTGAGCTTCATTAAGTCCCAAGACCAGGTGTGATCTCCTTATAACATTGTCAGTTCAAGTCCCAGTCTGGGTTTTGGCCAGACTTGAGACCAGTCCATCTGGGTTCAAGACCCAGTCTGAGTTGCACGGTGTCAACAATATCCTCATTCCACAGCTAAACCACAGAGGTGGTTTTCCAAGATCACAGAGTTTGGTGGACCCGGTAATTGAAGCCTTACCACATCCTTAACTACAGTATTTGATAATGTGAAGAAAGCTGTGGTTGATGAGAACAAAGCCTTCTGGAAGCATAAAGGACACAGTCAATCAGCTTGGAGCCAGGGGAAACGACCTCACTGAGACAGTGCCACTCTATTCTTCCTGTCTGCCCCACCTCTTCCAGAAAGAGGTTGGGCCAGCTGACACCAACAATGAATGCGTTAATGCAGTGATAAAACATAAATGGTAGAGCAGGACCAAGGAAACTGTAAATACCATACAGATATCAAAACCAGAGGAAAAATAAATTTCATCCCCAAGGAACAGTTTAATTTCACCATACTTTGCATTCTTTGATATCTGACTGTGCTCTGAGCTCTTTGGTGGTCAGAGAGAAGACAGAGTGTCGTGGGCAATTGCATAATGCTTGTTGTCATAAAGGGAAAAGCAAACCAGTTCATCGAGGGGGAAATCAGTGTTTCTTCAAGCTATGTTCTAAAATAAAGGTTTCAAGTAAGAGTTTTATGAATGCCACTGAGAACCATAATAGAAAAAATGGCCCCTGTAATGCTAGCATACCAAATGTAATAGGAGATTTTATATGGCAATTTCTCTTTCAATTCATTGATAAAAGCCAAGGACATGGTATAAATACTACTCAGCAAAGATGGCTCCATTAACGCTACTGTTGTCTGAACTCAGAACCTTCTTGTGTCTAGATTTCGATCCGAGTCCAGAAAAACAGGGATTTTTCTAGGCTGAGAAGCAGAATGCAGGCATGGAGGGAGGAGAAACGACATGGTCTACCCTTTGCCATGATTTCTCTTGTCTGTTTGAGGAAGCAGAGATGCAGGAAAGCCAGCAGTGAACACACCTTTGTCACCTGCTGGGAGTCTGCCCTGTCCAGGCTCCGGGTCACAGCAGCGGGCAGGACAAAATTCCTGTTCCCCAGGAGCTTCTGCACCAGACGGTGGGTGTGGGGAGGAGCAGGGAAATAGAGCAGAGAACTGGCCATGGGCTTTGAAGTGGTGGAGGTCCTTGGTGGTCCTCACTTTGGTGTTAGAGATGAGGTGGGAATGGAGAACCAGGTGGTGTGCATGGAGGTGGGAACAGGAGTCGGGGAGTGGAAAGTGGGGGTCACGACTCTTTTAGGGGGCTTCTTGTGGAGGGGATGGGGGGATATGGTGCTGGAGGGGGGACAGGGATAGAGGAAAGCATCTTCAAAAGTAGCAGTTGATACTAAGACGTGTGTGTGTATGCGTGTGTGTGTGTGTATCAGAATAACACAGTAAATAGAAACTGTTGATGTAAGAGGGAAACAATCCATGTAGAAGCACAGTCCTGGGAAAGGGAGAGAGGAGGGAACACAGGATCCCCAAGGAGAGGCTGGCCTTGGAGAGGAGAAAGGGCATTCTTGTAACAGAGGAGAAAGCAGAGTGAGCAGGCTAAGTCATAAGTTAGGTTATGGGTTTGATGATAGCAAAATGGGTGTTTCCTCTTCATCTATTCTTTCTTTGATATGTGAGGCAAGGTCACTGTCTAAGAATGATGGCGAGGTGAGTGATGGGTGCCTGGCGGTGTAGATTTCCATCAGAAGCCCCTGAGCTGTTGAGCAGGGTGCTCCGAGCCTCCCTCCTCACCACAGTAACTAGCTTCCTAAACTAGGGTGCTACATCCTCCACAATGACTCCATCCATAAACTTTAAACTCCAGCATCAGGCTCTCTGACCTGGTAGCCCGCTTTCCAATTTCCATCCACTTGTCCTTACAGCACCACACCCCTATTGACGTCTCAGGGACTTCAACCATTTCTCTGGTCTGCTGGCTCCCATTCAGGTTTCTTTTCTCAGCATCAGGGTCTTTTCCAATGAGTTGGCTCTTTGCATCAGGTGGCCAAAGTATTAGAGCTTCAGCTTCAACATCAGTCCTTCCAATGAATATTCAGGACTGATTTCCTTTAGGATGGACTGGTTGGATCTCCTTGCAGTCCAAGGGACTCTCAAGAGTCTTCTCCAACATCACAGTTCAAAAGCATCAGTTCTTTGGTGCTCGGCCTTGTTTTTTGTCCAGCTCTCACATCTGTACATGACTACTGGAAAAGCTATAGCTTTGACTATATGGACTTTTGTCAGCAAAGTAGTGACTACCTTTTAATGTTCTCTCTAGGTTTGTCATAGCTTTTATTCCAAGGAGCAATCACTTTTGATTTCAAGGATGCAGTGATTTTGGAGCCCAAGAAAATAAAGTTTGTCACTGTTCCATTTTTTCCCCATCTATTTGCCATGAAATGATGGGACCAGATGCCATGATCTTGCTGCTGCTGCTGCTACTGCTAAGTCACTTCAGTTATGTCCAACTCTGTGCGACCCCATAGACGGAAGCTCACCAGGCTCCCCCTTCCCTGGGATTCTCCAGGCAAGAATACTGGAGTGGGTTGCCATTTCCTTCTCCAATGCATGAAAGTGAAAAGTGAAAGTGAAGTCGTTCAGTCATGTCCGACTCTTAGCGACCCTATGGACTGGAGCCTACCAGGATCCTCCGTCCATGGGATTTTCCAGGCAAAAGTACTGGGGTGGGGTGCCATTGCCATGATCTTAGTTTTTTTAAATGTTGGGTTTGAAGCCAGGTTTTTCACTCTCCTCTTTCACCTTCATTTAAAGGCTTTTTAGTTCCTCTTCGCTTTCTGCCAATAGGGTGATATCATCTGCATATCTGAGGTTACTGATATCTTGGTTCCGGCAATCTTGACTCCAGCTTGTAAGTCATCCAGCCTGGCGTTTCACATGATGTACTCTGCATATAAGTTAAATAAGCAGGGTGCCAATATACAGCCTTGACATATGCCTTTCCCAATTCTGAACCAGTCTGTTGTTCCATTCTGATGGAACTCTTTTATGAGGTTCTCATTCTGGACTGTTGCTTCTTGTCCTGCATACAGGTTTCTCAGGAGACAGGTAAGGTGCTCTGGTATTCCTATTTCTTCAAGAATTTTTCACAGTTTGTTGTGATCCATATAGTCAAAGACTTTAGCGCAGTCAGTGGAGCAGAAGAAAATGTTTTTTGGGAATTCTCTTGCTGTTTCTATGATCCAGTAGTGGAAAGTGGAAGTCACTCAGTCGTGTCTGACCCTCTGCAACCCCACAGAGTATACAGTCCATGGAACTCTCCAGGCCAGAATACTGGAGTGGGTAGCCTTTTCTTTTCCAGAGGATCTTCCCAACCCAGGGATCAAACCCAAGTGTCCCACATTGGAAGTGGATTCTTTACCAGCTGAGCCACAGGGGAAGCCCATGGATATTGGCAATTGATCTCTGGTTCTTCTGCCTTTTCTAAATCCAGCTTGTACAACTGGAAGTTCTCAGTTCATGCAATGTTGAAGCCTAGCTTGAAGAATTTTGAGCATTATCTTGCTACCATGTGAGATGAGTGTGACTGTGTGGTAGTTTGAGCATTCTTTGGCATTGCCTTTCTTTGGGATTGGAATGAAAACTGACCTTTTCCAGTCTGGTGACCAATGCTGAGTTTTCCAAATTTGCTGGCATATTGAGTGCAGCACTTCAACAGCATTATCTTTCAGGATTTTAAATAGCTTAGCTGAAATCCCATCGACTCCACTAGCTTTGTTGGTAGTAATGCTTCCTAAGGCCCGCTTGACTTCACACTCCAGGATGTCTGGCTCTAGGTGAGTGAGCACACCATCGTGGTTATCCAGATCATTAAGATCTTTCTTGTACAGTTCTTCTGTGTATTCTTGCCACTTCATCTTAATATTTTCTGCTTCTGTTAGTTCCTTGCCATTTCTGCCTTTATTGTGCTCAGCTTTGCCTGAAATGTTCCCTTGGTATCTCCAATTTTATTCAAGAGATCACTAGTCTTTCCCATTCTATTCTTTTCTTCTCTCTGCATTGTTCACTTAAGAAGCCTTTCTTGTGTCTCCTTGCTATTCTCTGGAACTCTGCACTCAGTTCTTTCTCCTTTGCCTTTTGCTTCTCTTCTCTTCTCAGCTCTTTGTAAAGCCTCCTCAGACAACCACTTTGCCTTCTCGAATTTCTTTTTCTTGGGGATGGTTTTGGTCACCTCCTTTACAAAGTTATGAACCTCCATCCATAGTTCTTCAGGCTTTCTGTCTACCAGATCTAATCCCTTGAATCAATTCATCATCTCTACTGTATAATCATAAGAGACTTGATTTAGATCATACTGGGTCTCCCCTCCTTTGTTCAATTTAAGCCTGAGTTTTGCAATAAGGAGCTCATGATGTGAGCCACAGTCATATCCAGGTCTTATTTTTTTGCTGACTGTATAGAGTTTCTCTATCTTTGGCTGCAAAGAATATAATCAATCTGATTTCGGTTTTGACCATCTGGTGATGTCAATGTGTAGAGTCATCTCTTGTGTTGTTGGAGGAGGGTTTTGCTATGACTAGGGTGTTCTCTTGGCAAAACTCTGTTAGCCTTTGTCCTGTTTCATTTTGTACTCCAAGGCCAAACTTGTCTGTTACTCCAGATATCGCTTGACTTCCTACTTTTGCATTCCAATCCCCTATGATGAAAAGGACATCTTTTTTTTTTTTTTTTGGTGTTCTAGAAGGTCTTGTAGGTCTTTATAGGACCATTCAATTACAGCTTCTTCAGCATTAGCGGTTGGAGCATAGACTTGGATTGCTGTGACGTTGAATGGTTTACCTTGGAAATGAACCGAGATCATTCTGTCATTTTTGAGACTGTTCCTATGTTTCATCCACATATATCAATGTCTGTTTTCTTGATGCATTGCTCCCTTTATCATTATACGCTGTCTGTCTCTGTCGCGTGTTGACTCTTTTTGGCTGAAGTCTATTTTGTCTGCAGTAGGTGCTGCTACAGCACCTTTGTTTTGGCTGCCCCATGCTCGACGTCATCTTCCATCCGTCCACTGTGAGCCTGTGTTTGTCTTGAGAGCTGAGATCAGTCTCCTGGAAGCAGCATATATCTAGCCAGCCACTCTGTGCCTTTTTATTGGTAAATTAAATCCAGCCTTCCCTGGTGGCTCAGATGGTAAAGAATCTGCCTGCAATGCAGGAGACCCAGGTTCAGTCCCTGGAGGGAGATCCCCTGGAGAAGGGAATGGCACCCCACTCCAGTATTCTTGCCTGGAGAATCCCATGGGCAGAGGAGCCTGGCAGGATACAGTCCATGGGTTGCAAAGACACAATCCATAGGGTCGCAAAGAGTCAGACACGACTGAGCAACTAACTACATTTAGGGTGATTACTCATAAATGAGGATTTAGTACTCCCGTTTAATCTTTTGTTTTCCAGTTGGTGGCTTTCTATATTATTTTTCTCAGTTTCCTCTTTTGTACAGTTTTTGTCTCTGGTCTTATGTGGTTTTGTTTGGTTAACACGAGGTTTGTATAAAATATACCATAGATAAAATCAGATCAGATCAGATCAGATCAGTCACTCAGTCGTGTCCGACTCTTTGCGAGCCCATGAATCGCAGCATGCCAGGCCTCCCTGTCCCATCACCAACTCCTGGAGGTCACTCAGACTCACATCCATCGAGTCAGTGATGCCATCCAGCCATCTCATCCTCTGTCATCCCCTTCTCCTCTTGCCTTCAATCCCTCCCAGCATCAGAGTCTTCTCCAATGAGTCAACTCTTCACATGAGGTGGCCAAAGTACTGGAGTTTCAGCTTTAGCATCATTCCTTCCAAAGAAATCCCAGGGCTGATCTCCTTCAGAATGGACTGGTTGGATCTCCTTGCAGTCCAAGGGACTCTCAGGAGTCTTCTCCAACACCACAGTAAGCATCAATTCTTTGGTGCTCAGCTTTCTTCACAGTCCAACTCTCACATCCATACATGACCACAGGAAAAACCATAGCCTTGACTATATGGACCTTTGTTGGCAAAGTAATGTCTCTGCTTTTGAATATGCTATCTAGGTTGGTCATAACTTTCCTTCCAAGGAGTAAGCGTCTTTTAATTTCATGGCTGCAGTCACCATCTATCGTGATTTTGGAGCCCAGAAAAATAAAGTCTGACACTGATACCCCTTTTTAAAGAAATATCTATTTATTTACTTCGCTGCAGAAGGTCTTAGCTGCAGGCTCAGTAGCTGTGGTGCGTGGGCTTAGTTGCCCCACTGCACGTAGGACCTTCGTTCCCCAGCCCGGGATTGAACCCACGCCCCCTGCATTGGAAGGCAGAGTCTTAAACACTGGACCACCAAGGAAGTCCCAAAATAGTCCTTTCTATGGCTAATGGTATCTTATCTTCATTTGCCTATACAGGTTCATCCTTTTTCTCTTCCCATTTTACATTTTTGTTTCCTCAAATTACTCCTTTTTATATTGTATTTGTTACCAAATTGAAGTAGCTACAGTTATTTTTCCTACTTTTTTGCCTTTAATTTTTATGCTATAAAAATTAGGTGTTTAAAAACCTATACTAATGTAGAGTTGCAGTTTTCTGATTCTATTTATCATCTTTCTCAAAGGTGGATGTATTTTTATTGTTTTGTTTCTGGTAAGGAAGGTGATGCTGCTGCTAAGTCATTTCAGTCATGTCCGACTCTGTGCGACCCCATAGATGGCAGCCCACCAGGCTCCCCCATTCCTGGGATTCTCCAGGCAAGAACACTGGAATGGGTTGCCATTTCCTTCTCCAATGCAGGAAAGTGAAAGTGAAGTCACTCAGTCGTGTTCAACTCTTGGTGACCCCATGGACTGCAGCGTACCAGGCTCCTCCATCCATGGGATTTTCCAGGCAAGAGTACTGGAGTGGGGTGCCATTGCCTTCTCCGATAAGGAAGGTGAGTGTTGATGAACTCCTTCAGCTTTTGTTTATCTGGGAAAGTCTTTATATCTGAATGACAGCTTCACTAGATATAGTATTCGTGGGTGATAATTTTTATCTTTCAATATTTTGAGAATGTCCCTCCACTCACTTCTGACCTGCAGGGTTTCTGCTGAGAAATCTGCTGATAACCTAATGGAGGCTCCTTTTTAAGTTACCATCCTTTTCCTCCTCTTGCCTTTAAATTTCTTTTTTTTGTCCTTGACTTTTGACAATATTAATATAACGTGTCTTGGAATAGATTTTTTTGCATTGAGATAATTATTCTCTTAAGTTTATGGACCTATATATCAGTCCTTCCCCAGGTTTGGGAAGTTCTCAGCTACAATTTCTTTATATAAATTCTCTATCCTCTTCTCTCTTCTCATTTGGGATACCCATTATTATAATGTTGCACTTCCTGAAAGTGTCAGATAGCTATCATAGAATTTACTATTTTTTTTTTTTTTAGATCTTAATTCTCTTTCCTCTTCTCTCTGTATCACTTGTAGTTTTCTATCTTCAAACTCAGTAATTCTATCTTCCATATGATCTGCTCTATTTCTAAAGCTTTCTAGTGCATTCTTCATCCTGCTTATTGAGTTCTTTTGGTCCAGTATTTCTGTTTGGTTCTTTTTTAGATTTTCATTCTCTTAGGTAAAGTTTTTCTTCTATTAATAAGTCTTATTCCTGAGCTCGTTGAACTGCCTTTCTGAGTTTCCTTATAGCTCCCTGAGTTTCTTCATAACAGCTATTCTGAATTCCCTATCCATTACATTGCAATATCCCGTGACTTTAAGTTTCGTTTCTGGAAAATTGTCATTTTCTTTTTGTTACACAGTATAACTGCGATTTTTCATGGTGCTTGATGCACTGTTCCTCTGCTGCTGCATTTGACGTTGCAAACACCTTTTCTTCTTTAGGTAAAGCTTTTGTTTTTCCTTGATTCTCAGATACAACAGGTTAGAAGCCAGAGGTCTCTCGTTTGTTTCCAGAAGGTGGCACTCTAGCACACCAGGGCTGACCTGGCTCCTGCTGCTGGGCAAGCCTGGTATGCCTCTCTCATCTTCAGTCCCCACCGTCCCCACAGCTCCTTCTCTCAAGGTGACCAATCAGCCACTTGATGGCAAATAATTACACTGGACAATTTTCCCTCTTTAATTTACTCAGTGTCAGCAATGTGTTTTTCATTTATAAGTTCTGTTTCCTGGAGTAAGGTGTACTCTAAGAAAAGAAGTTAAGCCTTAGAAGTAAGAGCAAAACTGGAACAGATCAGTGTCTTGGCCAGGACACTGAGGTCTCAGAGAGTATCTGATTTAACGTAATTTAGTGTAATAGGTTCCACTTGGCATTGCCTCAGACCAAGGAGCCTACTTTATGGCAAATGAGTTGTTGCAATGTATATGTGACTGTGGAATCCACTGGACTTATCATTCATCACTGTACGCAGAAGATGCTGCCTTGAAAGAATGTGAGAATGTTTCTTAAACACACAGCTAAGGCATCAGGCTGGGAGTGGGGAGCTGCTCTCCCAGATGAGACATGTGTTTTGAGCTGAAGGCCGTTGTAAGGTGCTGTTCCTTAGCAGTGACCTAGAATGCATAGGTCTGAGAGCCAAGAGGAGGAAGTGGGCACACCAGCTCTCACCCTGCCTCCTGGTTTCCAGTTCCGGGAAATGATGCATCCTGTCCGTAAAACTTTCCCCTGTTTGGGCTAGGGATCCTCGTTGCCTGAAAGAAGAAATGAAACTGGTTGCCAGACTGAGGCCAGATCGGAGCCCCAGGATCAAATCGTTGAAAGAGTTCAGGAGGATGGGACGGAGCAGGAGTCGGGAAAGGGCGGCCAGGAAGAGGAGGCCACGCATGCGCCTGGACGACGAGAAGCCGGGAGGCTGATCTCTGCAGAGGGAGGCATCGGATCAGAAAGGCACATTGGGGCAGCTTCACCACAGAGGGCCACATCCCCAGGCGGAAAGCTGGAAAACGCCATGCACAGTACCGGCCACCACTGCAGCAAGGGTAGGAGTATTTTCCTGGGCTCTGGGGGAAAGAGAAAACGAACAGAAAACGTTCCTGCTCTCAGAATTCCAAACCACAGCAGCTCGCGGTGGGTCTGGGGCCAGAAGCCGCTGTGCTCAGGGAGAAGAAAAGTCAAAATTTAGTCTAAAGACATCTCAGTGTGACAGGTGCCCACCAGAAACAAGCTCTGAAGGACAAAGCATTGTCAAATCCCGGCCTTTTACAAGTTTCCCAAATAAATTTCTAAGGCACTTGAACTTAAAATCAAAACACACAAGGGAATAAACCACATTGAACCATGTCAACAACAAAAAGCAAAATTAGAGCTTCAAAAACAATAGGCATAGGAGTAACATGCCTGCTAATATGACAGGCTCCAAAATGTTTCACCAAGCCTTGCGGTTTCCCTACACCCTAGTGCAACCTTGATAAACCATCATTTCGTCAATTTGTACTCTATTATCCAAACTTGATGGCATCATCTGTTTTCTGCTGGGAAACTGTTTGAATAAATTGATTAGTTCCTGGATCCTTTACCCATCTTTGTTAATATGTGGATGATACTTCATTTTTATTATATCTTTCCAGTTCTGTATCAGTGGTGTAAAGAATCTAGTTCTTATTGCTGATGTCTACTGGTGTTTGCTTTTGCTGAACTCTCTTATCAGTTCTATTAATTCATATGTTGATTCTGTGGGTTTTCACTGGGTAAATGGATGATCATACAATCTTTGAATAGTAAAAATTTATCTCTTTTTTTTCTTTCAGGTTTATACTTCCTCTGTTCTCCTTTCAGTATTGGCCAGAACTATACTGGGGATTGTGGACTTTATCTTGAAGGGTTTTTTTTTTTTCCCAAAGTTTTTCCACTAAGTGTAATTATTGCTGTATGTTTTGGGTTCAACCTTGACTAAGGCAAAGAAATTCTACTGTATTCAAAACTTACTGTAAAAAAAAAAAAACAACTAATAAATAGACACTGACCTTTATGAAATAAATTGAACTTACAAACATTTTTAAATTTAGCTCTCCATTAAGGAAATTGAAAAGCACAGACTGAAAGAGATTACATGTATATAAAGGACCCAAATACTCAAAAGTCAAGAATATAAAGAAAAGAACCCAAATTTAAAACATGGGAAAAAGACTTGAAGTAACTTTACATAGAAGGGTCTATGGATGGCAAATACACACAGGAAAAGATGCTAAATATCATTAGTCACCAGGGAATGCAGAGTATAACCACAAGTATGTCCCATTTCATACCCACGGTAGTGGGTTGAATTTAAAAAACTAACACACCAAATGTTTTTTGAAGTTAAAGAACCACAAATCTCTGCTACTTTACTGGCTGAAGCAAAATGGTTTTCCCCCCTTTAGAAAACTGATAGCTTTGGCAATTTCTTATGAAGTTAAATAGACACCTACCACATCCATCGGTAATTCAACTCCTAGGAATTTATCCAGGAGGAATGAAAACACACGTCTGCACAAAGACTTGCACAAGAATGGTTATTGCAACTTGGTACATCAGGATCAAAATATGAAAACAATGCCGATGTGTGTAAGAGGCAGTTGGATATACACATTGTTTTGGAATGTAGGAATAAAAAGCAGTGAACTACTCATACATGAAACAGCATGGTTTAATCTTTTCTTTCTTGGAGTCTTATTATTATTTCCTTCTCTATTTTTTGAAACAACTTTTACAAGACAGGAAACTAGTCCTTATTGAACGTTACTGAAATTTACCTGTAAAACCAGTCGGGTATGTTTGCTGTGTGTGTGTATGTTATGTCTCCCCATGTGACAGACTACCCCAGGACCTAGTGACTTCAAAGCACACGCACGAGTTACTTCACAGCTTTGCGGCTCGGTTGCCTCTCACCCAGGTCGCCCTGGTAGTGACGGGCTGCCTCGTGGCTCAGGGCTCTGCCGGGGAGGACCTGCTTTGCATCTCGCCCGCGTGGGTCTTGGCAGGCCTGGGAAATCCACATCCCAGCCCAGCTGCACGCTGTTTACGAGCCACCGGTTCACACGGCCTGTTGGCAGGAGACTTAGTCCCCAGCTCCTGGCGTCTCCTTCAGGGAACCCCTGACAGGGTTCCTGGCTTTCCCAGAGCAGAACTGGGAAGGAAAGGAGGAGAGGGCAGGGTGGGGGTCGCCATCTCCATGTGGGCAGTCGCCTAGCGACACCCAACCGCTCTACCGTATCTGATTCCTTAAAGAGAGCCGCCGGGTCTGGTCTATGCTCAAGGGCCCCAATCCCAGGAGTCAGGCCACTGGGAATCGCTTCAGAGGCTGCCCTCCAGTGTGTGTGTGTGTGTGTGTGCACACGTGCACGCACGTGAACATGTGCCTTGAAAGGGACAGTTGGGTAACTCTGTTTGAAAACCTTGCGTAGTAATGGTCTATTTAATTTTTAAATTTCTCGTGCCAATTTTTACATGTTTTACATTTCTAGGAATTCATCTGACTCAGGTAGTTTTTCAAATTCATTTGTATATGCTCTTTCATGATCACCTTTTAAAATTTTTCAAGTGTCTTTTCAAGTGTCTTTTCAAATGAAAGGGTTTATCTCCCCTTTCATTACATGTTTTGCATACTTGCATCTTCTCCCTTGTCCCCTTCAGACACCTTTCTTATTAATCTTTTTCACAAACCAGATGCTGTTTCTGCTGGTATTTTTCCAAAGCTTATTAATTTCTGTCCTTATTTTTGTTTTTTTTTTTCATGATGTTTCTTTGTACTTATTCCATTGCTCCTTTTCCAAACTCTTAAGTCAGATAATTAGCTTGTAATTTTTAACCTTTTTAAATTTTCTACTAAACATATTGAAGGTTATAATTTCACCTAAAAGCACTTCTTTAGCTCGTCCACACATTTTAACATGTGTTTTCACTATCGTTTGATTATGAGCATCTATTCATTTTCTTTATTTTCTCTTAACCAAGATTTACTTAGTAATGGGTTACTAGCTTTCCACACATAGAGGATTTTTTTAAACATAACTTTGCTGTTAATTTCTAATTTTACTGAATAAATTATAATTTCTACTTGAATAACTCATGGGCTGCAAGTTCTCAGGGAGATGTTCCTCTTTCTGAGTGGGTTCAGCCCTGCCAGGCATGCCTGTGTGGGGGGCTCACCCAGATCTGTGCTCACTGTGGGGCCAGAAGCATCACCCCCAACACTCAGACCAAGGCCCCCAGGGCAGTGAGGCACAGGCAAACCCATTTGGTTTTCAGCACCCAAGCCTCCTCTTTCTTTTCTGCACATTCAGCTCTGTGTTGAAAGGACCGTTTGCAACAGGCAGTACCGTCCAGTGAAGTATTTGAAGCGGAGGATTTCAGGTAACCTTACTTCTGCGATGCTTATAACTGGAACAGATTCAAACAAGACAGAAGGAAAGGGCGTGTGGGGGATCTTGGCCTCCACAGCTGACTCCTGAGGGCCCTGGGGTCTCCTTCCCTCGGGCCTTTCCTCTGAGCCCATACAGTCCTGCGGGGTTGGGGGCGTGGAGCCCCAGGGCCCAGGTTCCCAGGCCCCTCTCTGTCACAAGTTACCTGTTCAACCTTGAGAACAGTCATTCACTTCTGTCAATCTGGTTTTCTCCTTTGCGAGATGAAAGTGCCAAAGAGACACCAAGATACAGCATTAATAAGCTTTATTTTTTTCTCTAACTTCTTATTTAGGTTATCCTTTTTTTGGTCTCTGTTGTTTTTTTATTTTTTTAAATTAGAAAAGTATGATAACACATTTATAGGAGTATTAGAAAATACAAAACAAGGCTACATATAGTTCCACTATATATTACAATTATTTTTTAAGTAGATAAGTTAAAATTTTTTAGTTGGAGTTTCAATCTCAAACTCTCAAAAACTAATAGAATGCATATACAGAGAAGTAGAAGAATATAGTCAGAGAAGGTAATGGCACCCCACTCCAGTACTCTTGCTTGGAAAATCCCATGGATGGAGGAGCCTGGCAGGCTGAAGTCCATGGGGTCACTGAGGGTCAGACACAACTGAGCGACTTCCCTTTCACTTTTCACTTTCATGCACTGGAGAAGGAAATGGCAACCCACTCCAGTGTTCTTGCCTGGAGAATCCCAGGGATGGGGGAGCCTGGTGGGCTACCATCTATGGGGTCGCACAGAGTTGGACACGACTGAAGCGACTTAGCAGCAGCAGCAGAATATAGTAGACCAGAAAAGCACTATGAACCAATCCAATGTAATTAAGATGTAAACAACTTTCACACAACAGTAGGATACAGATTCTATTCACGTTCCCATAGACTGTAAACTAGGAGACACTGGAACATATCCAGGGACATGAAACAGGTGCAAAAACTTCACAGTCTAGAGGTGTTGAAATCAGAGAGAGTGCTCTCTTATCACTGTGGGATTATGCTGAAAATCAATGTCAAAAGATAGTTGAAACTAACCCATATATTTTCAAACATCATGTGACATTTACCAAGAGAGATCTTCAGTTTAGCCATCAAAGCCTCAAGAAAGTTAGACTGAAAAAAAATGGGTGATTGCAGAGACGAAAGCATTTAAATAAGAAATTAGTATCAGTGAGAAATGAATATTAAAGTACTTTAAACAAAATCCTATGTATTTGCAAATTAAATGTGTAGTTTTAAAACGGAAGAGGCTCCCTTCCCTAATACTTTGTAGCCTCGAAGAAAGGCCCACGCTCATTCTGCTGACATCATTGTATTATGATTGTTACTGGCGAAGGCATGGCTCTCAACAGCAATGACATGTCTCTCCACTAAGTCCCCAAACTTCTTTGGGGGAACGGAGGTAGAGGTTAGGGGGAGCAACACCAAGAGCTCTGGGCCCTCCTTGTAGCTCAAGTCTTGTCTCTGGGTTTGAGCAACTCGCCCTTCTCTGCCACTTGGTCCATTTTACAGATGAGGAAACTGACTCAGAAGAGTGGAAGCTCCCTACCTGTGATCTGCATTCTGCACTAACTGAGGGCCAAGGATGACACCACGGAGGGTACCTTTGCAGAGCTGCCAGGAGCCCTCGCGGGATCGTCCTCTCTGTGAGGACACAGACTCCGCAACTCACCCGGACCGCCCCCGTACCCCCTACCCCAGCGCGCAGGGGCACGGCCCGGCCCAGGGATGCTAATTTTGCTCCCAGGGTGACACTGAAGCAAACCTCTGATCAAGAACCACTGCATCTCCAGGGGCTCCGCTCGCACTGAAGCTGTTTGGATTACTCGGCTCCTCTGTCATTTCCCTGATAGCGCAGTTTCTGCCCACGCAGCATCTCTGGCATCCCAGCGATTATTCTTGGGGCACCAGAGGAGGGAAGGGTTCACCTGCCCTTCCCGCCCCAGGACGGCAGCCCCAGGACGGCTGCGGGCACCCGTCCCCGCGGGGCCCTTACTGAGTGCCTTGTCTGTAGAAGGATGACACGTCTGCGCTGCTGGGTCCCAGGATAACCCCCCCGGACAGCGACCCCGTCCTTGAACAAACCCGGAGATTGTTTTCACGACTGCAGGACGCACACCTGGTCCCGGAGTCCAACAGCGCGGCCTGCTGGAACAGCCGGTTACTCCCTGCTGCCGCTGGGTCCCCGCGCAGGGCTGAAGGCTGGTGCTGACCTCCGCATCCACACCGGTACTGCTCCAGTTAGCCTTTCAGTAGCGTGGATTTCCTAAGGACAGCAACAATAACAAAATCTCCACGAAACGCAAGGCTGAGAACGCCGCTGAGAACAGTGGGTTGGGGAGAAAAAGTGTTAGAGTTCTTCCAAACAAAGAATCTTTGGCTCACACATTTGGGAAATCTAAGGTCCTTCCATTGTTACTGAAAGTTTCCACAGAGACTGAGATTCCTGTGAAATCCATGTGTTCTCAATACCTTCCCCTGCCTCCCAGACTACCACACCACTTCATTTCTTTAGAAGGATCAGGACCTCCCTCAGGTTCCATGGTATTACTTAATGAGATGTGTCCGAGATGAGTGGATAAAGATGTAGTGTGTGTATGTGTGTGTGTGTGTGTGTATGTATAGTGGCTTTCCTGGTGGCTCAGTGGTAAAGAATCCTACTAATGCAGGAGACACAGGTTCAATCTCTGGTCCAGGAAGATCCCCTGGAGAATAAAATAGCAACCCACGCCAGTATTCTTGCCTGGGAAATTCCATGGACAGAGGAGCCTGGCGGGCTCCATGGGGTCATCAAAGAGTCAGACATGACTTAATGATTAAACAACTATATGTAGATAATTAAATATATTAATATAATTTATTAATAATATAAAATATAATTTAAGTTATATTTTATATAAATAAAATAAATTATAATATAAAATAATATATTAAATATATAGAATTAAGCAACTATATATATAGTATGTGTACTATATATATATAGACACACTTAGTGACTACATAACAGCAACTATACATATACACACAGTCAAAGGCTTTGGCATAGTCAATAAAGCAGAAATAGATGTTTTTCTGGAACTCTCTTGCTTTTTCCATGATCCAGCGGATGTTGGCAATTTGATCTCTGGTTCCTCTGCCTTTTCTAAAACCAGCTTGAACATCAGGAAGTTCACGGTTCACATATTGCTGAAGCCTGGCTTGGAGAATTTTGAGCATTACTTTACTAGCGTGTGAGATGAGTGCAATTGTGCGGTAGTTTGAGCACTCCTTGGCATTGCCTTTCTTTGGGACTGGGATGAAAACTGACCTTTTCCAATCTTGTGGCCACTGCTGAGTTTTCCAAATTTGCTGGCATATTGAGTGCAGCACTTTCACAGCATCATCTTTCAGGACTTGGAATAGCTCCACTGGAAATCCATCACCTCCACTAGCTTTGTTCGTAGTGATGCTTTCTAAGGCCCATTTGACTTCACATTCCAAGATGTCTGGCTCTAGGTCAGTGATCACATCATCATGATTATCTAGGTCTTGAAGCTCTTTTTTATACAGTTCTTCTGTGTATTCTTGCCACCTCTTCTTAATATCTTCTGCTTCTGTTAGGTCCACACCATCTCTGTCCTTTATCGTGCCCATCTTTGCATGAAATGTTCCTTTGGTATCTCTGATTTTCTTGAATAGATCCCTAGTCTTTCCCATTCTGTTGTTTTCCTCTATTTCTTTGCATTGATCACTGAAGAAGGCTTTCTTATCTCTTCTTGCTATTCTTTGGAACTCTGCATTCAGATGTTTATATCTTTCCTTTTCTCCTTTGCTTTTTGCTTCTCTTCTTTTCACAGCTATTTGTAAGGCCTCCCCAGACAGCCATTTTGCTTTTTTGCATTTCTTTTCCATGGGGATGGTCTTGATCCCTGTCTCCTGTACAATGTCATGAACCTCATTCCATAGTTCCTCAGGCACTCTATCTATCAGATCTAGGCCCTTAAATCTATTTCTCACTTCCACTGTATAATCATAAGGGATTTGATTTAGGTCATACCTGAATGGTCTAGTAGTTTTTTTGACTATGCCAAAGCCTTTGACTGTGTGGATCACAATAGACTATGGAAAATTCTGAAAGAGATGGGAATACCAGACCACCTGATCTGCCTCTTGAGAAATCTGTATGCAGGTCAGGAAGCAACAGTTAGAACTGGTCATGGAACAACAGACTGGTTCCAAATAGGAAAAGCAGTACGTCAAGGCTGCATATTGTCACCATGTTTATTTAACTTGTATGCAGAGTACATCATGAGAAATGCTGGACTGGAAGAAACACAAGTTGGAATCAAGATTGCTGGGAGAAATATCAATAACCTCAGATATGCAGATGACACCACTCTTATGGCAGAAAGTGAAGAGGGGCTGAAGAGCCTCTTGATGAAAGTGAAAGTGGAGAGTGAAAAGGTTGGCTTAAAGCTCAACATTCAGAAAACGAAGATCATGGCATCTGGTCCCATCACTACATGGGAAATAGATGGGGAAACAGTGGAAACAGTGTCAGACTTTGTTTTTCTGGGCTCCAAAATCACTGCAGATGGTGACTGCAGCCATGAAATTAAAAGACGCTTGCTCCTTGGAAGGAAAGTTATGACCAACCTAGATAGCATATTCAAAAGCAGAGACATTACTTTACCAACAAAGGTTCGCCTAGTCAAGGCTATGGTCTTTCCTGTGGTCATGTATGGATGTGAGAGTTGGACTGTGAAGAGGGCTGAGCGCCAAAGAATTGATGCTTTTGAACTGTGGTGTTGGAGAGGACTCTTGAGAGTCCCTTGGACTGCAGGAAGATCCAACCAGTCCATTCTGAAGGAGATCAATCCTGGAATTTCTTTAGAAGGAATGATGCTAAAGCTGAAACTCCAGTATTTTGGCCACCTCATGCGAAGAGTTGACTCGTTGGAGAAGACTCTGATGCTGGGAGGGATTGGGGGCAGGAGGAGAAGGGGACGACAGAGGATGAGATGGCTAGATGGCATCACTGACTCGATGGATGTGAGTCTGAGTGACCTCCGGGAGCTGGTGATGGACAGGGAGGCCTGGCGTGCTGCGGTTCATGGGGTCGCAAAGAGTCGGACACGACTGAGCGACTGATCTGATCTGATACATATACACTGGAGAAGGCAATGGCACCCCACTCCAGTACTCTTGCCTGGAAAATCCAATGGATGGAGGAGCCTGGTAGGCTGCAGTCCACGGGGTCGTTAGGAGTCAGACATGACTGAGAGACTTCATTTTCACTTTCATGCATTGGAGAAGGAAATGGCAACCCACTCCAGTGTTCTTGTCTGGAGAATCCCAGGGACGGAGAAGCCTGGTGAACTACCATCTATGGGATCACACAGAGTCGGACACGACTGGAGCAACTTAACAGCAGCAGCAGCATAATGGAAAAGATATATACATAAACATATAACCAAGTCACTTTGCTGTATACCTGAAACTAACACAACACTGTAAATTAACTATAATTCAATTATTTTTAATGGTAAAGAAAAAATAACTTAGGACAAGTCCTATTTCTGGTGGCTGGGTAATTTCAGCCTTGAAAGAAAAGGCAAGGGCAGACCACTGAAAATAACCTTAAAGGTTGGGTTCATGTATAACTGTACTCCTTTTCTTCCTCTGTCCCTCTCAGCCTGAACAAGCCTAAATGTCGGCCTGGGGTAATGTAAAGGACATGAGCTTTGAAGTCAGGGAGTTGTTGCTGTTCAGTCGCTCAGTCATGTCTGACTCTTTGTGACCCCATGGACTGCAGCACGCCAGACTTCCCTGTCCTTCACCATCTCCTGGAGCTTGCTCCAACTCATGTCCATTGAGTCGATGATGCCATCCAACAATCTTCTGTCGTCCCCTTCTTCTCCAACCTTCAATCTTTCTCAGCATCAGGGCCTTTTCTAATGAGTCAGTTCTTCACATCAGGTGGCCAAAGTACTGGAGCTTCAGCATCAGTCCTTTCAATAAATATTCAAGATTGATTTCCTTTAGGATTTACTGCTTTGACCTCCTTGCTGTCCAAGGGACTCTCAAGAGTCTTCTCCAACACCACAGTTCAAAAGCATCAATTCTTCGGCATTCAGCATTCTTTATGGTCCAACTCTCACATCCATACAGGACTACTGGAAAAATCATAGCTTTGACTAGACGGACCTTTGTGAGCAAAATAATGTCTCTTCTTTTTAATACACTGTCTAGGTTGGTCATAGCTTTTCTTCCAAGGAAAGTAAGGGAGATTTGGGTTCAAATCCCAGTTCTGACATTTGACAGCTGGATAACTCAGGTAAAACTAGTTAATCTTTCTTAACATGATATTTCCTCACATGGAAAATGGGAAAAATATGATGCCTGCTTCAGGAGGTCTCCAAGCTGGGGATATCAGTGAGAAAGCAAGTGACATGCGGAGCTTGGTACCAGGCTCATAGAAGGGGGATGGGATCTGTCCTGAGGATGCAGGGTTAGCCAAGGACAGTGGGTAGAAATTGGCAGTGCTCTTCTCCTGATTTTCTGGGCAAAATGGCCAAGGAAACATGAGAGGTCAAGAGACACGCTGGGGCCTGAGGACCTACCCCAGCCAGAGCGCCACCGGCCCTGGAAGGTACCCGGGCCCACGCCGCCCCCTTCATTCAGCCCTGAGCGGCCTCCAGGTGCCTCCCTGGAGGCAGCCGCTCTCGTCTTGCCCCGAAGTCTGGCCTCTACCCTCGTGGGCTTACTGGGCCAGCAGCTGAAGAGGTGGTTCAGAAAGTGAAAAGTTTGAAGGGTTCCACATGAGGATAAATTAGGATGGGGTCTCGGCGGCCAGCACTGGACCCCCGGCTTCCTTTCGTCCTTTCAGGCACCTCACATGCTGCACGGGACGTGGTAAATGGAGTCTCTCGTCCAGGGCACGGGGCTGAACAGTGAGAGCCAGACCCAGGGCAGCTACCTCTGGCCGCTCAGGATGGGACTCAGAGGGACTGAGTCAGCCCAGCTGCTGACCCCGGGCAGATCACTTACCCGTCTGAGGCCGGGGTGCTCATCTGTGAGGTGAGAGTAACAATTTCACAGAGCGGTTGGCAGGATGAAGTTAGGTGATGTATTTTCAACACAGCACATTTCATGCTAAAGACTAAATGAGCACCAGCATTTTGGTTGTTATCTTCATCGTAAGATGTTTTCTCTTATTTTTCTGGCTTCACGTTGCTTGTTTTGGTCTCCCAGTGGCTTCTCCAACCTCAGGGTGCCCCCAAGCTTAATAACCAGCGCTCTTGGGGGCAGAACAGTTTGCATCACTCCCTGCTCAAAGCTTCCTGTATCATCTGGAGGCCGTGCATGAAGCGAGAGAAGCCTGTGGTCGGAGAGCGCCCCCTTCAGGTCTAGGTAACGACTTCCTCTCCCCAACGCAGTGTTTGGTCCAGAGCAGCCAACAGGGCACAGTTTAGCGCAAGGCTCGAGGAAGCACGTTTCACCTTAATCCATCCACAAGCACCCGTGGGCCATGTACACACATCAGGGAGACCCAGATCCTCGTCAAGTCTCTGGGATGTCTCCCTGAGGAGACATCATAAGTTTGCAACAGCCAGCCGATGCTGCGAATCTGACATCCCCTCCCATCTGATTCCAGGCGGGTGTGACCTAAAGGAGACTCCTGTGCGCCAGTCAATCAGCCCCTAAGACTCTCACCTCTGCCTCTGGGTTACGGTGTTTGATTTGTTGCCAGGGAGGGCGTACTTGGCGGAGACAGCGGGAGGAGAGTCAGGGAACACACAGAAGGTAAGGAGATGGGAGGGGCGTGTGGCCCCAGGGACTCTCTGAGGCGAGCATCTGGTTATGTGTAAGCTGGGGAAGGAGACCGTGGGCCCCGGGGCAGGGGTTTCCAGCGATGACCAAGAGTGCACTGTCCCCCTGGAAGCTGCCTGAGTCTGGGCTGGGCTGGGAGAGGCCAGCTGGCAGGCAGGGGCTCCTGGACACTGCACTGCCAGGGTCCAGCCAGCTCCAAACAAAGATGCCCATTCACCCAAACGTGTATGTCATAATATCAGGGAACCTGCAGTGCCCACAGGACTACGGATGGTACGGGAGTTCCTAGGGGGGCCAGAGCCCAGAATGGCCACCGGCAGGGCCAGCAGGGGTCACCGGGAGGACCTCTCCAGGCTCTGTATCAAAAGCCCAGTGCAGGGTTGCTGGCACCGGAAGATGCCTGCTGGGCAAGGCTGACTCCTGTCCACACAGGCCCGTGGTGCACAGTACCCAAGGGCAGGCTGTGACTCAGCACCTGGGCCTCCTGGAATCGGTCTTTGTAGCTCGGACTTACGGGGACTGGCCAGGCCAGAGGTGGGGACCTCTGAGGTCTCTGGGCAATGCCACCACACTCCAGGGTCCTCCACGCTCCAAAACAGGGGTACCGGAGCCACCGATGCCAGATCTCAGGGGACCTCTGGGGAGTGATTCGGGGAAGCCCTTCAGTGAGAGTTACCTGGGAGACCTGCCAAGTAACTGGGCTCCAACCGGATCCACCTCCCCACTCCGCGCTGAGTTCCAGGGTGTCGCCTGCTGGGCTGGCTTGGTTGCTGTGCACACAGCCAAGAGGTACTGGATTCCCGAGGTGGGAGGTGTGGGGGACAGACCTGTACCTGCACCCCCCCATCCAGGATGGGTGGCCAGGCTCCTGGGGGGACACTCTGGACGCTTGTGCTCCAAAGCAGAGTCTCGTTTACTACATCCGGTTGTACATAGATAGATATATACCACTTATGCATATATATATATACACACACACAAACAAAAACTGCACAGCAACCAATATAGCAATACACAGACAACTTCAACACCAGGCTGAATTTAGTAATATTTTCCCCTATTGATTTACAGATTTAATGCAATTCCAGAGTTGGCAGGTAGCTATGTGGTTGACTACCTCCTGTATTAATGGTGGCTTTGAAAAGCTGTCCAACCCTGTGGAAAGTTACTTGGCACTATCTATAAGGAATCATAAAAATATTAAAGCTCTTTGGCCCGTACTCTTATCTCTAGGAATCTGACTTAAGGAAATAATCCAAACTATAATAAAAACTGGAGGCTCACAGTTGCTCACTGCAGTATCTATAATGATGAAAAATTGGAAGCAATTTGAGTGCCAACTAATAGAGTGATCATGGTACATTATGGAAAGAATATCATGAAGATATTAGAATTACTGCATAATAACTTCAATGAACAAAGCACAATTCAAGTCTCTATTGTTACAACTGGTAAAAATCTCGGAAGCTAAAAGTTAAAAAAATTATAGTTTACAAGTTGGGGTAGTAGGTGGCCATCTCCTTTCTGAATGTGCTCCACTTTTCCTGCTATAATAAGAGGAATTAAAACCAGGGCAAAGTTGAATTAGAAAAGTGTACTTTGATCTTTGTGACTGAAATAACTACATCAAAAGGAAAAGCAAGAAGATTTGGCCTGCAAGCTATCACTGTTCACTTGTTAGATTTTCTTTTTCCCTTAATTGCAGACACAGTGCTGAAGAAGGAAAAAAAAAAATTTTTTTGAACAGTTTTGAAACATCTTGGAAACCGAACCGATTAAATGATAGTGAAGATTCTATCTCAAAGCAGCCACTGCAGAGAGCAGCTGGGGCTGCACGTCCACCAGGCTTTGGTCCAACATTAGAGGGCGCGGGGTGAGCTGCCTTTCCACCAAGGGTGGATTCAGGGAGGGCAGTGCTCAGGTGGACACCGGCCTCAGGGGATCGGAGGCTTGCTGGATCATGAGAGGACGCTCGTGGAAGAGCCCTATTTGGGATAAAGACCCGTGTTTCCAATCTGCCTCCACAATGTCCCCATCAAAAGCATCCTGCTGGACTCTGTGCGTTTCTACATTGCTGTAAACTGAGTTGCTGAGTCGTGTCTGACTCTCTGCGACCCCAGGGACTGTAGCCCGGCAGTCTCCTCCGTCCGTGGAATTTCCCAGGCAAGAAAACTGGAGTGGGTTGCAATTTCCTTTTCCAGGGGATCTTCCTAATCCAGGGATCGAGCCTGCATCTCCTGCATTGGCAGGCGGATTCTATAACTGAGCAACCGGGGAGCCCTTTATATATTTCTATAAGTCATCTCAAATTCCCACTGAACAAGATGATTACCTATATAAGTAAGACATCTAGATTTAAACAACAAGAAGAATTTACTGTATGTCCAGCCCTATCAAAGGTGTGTGTAGACTCTTCAACAAGGTGCTGCCCTCACGTCGGTCTGGGAGACTGCAGATGAGGGGATAAATGCAAACCAAGAAATGAATGAACGGAGACCAGAGTTCTCCTAGACAAAGGAGGAGAAGGAGCTGAGAAGAGAGGGCAACAGGAAGAGACATCCACATAAAAAAAGACATCCTGGGAGGACAGGGAGTCCATGGACCACAGAACCCCCAGAGACATAAGAGCATCGCTGGAAACCAGATTGAGCTTTGGTTTGGCTTCATGGTCCTGCTTTCTGTTTGGGGAAACTAGGAAGCCCCGTATTGATCCAAGGGCAAACACTTCTTGTTCTTTTTGGTTTATGGGAGAAATTTCAATCACGTCCTTAGGACAGCACAACACTCAGGTTGTCATTTCTTTGAAAGATACAGGAGACAGGTGAGCAGTGGAGTCAGGGCCTTCTGCCCACCGCACACCCACCGCCCTGCCAGCTCTGAGTCCATCAATCTCAAGCGGCTGGCACGCTCAGCTTCTACTGTCAGGCTGCTGAATATGGCTTCGGCTCCGGGTCAAAGATTACTTGAAAGCTTAAACGGACGCTAGAATTATTCTGGCTTCTTTTATTGCTTGAATGATGAACTAAGATATCATTCCTGAAGGATATGGCCTGGATTTTTATTACTGTGCAATTAAGTGGCTCATGCTGTCAAATTAAAAAGCTGTGCTATCTTTTCCAAGAGTTCATATGACACTGGGACAGGGACATCATTGAGTTTTCTTTAAAAAAAAAAAAAATGAATTGAAGACCACATGGGAATTTCTGCATCCGTCAGTCAGCATCCATAGGGTATCAACTTGATGTGATGCACTATGCTGGCGAAGCAGATTAATATACACATGTGCACACACCTACAGATATTACACACACACACACACACACACCGACAGGAGCCCAGGTCCCAGAGTGCTCTGAGCAAGTCTCTTAGATCAGAGGGTACACAAAGTAAAGACAGGGAGTCCAGTCCTGCGTGTGCAGGTGGGTGAATCAGAGCTGACACATGGCAGAGCCACGAGCCCCAATCCACAGCAAGGCAGGGGATCTTCCACCCGCCTCCCCCCACGGCTCTGACCTCGTCTGCCCAGCCCCTCACCTGACCCCATCATTCTGACACCCTCGCCCACCATTCTGACACCCTCCCCCACTCCCCAGAGTGTCAGGAATCCCTGCCAGGGCCCCGAAGAAGCTCCCCCACGGTCGTAGACGTCTCTGTGACTGTTCCTTCACGTTCCTTTGGCTTTCCTCTGACGCCACGGTCCAAGAAAGGCCTTCCCTGGCCACCCCATCTCTCTATAAAAGCCCCCCACCCTCGGACCTCTGTTCCTTGCATTATTTTTGCCCTTAGCACCTGCTGCTGTCTATGAGAGCATATGGTGTATTTATCTACATTGCTACCATCCTTCTTCCTTGTGAAAGCCCCATGAGGGCAAGACATGTTGTCTGTTTAGCTCCTGCCCCATCCCTGGAGCCTTGAACGAGCCCAGAACGTGGCAGAAGTCAGACGGTCACCGGGTGTCATAGGGCGAACGTGCGCAAGGGCCCTTCTGTTCCTTGGCCTGCCAGGAGCTTCAAGTAAGTCACGTGTTGGAACCCTCGTAGCAGTTCCACAGGGCAGATGCTATTTTAGGAATTTAAATGTTTGTCCTTAAGCCCACGTGATGTTTTGGAGTCCTTCTCAGGGGAGTTTCCCAACAGCTTTCACAGGGCAGTGCCCGTCACTTAGTAAATTTTCCCTGGCCTGAGGACTGGGGCCCTGCTGTTGCGTAGACACTCAGCCAGGTGTTTCAAACTGCGGCTACGTTCATTCACTGTGAGAGAAAGTTGCCCCACGGTGGGAGGGGACATGGGCAAACCTATGGCTGATTCACATTGATATCTGGTAGGAACCATCACAACACTGTCAAGCAAGTATCCTTCAGTGAAAAATAAATGAATTTTTAAAAAGATTCAAGAAAAAAAGCTGCCCCATGAACAGGCATGAGAACCACAGACTGCAGATGGTCTTTCCTCTGTAGCCAGACCCACGTGGAAACCACACCATTGGCGGCATGGTACAGCCCTCCGGCATCCTTCTCGGCGTTAGGACCCCACCTGAAGCCTGGAACATGCGGGGCCATGTCCGATCCCCTCAGCCCCAGGCAGTCCTGGAGGGAGGGCTGGCCCCGCTCCTGGCCCTGCTCCTGGCCCCCCATTTCCCTTCTCCTGCTTCTCTGCCCCGCTCTGACTCCGAGCCTGCTTGGACCCCCAGGCTCTCATGCCTGCAGGCTTCCAGTCTGATGCCAGCCGGAGGCACTGGCAAGACAGATGAAGGGCAGAAAGAGCCTGGTGTTTCCCCAAACTGCCCACAGCAAGGCCATCATCAATCTGGCAGTGGCTATGGGGCCCAGTGACGTCCTCTCCTCTCAGGCCTCCCTCCAGAAGCTCCCTGCTGTACGAAAGCTCTGGACACTTCACCTGCTCTGCTGGTTCACTCTCAGGCCAGCATAGCCCTATCTTTGTCAGTAATCTGTTTACTGAAGTCTCTTCCATTAACCCTTCAAGGGCCATCTGACTTCTCCCAGGACCTACGGATACGCAGCCTCGCAGCCAGCGTTTAACTTGAGACTCCACTGCCTGCAGGTCCGCCAACCGACCAGCTCTTGGACCGGTTCACGGAGGCCTTTCCAGATCAGCGCTGATCATCAGAGCCTTCTCTGACGATGGAAGCGCCCTTGGTCTGCCCTGTCTAAACTAATGGCCACAGGCCACATGGTCTCTCAAGCACTTGAAACGGGACAAGTGAAAGGGAACCGCATTTTTTATTTTATTTTGTCTTTTAATTAATGTTGGCTTAAACCGCCACATGTGGCCACCATATTGGACAGCCCAGGGCTAACCGTTTGCTCAGTGAACTTACTGCCGGCCTGGTGGTTCCTCGTCTTTCAGACACAGATGTATCTGTGTCTCATCTCTCCCATCCAAGTACTAACCAGGCCCTACCCTGCTTAGCTTCTGAGATCGGACGAGATTAGGCGGTCGCTATGGCCGTAGACTGTGTCTCATCTCTTACAGTAGCAGTTTTCCTAATTTCCAAGTTTTTGGTGGGGAACTCACCATCGCTCCCAGGAACTGCAACATCATCCAAAAGGTTAGACAGCATGGCGAAGGGGGCTGTGCCATAGCAGTTCTGAGAGGACGGAACCCAGAGGACCACTGGTCCTCCTGCAGGCGGGACACGTGGAGCCACGTGATGCAGGGCCTGCTTCCTGGGTCCCCATCTCCGCCCTGCTTCTGTTGGGGAAGTGCGACAAAAACTCACCTTTTATCCAAATAGGAAGGAATTCAGTAAATATACAATAATGTAGCAGTAGAGAGCGAGTTCAGGCTTCCCTGGTGGCTCAGACGGTAAAGAATCTGCATGCAATGCGGGAGAAGACCTGGGTTCAATCCCTGGGTCAGGAAGATGCCCAAAGGAGGGCATGGCAACCCAGTCCAGCATTCTTTCCTGGAGAATCCCCATGGACAGAGGAGCCTGGCGGGCTACAGTCCATGAGGTCGAAAAGAGTCGGAAACGACTGAACGACCAAGCACAGCACAGGGAGTGAGTTCGGAGGGGAGGAGTGACTGCTGACCAGGGAAGTGGGGGCATGGCGGGGGCGGAGGCGCAGGGCACCCCGGGCCTTGCTTTGCCCCCTGTCCGGAGCCCGCTGCCCACAGGAAGCACTCACTCTGCCCTCTCCTTCACTAGGGGACCTCTCAGGACAGGCTGGCAGGTGTCATGCTTTTGAAAGGGAAGCCAGTCTCTGAAAACCTGGAGCCCAGAGGCCACAGCTACTGACACCGCCTGCCCTGCAGCCAGCTCCCCACAATGAGAGGAGCCGCTGCAACGAGAAGCCTGCACAGCGCAACTACAGCCCCTTTGTCACGACTAGAGAAAAGCCCACGCGGCGACAAAGACCCGGCACAACTGAAAATAAATAAAATTATAAAGAAAAAAGATCTCTTTTTACAATAGCTACTCCATTATATTCACAATCTAGGTCATCTAGATGGGTCATCTAGAATTAGATGGTCATCTAATTCTAACTGTAAAACAGAAAGAAAAAGAGATTTGTGGTCCCTCGGGCAGTGAAAGAGAATATTTGTTTTCAAAATTAATTCTGCAATTTTTATCACAGAAGCCTTGATATTTAGTACCTAATGATTAGTTAGTGCCTATATATTTTCTGTTCAATTTTGCAATAATATTTGTTAGGTATTACACATACTACAGTGGAAGTGAGAAATAGATTTAAGGGCCTAGATCTGATAGATAGAGTGCCTGATGAACTATGGAATGAGGTTCCGTGACATTGTACAGGAGACGGGGATCAAGACCATCCCCATGGAAAAGAAATGCAAAAAAGCAAAATGACTGTCTGGGGAGGCCTTACAAATAGCTGTGAAAAGAAGAGAAATGAAAAGCAAAGGAGAAAAGGAAAGATATAAGCATCTGAATGCAGAGTTCCAAAGAATAGCAAGAAGAGATAAGAAAGCCTTCTTCAGTGATCAATGCAAAGAAATACAGGAAAACAACAGAATGGGAAAGAATAGAGATCTCTTCAAGAAAATTAGACATACCAAGGGAACATTTCATGCAAAGATGGGCTCGATAAAGGACAGAAATGGTATGGACCTAACAGAAGCAGACGATATTAAGAAGAGATGGCAAGAATACACAGAAGAACTATACAAAAAAGATCTTCACGACCCAGATAATCACGATGGTGTGATCACTGACCTAGAGCCAGACATCCTGGAATGTGAAGTCAAGTGGGTCTTAGAAAGCATCACTACGAACAAAGCTAGTGGAGGTGATGGAATTCCAGTGGAGCTATTTCAAATCCTGAAAGATGATGCTGTGAAAGTGCTGCACTCAATATGCCAGCAGTGGCCACAGGACTGGAAAAGGTCAGTTTTCATTCCAATCCCAAAGAAAGGCAATGCCAAAGAATGCTCAAACTACCGCACAATTGCACTCATCTCACATGCTAGTAAAGTAATGCTCAAAATTCTCTAAGCCAGGCTTCAGCAATATGTGAACTGTGAACTTCCTGAAGTTCAAGCTGGTTTTAGAAAAGGCAGAGGAACCAGAGATCAAATGGCCAACATCCACTGGATCATGGAAAAAGCAAGAGAGTTCCAGAGAAACATGTATTTCTGCTTTATTGACTATGCCAAAGCCTTTGACTATGTGGATCACAATCAACTGTGGAAAATTCTGAAAGAGATGGGAATACCAGACCACCTGACCTGCCTCTTGAGAAATCTGTATGCAGGTCAGGAAGCAACAGTTAGAACTGGACATGGAACAACAGACTGGTTCCAAATAGGAAAAGGAGTATGTCAAGGCTGTATATTGTCACCATGTTTATTTAACTTCTATGCAGAGTACATCATGAGAAATGCTGGACTGGAGGAAACACAAGTTGGAATCAAGATTGCCGGGAGAAATATCAATCACCTCAAATATGCAGATGACACCACACTCATGGCAGAAAGTGAAGAGGAACTAAAAGCCTCTTGATGAAAGTGAAAGTGGAGAGTGAAAAAGTTGGCTTAAAACTCAACATTCAGAAAACAAAGATCATGGCATCTAGTCCCATCAGTTCATGGGAAATAGATGGGGAAACAGTGGAAACAGTGTCAGACTTTATTTTTCTGGGCTCCAAAATCACTGCAGATGGTGACTGCAGCCATGAAATTAAAAGACGCTTACTCTTTGGAAAGAAAGTTGTATCCAACCTAGATAGCATATTCAAAAGCAGAGACATTACTTTGCCGACAAAGGTCCGTCTAGTCAAGGCTCTGGTTTTTCCTGTGGTCATGTATGGATGTGAGAGTTGGACTGTGAAGAAGGCTGAGCGCCAAAGAATTGATGCTTTTGAACTGTGGTGTTGGAGAAGACTCTTAAGAGTCTCTTGGACTGCAAGGGGATCCAAGCAGTCCATTCTGAAGGAGATCAGCCCTGGGATTTCTTTGGAAGGAATGATGCTAAAACTGAAACCCCAGTACTTTGGCCACCTGATGCGAAGAGTTGACTCATTGGAGAGGACTCTGAAGCTGGGAGAGATTGGGGGCAGAAGGAGAAGGAGACGACAGAGGATGAGATGGCTGGATGGCATCACTGACTCGATGGACTTGAGTCTGGGTGAACTCCGGGAGTTGGTGATGGACAGGGAGGCCTGGCGTGCTGCAATTCATGGGATCGAAAAGAGTCGGACGCGACTGAACTGAACACATACTATATCCCCAGCTGTCTTGATGTATCCTTAAAGAGTTTAAAATCTAGATATACAACAAGATGGATGCATCTAAAACAATCAAATAAGAACCTAAGACAGATAGATTTGCATCCCAAGGAGGTCAAGAAGCAGAAGATTTTTATGTAAATCTGCTTATGACTTTCAGAGACTGGCTTCCCTTTAAAAAGCATGATGTTGTTGCTTAATCGCTAAGTCGTGTCCTACTCTTGGAAACCCTGTGGATTTGTAGCCCTCAAGGGTCCTCTGTCCATGGGATTTCCCAGGCAAGAATATTAGAGTGGGTTGCCATTTCCTTCTCCATTAAAAGCATGATACTGATGGACGATCCCACAATTCAAATCATTAAGTACACTTTATGGAGGCAAAACATTGTGTAATGATTCTAAAAACTGACCTGGCTTCATTCATGACGTCTTAAGGGATTTAAATCAAAGAATAATTTTCAAAACATGTTTCATAACCACTGAAATAACACTGTTATTCAAGGAAGCTAAGTAAAATACAGAGACACCTTAAAAATCGCTTGCCGGTGTGATGTCAGTGGATAAGCCGGTTGGACAACTTCGCTTTCAGACTGGCCGGCCTGGAAGGCACACGCTACACCAGTCGCTCACACCGTGACTGGCTCGCGGTCACGCTCGTTGACTCGCGGCTGGGAGGTCACTGCTGCAGCTCGATTGGTTTCTGTGGATGCCAAGCGTACTTCAGTTGACCGGGTGGTTGACTCAGATTCAAGAGGAATGTGACAAAGAGGACGCCCAATCCTTTTTCATTCCAGGGTGGTAGAACCTGGAATGGTTAAGGACACAGCCTTGGGAGTCCGTGGTGAATCAGCTTCCCTAGCTCTTCCACTGTTCAGCCATGTGATCCTGGGTAAGCAACTGACTCAGCTTCGTCATCTGGAACATGGAGACAGCGGAGAGTTTAGCCATGAGACGTGTGGGGCCTGGCACATGGTACACATGCCATCTGAAGGCTACCTGAATTGTTTCTTAAAGAACACACCAGTCAGGAACTTCCCTGGTGGTCCATTTAAGACTTCACCTTCCAATGCCGGGGGTGGGGGGAGAGTCGGATCCCTGGTTGGAGAGCTAAGATCCCACATATGCTTCGAAGCCAAAAAACCAAAACATAAAACAGAAGCTGTGTTGTAACAAATTCAATAAAGGCTTTTAAAAAGATCTGCATCAAAAAAAAAAAAATCTTAAAAAAAAAACACACAAAAGAATACACCAGTCCACACGGGACAGTGGTCTCTGGACCCTCTTCCACAAGACACAGCCAGTTGAATGAATCAGCTGGAGAAAAGAAAAGGTGAGGGGTGACAGTCTGGTGAGCATCTCTCACATCCCCGGACACTCCACTTCCATCCACACGTGTTTATGATCTGTTCTCTCCCTGCCCTGCGTGACCCAGAGCCACAGCACCCTCAAGGCACACAGCCTCCAGGATGGAGGCAACAGACCGCAGTCACAGGGTCGGGGTTCTCCATTTCTGAGTTTCCATGCACAGAGGACAACGGCAGAGCCCAGGGAAGGGAGGAGGGGGCCGGGGGCCTGAGCGAGATGGAGAGAAACGCCACCTCCCCTGGGCGTTGCATTCCTGAGTCAACCCTGGGACGTTTCTGTGGCCACTGGGCCTTTTAGAAGAGCAGCTGCTGAGAGGGACACTTCAAACCTGAGCAATGGGCTCCCCTAGTCACTCTGCGGTCAAGAATCCGCCTGCCGGTGCAGGAGACACGGGTTCAATCCCTGGTCCGAGAAGATCCCACATACTATGGGGCAACTGAGCCTGTGAGCCACAACTACTGAGCCTGTGCCCTGGATCCTAAGAGTCATAACTGTTAAGCCCACGAGTGGCTGCTGCTGAAGCCAGCACAGCCTAGAGCCTATGTTCTGCAACAAGAGAACACATCGCAATGAGAAGCCCCCACCCTGCAATAGAGAGCCGCCCCACTCTCTACACCTAGAGAAAAGCCTGCTCAACAGGGAAGACCCAGCCCAGCCATAAATCTATCAAATCAATAAATTAAAAAAAAAAAAAAAAAACCTGAGTGATGAGCGAACAAGTCTTCCTATAGAGCACAGGGAACTCTGCTCAATGGTATTTGGCAGCCCGGATGGGAGGGGAGTCTGGGAGAGAATGGATCCATGCATATGTGTGGCTGAGTCCCTCTGCTGTCCACCTGAAACTATCACAACATTGTTAATCAGTTATACTCTGATATAAAATTAAAAAGAAATTAAAAAACCCAAGTGACGTTTTACCCCAATAATCCTGGTTGTCCGATACAGGAGCCTCGTGGAAATCTACTTGGAATCTTTGTGGTGTTCAGCTGGGGAACAATATCCTCCCCACTGCTCTGAAAACCTGAGGGCGGAAGCCTTGTCTTCTGGCTTTTTTACCAATTCCCCTATCTGGCACCGTGCTTAGGACAGGCTGGCACTTGGCACATAGGTTTTGACGCCTGGATCAGATCCTGGAAACCCATGACAGAACCATTCAAATAGTTCAGAGGCATACTGGTGCAGTGCATTTGCAGCTCTCCCCTGGGAAGGGCTAGGGGATGTGCTGGGGACAGGCAGTGGCTATGAGAAGGCTCTTAAAGTGTCAAAAACTCATCAGGTCAAAAATCCATGAAGCCTCACCATCACCAGCCTCTTGCTCATCACTGCTGTGCCATGGGGCCTGGATCCGACATCACTGTCTTTGGCAGACAACAGAAGAGCTCTGAAATTCATCCAGGTGCCTCCTCACAAGAAAATGCAGAAGGACTTTAGATCCGCCAAGACCCTTGTTCGTACGTGCATGCTAAGTCACTTCGGTCGTGTCCAACTCTTTGCGACTCCATGGACTATAGCCCACCAGGCTCCTCTGTCCGTGGGATTCTCCAGGCAAGAATACTGGAGTGGGTTGCCATGCCCTCCTCCAGGGGATCTTCCAGACCCAGGAATTGAACCCATGTCTTCTGTGGCTCCCACATTGCAGGCAGATTCTTTACTGCTGGGCCACTGGGAAAGTTCCACCCTTGTTTGTAGGCTCCAGCAAACTGCTGTTGCTGATAAGCGACTGTTTGAAACATCACTGCTCAGTGTAACTGGCCTGACTTTGGATTTCAGATTGATCTTTAAGAAGGAAAAAAATGTTAAGTGATTATAGGAACACAGCACTGGTCTACCTGACACAACCGGTATTTCCAGTCTTGAATCATTCCACACTTGAACCTCAAACCATTAGGTGTCTGATTTATGAAAAGAAAAAGAACTAGACTGACAACTGGATAAACCCTCTCCTGGGCTGGAAAAAACCGGGTAATCAGTATCTTCAGATTCTTCCCAATCTGTTCTTTTTATATAAATCCTATAAATCTTTCTTGTAAATCTATGGAGATGTTTGTTGGAACTTGCAAATTCATTGCCTGTGCCCTTAATCACATTTAACTCAGATTTTCAGGCTAGTCAGTTGTCTGCTTCTCAAGTTTCAAGGCTCTATACAATCATGGACTCAGGCTCCTTCCCTGATAAGCCTTTCATTCCATAGATAAGGGCAGGCTAGAGAGAGGAACGCTGGGCCCTCGAGCCCATTTGCTCTGTTACAGCCAAGATGAGCCTTCGTGGGGTCCCACACCTCCCTCCACCTGTCAGTCTTTATTCCGCTCCCAACTGTCTCCCCTCTTTCAATCACGGGCCACTTCTCAAGAGAAGAGCGTTCAGCCTGCCAGGAGTCATTCCCAGAAACATTGGTATTTTAGTTAATGACTAGCTCACTACTTCCAGAAAGGGGGGACAGCGCCTTGCATCCTCTGATGAAGTCAGTTCCCTGCCAAAGACACAGCCACACAAGATGCCAGCCCCAGGGCTGCCTCTGTCACCTGGAACCGACCACTGGGAGACGGGGGACTCCGAGCCACGGGGAATACAGCTGCCATCATGCCAGGCAGAGGGCAGTGCATGGTGGCGGTGCAGGAGGGTGGGAATGGTGGCCTCCAAGAGCTGGTGTGTCCCCAGGGAGGGGAAGGAAGTGGCTCCACTGGGGGTCCCAGTGAGTTTAACAAAACAGTAAGAACCTGTGTCATTCCACAGGCTGAGATCAAAAGATCCTGAAGTCTGGGCTGATGGTCACAGCTCTTCTCAAGAGCAGCCAGTTAATCTCTTAAGCTCTCACCTGCTCTCCTTTCAGCCCAAGGATTGCAACACATCAGATACTTGCCTCTCACTTGGCGAGTCTTCTTTCTTACTTTGCCTTACAACCTCAGACATCCTCTGAACACTCACTGTGCCCGAAGGTCCGTGTTAGGTCTGCTTTGTGGTTTTAGACCAAGGGTGGTGTTCATTCTGCCATGCTATGATGCGGACAGGGCACTCGTGTGAACTTAGCTTTTAAAGTACCTTCAGAGGTGTGTTTAGGACTTCCCTGGCGGCTCAGATGGTAAAGCATCTGTCTATGATGCGGGAGACCCTGGGTTGGGAAGATCCCTTGGAGAAGGAAATGGCAATCCACTCCAGTACTATTGCCTGGAAAATCCCGTGGACAGAGGAGCCTGGTAGGCTACAGTCCATGGGGTCGCAAGAGTCGGACACGATTGAGCGACTTCACGTTCACGTTCAGAGGTGTGTTGAGGTAGCATGGTAAATCTCAGCCATAGATTGTCAAATGTAGAGCCGTTTTTCATATGCTATCAGAGTGTTGATGGGAACAATGAGAATGTTAGCAACTTGACACCAGAACTCTAGGGTGTGTAAAGGTCATCCATTAGATCACTGATTTCCCAGACATTAATGAAGTTCCTACTAGCTGTCAGGTACTTTAACTGGGCTCTGCGGTTACAACAAAGAGTGAGACCAACATTTCCCTTAAGAAAGTTACAATCTTATACTAGCTTGAAGGTACAAAACATTGAGTGCTTTGAGAAGCATACACGGGCACTATGTGAGCAGGCAAGCAGGACCTAACTCTGCAGTGGAGGAGGAAAGAGGCCCGGAAGGCTTTGTGGAGGCGCAGATGCTGAGCTGAGCGTGAAAGGATGAGGAAGACTTCAGCAATGGTCTTTAGGGGGAGAGGTGAAGTGGCAGAGTAGAGAGGACAAAGGAAAGAACATTCTGGGCAGAAGAGATAGTATATACAAAGATGGAAAAGCCAAAATTGGCATGAAAATGCAAAAGCTGGAAGTGTTATTCTCTCAGTCGTGTCCAACTCTTTGCGGACCACTGTAGCCCGCCAGGCTCCTCTGTCCATGGGATTTCCCAGGCAAGAATACTGGAGTGGGTTGCCATGCCCTCCTCCAGGGGATCTTCCTGACTCGGGACTGAACCTGGGTCTCCTGCATTGCAGGCAGATTCTTTATCATCTGAGCCACTGGGGAGGCAAGAAACAGCAGGTAAATCATCAGTGCTGTTGAGGCCAAAATGATGGGACACAGCTGGAGAGGCGGGAAGTGCCCGGGTCAGCGATGGGTTTTGAGGTGTAGCGGCACTGTTAGTTCATTTATCCTTTTTGCGGCTACATAGAGGGTGGATTTAGAGATGAGATGGGAAGAAAGGAGACCAGTTAGAATTTCAGAAAGATGATGAGACCCTTGACCAATGACAGCACAGCTGGACAGGCTGTGATGAACTTGACAGCCACTTAGGCATTAGAACTGGCATGACCTGATTAGGACTAAAAGAGGGTGGGGGGCGGGCAGTAAAGGAGAGGGAAACGGCAAGAATAAATAACTCAGGGGACTGGCTGGAATCACCAACTAAAAGAGGTTAGCATAAAAGAGAAATGTTAACCTTGTGTGTACACTGAGAGCTCACATCGGATGTATGTTCAAGTGACAGGCATCGGGCATTTCACTGTCAGAGTCTAAATTTCAGGGAACAGGTATGGACTAGCGGTACAAACTAGGGGACATCCACATACACATGGGTTCAAAGAATGCACATAGTTGAGATTACCCAAGCAGAATCCATGAGAGCTGTTAGGATCAGGGACTCAGGGACTTAGGAACGCCAACATTTAAATAGAAGGTGGAAGATGAATAGCCCATGAAGAAGCAGAGAAGGATGGGTTAAAAAGGTAAGGAAGAACAGGAAAGCAGGTCATTCAGAGGCGCTAATGGAATAGGAAGTCTCAAGAAGGAGGAGGTGTCTCTGGGGTCAAAAGCAGCAGCTTGTCACAGTGAATCAGGGATTAATGTGTGTTCATTTGGGCTTAAACTAGTGGACATTTGTTTACCATAATAAGAGCAGTTTCAGTGCAGGCAGGGTGGGAGGCATCCAGGAGTGGATCAGAGCCTGATAGCAATAGGGTAAGGGGAATAGTTGATGGAAATGATTGATTTATTATCTCAAGAACTTAGCTGGACAAGTAGGGAAGAGCAAATTGAGGGAGTCTAGGGTGTAATGTGGGGATGGAAGAAGCTTGAATATATTCATTGATTTTGGGTGATTGTCATTGCGACAGATTCAGAACATAGAAAGGAGAGGGTATGATAGATAGGGGACACGGAAAAAGGAGAAAGGGGTGCAGTTAGGTGAAGAAATAAAGAAGGTGACCCTCAAAACCAGAGGCACTGCCAGGGCTATACCTCCCTGAATGCACTGGATCACATCTGATCTTGGAAGCTAAGCAGGGTCGGGCCTGCTAGTACTTGGATGGGAGACCACCTGGGAATACTGGGCATTACAGGCTTAGTGATTAGAAGAAGGAAGATATGAATGGATCTAGAGCTAGATAAATTTCAGGTAGGTGGATAAGAAAGTGAAAGAGATCACAGGGGCCGTTTATCATATTCGAGGCTGCCAACTGTCTTTTCTGATCATTCCTCCTGTGTTTGGGGAACTCTCCACATGATGAACCTTGCCTCCACAAGGTAGAACCCAAAACTCATTCTCCTGGGACCCCTTGCTGCTAAGATACAGGCTTGTGAATCTAGCTCCCATCAGTCAGATGCTTCTGCACCAGATGTTGGCTTGGAAGGAAGCAGTATAAGGAGGTAGGTACATGCGGATTCCATGTTCTGACACATGAAAGAGAGGAGCGTTTATCTCTTCAAACACAACAGGAGCAGAACTTCTGACCCCTGGTTGTGAGCATCATTAGTACACAGGGTGCGCTAAGGTTCGGATCCCAACATTGGTGTTTGCTATCACAGCCCCCATGGCCTGGTTGGAACCGAGATTCCAAGGGCCTTCAGGTCCTTCCAGAGATTCTCTGAACTGCAAAATAACTTCTAGCAAACATGGCATTCAACCAGGAGATTGGATTCCATTGTTTGTAACAAAGACCTCTGACTGATGCAGACATCAGGTCTAAAAGCATGAATTTTCTCAAGAGAGGAGACAGGTCATCTGCTGAGACTGAGAAGCGGGGGCTTGAGGAGTATGATAATGGTTTGGAGCAGCTGATGGGAACAACAGGAGAAGAAGCTGCCCCAAGACCAGCAGAAGAACTCATGGGAAGTGCGAGGGCCCAGCTGAGTTGCAGCCATGACTCTGGGTAGCCCTCATCCTCGTCACTGTTTGACTTTCTTTCTCCAGCAGAACGTGGTAGGGAGCAAGGGAATGGAAGAGGTGATGAGAAATCAGCAGAAAAGGATGGCTGGGGAGAAAAGGAAGGAGCAGATGGTGGCTGATAACGAATAAAATGAAAGGAACCAGGGAATAAAAGTTTCTTTGCGCTAAAAGAGCAAAATAACTTGAGCTCATGAGAACGCTGTGAGAACAGCAAGCAAGCTGGGCCAGAAGTTGCAATGTTCACATATTAGACCTACGAGGTAGAGAAAATTTAGGCCACGGACAGAGTCAGAGGAGTGGAGGCTGAGCTACGCCGTGGGCTGGATCCTCCATCGAGGTGGACGGTGAGATGTTCCAGGTCGCTGGCAGGAATGGGAGTGGAGGGGAAGACCCTGGTATCAGGGCTCAAGGTCTGCGAGCGGGGGCAGTGTCTGGGAGCTGTGTAGGTGAAGGTGGTGAGAAGGATGCAAAGGGACAGCTGCACGTGATGATCTGACTCCATGGACTGAGCTTTAACGCTGGCAACATAACAGACCAAGAACAGCAGCGGTGGGTGAACGTGTTTAGAAAGGATCCACAGCCAGAACTGACCTTTAGGAAAGCCCGCGTAGCAGCCACAAATAAGAACATGGACCAGGACAGGGTGAAGGTGGCCATCAGTTTCCACTGTCCTTCAACTGGTGACGATTACCAGCAGAGATGAAATGTCCGAAGCGGTAACTGACCTCAAACTTCAAATGCCCTACTCTGTCCAAGGACCTCCAGGATGTGGGTCCTTCAGACATTTGAGGATGTTCCCCCATAACCCCAAGCTTTCCCTGGTTCAGGCTAATCACTCCCAGTTCCTTTAACTATACTTCACTCAACGTAGCCATTCTTCCCTGGAAAAACTTGGTTGTGATTGACGTCACCTTAAACCGTGGGACTCAGATTCAAGTGGAATTTCCCAAAGGCAATCTGGCTAAATGAGGCCGCAGGTGAAACTGTCCGCTTGTCGTTCCACCAGCCTGATGCTGAGCCAAGAGAACGACCCTGACCTCACTCCCCGTGACTCCCCGTCTTCTCTCCACGCCTGTCACTCGCCCTTGTGCCCCAACAGAAATGCGCCGCTGGTGACAAGTGAGGAGAACAATGTGAATAATGACAAGGGGGTGATGAGGAAGCTCACAGCGACCCAGCAGCAGCAGCACCCCCAGAACCACGACGGGCTTGGTTTTGTCTGTTTGCTTAACCTGCGCCTGTTACACGTAGAACACATAACGTGTGACTCACTCAGGGACCTACTACCCTAATCCCGGTTACTTCCCGCTTGGAGTCGGGAGCACAGGAAGCTGGGAGCGTCGCTGTGCCTCCCGGCGATGCCCACCGTCCCTGCACGGTGGCTGGCAGACTGGGCACTGTGACTCAGAGAAAAGGCACGTGCCAAGAAGCACCCAGCATCCCATTCGGCACTCTGCTGTTTGTTACATTAAACCCTCCAGCTTCATAAGAAAGAAAACCCACTTAAGAAATGTGCTCTGAATTCACTTACAAGTTACAAGCTGAGGTTTGTTTGATGTGGAATATCACCTCTTTTCTTAAAAACAAGCCAATTTATCAAATATCAGACCATAATCTCATGGTCAGACTACCAGCTAAAGCAAAGTAAATCAAAGTTAATAATAAACAGGAGGAAACATAGTTTGGGGAATGTGAGGTTCAGGACTGCAGGATCTGGTTTGGGGTCATTCCTCTGCTGTGCCTCGACTAGTTAATGTTAAACATGGTAAAAATGAAATTAACGCCAGATTGTGAGATGATGTGGAGGACTGACAGCAGGGAAAAGCAGTCGAAATAGCAAATAAATTAACCATAGACATTGAAAAGCACATGAAATATTAGGCAAGGAGTCTTCAAACATTACAAAGCGAATAAAACTAGAGACAACATATCCCACAGGAGCTGGAAAGGGAGGGAGGTGGTTTATGCAAAGATCATTCAACTGAGACCTGAATTCTAGTCTTTAACACTCCCTAAGTTAGTGTGGGCAAGGAAGGAAGGGAGAGACAGAGAGGGAGGGGGGAGGGGGAAGAGAGGAAGGAAGGAAGAAAAGAACGGAGGGAGAGAGGGAAGGACAAGGAAAAGGTCCTTGGAGGAAGTGTCACCAGTGGTTTATCCCCGTCTAGGGCTTGTCCAGACACTCCACAGGAGACGTCGGCAGAAACGAGCCAACGCAGGACACGGGAACAAAGTGCTGTGCAACGCTGCGCTTCCCTGGGCAAGCTGTCCATGTTCTGGAGAGTTCTGTGCCAGGCTGTGAGATGCACTGTGATGGTAATGGTCCTGGTGAGTCACCCTTCCCACGATCTGCGCAGGGCAGCCTCTCCTATATTGACTCTGGACGTGCCCCTGGGTTTGCCCCAGCTAGCACGACACCGGCATATGGGCTGTGACACATTGGAACGTGTCCTCTTGAAACCCTGCTGCTGCTGGAGGAGAAGGTCACTGGACCCCAGGAGACTCAGAGGCCACACGCCTGCCCCAGGGTCCAGCTGCCCCAATGTGCAAGCAAGCCCACGCCAGACCAGCAAGGGAACCCTCCCGCCCACAGACCCATGAGGAATGTCAAAGGTTATTGTTTGAAGTCACTATGTGCTTGGTGTTTGTTACGCAGCAAGAGACATCTGATACAATCTGGAAAGATCAGACCAGAGGACTAAAACTTTCTCATTAAGAAAACGTTCCTAAAATCCTAGAGCTGTGAAACCCTAGCATGTGCTCAGCCTCACTGACAACCCGGACTACCACTGTGACTGCCCCACGAATTTCCCCCTCAACCGCCAATAAGTTATAGGCAGGAGGAGAGGTGGAAGCTGAGTTCTCTGATAACCATTGGAGTTTCAGCATTCCCCGGGTTGTAATCTATCTTCTCCTGAATGCTCACAACTTTGTCCCTGTAACCTCTGTAGTATGTATACATTCAACCTCTTTCTTAAAATTATTTTAACTCTTTTTATTCGTGACAGCTCCCTCTCTTAGGTATCTGCTCACTGTCATCAGGGGCTGTTTCATTACCCCCCACCTCCGAAGACACAGGTTTACCAAATGTTTGACAAGCCAGCAGATGCAACCGTTTACTTCCCCTTCACTTTGGCAATGGAAACTCACACCTGTAGGTTCTAACATGTTATCTGAAAAGGAAGAGAGGAAGAAGCAGGAAGAGAAGGGGGACCACATGTGGGTTTTTTTCTTAATGCAAATATCCTAGAAGCTGTTCCCTCCACTTTGTCTACATTTTTTGCCCTACCAACAGAAAGTTTCATTATAAAAATATGTAACTCTTAGGAAATACTATGAGTTTAATAAAACAGAATTCCATTCCAACTACAGTATTAAGTTGGATCAAGATGAAAACTAAAAAAAACCAAAAAACAAAAAAACATTCTCTCTAGAGAGCTGTCAGACTACAATAGGAGCTCCATGAAGGGAATCCACATTGTTTGCCTTGATTTGTGTACCCAGAAATCTGTCTTTGTGAGTCAATTCTTCATAGGGTGTGAGGGAAATAAAATACATAAAATGCACAAGTCTGTCTGAAGGAATTTATAATCTAGTTGGAGAACCAACATCAATGAAACAGTTGAATAATGATTCAAGATGGTGCATTCCTAAAATTGCAAAACTGATTATGTAAATAGTAATCCTTCTGGGTCAGGAAATGCTGTGTATTTCAAAACAATAGTTACTCACATATGTGTCATTCACATTGCAGGGATAAAAGATTTACATCATTCACTGCATGTAATGAATAATAATTTGAAAAATAATACAATGTTAAGGGAAAATAAAATCAAGGCAAATGACTCTGTGGCAGGATAATAATATAATCACCCTGACCTTATCCCTTCCTTTTCATACGAATAGCATCTCAAGTCGGAACATTCAAACTACTGAGTCGTTTCTGGGGTTAAGATAATCCCTCAAAACATACTGATAAGTTCTTAGGCTGCAAAGCTACTTAACCTTAATTTCCAAAAATAAGCTTACCGGACTGTTCAGGGAGGTACTGATTCTCTGTGGGCAAGCCTACAGATTCATTCAGCTCTTAAGCAAACACGGATTAAATATCTATTCTACCTCACAGCCTGGGCTAGGCTCTGGGAATGCAAACATACTGAGACAAAATGCCAGCCATGCCATGCACACGGGTGGAAGGACAGGCTGACAAAGGCAGCAGGTGAGGGGAAGGGGACCCTGGTCAGGGGGTGGGAAGACCCGGGTCCCAGGCCTGGTCCACGACCACCCACTCTACTGCGTAAACCAGGCAGACCCTTCGCTGCTGCTCTGTCATGTCTGACTCTATGCAACCCCGTGGGCTGTAGCACCCAGGCTTCCCTGTCCTTCACTAACTCCTGGAAAAGAAAGTGAAAGTGAGGTTGCTCAGTTGCGTCTGACTCTTTGCGACCCCATGGACTGTAGCCCACCAGGCTCCTCTGTCCATGGGATTTTTCCAGGCAAGAGTACTGGAGTGGGGTGCCGTTGCCTTCTCCAGGGGGATCTTCCCGACCCAGGAATCGAACCCTGGTCTCCCGCATTGTAGGTGGACATTTCCCATCTGAGCCACCAGGGAAGCCACTAACTCCTGGAGTTTGTTCAAATTCATTTCCACTGAGTCTGTGATGCTATCTAACCATCTCATTTCTGCCGCCCCCTTCTCCTCCTGCCCTCAATCTTTCCCTTCATTAGGGTCTTTTCCAATGAGTCGGCTCTTTGCATCAGGTGGCCAAAGTATTGGAGCTTCAGTTTCAGCATCAGTCCTTCCAATGAATATTCAGAGTTGATGTTCCTTTAGGATTGACTGGTTTGATCTCCTTGCAGTCCAAGGGACTCTCAAGAGTCTTCTCCAGCACCACAATTGGAAAGCATCAATTCTTCAGCACTCAGCCTACTTCATGGTCCAACTCTCACATTCGTACATGACTTTTGGAAAAGCCATAGGACTTCTGTTGGCAAAGTGACATCTTTTTAATACACTGTCTAGGTCTGTCATCGGAGAAGGCGATGGCACCCCACTCCAGTACTCTTGCCTGGAAAATCCCATGGACGGAGGAGCCTGGTAGGCTGCAGTCCATGGGGTCGCAAAAAGTCAGACACGACTGAGCGACTTCACTTTCACTTTTCACTTTCATGCATTGGAGAAGGAAATGGCAACCCACTCCAGTGTTCTTGCCTGGAGAATTCCATGGATAGAGGAGCCTGGTGGGCGGCCATCTGTGGAGTCCCACAGAGTCGGACATGACTGAAGCGACTTAGCAGCAGCTAGGTCTGTCATAGCTTTCCTTCTAAAGAGCAAGCGTCTTTGAGTTTCATGGCTGCGGTCACTGTGCACAGTGATTTTGAAGCCAAAGAAAATAAAATCTGTCACTACTTCCACTTTTTCTCCTTCATGGATCACCGCCTTGTCATGGTGAAGGAGCTTGCATGGCTCCATGAAGCTATGAACCACACTGTTCAGGACCACCCAAGACAGACAGGTTATAGTGAAGAGTGCTGACAAAATGTGGTCCACTGGAGGAGGAAATGGCAAACCACTCCAGTATTCTTGCCTAGAGAATCCCATGAACAGTATGAAAAGGCAAGGCATGGAATTGCCCTGAACCCAAGTGTCCCCATTTGTGAGTTAAGATACAAAGGCCTAGCACACAAAACATGTTAGGAGGACTGAACAAAATAATAGTTTGAAAATGCTTTGAAATGTTGATCTGTACGGATATATGGGATCACAATGACTTAAAGTACATTCAGTTCAGTTCAGTTGCTCAGTCGTGCCCGACTCTTTGTGACCCCATGAACTGCAGCACACCAGGCCTCCCTGTCCATCACCAACTCCTGAAGTCTACCCAAACTCATGTCCATTGAGTTGGTGATGCCATCCAACCATCTCATCCTCTGTGGTCCCCTTCTCCTCCTGCCTTCAATCTTTCCCAACATCAGGGTCTTTGCAAATGAGTCAGCTCTTCGCATCAGGTGGCCAAAGTATTGGAGTTTCAGCTTCAACGTCAGTCCTTCCAATGAACACCCAGCACTGGTTTCCTTTAGGATGGACTGGATGGATCTCCTTGCAGTCCAAGGGACTCTCAAGAGTCTTCTCCAACACCACAGTTATACCCGTGGCGGATTCCTTTTGATATATGGCAAAACCAATACAATATTGTAAAGTTAAATAAAATAAAATTAAACAACAACAACAACAACAACAACAAAACAAAAGCATCAATTCTTCTGCACTCAGCTCTTTTTATAGAGTGCATTCAGAGGGTTAGAAACCATTTCTATCTGACCAGTAAGTGTCATCTTTTTAGTGACATATGTTATTTCCTTGGAGTCTCCCTAGGAAGTAGTATTTAAAGAATAAAACAATGGGATTTGAGTCTTTAGTCCGGGGCATTTGATTAGACTTTTTCTGGGCTCTGTTGGGTCTCAGTTGCAGCATCTGGGATCTTTCACGGTGGTGCAGCGTTCAGGCTGTCGTTGTGGTTCTCGGACTTAGTTGATCCACAGCATGCAAGATCTTAGTTCCCTGACAGTGATCGAACCTTCGTCCCTTGCATTGCAAAGCACATTCTAAACCACTGGACCACCAGGGAAGTTCCTAATTAGACTTTTTTCAGCCGGTTTGGGAGGCTCACCACACAACAAAACTAGCAAATCAGACTCACGCTTGCAAGCCCAGTATTGACCAGAAATCCCTCCTTTTCTATTAAAAATTCAAAGTAATTTCTGGTTGTCACATGCGTTCTTCCCCCTCTTGTCTGTGAACCCCTCCCCTACTTGGAAGGAGTGCAGACTTGAGGCTCCACAGGCTCTTCTAAAAGGAAGAGAGCTCACGTAAGAACTCATAAAAAAATCACCTCTGTTTTCTTTATTCTTCTGATTTGATCCCTTTGCTCCACGTCCTTCGGCCTCCTCCCCTGCGCAGAATTTGACCCAAGGAAGAACTGAGAATTGACTGGCGGCTCCATCAGTACCTGCTTATTGCATCGAGGAAGGTCATGGCCCAGGCTTGCTTTCTCCAGAGGGGCTGGGAAGCTTGTGGAACCTGCTGGGAGCACTGGGAGCGGCCAGCAGAACCTGGATGGGGGCCTATGCCCACCACTGGCCACAAGACATGCAGCCCCGAAGGCGGCTTCTGTCTGCTCTTCATCAACAGACAGAGGTGCTTATGTTGGAAGAGAAATACAGGTGATGGTTCCCTTCATTCTCACTCCTGAACTCAGTAAGGTGAGTGATCTGGTTAACGCAGTATAATAACTCTGTAAAGACCATAAGTCAGAAACTCTGTTTTAATTCTGTTTTCACCACTGAAGCCCTGTGGTGGGGAACCTCGCTTTCCCCCCACTTTTTTCAGCTGCAAAATGATGTCCAGATAACGTCCAAATCCTTTCCAGCCCTAAAATCTGTGTGATGCGCTGTGTTTTAATGAGGACAGAGGTGTAGCTTTTTCTCCCAGTGAGGGTTCCCAGGGTGGCTATATACTCTATGCATACATATTCCTTTCTCCAAAGGGAGCCTGTCCGTGTTCATATTTCCCTATTTATAAGGCATGATCTGTCATTTATTGGCCATAACCTTCCATTATACTGGATGCTGTACAAGTGTCCTTGTTAAAATACTGACATGCCAATAAAACTCACTCTCTGTCTCAAACTTAAACAACCAGCACTCACGCTGAGGCCATAAGCTGGCTCTTATTTAAACATACACTTAGGAGAAGAGGTGAAGTATCTTACTTTACATCAGGGTAGAGTCAAGACTCTGCTTCCAGTTAAAGAGTCTTCAGGCAAACAGAGTGTAATGAGGGAGATGGCTCTAGAGGGCAGGACTGACGGGCTGCCTCCAGGAAAGGCAAGGAAGTGACGGGGAATGCCTGGAGCCTGGGTGTGTGTTGTGGCGGGGGGTGGGGGGGGGGGTGGGGGGGGGGGGGGGGGTGGCGGTGATTTCAAAGAGCAAAGCTCTGGCCTCAACTAAAAGGCCAGAGGGGACATCTGGGTTTCACAAACAGGAGCAGAGAAGGGAAGGAAAGGTGTTGATAAGCCAGAGCTCTGGCCTCACACCCTGCATTTATGACATGAGAGGCTGTCCATCCCTACACACAACTTTGGGATCAGAACTAAGAAGGTGAACATTGGCTTCATATTTATTTCGGTCAAGTCGAGGGGCTATGTTTGGGCTTCCCAGTACTTAGATCAGTAACTTAGTCGTGTCCAACTCTTTGCGACCCCATGAACCGCAGCACGCCAGGCCTCCCTATCCATCACCAGCTCTCGGAGGTCACTCAGACTCACATTCATTGAGTCAGTGATGCCATCCAGCCATCTCATCCTCTGTCGTCCCCTTCTCCTCCTGCCCCCAATCCCTCCCAGCATCAGAGTCTTCTCCAATGAGTCAACTCTTCGCATGAGGTGGCCAAAATACTGGAGTTTCAGCTTTAGCATCATTCCTTCTAAAGAAATTCCAGGATTGATCTCCTTCAGAATGGACTGGTTGGATCTTCTTGCAGTCCAAGGGACTCTCAAGAGTCTTCTCCAACACCACAGTTCAAAAGCATCAATACTTCGGCGCTCAGCCTTCTTCACAGTCCAACTCTCACATCCATACATGACCACAGGAAAGACCATAGCCTTGACTAGGCGAACCTTTGTTGGTAAAGTAATGTCTCTGCTTTTGAATATGCTATCTAGGTTGGTCATAACTTTCCTTCCAAGGAGTAAGCGTCTTTTAATTTCATGGCTGCAGTCACCATCTGCAGTGATTTTGGAGCCCAGAAAAACAAAGTCTGACACTATTTCCACTGTTTCCCCATCTATTTCCCATGTAGTGATGGGACCAGATGCCATGATCTTCGTTTTCTGAATGTTGAGCTTTAAGCCAACCTTTTCACTCTCCACTTTCACTTTCATCAAGAGGCTTTTTAGCCCCTCTTCACTTTCTGCCATAAGAGTGGTGTCATCTGCATGTCTGAGGTGATTGATATTTCTCCCAGCAATCTTGATTCCAACTTGTGTTTCTTCCAGTCCAGCATTTCTCATGATGTACTCTGCATATAAGTTAAATAAACATGGTGACAATATGCAGCCTTGACGTACTCCTTTTCCTATTTGGAACCAGTCTGTTGTTCCATGTCCAGTTCTAACTGTTGCTTCCTGACCTGCATACAGATTTCTTAAGAGGCAGATCAGGTGGTCTGGAATTCCCATCTCTTTCAGAATTTTCCATAGTTTATTGTGATCCACACAGTCAAAGGCTTTGGCATAGTCAATCAAGCAGAAATAGATGTTTTTCTGGAACTCTCTTGCTTTTTCCATGATCCAGTGGATGTTGGCAATTTGATCTCTGGTTCCTCTGCCTTTTCTAAAACCAGCTTGAACATCAGGAAGTTCACGGTTCACATATTGCTGAAGCCTGGCTTGGAGAATTTTGAGCATTACTTTACTAGCGTGTGAGATGAGTGCAATTGTGCGGTAGTTTGAGCATTCTTTGGCATTGCCTTTCTTTGGGATTGGGATGAAAACTGACCTTTTCCAATCTTGTGGCCACTGCTGAGTTTTCCAAATTTGCTGGCATATTGAGTGCAGCACTTTCACAGCATCATCTTTCAGGATTTGGAATAGCTCCACTGGAATTCCATCACCTCCACTAGCTTTGTTCGTAGTGATGCTTTCTAAGGCCCATTTGACTTCACATTCCAGGATGTCTGGCTCTAGGTCAGTGATCACATCATCATGATTATCTGGGTCGTGAAGCTCTTTTTTGTACAGTTCTTCTGTGTATTCTTGCCACCTCTTCTTAATATCTTCTGCTTCTGTTAGGTCCACACCATCTCTGTCCTTTATCGTGCCCATCTTTGCATGAAATGTTCCTTTGGTATCTCTGATTTTCTTGAATAGATCCCTAGTCTTTCCCATTCTGTTGTTTTCCTCTATTTCTTTGCATTGATCACTGAAGAAGGCTTTCTCATCTCTTCTTGCTATTCTTTGGAACTCTGCATTCAGATGTTTATATCTTTCCTTTTCTCCTTTGCTTTTCGCTTCTCTTCTTTTCACAGCTATTTGTAAGGCCTCCCCAGACAGCCATTTTGCTTTTTTGCATTTCTTTTCCATGGGGATGGTCTTGATCCCTGTCTCCTGTACAATGTCATGAACCTCATTCCATAGTTCATCAGGCACTCTATCTATCAGATCTAGGCCCTTAAATCTATTTCTCACTTCCACTGTATAATCATAAGGGATTTGATTTAGGTCATACCTGAATGGTCTAGTAGTTTTCCCTACTTTCTTCAATTTACTCTGCATATAAGTTAAATAAACAGGGTGACAATATACAACCTTGACATACTCCTTTTCCTATTTGGAACCCGTCTGTTGTTCCATGACCAGTTTTAACTGTTGCTTCCTGACCTGCATACAGATTTCTCAAGAGGCAGATCAGGTGGTCTGGTATTCCCATCTCTCTCAGAATTTTCCACAGTTTATTGTGATCTACACAGTCAAAGGCTTTGGCATAGTCAATAAAGCAGAAATAGATGTTTTTCTGGAACTCTCTTGCTTTTTCAATGATCCAGCGGATGTTGGCAATTTGATTCTCTGGTTCCTCTGCCTTTTCTAAATCCAGCTTGAACATCAGGAAGTTCCCAGTACTCAGTGGTAGAGAACTGCCTGCCAGTTCAGGAGACACAAGAGATGAGGGTTGGATCCCTGAGTGGGGAAGATCCCCTAGAGGAGGAAACGGCAACCCACTCCAGTGTTCTTGCCTGGAGAATTCCATGGACAGAGGAGCCTGGCAGGCTGCAGTCCTTGGGGTCACAAGAGTCAGATGTGACTTGGCAACTGAGCACACACACCACACAGGGCCTGTAGTATAACTCCTCAAAATCTCCCCTATCAGCTTCCCACACATTTTAGTGGTGCCATCTTTGGCCACATCAGGACCTCCTAGTATGCTTTGGGGAAATGTGGTCTGTGCTCCATCTCAATCTCAACAGAATAACTCCTGGGGAGTGGGGGACAAAGGGGCAAACTTTAAACCTCCCTCCGGTTATTGTAAGCTGTGCCTAAGAACGACTTCTGGGATCACCAGCAGTAACCCTTTATAAAACTAAAATGAAATTGTGTACTTTTTGAAAAGATGGCACAAAAGACAGAAGTTAGGAAATACTTGATTCTGAATCTAGTCCAAGCAGGAGATGAGACGTTGGTTTCATTTGTACTAGGAGACCTAGTCCAAGCTCCCTGGGAAGATCTGAGGATACCGGGATGCTCGTAAGGGCTTTTAACAGAACTTCAAGAGCAAGACAGCTGCTGATATAGCTCATAGGTGTCCCTGACTTGCCAGTGGCCAGCAGGGTGAGGCTCAGCACCCTGGCAAGGTGTGGTGGCCCAGACCTCACTCGACAGGCACATTAAGGCGGGCAACCCTCCCATAGCACATCCTGGATCACTGGGTGGGGAGATGTTTCCCACCAGGAGCGTGGCCCGAAGGCAGACAGAAGAAGTGATGAGAGCCTCATAGTTAAGTCATAGAGTCACTGATGGGGATCAGTCCTGGCAACAAGTTCATGATTTCAGGGAGGCAGAAACATACAAGGCAGTGCTGCCGCCAATGGGGCCAGCTGTCTGCTCTCTGCATGTCGGGCTGCACCATGACCAGCATGGTACCCAGCAAGTGCTCATTAAATGCCTCTGGGGACTGTGTTAAACTGACTTTGTAGTTCTTCAACTGCTTCACCACGGAGTGTTAGGGTTCCCTCTGAGCCGGCGCCAGCAGCTAGCCAGGTTAAATGACACTCCAGCCAGAAACACCAGACAGGCCATTCAGTTAATAAGCAGTGGGAACCAAACCCAACCAGAAATTCTGCCCTGATAGGATCCTTAGAATAGCTCTCAAATAGCTACTGGGGAGGCCTGACTTCCGCCCCCAGGTTCTACCTTTCCAGTATCTTCAGAGGTCCGGAGAGGCTAGAAATGGGAAGGTTTCATTTTTGAAAGGAGCAAGTCAGGTAGGCTGTGTAGACAGGTCTACACTCGCTGTTTACCCCATCTCTCCCTGACACCTGTGACCAGGTTGGGGCAGGGTGTGGTCACGACAGCAGGCTCCTTGCTCCACACATTCTGAAGGGTCCTCTGAATGCAAAATGCCATCGGGCGAGTCCACTCTGCCTCCAATGAGCTGTCCTCCCAGATTTCCTTCTCTGGCCGCGGCTCCTCCCCCCGGGCGCCACCCAGACCTGTGCTGTCCCCGCGCGCAGTTCAGCGCCGCCTTCACCCTCTTGCCTCTCTTGCCTTCTCCCCTTCTCCGCACTTCTTTAATTTTTCTCTCCCCCCAAACCCCCGGACCGACTGTCTCCAGTCTCCATCTTCCCAGCCTTTCTCCTCCGGGTCCTGGCCTCCTGCGAAGCCACACCCTTGCGGACCACCAGCGCCCGGGAGAAGTTTGATAATTGACTTAAGGTCAACAAAAGAAAAAAGTGAGCTCGGAGACGCTGGAGCACAGGCTCCTCCGGCGGAGCTGAGAAGGGCTCCCGGCCCCGGGCCCCATCCTGCTGGGACGCCCGGCCGGACCCCGCCCGGCCCGCGGGGAGCACCGAGGGACTCGCGGGCGGCCGCAGGTGCGGGCGGGCTTGGGGGCTGGCAGCGGGCCGGGGTGGGGAGGCCCTCGGCCCGCGTCTCGGCCGCGCGCTCTGTGCAGCCGGCCGCACCCGCCTTGCCCTCGGCGCCCGACGGCCAGGGCGGCCCGGCCCCGCGCGGGCGGGAGGCGGGAGGGGCGGCCAGCGCGGGGGTGTCCCCGCGGGTGGCGGTCCCGCGCTCCTCCGCCCGGCGGGCTCAGCTGCGAGCGGCCCGGTGTCCGGTGTCGGGTGTCCGGTGTCGCCGCGCAGGCAGGAGAGCGGCGGCGCAGAGAGCGGGCCGGTGGTCGCGGTGAGGGGCGCGCGGGGCCGCGGGGCGCGCGGGCAGCTCCGGGACGCGTCCCTGGGGGAGCGCCCCGGGCTGCCGGGGAGGGAGCGCCTGGGGGTCGCGAGCGGGGAAGGCGGCTCGCCAGACGCGCGCACCCCGGACGCCCAGGGCAGTCCCCGATCCCGTGGGCGCGGGGTGCGCTGCGGAGCCGCGCGGGGCCGCGGTGGGCGCGCCGCCCCCGGAAGGCGGGCGCAGATGGTGGCCGCAGGCGGCCGCGCGGTGACCTTCCCCCGCCCTAGGGTTCGCAAGGGCGCCCTTGGGTTGGCGCCCGGGGCACCGGGGAGTCACTGCAGGTTCGCTCAGAGTGTCTTTCTCTCTCCAAGACTAACAGGAAAGAGGCGACAGAGTGCCTTTCTTTCTAAACTTAAAGAGTCCGCTCAACCCTAAAAGCTTTGTTGGATGCCTGCTTAAGAGAAACAACGACTTGGATACAAGTTTTTTAGTTGTTTTTTTTTTTTTTTCAGTGAAGAAGTAAGTGGAATCAATGCAGGCGTAGATCTGGCATGAGTGAAATTTCTAGATAAACCTGTGTGCAATGATTTCAAATTTCTGAAGAGTGGTACATTATCTTTACAGAATTTACCAAATTGATGTCGCCCCACCAATTCATTTTATTCTCAAAGAGAACCTTTGTGCGGGTAGATTAATAACGCAAAGTTGAATGAGATAACTGAAAGTCTGAAAACAGCTAGCTGTTTGAAAAGAATTATAATTCAAATGATATTCTTACCATTAAAGTTATAATGTCCGTATCACAATTTTTTTTATGATTAATTAGGCTGGGTGTGTTTGTTTGTTTGGTGCTCAGTCCTGTCAGACTCTTTGTGACCCCATGGACTGTAGGCCCCTAGGTTTCTCTATCCGGGGAATTTTCTAGACTAAGATACTAGAGTGCTTTGCCATTTCCTTCTCCAGGGGATATTTTGGACCCAGGGATGAACCCAGCTCTCTTGCATTTCCTGCATTGGCAGGCAGATTCTTTACCACTGCACCACCCTTTTGGGTAAGGTCTCAGCGTTATTAAAAATACAAAAAGTCCTCTAAAAAAAAAAATCATTGTTTAGAGGACAGTGGCCCTAAACCCCAGTAAAGTATGAGCAAGTATGAGAGCCAGGCCACACCTATGGAAGTCCTGGAAGACAACTGTGACCCATTAGGAGTTTATCTTTGCAAAAAGTAGCAGACGTGGACGTGTTGCTTGTCATTTTTGTCTTTTAAGAAAAGTATTGCACAGGAAGAAACTGAATTAGCCCAGCTTTCCTTTTTACTGGATATTGAATGGGGGGAGCCCGCTGCCCTCGGTGCGCCAGACTCAGTCTCAGCACTGATTGTCAGGGGGTAAAATAGGGGAAATCCTGGCCAGTTGATTTCCTCCTTTCTGCTTCCTCCACCCTGGCTCCACTTGCCTCCGTAAGTCCCTGCTGGATGGTGTGGCACAGACCTCAGGTTACAGAGTCACAGTTCAGCCTCCTTTCACGGTGAGGAAAGCCAGCAAGGGTACGTGAAGTGACACCAAGCCCGGCAAAAGCAGGGCTGGCCTCCAGGGCCCGCCGGCGCTGTGTTTGAGGTTGCTACCGGTGGGCCGCAGCCTCAGCCTGGCATGCAGTGCTTGTATTTCAGCAGCCTCGCCCTGCAAGATTCTTGTCAGCTAGATCCCCAAGTTTTCTTTGAGGATAGGGGGAAGCCAGTGTCTTTCCCTGAAGGTCCACTAATTACCTTTAATGCAAAAAAAAAAAAAAAAAAGTATGTTTGGGGGAAACCGCACAAGATTGAAGCTGTGCGAGCTTGGACCTGTCTTCCCCGCGGCACAGAGCTGCCCTTTCCCCTGGTCTGTCTCCGCTGCTGGTCTGTTCCCCAGGGGCTGTGGACGGAGCTGCAAGTGGATGCTGTGTAGACTGAGTGCTCTGTGTGAACGCCATGAGCCCCACATGTCGGTCACTTCCTGCTGTCCTTCCAGGGGTGGAGGCTTTTCCGTACCTGCCCTCCCCTAAGGCCACCTGCACTTGAAGAGATGAGGCTTCTGCCCCCCGAGAGGGTCAACCCTGCCTCACGCACTATGGGTTCAGCGTTTCTGCTGCTGCCAGAACTTGCTTCTGAAACATCACCTGCGGTTCCCCATCCTGGTGGTGCTCTGATTCTGAAAGGTGAAAGTTGAAGTCGCTCAGTCGTGTCTGACTCTTTGCGACCCCATGGATTATACAGTCCATGGAATTCTCCAGACCAGAATACTGGAGTGGGTAGCCTTTCGCTTCTCCAGGGGATCTTCCCAACTCAGGGATCAAACCCAGGTCTCCCCCATTGCAGGCAGAGTCTTTACCAGCTGAGCCAAAAAGGAAGCCCAAGAATACTGGAGTGGGTAGCCTATCCCTTCTTCAGGGGATCTTCCCGACCCAGGAATTGAGCCGAGGTCTGCATTGCAGGAGGAGTCTTTACCAGTTGAGCTACCAGGGAAGCCTGATTCTGGGCTCCCAACAAATTCCGCGCCTCTGACTTGGCGCCAGACAGCCGGGCATCCCCCCCACACACACACCACCCCCCCCCCCCCCATCGTCTTGTAGGAAATGGGGATGCTGAGGGGCTGAACTCCAAGGTTGGAATGAAGATTCGTTAGTTACTGCCTTCGCTGCTCACGGTCATGGCCGCAGCCGGGGTCAGCGTCCGAGACCAGGAGTGTGACAGGTGGAGAGGGGAGAGTGGATTCAGCCCTTTCAGGGTTTTCCTGTTTAGGCGCTGCCTGCCCTGTCCCTGTTGCTGGGAGTCACCCAATTCCAGACCGGGGAATAGAGTGGAAGCCTCCAGCTTCCCTGGGCACCTCCTCTCTCCTGTGCTTTATTTCTGCGAAAGTCAATGCCTGGTCAAGAAACGTCCCGGCGTAAGGACCTTTACCAGAATGTCATATATAGATAGCTTTTATGATGCTGAGGTATGTTCCTTCGGAATGTCAAGGACTCATTCACTCTGGCTTCTTAGCACTTGGTCTCCAGCACTGGAGTCCAGTGAGCTGAGGACGTACCTTCTTCCTGCCGTTCTGACACCTGCAGACAAGAGCTCAGCCTCTGGAAACCCCCTTGAGTGTAGATTTAGTTGAGCCCCTCTCCTGGAGACCCCAGAGTCAGGAAGGCATCACAGGACATCAGTGGTGTGGCCGTTAGAGCCTTTGAGGGTCGCCTCAAAGCAAAATACAAAGCTAACCAGGAAGCCTGGGGTGGGCGTGGCTGACGGTGTTGGAGTCAGACGGTGCCTTTAATTCTTTTAAAAATTTCTCTTAACACTGTGTTCCATTTGAGCCCCGGGTAGTTGAATGTTACAGCTGGCAGGATGCAGATGGCGGGGGTCGTGGTAGCCTCAGTAAAGGTCCCTGCTACACCAGGGCGCGATAATGAATGGAACTACATGTCGTAGGTACTCAGAGCCCCCTGGGACCCTGGCTGTTGGGCTGTTGCTCATGCTTCTCTGAAAAAGCTGGTGTAAATGGAGAAATAGCTGCGCAAGGAGGCGGGGCAGGAGCGAGGCTGCAGGAGCCTCCCGGGCGTGAGAGGAGTGCGGCAGCCTGCCTGGGGGTGACTGGGAGATGGGCCAGGGGCGACCGAGTGACGGGCCTGGACTGACCGGGAGACGGGCCAGGGTGACCGGCCATGGGCCTGGGAGGCCCCCTGTGTGGCTGAGTGACTGGTCTGAAGCTTAAGAGCCTTTGAACTTAGTTTGGAGAAAGAAGATATTTGTGAGAGCGTGGCCAGATGGTGGGATTGTTAGTCCGTTTCTTAGAACATAGGTGATCCTGAAGAGTTGAAATAAATAAGCTTTTTGTGCATATCTTATTATATTGGAACAAAATAAGCACCTTTACTTTTCCCCCAGAATGGAAATATGTACATAATTTTTTTCTAATGACAAAATATGAAGGTTTGCTTTATTTTTTGAAAATAGACCAAATGGAAACGTGTGAAGTAGAACACATCTGCTGAGGAGTAGGTACCCCTGTGAAGTCACCTGTGTCCTCAGGCCCAAGGCTCCTCCATCTGAGAAACTGTCTTACAGAGCGAGGACCCTTTGTGATGAGCCTGGTCACCTCTTCAGTTCAGTTCAGTTGCTCAGTCCTGTCTGACTCTTTGCGACCCCATCGACTGCAGCATGCCAGGCCTCCCTGTTCATCACCAACTCCTGGAGCTTGCTCAAACTCAATTCCATTGGGTCGGTGATGCCATCTAACCATCTCATCCTCTGTCGTCCCCTTCTCCTCCTGCCTTCAATCTTTCCCAGCATCAGGGTCTTTTGCAAGGAGTCAGTTATTCGTATCAGGTGGCCAAAGTACTGGAGTTTCAGCTTCAACATCAGTCCTTCCAATGAACACCCAGGACTGATCACCTTTAGGATGGACTGGTTGGATCTCCTTGCAGTCCAAGGGGCTCTCAAGAGTCTCCTCCAGCACCACAGGTCAAAAGCCTCAATTCTTTAGCGCTCATCTTTCTTTAGAGTCCAACTCTCACATCCTTACATGACCACTGGAAAAACCATAGCCTTGACTAGATGGACCTTTGTTGGCAAAGTAATGTCTCTGCTCTTTAATATGTTGTCTAGCTTGGTCATAGCTTTTCTTCCAAGGAGCAAGTGTCTTTTAATTTCACGGCTCCCCCAGTTTATCTGGTCTGTAAATTTAGACCCTGTGAAATTAGGGTATCTGGAAGAGGCACGCCTAGACCCTGGTGCCCTTCCAAAATGCACGTGAGTGCCCTCTTCTGCTCTGCATGGCTTCCGTGGTTCTAGTGAGTTGTCTGAACACTGAACTGTCCTTCTGTGAAGATGACAGCACATAATGGTGTGTATTAACTGCCACTTTTAAGGGAAAATGGGAAAATTGCATTATGGTCTAATTTTTGTTTCTTCTTTATTTCTTCCTTAAGCCCGGCTTGAGTTTGGGTGGGTAATTCTCTGAAATCTCAAGAACAGTGTTTTCTTTTGAAGTACGTTGTTTGGAGAGAGGCTTTTAATTTCATCCCTGCCTTTGTCTCTTTAACTGTTTTTAGCTGTGGACGTGGTGGTTTGTTGAGCTCGGAGGTAATCGCATGTTTGCTTAGTTGGGAGAAGGCCAAGCCTCTGTTAATTTTTTGTTTCCCTGAGAGTGACCGGTAAAAAGTTAGGGTTTATTTTTTTTTATTTTTTGTTAAAGTATCTTTGGAAATTACAGGATATAGGTTACACAAAGCTCTTAACAAAGCTTGCCTGAAATAAAAGCGGATCTGTGTTTCCGCCAAGCATACTCCTAAGCCTGTCCTGGCCTTTGTACCTTTTAACACGGTTGCATCTTGGCTGTTGCTCTTTGCAGGTTCATGAGTGGCATTTTGGACAGGAGGCCTGGTGTGGGAACCCAGAGCCAGTTCACTGAACCGCCGTCATCCCAGCCCCACGAGCGTCTGGGAAGGTCTGTGGGTGGCCCCCGTGCCATCCCAGGGGAGGCAGCCCTGAAAGCTGTTCTCAAGAACTTTTGCCCCAGGTGTAAAAGACTCCAGCCCTGCAAAGATGCTGAAACAGATCCTGTCGGAGATGTACATAGATCCTGATCTGCTGGCAGAGCTGAACGAGGAACAGAAACAGATCCTGTTCTTCAAGATGAGGGAGGAGCAGGTCCGCCGCTGGAGAGAAAGAGAAGCAGCGATGGAAAAACAGGAGTCCTTGCCAGTGAAACCCAGACCAAAGAAAGGTAAGCGGAGCTCGCTTCTCCCGGGAGTCCACGCGGCGGGCTGCCTCCCTGCTCATTTTCATGTTTCACACTGGTCAGCAGCTAGCTGCGTTTGAGGTCCGGTTTGGCAGGCAGGCCCTCAGTGTTACTGAGCTTTTCATGGTGCAGTTGATCAACCTGAAGTGCGTGCGCGTATGCGCGCGTGCGCACGCACACACACACGTGCGGCCATACTCTGGAGTGGTGAGGCTGAGAGCAGATGTCTTTCTTGAAACCGGACTGACCTTAAGCTGCAGTAAAAAGTCATGTGGAGCTGAACTCAAGGGGCATGCAGGAAGGGTCCACCTCCTCTTATCCCAGATACCTGGTATTCTGTTGTGCTGGGCTTAGTCGCTCAGTCATGTACTATTTGCGACCCCGTGGACTGTAGCCCGCCAGGCTCCTCTGTCCATGGAATTCTCCAGGCAAGAATACTGGAGTGAGTAGCGTATCCCTTCTCCAGGGGATCTTCCCGACCCAGGAATCCAACCAGGGTCTCCTGCATTGCAGGCAGATTCTTTACCAACTGAGCTACCAGGGAAGCTGCTGGTACTCTGCTACCAGCATGCAAAGTCTTTATGGCTGCATCTCTCTAGAAATGCTGTTTCCATTCCGTAGACTCTGAGAGATGTTTCTTTGAGTCTTATGTTTTTAGGGACATTCACTTTCAAGATGCAAATACTACTAAAAGGAAAAAAAGTCATAATGCTCATTTTTAGTGTGAGTTCACCTTTCAAATGTACTACCTCTTCCTGACCCAAGGAATCCCTGGTAGCTTGGCCACGTTTTTGGGACCATGGATGAGGAGGAATTCTTTGTATATCAGGGTTAAAGCATACACATACAGAGACATGGGAAAGCGTGCATTAGTGCACACACACACCCGTCCACACACTTTTTGTTATGGACAAATACCTATATTGTTGGAAAAAAACAATCTTCAAAGTCACTTACAGAGAGGCATTCAAAGATCAATTTCTCTTCATTTTTCATTAAGCCAGGAAAAATAAATTTGATAAAACCATTCAGGGTTTCAAAGACTGAGAAAATTAATCTCCCTTGTTTGCACAGACTCAAAAGGGAAGTCAGTTTAGTGACCTTTTCCTTGCACTGTCTTTTATTAAAACCTTTTTCCAATTAAGGTTTTATAGTGATATGGAAGTAAATATGACTAGTTCATTTATTATTATTATTATTATTATCACCAATAGCAGCTATTTATTAAACCCCTGTTTTGTCAGACACCATGCAAAGCACTTTTACATACATGACATATATTACATGTCATCTTCACGATATTTCTCCAAAACAGGTATCAGTCGTCCTGTTTTACACATGGAGAAGTGCAGTAAGGCATGCAGGGTCACAGCCCAGTTGGTACCCAAGTCCACTGGATTTCACAGGACTCTGCACTCTCCAGGGACATCCTTGGTTTTCCTTCTAGCAGTAACATGTCCAAACTGAAGCATGAGCCTATATCTTTCCGATCTGGCTTCTCCATTTCCTTGCATCCTTTGGTCTGAGTTAACCAAGTATAACGGGGCCTCCTGGCACCGTATTAGTTGTGAACATGACACGCAGACGTGGTGGGTGACTGTGTAGACTGGGGCCGCAGAAGGGCTCTGTCCCCTGGAATCAGTGGCCTGGAGCTCTTTGAGAGACTTCGGGTTTCTCACTTTTGCTGAGTTGGTCTCCTCCTGGTGATGTAAGATGTTCTTTGCGCAAATTCTTCCTTTGCAGGTTGTAGACTTTTCCCTTTCGTCTCTTTAAATGTATCAAGCTCCTCCTTCCTGTCCTTCAGAAAAATCAGCTGCTAGCCTTATGGGACTTCCCTTGTATGTTATTTGTTGCTTCTCTCGTGCTGCGTGTCTGACTCTTTGTGACCTCATGGACTGTAGCTCACCAGGCTCCTCTGTCCTTGGGATTCTCCAGGCAAGAATACTGGACTGGGTTGCCATTTCCTTCTCCAGGGGATCTATCCAACCCAGGGATCAAACTCCATCTCTCTTGCGTCTCCTGCATTGGCAAGTGGATCCTTTAACACTGTTACCACGTGGGAAGCTTTTCCTTTGCTGCTTTTAATATTCTCTATCTCTAATTTTTGTGATTTTAATTACAGTGACTCTTGGTATGTTCCTCTTTGGGTTCATCCTGTATAGCAGTGGTCCACAGCCTCTTTGGAAGCAGGGACTGGTTGTGGGGAAGACAGTTTTTCTGCGGATAGGGCTGGGGAGGGGTGGTAATGTGAGTGATGGGGAGTCACTACAGCCTGGAGCTTGGCGACTCCTGCTGTCTGGAACTGTGTGCATTTCCTGGGCTGGAGCAACTGCTTCCTTTCCCAGGCCAAGGGAGTTTTCAGTTATTATGTCTGCACATATTTTCTCAGGCTGCTTCTCTGTCTCTTTTCCTTCTGGGTGCCTATAATGCTAATATTAGTGCCTTGATGTTGTCCCCAACGTCTCTTGACCTGTCCTCATTTCTTTTCATCCTTTTTTCTGCTCAGCAGCAGTGATTTCCACTCCTCCATCTTCCAGCTCACTGATCCACTCTTCTGTATCATTTGGTCTACTATTGATTCCTTCTGGTGTATTTTTCATTTTAGTTACTGTATTCTCCTTCTCTGTGTGTTCTTTATATTTTCTAACTCTTTGTTTAAAAATTCCAACTTCTTGCTCTGTGCATACCTGCTGTCCTCCTGAGTTCTTTCATCATCTTTACAAGCACTGCCCTGAGCTCTTTCTTGGGTAGAAAGCTTATGTCCACTTCTTTTAGTTCTTCTGGGGTTTTATCATCTTTCTTCATCTGGAACATGTTCCTTTGCTGCCTCGTTTGTCTTTTTTTTTTTTTCTAAATAGTTATTTGTATTTTTACAAGTAGCTGGTCTGGAGACCGGTGCTGGCTTCCTGGAGGGAAGGGCCAGTGTCTGCCTGCTGGTGTGTGGAGTTGGGTCTTGGCCCTCTGGTGGGCAAGGCAAAGTCCAGAGGCGTGTCTAGAGTCAGCTGTGGGCTCAGGAAGTCCTTGGGGCCTGCTCATGGCCAGGGCTGCGTTCCTACCCAGTTAGTTGTTTGGCCTGAGACCTCTCAGCACGGTTGCCTGCAGGCTGTTGGGTGGCCCGGGTCTTGGCGCTAATGAGCTAAGATGGAAGCTGCCAGCAGCTGTGTCCTCATGACAGAAGGTCCCCAAATATGTGTGCCTCCAGGGTTCATGGCCCCAGGGCGACATGTAGCCATCCCCGCCTCCCTGGGAGATGCTCCAAAACCCACAGATAGGTCTTGCCCAGACTCCTATCAAATGACTGCTTTTGACCCTGGGTCCTGGTGTGTGTGAGACTTTGTGTGCGCCCTTTAAGAGTGAAGTCTTTATTTCCCCCACTCCTGTGGGACTCCCCAAATTAAACCCCGCTGGCTTTCAAAAGCCAAATGTTCTGAGGGTCATCTTCCCAGATGAGTAGGACCCCTGGGCTGGGGAGCCTGACCTGGGGCTCAGAACTCTCACTCCGGTGGGAGAAGCTCCAGTCTGTGGGTCGTCCACCTTGGGGTATCTGTCTCACTGTGGTGTCTATCTTATTGTGGTTCCTTTTCTATGTTTTTGCTTGGAGGAGATCTTTTCTTGTAGGTTCTGGTCTTTTTCATGGATGGTTTTTCTGCAGATAGTTGCAATTTTGGTGTTCTCATGAGAGGAGTTGAGCTCAGGACCTTTCTGCTCCATCATCTTGCCCAGGCTCCTGTAGATTTTTTAATAGGATGGCTAGAAAATGTATAATTACAGGCAGCGCTCCCATCGGACAGCACTGCGCTAGACTGTAAACGCAGCCCCAACTGATTGAGCTGCTGCAGTGTCAGACCCCGAACTCTGTGCTTAAGTCTATTATCTCATGAAATCATCACAGCCAAGCCTGGAGCTGAGTTACTTTCACTTTTCGCAGGTGAGGAAAGGGAGACGGAGGGACCTTAACTGACTTGCCCAGGGCAGCAGCTGGTCAGTGACCCTGAGTCTGACTCTCCCATAGCTGGCACTGTTAACAAACGTTGCCCCCTTGTTCAGCCAACCTGATGCATCGAGCTTACCTGGAGTTTGGTAACAGTTGCTGTTGTCTGCGGGTGCCCTGCGCACGTCTGAATGCGTGCTTGTGTGGGTGTCCTCCCATGGAGCCTTTATTCCGTAAGTTTTTTTTTTCTGGTCATGCACACAGAGGAGGCCTTTACTTGGTAGAGGCTGCCCAGCAATAGACACCTCTCTAGCTGGTGGGAACTTCCCGCAAGAAGCCAGGCTTTGGCCACTATGAGCAGTGACTGAGACGCTCCAAGTGCTCCCTTGGAACAGGCTTGGGCTTGTGAGATTTCACTTGTGGACTCTCCGACGAGCTCCTTTATGCAGAGCCTTCCCTTTTCAATGAAATGATGACAGAGCCCTGGTGTGAGCCATCTGCTGTGTCTGCTTCCCTCCCTTCCCTCCCTGACCCAGCACAGTGACCTCCGTTGCTGGGTTCAGTTCTCAGCTCAGTTGATTTCTCAGCCGGGTCTCACCCTGTGAGTTGCCTCTCAGAGTCTCTTCGCGTCGTGGCCCCTTGCTGTCTCCATGACTGTTGCCTTTTACATCTCTGCCTGACCCTGAATTCCTGTGTTCCCCAGGGGAGCCTCGCTCTGCCCTGGAAGTTGGTAAGCTTCAGGTGGGACTGAGGGTCCCTTAGACTCCGTGGAAAACTTACTGAAAGCTTGGACCAGGAAAATCCGTACAGAGGACATTTGCTGCAGAGTTTCCCAATGTTGACGGATTCCCTGAGCCTCACTCACAGACTCCCCGACTAGGTTAAGGTCAGGGTCTCTGTACTCCCTCCCTGGGGCACCTTTTCTTCTCTTTATGGAATCTCACACCTGTATTTCGAAACCAGACCTCTTATCTGAGCATTGGTCCCATATCAGTTGCCCAACGAGCATCTCCGCTCAGAAGACCCTTGGGCCCTTGATGCAAAACCAGGTTCTTCAGCATCATCCCAGCTCTCTCCCCTCCGCCCCCCAGGCCTGCTCCTGCCTCTCAGGCTCCACCATGATCTGCAGCCTGCTTTCCCTTGAGTCACCAAAGCCAGAAGCCTGGGAGTCCCCTGGTTACTCCTGTCTCAGCACACTCCATTGCTCCGTCCCACGGAGGTTCCCCCTGCCACCCTGGCACTACGCCAGGCCCTTGTGTTGATGTCACGTCATTTAACCTTTGTAAGAATCCAGGGAGGTGAACGTTGCCTGCTGCCTGATTCTTACAGATAAGGAAACAGACTTGGAGAAAGTGACGTGGGCGGGTCACCGATGGAGTCCGGGTTTGAACGTCCGATCTGAGTCTGCTCTGAGCCGCTGGTCCCAGCCCGCTCTGGGCTCACTCTGGGCTGGATAGTGTGACGGCCTTGGGTCTCACGTGCGGAATGCTGGACTCAGATGCCCACTTGGATGCCCCCTCTCAGCCCCTGGAGCCGTGGACCAGCCTCCCCCCGAGTGACCCACTCTCTCGTCTGTGCCACCACCTGCTGCCTGGGACGGTGGTGCCCTGTGGATTTTCCAGCTCCCTTTCTGTCCCTTTTGTCTCTAGAATAAATATTTTCAAAGGTTTAAAACACAGACTCGCAGAATTATTACCCGCACTACCTTCAGGGAAGTCCCCATAGGACTGGGCCTTATTGTGCTAAATTGCTTCAGTCGTGTCCCGATTCTTTTGTAGCCCTCAGGCTCCTCTGTCCCTGGGGCTTCTCCAGGCACAAATACTGGAGTGCGTTGCCATGCCCTCCTCCAGGGGATCTTTCTGACCAAGGGGTCAAACCCGCATCTCCTCTGGCTCCTATATTGCAGGCAGATTCTTTACTCCTGAGCTACCAGGGAAGCCCAGGACTGGGCCTTGGTCTTCACTGAAACGTGGGGCTGGCGCTGTCCTGCTCTGCAGGGCCGAGACAGTGACCCCGTACCCAGCTCGCTCAGCAGAGCCCTGCAAACATTCATTTCCTGCCTTTCCTGTTAGTGGGTTTCCTTTTTTTTGCTCTCAAAGGTATTTCAGTTTGGAAAGTGCATCAGAGGTGACTCTAAACACAGGTTTTACTGCCTCACAGTCAGGTAAGGAATTCTGGTTCCATTGCCCCAGCTCTACAATCCCAGACAAGGAGCTTACCCTCCCTGAGCCTCAGTTTCCTCATGGCCGAGTAGGGTTACTAACAGCCTTGGTGATGCTCTACGTATTTCAGGGCAGACCTGGCATGGCATTGATCAGAGGTAACATGGCCATAGCACCCAAATCCCGGAGGCCCTGCCGGCCAGGCATCTGCCCTCTGGTTTCTGGGTCAGAAGTGAGTGACCACGAGGAGCGCCAGAGTGGTGGGCAGTTCCTTGGGCGTTGGGAGTTCAGGAAGCACGTGGACACTGCAGCCCAGGGTCAGTGGAAGGCACCTGTATGCCCAGGAGCAGGGTTTCTGGGTCATACGGTAGCTTTAGTTTTTTAAGGAACCTCCATACTGTTTTCCAGTGTGGTCACACCAACTTTGGTTCCCACCAACAGTGTAGGTGGGTTTCCTTTTCTCCACACCCTCTCACCATTTATTATTTGTAATCTTTTTGATGATGGCTGTTCTGCCCAGTGTGAGCTGATACCTTATTGTAGTTTTGATTTGCATTTCTATAATAATGAAATTATTACTGTATTGTCTGTATTGCCAAATTCAGACTGAAATTGAAGAAAGTAGGGAAAACTACTAGACCATTCAGGTATGACCTAAATCAAATCCCTTATGATTATACAGTGGAAGTGAGAAATAGATTTAAGGGCCTAGATCTGATAGATAGAGTGCCTGATGAACTATGGAATGAGGTTCGTGACATTGTACAGGAGACAGGGATCAAGACCATCCCCATGGAAAAGAAATGCAAAAAAGCAAAATGGCTGTCTGGGGAGGCCTTACAAATAGCTGTGAAAAGAAGAGAAGTGAAAAGCAAAGGAGATAAGGAAAGATATAAACATCTAAATGCAGAGTTCCAAAGAATAGCAAGAAGAGATAAGAAAGCCTTCTTCAGTGATCAATGCAAAGAAATAGAGGAAAACAACAGAATGGGAAAGACTAGGGATCTCTTCAAGAAAATCAGAGATACCAAAGGAACATTTCATGCAAAGATGGGCTCGATAAAGGACAGAAATGGTATGGACCTAACAGAAGCAGAAGATATTAAGAAGAGGTGGCAAGAATACACAGAAGAACTGTACAAAAAAGAGCTTCACGACCCAGATAATCATGATGATGTGATCACTGACCTAGAGCCAGACATCCTGGAATGTGAAGTCAAGTGGGCCTTAGAAAGCATCACTACGAACAAAGCTAGTGGAGGTGATGGAATTCCAGTTGAGCTATTCCAAATCCTGAAAGATGATGCTGTGAAAGTGCTGCACTCAATATGCCAGCAAATTTGGAAAACTCAGCAGTGGCCACAAGATTGGAAAAGGTCAGTTTTCATCCCAGTCCCAAAGAAAGGCAATGCCAAAGAGTGCTCAAACTACTACACAATTGCACTCATCTCACACGCTAGTAAAGTAATGCTCAAAATTCTCCAAGCCAGGCTTCAGCAATATGTGAACCGTGAACTTCCTGATGTTCAAGCTGGTTTTAGAAAAGGCAGAGGAACCAGAGATCAAATTGCCAACATCCGCTGGATCATGGAAAAAGCAAGAGAGTTCCAGAAAAACATCTATTTCTGCTTTATTGACTATGCCAAAGCCTTTGACTGTGTAGATCACAATAAACTATGGAGGATTCTGAAAGAGATGGGAATACCAGACCACCTGATCTGCCTCTTGAGAAATCTGTATGCAGGTCAGGAAGCAACAGTTAGAACTGGTCAAGGAACAACAGACTGGTTCCAAATAGGAAAAGGAGTACGTCAAGGCTGTATATTGTCACCATGTTTATTTAACTTATATGCAGAGTACATCATGAGAAATGCTGGACTGGAAGAAACACAAGTTGGAATCAAGATTGCTGGGAGAAATATCAATAACCTCAGACATGCAGATGATACCACTTTTCTGGCAGAAAGTGAAGAGGGGCTAAAAAGCCTCTTGATGAAAGTGAAAGTGGAGAGTGAAAGGGTTGGCTTAAAGCTCAACATTCAGAAAACGAAGATCATGGCATCTGGTCCCATCACTACATGGGAAATAGATGGAGAAACAGTGGAAACAGTGTCAGAATTTATTTTTCTGGGCTCCAAAATCACTGCAGATGGTGACTGCAGCCATGAAATTAAAAGACGCTTACTCCTCGGAAGGAAAGTTATGACCAACCTAGATAGCATATTCAAAAGCAGAGACATTACTTTGCCAACAAAGGTTCACCTAGTCAAGGCTATGGTCTTTCCTGTGGTCATGTATGGATGTGAGAGCTGGACTGTGAAGAAGGCTGAGCGCCGAAGAATTGATGCTTTTGAACTGTGGTGTTGGAGAAGACTCTTGAGAGTCCCTTGGACTGCAAGATGATCCAACCAGTCCATTCTGAAGGAGATCAATCCTGGAATTTCTTTGGAAGGAATGATGCTAAAGCTGAAACTCCAGTATTTTGGCCACCTCATGCGAAGAGTTGACTCATTGGAGAACACTCTGATGCTGGGAGGGATTGAGGGCAGGAGGAGAAGGGGACGACAGAGGATGAGATGGCTGGATGGCATCACTGACTTGATGGGTTTGAGTCTGAGTGACCTCCAGGAGCTGGTGATGGACAGGGAGGCCTGGCGTGCTGCGGTTCATGGGGTCGCAAAGAGTCGGACACGACTGAGCGACTGATCTGATCTGATCTGATCTACGGCTAAGTGGCAGGGCTAGGGTTTAAAGCAAAGCTGGTCTGACTCTAAAACGCACGCCTTGGACCCAGCAGTGAGTCCGAGGAATATGGTGGATGTGCCATGCTCTAGAGCAGCTGGGTTGCAGGGAGATTCTTGTTCAGGGGTCTGATGTTGGCTCCGTTACCCTAGAGATAACACAGACAGTGGTCTTCCCATCTCGGGGCCTTGACTTATAAAAAGGGCATGTGCAGAACCCACACTCATCATGATTTAAAACAGACATTCTAGCCACCACCCTGGAAGGGGTTGCTTGCTCAGAGCATGTTGAATGTGCTGTGTTTCATCTGATCTTTAAATACTTGAACAGTGGAAAACTTCCTAACCCACGGCTGAAGATACTTATTCAAACCAGATTCTTGTTTTGCCTGCAGACAACGGCAAATCCGTTCACTGGAAGCTGGGAGCCGACAATGAGGTTTGGGTCTGGGTGATGGGTGAACATCACCTGGACAAACCCTACGACATGATCTGTGATGAGATCCTTGCGGAGAGGGTGACGCTGAAGGCCGAGCAGGAGACGCTGGACCTCAGGTGTGGACCCACGGGGCTGGGAGGGCCCAGCCAGGCCGAGGGGCCGCGGTGCTTCTTGGCTGATAGAGCCTGCGGGGGGCCAGGTGGGCCTCGAGGGCACACGGTGGCATCCAGTTTCTGGAAAGTTCTCCCTTCTACCTTTGGGGGACCCTCTTCACTCACGAGGCCACCACGTCAGCTGTTCTGCATCCCCACTGGGATGTCGTGGACGTGGTTCCCCAGTGACCCTGGGCTTCCCTAATGTTGAGCAAGAGCAGCACAGTCGTGGGAGTAAGTGAGGCTCTGAGACCCCCTCGGGCTTCAGGCTCCCAGGCGGCTGCTGAGGAGAGCAGTCCCTAGGGGGTCTGTCCATGCTGGGTGCTCAGGGACGGTCCGGGAGCCTGCAGTCCGGGAAGAGAAATGAGCGGCCATGCGGGCCATGTGTGTGCTGTGACTTAGGCCAGCCTGGAGGCTCCCATCCTGATCCCAGGGGACAACCTGGAAAGGTAAGTAGTTTTCCAGCTGCAGGAGGTCAGGTGGGAGAAGGCAGGCAGGAGGTCATCAGGACCCCTTGATAGAGTGTATTTGATACATGGGATGATGGTGAATCTTTCTGCGTGTTTGGGGTGCACGTGGGTGATGGCAATGGTGCTCTCTCATGCCTTGAAGGCCAGATTTAGGACTCTGGGTCTCATTCTGTGGACAGCGAGGAGGTCCTGAGTGAGGAAGTGACATAATCACTGCAGACACAGGGAGGTCACGGGTGGCAGACACGGGGCAAGGCATGGGTCGCCTCTGCCGGGTGCTAGGGTGGCTTCTGGGCCCCCTACCCCCGAGTATGGGCAGCCTTGCATAAGAGGAGAAGTAGGAGCAGACAGGGACCTCTGTCCCGTGTCCCAGGGCTGTGACTTCACAGCCATTGGTGGGCACACAGGGAAAAAAGGGGCTCTGTGCTGCTGAGGCCACGAAGGCTGTCTGCTCTGTTCCTGAACAGAAGGAAGGCTGTTCAGCTTCTGATGCGGGAGCCGGGCAGGCCTGGATTCCAGTCCTGGCCGCTGCCAGGCCTTGGATGCCGGATAACGGTTATCCTGAGCCTCTTACAGCAAAGCCAGGGTAATTGCACCCTCCCCCTAGGGCTGCTGTGAGAACTTACAAACATCTTTAAATGCCTCGCAAGGGCTCAGCCTGCCATCAGCGCCGTTCATGTCATTTGAACCTAGACATCCACTTGGGGGAAAGCTGTCTTTACTGCAGGATGTGTTTTGATAATTCCACATTTGTTTCTCCTCAGAAAAGCTCAGCCTGGAGAGCTCAGCAGCAGCTCGAAACCAAAGTCGCCGTCTGACGGGTGGGCGCCCGGTGCCGGGGAGACCGGGAATGTGGGCGAGAAGGTGGCAGAGGCGGGGATGCCGGGCCGAGGCTGCAGGCCGGCTGCAGCCCTCGCAGAGCAGAAAACGCCCGTGAGTCACATCTCTAAACCATGCGGAACTTCACAATGGGGAGACAGAGGTGTTGGGGCCCCAGGGCTTTTCTGGAAAAGGTTCCTCCCGCCTTGAAGCCCTGCGGTTATTCCTTAGGGGGATGGACTCACCTGCTTCCTCACAAATGGCATCAGATCAGATCAGATCAGTCGCTCAGTCATGTCCGACTCTTTGCGACCCCATGAATCGCAGCACGCCAGGCCTCCCTGTCCATCACCAACTCCCGGAGGTCACTCAGACTCACATCCATGGTGTCAGTGAAAGCCCCCTTTTTCATGGGAGAAGGTGTGAGGAGAGAACTCTAAATAGAAAACTGTGCATTGTTAAGACATCCCCAGGGTTATTTTTTTTTCTGTTACATTTTTCTGAAACTGGTCGGCAGGGTCTTTCTCGAAGGGCCAGCTGGTGGATGGCGGAGCTCCTGGTCCCATGGCTTCCGGGACTGGCGTGCGCAGACCACAGCCAACTCCCCTCACCAGGGCGGGCAGGGCTGGGTCTGGCGATTAAGGCTGTGGTTTGCTGGGCCTGGAACACCGGCTCCTCCGGGATCTAGACTGTGTCCTCATGAGTACCCCCTGCTTCACCCCACTGATGGAGTGAAGGGTGGATGGGGCCAGACAGGGAGGGTCTTGTGAGTGACCTGTTGTGCAAGAATGGTTGGCAGTTGCCAATGATTTCTGAGCAAGGGGGCTGACCTGACCCCTTTTGAGGACGAAGCGTCAGGGCCCGTTGGTTTCATAGGGTCTGCCTGGTTTGTGGAACAGCCGTTGGCCTCCACACAGCAAGAGCTCTGTCCTCGGAGCTAGGATGAATTCTCTGAGGTGTCAGGTCGTTTACAAGAGCTCAAAGGCAATTTGCTTCTGGGATTGTGGTTTGGAAGAATAATAAAACTAGATGATGAAGTTATTTCTTCTGCCAGGAACTTAATGACCCGGAGAGCTAGCAGGGGATGTGCAGCGGTCTGGCTCCTGTGAGGGCTCCAGCCCTCTGGTGCTGGGTGTGCTCTTTACTTCTTGGAGCATGTTGAGCGGGGGTGGGGGTGGGGTACATGGAGGAAAAGACCCCAAGATGGATGGATTTACTCATTCAGGGAACAAGTACCATTATGTACCAGGACTGAGATTACACCATAGCAGTAAAAACGGGATCACTGCTGTTGTGGACTTCATAACTGAGGAAGCAAGAGAGATGTCACGTAAAGTGTCATTTCAAGCAGAAGCAGTGGCCCAGAGACCAGGGTGTGTTTCTGTGCTCTTAGCCCGGGGACGTGAACATCACCAGGGCGGGCAGAACGGCTCTGCAGGGGACTCAGAGCTGGAGGTGACCGCACAGGGTGCCTGGGGCTGGAGGTTCCAGCAGAGAGATCGCTGGGCAGGGCTGTGTGGCGGGGCGGCAGGGGGGCGGGGGGCTGGCGTGCAGAGGCAGGGATGGACTGAAGGGTGGGTGGGGCCAGGCGGGGAGGGTCTTGGGGGCGACCTGTTGTGCAAGAACGGTTGCCAGTTGTCAGTGATTTCTGAGCAAGGGGCTGACCTGAGCAGATTTGTTTTCAGAGGAACTGACCATTCTTGCGTCAGAGTAGGTCTTGCATTCTTGCATCAGATCGAGGTCTCTAGCACAGGTTTCCAAGCCTGGACGCCTAGGGGCATGAGGGTGTCATCAGCATAAACAGGAACCAAATGCTGGAGGAGTTGCTGGTTTGTTTGTTTTTTAAATGAAGGATAATTGCTTTACCATCTTGTGCTGGTTTCTGCCATGCGTCAGCATGCATTAGCCAGAAAGACTAGTCTGAGTCTGGTTTAGAAACATCAAGGATTTCTCATGCTCCTTGAGGTAGAGATGTGAGTTGGTTTTATATGTGCACTTAGTTGCTAAGTCGTGTCTGACTCTTTGCAACCCGTGGACTGTAAGCTAATCAGGCTCCTCTGTCCATGGGACTCTCCAAGCAGGAATACTGGAGTGGGTTGCCATTTCTTTCTCCAGTGTATCTTCCCCACCCAGGGATTGAACCCTGATCTCCTGCATTGCAAGCAGATTCTTTACTGTCTGAGCCACCAGGGAAGCTGATTTTATATAAAAGAATAAAATACACACATTTTGATTTAGAGTTTGCAAAGCTTTTTCTTGTGGAATTATTTCATTTTACGACATGAGTATGATTTCTGTGTGCACATGCACATGCCTGAAGAGACTAATCTGCCCCCGAATCTCTGAAAGTCCTCGTTTTCACATATCTGGTTTAACTCCCACTCCCGTCGTAATTTCAATGTACAGATTCGTTGTCTTCTCCAGATCTGCTCCTTGGGAAAGAACTCTGGTGAGAAGCTGAGACAATGCATGTTTTCAAAGTGCAGTCCAGACTTTCGCTGGAAAGATTTCTGTGTTGCAGCCGTAACTTAACCATTGCTGTTCAGTCACTAAGTCATGTCTGACTCTTTGTGATCCCATGAACTGCATCACGCCAGGCTTTCCTGTCCTTCACTGTCTCCCAGAGTTCTTTCAGATTGATGTCCATTGAGTGTGTGTTGCTATTTAACCATCTCATCCTCTGCCACCCTCTTCTCCTTTTGCCTTCAATCTTTCCCAGCATCAGGGTCTTTTCCAATGAGTTGGCTCTTTGCATCAGGTGGCCAAATTATTGGAGCTTCAGCATCAGTCCTTCCAGTGAATATTCAGGGTTGATTTCCTTTAGGATTGACTTATTTGATCTTGCAGTGTAAGGGACTCTCAAGAGTCTTCTTCAGCACCACAATTTGAAAGCATCAGTTCTTTCGTGCTCAGCCTTTTTTGTGGTTCAGCTTTCACATCTGTACATGACTTCTGGAAAAACCATAGCTCTGACAATAGGAACCTTTGTTGGCAAAGTGATGTCCTGCTTTTTAATATACCGTCCAGGTTTCTCATAGCTTTTCTTCTAAGGAACAATCATCTTTTAATTTCATGGCTGCAGTCCCTGTCTGCAGTGACTTTGGAGCCCAAGAAAATATATAAATTTAACCATCAGATCAGATCAGATCAGTCGCTCAGTCGTGTCCGACTCTTTGTGACCCCATGAACTGCAGCACACCGGGCCTCCCTATCCATCACCAGCTCTCGGAGTTCACTCAGACTCACAGCCATCGAGTCAGTGATGCCATCCAGCCATCTCATCCTCTGTCGTCCCCTTCTCCTCCTGCCCCCAATCCCTCCCAGCATCAGAGTCTTCTCCAATGAGTCAACTCTTCGCATGAGGTGGCCAAAGTACTGGAGTTTCAGCTTTAGTATCTGTCAATAAAAGGATATGGTCATGTCTTTAAAATTTCATTGTCTACACAAGGCTTAAAATTTATTATGAAAAGAAAAACTATCAAGCATTTTTATTGAAGTTTGTGATCATAATGCTTATCTGAATAACCATGGAAGGATTTAAAGAACAGTCGATTTTCCAGAATCATAAAAAGCTCCAATCTTTGGCCACCTGGGTGAGAAGAGCTGACTCACTGGAAAATACCCTGATGCTGGGAAAGACTGAAGACAGCAGGAGAAGGGGACGACACAGGATGAGATGGTTGGATGGCATCACCAACTCAATGGACAAGAATCTGAGCAAACTCTGGGAGACAGTGGGGACAGGGAGCCTGGTGTGCTGCAGTCCATGAAGTCACAAAGAGTCGGACACAACTCAGTGACGGAACAACAGGAGAGGACTGGGTCTCTGCGTTCGTACCAGCCGGTGCCTTTTCAGCTCTGCTCTCATTGTCTTATGAAAGTATGGAGGTGGGAGACATGGTGATAGACATATAGTCTGGGGGCCCTTTGAGCCCATGTAGGACTCAGGGCAAATCCCACTGTTAATCCTTCCTTATCCACTCTCTTTGAAAATGAAAGTGTTAGTCCCTCAGTTGTGTCCAGCTCTTTGAGACCCCATGGAGCCTGCAGGCTCCTCTGTCCATCGGATTCTTATGACAAGAATACTGGAGTGGATTGCTATTTCCTCCTCCAGGGGAATCTTCCCAATCCAGGGATCAAACCCGGGTCTCCTGCATTGCAGTGGATTCTTTACCTTCTAAGCTACCAGAGAAGCCCCACCTGCTCTCTTTACCCACTAATATTTTGAATAAGATTAAATCACCTTAAGAGGATGCCAAGAGGTGAAAAAAGCACATCCTAAAGGTGTAGCCAGGGGCCTGGGATATTCTTTGGTGAAAAGACAGGTTTGCTTTTGTGCTGGTAACTGGGGCGATCGTGGCTGGGGGCAGGAATTTGACCCTTTACGTGCAGGTATCCCTGGACAGCTGCTGGGGGACTTGGCTTCAGGATCCCACTCCATCCTCAGAGCTGCCACCTGGGATGTGAAACCAGGTGTGTTCTTGGAGTGGAGGGGGCAGGCCCGTGGCTGGGTGGGGCCTGTGTTTCAGGCAGGGCCTGGCCCTCTCTTCTGCTGGGGAGGAACCGGCTGCACCCTCACCATTACACCCTGGGGATTCAAGGTTTTGCTTTTTTTCCTCCTAAAGCAGGAATGCTTTAGATCCAGATGTTGCTGGCTTTCAAATTAAACAGTAGACTTTATTCTGTAAGAAAACAGGAAGAAAGAGAAAGGGGAGGGAGTGAGCAGAGAGTGCAGAGCAGATTGAGGCGGCATCCCCACAGCTTACAGCCCAGCCCTGCTGCTGCCTTAGCCAGACCGCTTGGTGTCTGCCCTGTGCCTGGCAGCGCTAAGTCTGTGTGACCCAGCTTCTCCCGAGGGCCGGAAGACATGTCTCACAACCTCTTGGAGCCTCCGTCTTCTCCTCTGTAAAAACTGGAGATTAAAAATTATTGTTGTTCAATCGCTAAGTTGTGACCAACTCTTTGGCGACCTCATGGACTGTAGCCCGCCAGGCTCCTCCGTCCATGGGATTCTCCAGGCAAGAATACTGGACTGGGTTGCCATTTCTTCCTCCATGGGATCTTCCCAACCCAGGGATCGAACTCACGTCTCCTACATTGGCAGGCAGATTCTTTACCACTGAGTCACCAGGGAAGCACCAGGAATTAAAAACATCTGCCTTTTTTTTTTTTTTAAATTTTAGTTTGCTTAACTTTACAATATTGTATTGCTTTTGCCATACATCAAAATGAATCCGCCACAAGTATACATGTATTCCCCATCCTGAACCCTCCTCCCTCCTCCCTCCCCACACCATCCCTCTGGGTCGTCCCAGTGCACCAGCCCCAGGCATCCGTTATCAGGCATCGTACCTGGACTGGCGACTCGTTTCAGATATGATATTATACATATTTCAATGCTATTCTCCCAAATCATCCCACCCTCTCCCTCTCCCAGAGTCCAAAAGACTGTTCTATACATCAGTGTCTCTTTTGCTGTCTCGTAAACAGAGTTATTGTTACCATCTTCCTAATTCCATATATATGCGTTAGTATACTGTATTTGTGTTTTTTTTTCTGGCTTACTTCACTCTGTATAATAGGCTCCAGTTCCATCCACCTCCTTAGAACTGATACAAATGTATTCTTTTTAATGGCTGAGTAATACTCCATTGTGTATATGTACCACAGCTTTCTTATCCATGCATCTGCGGATGGACATCTAGGTTGCTTCCAAGTCCTGGCTATTGTAAACAGTGCTGCTATGAACATTGGGGTACACGTGTCTCTTTCAGTTCTGGTTTTCTCAGTGTGTATGCCCAGCAGTGGGATTGCTGGATCATAAGGCAGTTCTATTCCCATTTTTTTTGAGGAATCTCCATACTGTTCTGCATAGTGGCTGTACTAGTTTGCATTCCCACCAACAGTGTAAGAGGGTTCCCTTTTCTCCACACCCTCTCCAGCATTTATTGTTTGTGGACTTTTGGATCGCAGCCATTCTGACTGGCATGAAATGGTACCTCATAGTGGTTTTGATTTGCATTTCTCTGTTGTGAGTTGCATTTCTCTGAGTGATGTTGAGCATCTTTTCATGTGTTTGTTAGCCATCTGTATGTCTTCTTTGAAGAAGTGTCTATTTAGTTCTTTGGCCCATTTTTTGATTGGGTCATTTATTTTTCTGGAATTGAGCTGTAGGAGTTGCTTGTATATTTTTGAGATTAGTTGTTTGTCAGTTGCTTCATTTGCTATTATTTTCTCCCATTCTGAAGGCCGTCTTTTCACCTTGCTTATAGTTTGCTTTGTTGTGCAGAAGCTTTTAAGTTTTATTAGGTCCCATTTGTTTATTTTTTATTTTATTTCCAATATTCTGGGAGGTGGGTCATAGAGGATCCTGCTGTGATGTATGTCAGAAAGTGTTTTGCCTATGTTTTCCTCTAGGAGTTTTATGGTTTCTGGTCTTACATTTAGATCTTTAATCCATTTTGAGTTTATTTTTGTGTATGGTGTTAGAAAGTGCTCTAGTTTCATTCTTTTACAAGTGTTTGACCAGTTTTCCCAGCACCACTTGTTAAAGAGATTGTCTTTAATCCATTGTATATTTTTGCCTCCTTTGTCAAAGATAAGGTGTCCATATGTGCGTGGATTTATCTCTGGGCTTTCTATTTTGTTCCATTGATCTATATTTCTGTCTTTGTGCCAGTACCATACTGTCTTGATGACTGTGGCTTTGTAGTAGAGCCTGAAGTCAGGCAGGTTGAGTCCTCCAGTTCCGTTCTTCTTTCTCAAGATAGCTTTGGCTATTCAAGGTTTTTTGTATTTCCATACAAATTGAGAAATTATTTGTTCTAGCTCTGTGAAGAATACCGTTGGTAGCTTGATGGGGATTGCATTGAATCTATAAATTGCTTTGGGTAGTATACTCATTTTCACTATATTGATTCTACCTATCCATGAACATGGTATATTTCTCCATCTATTAGTGTCCTCTTTGATTTCTTTCACCAGTGTTTTATAGTTTTCTATATATAGAAAATCAATAAATAAATCAATAAATATCAATCAATAAATAATCAATAAATAATAAATAATCAATCAATAAATAATCAATAAATATCTTCTTTAGGGAGATATATTCCTAAGTATTTTATTCTTTTCATTGCAATGGTGAATGGAATTGTTTCCTTAATTTCTCTATTTTCTCATTATTAGTGTACAGGAATGCAAGGGATTTCTGTGTTGATTTTATATCCTGCAACTTTACTATATTCATTGATTAGTTCTAGTAATTTTCTGGTGGAGTCTTTGGGGTTTTCTACGTAGAGGATCATGTCATCTGCAAACAGTGAGAGTTTTACTTCTTCTTTTCTGATTTGGATTCCTTTTATTTCCTTTTCTGCTCTGATTGCTGTGGCCAAAACTATGTTGAATAGTAATGGTGAAAGTGGGCATCCTTGTCTTGTTCCTGACTTTAGAGGAAATGCTTTCAGTTTTTCACCATTGAGGATAATGTTTGCTGTGGGTTTGTCATATATAGCTTTTATTATGTTGAGGTATGTTCCTTCTATTCCTGCTTTCTGGAGAGTTTTTATCATAAATGGATGTTGAACTTTGTCAAAGGCTTTCTCTGCACCTATTGATATAACCATATGGTTTTTATTTTTCAATTTGTTAATGTGGTGTATTACGTTGATTGATTTGCGGATATTGAAGAATCCTTGCATTCCTGGGATAAAGCCCACTTGGTCATGGTGTATGATCTTTTTAATGTGTTGTTGGATTCTGATTGCTAGAATTTTGTTAAGGATTTTTGCATCTATGTTCATCAGTGATATTGGCCTGTAGTTTTCTTTTTTTGTGGGATCTTTGTCAGGTTTTGGTATTAGGGTGATGGTGGCCTCATAGAATGAGTTTGGAAGTTTGCCTTCCTCTGCAATTTTCTGGAACAGTTTGAGTAGGATAGGTGTTAGCTCTTCTCTAAATTTTTGGTAGAATTCAGCTGTGAAGCTGTCTGGGCCTGGGCTTTTGTTTGCTGGAAGATTTCTGATTACAGTTTCAATTTCCGTGCTTGTGATGGGTCTGTTAAGATTTTCTATTTCTTCCTGATCCAGTTTTGGAAAGTTGTACTTTTCTAAGAATTTGTCCATTTCTTCCACGTTGTCCCTTTTATTGCCATATAATTGCTGATAGTAGTCTCTTATGATCCTTTGTATTTCTGTGTTGTCTGTTGTGATCTCTCCATTTTCATTTCTAATTTTATTGATTTGATTTTTCTCCCTTTGTTTCTTGATGAGTCTGGCTAATGGTTTGTCAATTTTATTTACCCTTTCAAAGAAGCAGCTTTTGGCTTTGTTGATTTTTGCTATGGTCTCTTTTGTTTCTTTTGCATTTATTTCTGCCCTAATTTTTAAGATTTCTTTCCTTCTACTAACCTTGGGGTTCTTCATTTCTTCCTTTTCTAGTTGCTTTAGGTGTAGAGTTAGGTTATTTATTTGACTTTTTTCTTGTTTCTTGAGGTATGCCTGTATTGCTATGAACTTTCCCCTTAGGACTGCTTTTACAGTGTCCCACAGGTTTTGGGTTGTTGTGTTTTCATTTTCATTCGTTTCTATGCAGATTTTGGTTTATTTTTTGATTTCTTCTGTGATTTGTTGGTTATTCAGCAGCGTGTTGTTCAGCCTCCATATGTTGGAATTTTTAATAGTTTTTCTCCTGTTATTGAGATCTAATCTTACTGCATTGTGGTCAGAAAAGATGCTTAGAAAGATTTCAATTTTTCTGAACTTACCAAGGCTAGATTTATGGCCCAGGATGTGATCTAACCTGGAGAAGGTTCCGTGTGCGCTTATGAAAAAGGTGAAATTCATTGTTTTGGGATGAAATGTCCTATAGATATCAATTAGGTCTAAGTGGTCTATTGTATCGTTTAAAGTTTGTGTTTCCTTGTTAATTTTCTGTTTAGTTGATCTATCCATAGGTGTGAGTGGGGTATTAAAGTCTCTCACTATTATTGTGTTATTGTTGATTTCTCCTTTCATACTTGTTAGTATTTGTCTTACATATTGCGGTGCTCCTATGTTGGGTGCATATATATTTATAATTGTTATATCTTCTTCTTGGATTGATCCTTTGATCATTATGTAGTGACCTTCTTTGTCTCTTTTCACAGCCTTTGTTTCAAAGTCTATTTTATCTGATATGAGTATTGCTACTCCTGCTTTCTTTTGTCCCTATTTGCATGGAAAATCTTTTTCCAGCCCTTCACTTTCAGTCTGTATGTGTCCCCTGTTTTGAGGTGGGTCTCTTGTAGACAACATATGTATGGGTCTTGTTTTTGTATCCATTCAGCCAGTCTCTGTCTTTTGGTTGGGGCATTCAACACATTTACATTTAAGGTAATTATTGATAAGTATGATCCTGTTGCCATTTACTTTATTGTTTTGGGTTCGAATTTATATACCCTTTTTGTGTTTCCTATCTAGAGAATGTCCTTTAATATTTGTTGGAGAGCTGGTTTGGTGGTGCTGAATTCTCTCAGCTTTTGCTTGTCTGTAAAGCTTTTGATTTCTCCTTCATATTTGAATGAGATCCTTGCTGGGTACAATAATCTGGGCTGTAGGTTATTTTCTTTCATCACTTTAAGTATGTCTTGCCATTCCCTCCTGGCTTGGAGAGTTTCTATTGAAAGATCTGCTGTTATCCTTATGGGAATTCCCTTGTGTGTTATTTGTTGTTTTTCCCTTGATGCTTTTAATATTTGTTCTTTGTGTTTGGTCTTTGTTAATTTGATTAATATGTGTCTTTGGGTGTTTTGCCTTGGGTTTATCCTGTTTGAGACTCTCTGGGTTTCTTGGACTTGAGTGATTATTTCCTTCCCCAGTTTAGGGACGTTTTCAACTATTATCTCCTCTAGTATTTTCTCATGGTCTTTCTTTTTGTCTTCTTCTTCTGGGACTCTTATGATTCGAATGTTGTAACGTTTAATATTGTCCTGGAGGTCTCTGAGATTGTCCTCATTTCTTTTAATTCGTTTTTCTTTTTTCTCCTCTGATTCATTTATTTCTACCATTCTATCTTCTAATTCACTAATTCCATCTTCTGCCTCTGTTATTCTACTATTTGTTGCCTCCAGAGTGTTTTGGATTTCATTTATTGCGTTATTCATTATATATTGATTCTTTTTATTTCTTCTAGGTCCTTATTAAACCTTTCTTGTATCTTCTCAATGCTTTTCTCCAGGCTATTTATCTGTGATTCCATTTTGATTCCCAGATATTGGATTAATTTCACTATCATTATTCGGAATTCTTTATCAGGTAGATTTGCTATTTCTTCCTCTTTTGTTTGGTTTGGTGGCATTTATCCTGTTCCTTTACCTGCTGGGTATTCTTCTGTCTCTTCATCTTGTTTAAATTGCTGAGTTTGGGGTGTCCTTACTGTATTCTGGCAGTTTGCGGAGTTCTCTTTATTGTGGTGTTTCCTCACTGTGTGTGGGTTTGTACAGGTGGCTTGTCAAGGTTTCTTGGTTAGGGAAGCTTGTGTCGGTGTTCTGGTGGATGGAGCTGGATTTCTTCTCTCTGAAGTGCAATGGAGTGTCCAGTAATGAGTTATGAGATGTCTATGATTTTGGGGTGACTTTGAGTAGCCTGTATATTGGAGCTCAGGGCTGTGTTCCTGTGTTTCTGGAGAATTTGTTTGGTATGTCTTGCCGTGGAACTTGTTGGCCCTTGTGTGATGCTTTGTTTCAGTGTAGGTATGGAGGCATTTGATGAGCTCCTGTCAATTAATGTTCCCTGGAGTCAGGGTTTGAACTTAAGCCTCCTGCTTCCAGTTATCGGTCTTATTTTTACAGTAGTCTCAAAACTTCTCCTTCTATACTGCACTCCACAACTGGACCACTCAGAGATGTTCACGGAGTTATACAGCGAAGAGAAGAGGGAGGACGGAGACAGAGGTAGTTAAGAGGATAAAAGGAGGGAATGAAAAGGAGAGAGACAGATCCAGTCAGTTATCAGTTCCCTAAGTGTTTTCCTTTATTTGGAACACACAGAAATTCACAGAATTGGATAGAGTAGAGAGGGGTTAGGGAGGAGACACAGGCGAACTGGTGGAGAAAAAGGAGAATCCGGAGGTGGAGAGAACGGTCAAGCCAGTAATCTCGCTCCCTAGTAAAACATGGGTACTGAAGTTTAGGTTCTTAAAGGTACAAAATGATAACCATATCAAAAAGCAAAAGTTAAAAATCTAGAGTAGAATTTGGAGTTTCGAAAATACAATGTTAGAGAAAAGAAGAAGAAAAAGAAAGATAGAAAGAAAAAAGAAAGAAATAAAATAAAAAAAAAACCAACAAAGTCACAAAAATTATAAAGAAGATATAGGCACAAATTAATTACATATACCAGAAAGCATAAATTAAAGATCTAGATTAGAGTTTGGAATTCCAGGAATACAATATCAAAGAAAAGATGAAGAGATAGAAAGAGGGAGGAAAAAAAAGTCACAAAAGTTATTAAAAAAAAATTAGTACAAAATTGATAACAATTACCAATAAGCTAAACTTAAAAATCTAGAGCAGAGTTTGGAGTTTCAAAAATACAATGTTAAAGAAAAGAAAAAAAGAAAGGAAAAAAAGGGTTACAAAAGTTATAAAATATATATATGAAGTTTAGTTTTTTTTTAAAAAAAGGGTCTTTTATTTATTTTTTTTTTACAAAGTAATAGTAAGTTATCAGATCAGATCAGATCAGTCACTCAGTCGTGTCCGACTCTTTGCAACCCCATGAACTGCAGCACGCCAGGCCTCCCTGTCCATCACCAACTCCTGGAGGTCACTCAGACTCATATTCATCGAGTCAGTGATGCCATCCAGCCATCTCATCCTCTGTCGTCCCCTTCTCCTCCTGCCCCCAATCCCTCCCAACATCAGGGTCTTTTCCAATGAGTCAACTCTTCACATGAGGTGGCCAAAGTACTGGAGTTTCAGCTTTAGCATCATTCCTTCCAAAGAAATCCCAGGGTTGATCTCCTTCAGAATGGACTGGTTGGATCTCCTTGCAGTCCAAGGGACTCTCAAGAGTCTTCTCCAACACCACAGTTCAAAAGCATCAATTCTTCAGCACTCAGCCTTCTTCACAGTCCAGCTCTCACATCCATACATGACCACAGGAAAGGACTCTGTACAGTCCTTTGTTCTGTGCACGGGCCTGGTGGTGTCTTAGGTTAGGGCTGGCTTTCCGTGTGGTAGATATCCCATAGTCTGGTTTGCTAGCCCAAATTATTTTGCTCAGATAGCACTCGGGATATTCAGGCCAGTCCTTACTCTAAACGATGCAGCCCGCGCCGCACCTCCCTGCCCAGCCCCCACTTGCTAATGGCGGATGCAGGCGTTTGCGCTGCTTCTCCGCTGGGGAAGTTATCATAGGGCTCGTAGTCTGTGGGTTTTAATTGTTTATTTATTTTCCTGCCTGTTATGTTGCCCTCCGTGCTTCCCAAGCTCGGCACAGACTCAGCAGTGAGAATGTTTCCTGGTGTTTGGAAACTTCTCTCTTTTTAAGACTCTCTTCCCCGGACAGAGGTCCGTCCCTCCCTCTTTGTCTCTTTTTTGTCTTTTATATTTTTTCCTACCTCCTTTAGAAGGCAATGGGTTGCTTTTCTGGGTGTCTGATGTCCTCTGCCGGCATTCAGAAGTTGTTTTGTGGAATTTATTTGGCGTTTAAATGTTCTTTTGATGAATTTGTGGAGGAGAAAGTGTTCTCCCTGTCCTATTCCTCCGCCATCTTAGCTCCTCCCCCCATCTGCCTTTTTTTGAGCCCCAGAAATTAAAAGCATACCTTTCCTTCCCTGGTGGCTCAGCTGGTAAAGAATCCACCTTCAGTGTGGGAGACCTGGGTTCGATCCCTGAGTTGGGAAGATCCCCTGGAGGAGGAAAAGGCTACCCACTCCAGTGTTCTGGCCTGGAGAATTCCATGGGCTGTATAGTCCGTGGGGTCGCAAAGAGTCAGACACGACTGAGCGACTTTGACCTTCACCGCCCACCACACCCTGAAGGCGGAAGGCTCAGCAGTACTGGCCTGCCCTCCGTTATCCAAACCCCCGGGTCAGATGCATTTTAGATTTCAGAGTTTTTCAGACTTTATAAAAGAAATGCTGTGTCTATACTGTGTAATATGTAGTGTCCCGAGTAGGGCTTAGTTACACTCTGATCAGTGATGGTAAATACTGTAAATGGCCTCATGGTAGTCCGAGTCACGTTTTCTCCTCAGGCTAAGTTGTGTACATTCAGAACTAGTTGGATTTCATTATTGTTCAGAAGGGACTGTGGACTTGGAGGAGACTTTTGTGCGGCGGTAGCATAATGAGAGCAAACACGGTAAATGACCCAGAATACCGGGGCTTTCATCCTCACTCTGTGTCTGCGGGCTTCTGTTTTTCCTTATCTGTAAAGTGAGAGGCTTCTTCCCCCCAGTATTTGAAAAATATAACTTTTTCATGAAAACGTATCCAAATCACTGGTGGCTCAGATGGTAAAGCGTCTGCTCGCAATGCGGGAGACCCGGGTTCGATCCCTGGGTTGGGAGGATCCTCTGAAGAAGGAAATGGCAACCCAGTCCTGTGTTCTTGCCTGGTAAATTCCATGGACGGAGGAGCCTGGTAGGCTACAGTCCCAGAGTCACAAAGAGTCAGACATGTAGACATTTATCTTTGTTAGCAATGATTTTTTTTAACTATATGAGCTTGTGTTAATCATTCAAAAGCTATCTATCCATTTACCCATCCATCTGACCTGCTTCCCTACCTATTCACCCATTTATTTATATAAACTAATATACATTTGTATTGACCAGTTACTTAATAGCATCACATAGTACATTTTATAATGACTGACTAGTCTACTTTGGATATTTTGGGTGTAAATACAAATGTTTGGAGAAGGCAATGGCACCCCACTCCAGTACTCTTGCCTGGAAAATCCCATGGACAGAGGAGCCTGGTAGTCGTTTCAGAGTCAGAAACGACTGAGTGACTTTACTTTCACTTTCCACTTTCATGCATTGGAGAAGGAAATGGCAGCCCACTTCAGTGTTCTTGCCTGGAGAATCCCAGGGATGGGGGAGCCTTGGTGGGCTGCCGTCTATGGGGTCGCACAGAGTCAGACACGACTGAAGCGACTTAGCAGTAGCAGCAGTAGCAGTACAAATGTTTATGTTTGATTTCTATTAAATCAAATTCACCCATAGCAAATTCCCTTTTAGCAAATTACCTCATGGTTACAAATTTAAAGATAACAAGCAAATTTAAAAATTAAGACCCTGAAAATGTTTTAAAAATGCACAAGAATGGATTAGAAAAAGAGACATTTTTGAAATGCTTACCCTTTGAGGGAACCTCTGGAGGAGGAGCTGGCACCCCACTCTGGTATTCTTGCCCGGAGAATCCCATGGACAGAGGAGCCTGGCAGGCTACAGCCCATGGAGTGGCAAAGAGCTGGACACGAGTGACTCTCTGGGCACACTCTGAGGGAAAAATATGCAAATCCATTTGAGAGGGTTGAAATGGTCTATCACCACAGAGCACAAGACCGCTCCTATGCCTGCACCTGTACAGACATCACTAATGGATCGCAGCTCTCCTCCCCGCAGCCAGGGCCCCTTCCTCTTTGTGCCCTGTCCGCACAGACATCACTAATGGATCACAGCTCTCTGCCCCACAGCCAGGGCCCCTTCATCCTTGTGCCCTGTCCGCACAGACATCACTAATGGATCGCAGCTCTCCTCCCCGCAGCCAGGGCCCCTTCTTCTTTTGTGCCCTATCCGCACAGACATCACTAATGGATCGCAGCTCCCTGCCCCACAGCCAGGGCCCCTTCATCCTTGTGCCCTGTCCGCACAGACATCACTAATGGATCGCAGCTCTCCTCCCCGCAGCCAGGGCCCCTTCATCCTTGTGCCCTGTCCGCACAGACATCACTAATGGATTGCAGCTCTCTGCCCCACAGCCAGGGCCCCTTCATCCTTGTGCCCTGTCTGCACAGACATCACTCATGGATCGCAGCTCTCCTCCCCGCAGCCAGGGCCCCTTCCTCTTTTGTGCCCTGTCTGCACAGACATCACTAATGGATCGCAGCTCTCCTCCCCGCAGCCAGGGCCCCTTCATCCTTGTGCCCTGTCTGCACAGACATCACTGATGGAGCGCAGCTCTCCTCCCCGCAGCCAGGGCCCCTTCATCCTTGTGCCTTGTCTGCACAGACATCACTGATGGAGCACAGCTCTCCTCCCCGCAGCCAGGGCCCCTTCATCCTTGTGCCCTGTCCGCACAGACATCACTGATGGAGCACAGCTCTCCTCCCCGCAGCCAGGGCCCCTTCATCCTTGTGCCCTGTCCGCACAGACATCACTGATGGAGCGCAGCTCTCCTCCCCGCAGCCAGGGCCCCTTCATCCTTGTGCCCTGTCCGCACAGACATCACTGATGGAGCACAGCTCTCCTCCCCGCAGCCAGGGCCCCTTCATCCTTGTGCCCTGTCCGCACAGACATCACTGATGGAGCGCAGCTCTCCTCCCCGCAGCCAGGGCCCCTTCATCCTTGTGCCCTGTCTGCACAGACATCACTAATGGATCGCAGCTCTCCTCCCCACAGCCAGGGCCCCTTCATCCTTGTGCCCTGTCTGCAGATGCTCTGTTTGCGGAGAGGAATCCACGCGAGTTTCCTTCTAGCTCTAAATACTCATGATCCTAAACAACTCTGGTGCCTGTGTGGCCTGAATGTGAATATCTTCTCAGGTCTCTGCAGCTGTTAAAGAGGGTTTTTATGCAGTTTCACTGGGTAAATCATGTCACTGGGACTGGTTGTTCACATCTGAATGGGAATTGGGCAGGGGTGTGAGGTCCAGAACCAGCAGTACAGGGTGAGGTTAACCCGACCTCCTGTCTGGAAATAAAGTACAAATTACGTCCTCCCTAGTCAACTGGCTGTCTTATCCTGAGGTTTTCCCCACAGCCCTCCACCCCCAGAGTCAAACCCATATCTCTTGGCCTACCTGGGCCTAGTTAATCTCCTTACATATAAAAAATATAGAGACCTGTACCCTTCCTTTCATGGAACCAGAGCAGTGAACAGCCCAATCTTTAGGTCTGCAACTGGACCGTTCTATACCAATGGAACAATGCTTTATTTTATATCTTCATCTGCAGACGACTTTATCCAAGGAGGTGTCTTCTAGAACAATGAAAGTTTTGCCTCAGTTCTGAGGGTGGAGACTTTCTGCTTCACCCTTATATTTGGTGGTGGTGGTTTAGTTGCTAAGTCGTGTCTGACTCTTAGGACCCCAAGGACAGAGGAGCCTGGCAGGCTACAGTCCATGGGATTCTCTCGGCAAGAATACTGGAGTGGGTTGCTATTTCCTTCTCCAGGGAAGCTTCCTGACCCAGGAATCGAACCTGGGTCTCCTACACTGCAAGCAGATCCTTTACCAACTGAGCTACCAGGGAAGCAAGAAGCATATCTGGGGGATTTGAGAAGAGTTGTTTAATCTGTTTCAGGATTTAGAAAACTTGGGGTCCAGTATCTCTATCATTGAAGATAATCTTTTTAAAAACATTTTTTAAGAATATATTTATGTAAACTTAAGTTTTTCATTTTAATAAATGGATGGCCAAAAGTAAGACTGGCTGATTAAGTACTAGATTTCTTGAAACTGTAGAGCTGACACAGTATAGGACTGCTGGTCTGGGAATGGGCCCTTTTGAAGCAGCTCTGTTCCTCTAGCAGAATCAGTTCCCGCAGTAAAATAGGGGTTAAATTAGCAATATTGTTTCTTTACAAAGAAAGCTGAAAAAAATGTATGCAGATGATTTCCTAGTCTTATCTCATGGAAGCAGCAAGAATTGTCCCCTGAAGTCCTTCAGTTATAAGATGCTGCTCTCACCACGAGCACAGCCGTGGTCCTTGTCATTTTTTCAGAGGAGAGGGTGGAGGCAGGCTGAGGCTGTGTGGCTTGAGCAGTTGAGGAGGAGGCAGAAAAGATGGCTAGATCAGGGCTGACTGCGTGGCAGGTATTCTAAAGCTGTTGCCTTCGGCAGAATACCTGCCCTCCCCTTGTTCTCGGCAGTGGCGACAGCACTTGGAGACTCAGAACTGATGGTCTGCTTAACATTTAGTGAGAGTGTTGTGGTTCTCGGTGGAGGACAGCAAACGCTCGAGCATTGCTCAGAGTCTGTTGCTGAGCGGGAGGTGATGATGAATATCAGAACTTAGCTGTCACCCAGCCAGGTTCTGAGACAGGCAGGTTGGGAAGCAGAGGCCGTTCTCAGGCAGAGACAAGTCTGATGGGGACTTAATCGGAGCCCGAGAAAATGGCAGGAGAAGCACCGTGTGAACAGGCACCCTTCCCGGGGGAGTTTAGGTAGAACCAGGAGCACCCCTCTGCTGAGCAGAGCGACCCTTAGGGACCCCCCCATGTTGACAGCCTCCCATCCCCCCGAAGCAGTCAGTGTGTAACCCCTTCTTGCAGGATAAATGAGAGGGAGCAGGACAGGTCTGAATGTGGTCGGGAGGGGGTGGCTGGGGTGCTAATTCAAAGATAAGCCCTTGTGTGTGTCTGCGTGAGGTGATGTGTAGGCTGAGGACTGACTCTCCACCAGTAGACTGACTGTCCTTGCCCCAAAGAAGACTTCGAATAAAGCTGTCTGCTCACTTTTAGATTTTATTTCCAGAGAATTACTTGTTTTTACAGAAATGGCCTTCAAAGTGGACCATATTGCAAAACAGGAGATAGTAAAAAAATTAAAACACAAACATCTGGAATTCAAAGCATTCCAAAAAAAGAGAAAAAGACCTTGAAGCTAGCATATTAAAAATCCTTGAGCAGGACTCTTCCCTGTCATATGTTGTATCTTCTTTAACCACATGGAGCACACACACACACACACCCCTCCCACACTGCCCAAGGCTCTGGTACCTGCTTTTGCGCCTGTCATTTCACTAAAGCAACCAATAGAAAAAACATGCCTCTAAAATGTGCGCTTTGGTTGTAAAGTCGGCCTTGAGAGGTGTGGCGTCCGTTTTGTGTTTTGGGCGTTACTCCAGCTCGTAGGTGATGTTCCCTTCCGTAGAGAGCGGTGAAACGGTACCTGTAAGATGATGTTGGGACGCGATGAAAGCCTTCCTCTTGGGCTTCCCTCCTTCCTTACCTCCCTCGTCCCTCCCAAAGCAAAGTCGTTAAGCTTGCTGTCTGCTCGGTCACCAGTAATTCTCTGAAGCTGGATTTCGGTTGCTTGTCTTCATAAAGGAGAGACTCAGAAACAAGATGTTGCAATCATACCACTTGGACAGGATGGAAAAGAAAACGCTTGGTTTTTACTTTTGGACTCTTACTCGTCTCGAGGCGCTGCTGTCTGGCACCCAAAGTTTGGGGTTCTCTGTGGCACAGGCTTTCTGTTGAGAGTGAAAAGTAGGACTTCCCCGGCCTGATGGGAAAGAGTGCCCCTGCCAAGCAGGAGACATGGGTTCAATCTCTGATCTGGGAAGATACCACATGCGGAGGAGCAACTAAGCCCACACACCACACCTACTGAGCCAGTGCCCTCCTGCCTGGGGGCCACAGCTGCTGAATGCCGCATGCCCTAGAGCCTGGACTCTGAAATGAGAAGCCTCCACGGTGAGAAGCCCATACACTGCACCTGGAGAGTAGCCCCCACTCGCCCCAACTAGGGAAAAGCTTGTGCAGCCACGAAGACCCAGCACAGCCAAAAATAAATAAAATTATAAAAGAAGAATGCAAAGTAGTATTAGTGTAGCTCCCTCGGTGGCTTGACCTTGGCAGGTAGGATGCAGGTGGAGGGCCCACCTCCACCGAGGGGTAGATGCCCTGTGCCAGGGCTTGGTGGAGCCCTCGCGGGGCAGCTGGCTCTTGTCTGCAGACAGGTGTGTTCCTGGTCCCCCAGAGGGACTAATAATAAGGAAACCACCGCAAACAGGAGGGAAAATGTACTCCTGAAATGCACGTGGAATTTTGAGGGTTGGGTTGGATGTGAACAAAACAGAGAGATAAAATTCCAAACCACTAACCATGTCCCTGATGTCTGTTCCCTCCTAGTCTACACGAAGGAAGCATTTCAGTATTATTTTTTTGTGAGAAAGTATTGAGTATTCCAAGTAAAAACACTTGAGGAATTAACTGGGACCATTTTATTAACTCAAGAGTGGAGCCATAATCAGAGTTACACAGTTTCCCAAGCTGATTTTGTGTAAGTGTAATAGAACTTCGTGGTAGTTTGTAGAATAAAATTTTGTATAAGCTATACTCACAGAATCCTAAGCCCTTTAAAGTAAAAAGTGAAAATGTTAGTTGCCAAGTCATGTCCAACTCTTTGCAACCCCTGGACTGTAGCCAGCCAAGCTCTTTATCCTTGGGATTTTCCAGGCAATACTGGAGTGGGTGGGGAATGGCAATTCCCTTCTCCAGGGGATCTTCCTGACCCAGGGATCGAACCCAGATCTCTTGCTTTGCAGGCAAATTCTTTACCATCTGAGCCATCAGAGAAACCCCAAAAGCTCATTTAAGCTGTTGGAGTTTTAAAAGAAGTATGTTACATAAAGAACTTAATATAAAGTGAATTACAAACGAGAACAGTTCCGATGTTGCGAGTTGTACATTATGAAACTGGTGGCACAGCTTCATGCCGGGCTGTGCCGGTGATGCCAGCATCGATCGTTTATCTGCCTCACTGGAAGAGTATGTGTTGGGGAGAAAGATACAGACCCCAAGTCAGAGGACCTCTCTGAGGCTCAGTTTCCTGTTCTGAAAAGTGGAGGTGAAGTAGCTACAAATCACTGGGTTGGATGCGAGAATCAGATGAAATAACATAGAGAGGTGTTTCGTAAAGGATGATATACGACAGAACTGCTATTGTCTATTATTACTATTTTTTAAAAATCATTTTGCTTGTTTATTTTTGGCTGTGCTGGGTCCTGATCGCGGCTCGAGCTTTTCTCTGCTTGCTGTGCTCGGGCTCAGGAGTTGTGGCTCCCAGGCTCTAAGCACAAGCTCAATAATTATGGCTCATGGACTTAGTTGCTCCGGGGCATGTGGGATCTTCCTGGATCAGGGATCAAACCCGTGTCTCCTGCATTGGCAGGCAGATTCTTTACCACTAGCCACCAGGAAAGCCCCAAGTTTCTATTATTGTTTATTGGTGCATTCCTATTTTATTTTATGTCAAGACTTCCCAAATGAACCACGTTTTGAAGGCTCTGACTACTTTCCTAACAACTCTTTGTTACTATCCTTATGTATGTTATGTTTATATTATATATAGTAAATACATAAATATTCATAGTAATATATTTAAATGTAAGAGGGGCCTCTGAGACGCTTTCATAGCTGAAGCTCGTTGCCCTACAACCCTGACTAGCTCTGACAATTGTGTTTCCAAGGATGTTACTTTCCAGTCCTGCTGTCTGCACATTGCTTGGAGGAGTTGTGGGTGAGGTGTGATGCTGGTGGGCAGCCCTTCATGCGGCATGACTGTACCATGCTTAGCTCTGCTCAGAATAAACTCAGTAAAGACGATGGGCTTCCCAAGTGGTGCTCATGGTAGATAATCTGCCTGCCAGTGTAGGAGATGCAAGAGACTCGAGTTCAGTCCCTGGGTCGGGAAGATCCTCTGGAGGAAGGCATGACAACCCACTCCAGTATTCTTGCCTGGAGAATCCCCACGGACAAAGGAGCCTGGCTAGCCACAGTCTGTAGGGTCACACAGAGTTGGACACGACTGAAGTGACTTAGCCTGAAAAGACAATGCGTTATTCAAAGAGGTGCCATAAAATTACACAGCAAAACCACTGTATTTTCAAATCAGGCTATCCAGGAGTCTCCATGCATAGATTTTACTAGAAACGATGTTAGAGGAATGGGGAAAAGATTCTCTAGGGTCTCCGTTGTCCTAATTCATGTCTCAGTGAAATCTCTCCATGGGGACCACACTGTATTTTCAGCAGTAAAATTGATTGTCCCTTTTTCCTCTTGTTAGTCTAGTTGGCGTTATGAATGTACCTCCACTTTCTCTGTATTATTATCCTTTGTCAAAGCGCAGTTTTATTATTCTGCCCCTCTCACTGTTTTAGAAAGAAAAAAAAGAAGTTTAACCCCCAGTGCGCTCAAAAGCTTCCTGTTAGAGTCGTCATTGGGAAATTTTCTTTTTACTTAAAATGGCTGGGCATAGAAATAGGAATCTGATTATTCCAGGGACCTGGTTAGCAAAATGGGGAGACAAGCCATCGATTTTTTTGGAGGATTTGAATTCAGTCTCTTTTATTAGTATTAAAACTTCCCTGGTGGTCCAGGGGTTAAGAATCTGCCTGCCAGTGCAGGGGACCATGGGTTTGATCCCAGGTCTAGGAAGATTCCACGTGCCGTCTGTCCAGGGGATTCTCCAGGCAAGAGAACTGGAGTGGGTGGCATGTCCTTCTCCAGGGGATCTTGCTGACCCAGGGATCGAACCCAGGTCTCCTGCACTGCAGATAGATTCTTTACCAACTGAATTATGAGGGAAGCCCAAGAGAAATGTCTGCAATGAGAAGCCCACACACCACAGCTCGAGAGGGACCCCTTCTCACGGCAACTAGGAAAGCTGGCACTCGGCAAGAGAGGCCCAGCACAGCCCCACGCAAGTAAAACTAAAAAGAAACTAGGCGGAGTATCTCTTCATGATTGAGAAAGTGCTGGTGAGTGTATAGTGTGTTCACTCATTCACCAGGCCCTACTAAGTGCCCAGACGCTGTTCTCTCTGCTGAGGCTCCAGACGTCAGTGAGTTAAATTAAGCCGATGTGGTCTTTACCCTCACAGAGGTTATTATGCCGATCATCAGTCTATGAAGGAACATCGTGGATTTAAGAGGGGCAGGGACAGGAGGAGCGAATACTTAACCCAGCTGCTTGTTTTCAAGTGTAAACTCTTGATTTCCTTCTTCACCATAAAAAAGCCAGTGCTGAAAATGCTCTGTCTTTTAGAGCTTTTAAGTTTATTGGAAATGAAAGTCTCTTGACATTTGTTTGATTGCATAATCCTACTTTCAAACAGAGTAAATATTTGGTTAGGAGCCGGAAGGAACCACTTTTCAAACCAGTTTAAAAAGAGAATATACTTAGAATAATCTTCGTGTGACATACAGTCTCTGGAGGAGATACAGTTTGTAACCGTGTAATAGTGATGTTGCTGGCAGAGTATTTTGTTACCACATTCCTTCTGTAGATTTGCATGGCCATACTTCCGATTTTATCATAATTTATATGTATTTATAAAGCCCGTTGGCCAGGGTGGAGAGGCTCTACCTCCCAGGCCTTGGTCTGCACTGATTGGAGCAGACCATTCTGACTTGGTTTCTGCAGAAAGTCAGCTGTCTCCTGAGGTCACTGGCTTCCAAGCTTTCTCCTTATTCTCTGGAACTTTTGCATAAATATTGCGTGACAATTTTTGGTTTTAAATAAAGCAAATAAGAAGTGGACACAATTGCTTTCATTCTGCCAGTAGAGTTTCAGTAACTGCGGAAGTCTCTGAGATGCCAAGGATGGGAGAGGACAGTCCAGGCTTGTGTGTGTGAGAGCAGATGGGTGATCTCTGGGATGCACGGAAGAAGCAGGCTGAGAGGATGTGGGTGTCAGTCCCTGCTTTCCTATCTGTGATCAGGTGGCTTTACCTTTGCGGTAAAGGGATGACACTTGCTTTGACACCCTTATGGTGTTAAGGTCAAAGGGTGTATCGATTTGAAAGTTCTTTGTAAGCAAAATCTATGTTGTGAGGTAGCTGGTTTCCCAGCCTTTCTTGTGTTACAAATTAGAATGTGTGTGTGCATGTGTGTTAAGTCGCTTTAGTCGTGTCTGACTCTCTGTGACCCCAGGGACTGCAGCCTGCCAGGCTCTGCTGTCCGTGGGATTCTTGGGGCCAGAACACTGGAGTGAGTTGCCATGCCCTCCAGCAGGGCATCTTCCCGACCCAGGGATCGAACCTGGGTCTCTTACATCTCCTGCACTGGTAGGCAGGTTCTTTATCACTAGCACCACCTGGGAAGCCCCACAAATTGGAATAACAACAGTCTGTCCCTGGAACACAGCATCACATGGAACCTTTGGAGAAGCTTCGTTCCTCTCCAGGACGCCGCTTCATCCTCAGGTTGGGGGTGCTCAGAGTGCCGTCCTCAGCTCGCCTGCCTCTGCTACCGGCGCCATGAATTGTTGCTTTTGAGCGCCAAATCTGGCTGTTTTTCAGTAAAGGAGATCTCCTGCCTAACCCTCCTTCCAGTCTATTCCATTGTACGTGATATATTTCGTGGATCTGGAACCACGGACGTGTATCTGAATGAACGCACTCTATGCAAGACTGGAGTAACTTCTTTACATTATTTTAACGCTTTGGAATAAGAGCGAATCTTGGCTCACCTTTACAATGAGAATTTTTATAAACGTGGTTCTTAGCACGTGTGAATAGTTTTAGAGTTGACAGTATGTTCTAGATACATGGAAGGATTTAAACAGAAGTGCCGATCGCTGGTGAGCTTCCGTCTATGGGGTCGCACAGAGTCGGACACGACTGAAGCGACTTAGCAGCAGCAGCCAATCGCTGGGGTGGTTGTTGAATTAATCAATTATTTATGCTAAATCTTGTCTACTCAAGAACCAACTTGTGAGCTCTGAGGTACTAAAAAGAAAACCTAACCCTTCAGACTCTTGAGAGTCCCTTGGCCTGCAAGGAGATCCAACCAGTCCATTCTGAAGGAGATCAGCCCTGGGTATTCTTTGGAAGGAATGATGCTAAAGCTGAAACTCCAGTACTTTGGCCACCTGATGTGAAGAGTTGACTCATTGGAAAAGACTCTGATGCTGGGAGGGATTCGGGGCAGGAGGAGAAGGGGACGACAGAGGATGAGATGGCTGGATGGCATCACCGACTTGGTGGACGTGAGTCTGAGTGAACTCCAGGACTTGGTGATGGACAGGGAGGCCTGGCATGCTGCGATTCATGGGGTTGCAAAGAGTCGGACATAACTGAGCGACTGAACTGAACTGAACCCTTCAGACAAGGAAAGAACTGTCAGTTCTGAGCCGCACCAGTAGGTGGCACTGAGGGTCACCAGAGGTCCAGCACCAGGTCCTGGAAACTGGTTCCTGCCTCTATGCTTAGATTTGAGTTAAGAATACTGCAGAAGCTATGAGCATATTGCTAGCGAGAAAGGGAACATGATGATGACAAGAAATTCAGATGGTGATTTTTTAAGAAGCAAGTGGTGAGAACACACAGTTGTGTGTGTACGGGAGGCAGTTAGCGCGGTTGAAGGCGCACTTCTAAGGGGCACAGAATGTCACTTCTAAGGGACAACACTCCTGTGGTGTGTTGAAGGCGCTCTGTCCAAGCAGATGACAGTCATTGGCAGTTGCTGGTGGGAAATGCTTGACAATGTCGAGCACACCCTCTAACGCATGACTTGGAAGAGCAGTGTCAGACGTGTGGAGTGAAGTGAAAGTCGATCAGTCGTGCCCGACTCTTTGTGACCCTGTGGACTGTAGCCGCCAGGCTCCTCTGTCCATGGGATTCTCCAGGCAAGAGTACTGGAGTGGGTAGCCGTGCCCTCCTCCAGGGGATCTTCCTGACCCAGGAATCGAACGGGGGTCTCCTGCCCTGCAGGCAGATACTTTACCAGCTCAGCCACCCGGGAATTAGCCTGATGCTTACTCAGGAAACAACTGCAGACTTGTTGAGGAGCTGATCATGGTGGAGGTGCTGCCGATGAAACCCTGGTCCAAAGCTCTGCACATGACAAAGGCCCACGTCCCTCCTAAAGCCGCGAGTGCAGGGTCAGGGCTGCGGGACTTTCCACAGCAGCTGTGGACAGATATCAGGGGAGTGCGGTTAGCTGCCGCCTCTTTTTCAGTGTAGAAGAAACTGATCCTTTTTTGCAAAATGATGCCCCACAGATCTCATATCACTGAGAGAAGGGAGAATGAACCTGTTTTTAAGGTTCACACTCCCTTTAGTGGAAATGCATTCAAAGACCGCAAGCCTGCGCCCTTCAAAGCCATCTCAGGCTTCTGAACAGACCGACTTCCCCAAAGCCTGCTGGGAGCCTTCTCATCCGCTCATCAGGAGAGGAACTGGTTTTTGTCCTGTTGTGCTCTAGGTGCAGGGAGCTGCATCCTTTTGTTAACATAATATCAAAATAAGAGAAAAAGAGAATGTGGCAAGTAGCGATTGCGAAACCTATGGGATTCATTCATTTGCCAAGTATAGACATGAGGGGCTTCCCAGGTGGCGATAGTAGTGAAGAACCCACTGCCAATTCAGCAAGTGTAAGAGACGTGGGTTTGATCCCTGGGTTGGGAAGATCCCTGGAGTAGGAAGTGGCAACCCACTCCAGTATTCTTACCTGGAAAGTCCCATGGACAGAGGAGCCTGGCAGGCTACAGTCCATGGGGTCACAAAGAGTCAGACACAACTGAAGCGACTCAGCACACACGTACGCACATGGTGGTGGCCGATGCCAGTTATCACCCACGTTATTTTGGAGATAATTATTCACACAGGTACCGAACGGCTCAGGCAGCTGGGAAGTACAGTGTCGCAGGTAGCCACGTGCCAGCTGAGGTGGGGGAGGGGTGGGATTGAGATGGCCCTGCAGGCTTGTTTTATGACATAAAAGTGACCCGAAGTCCCCCCGTGCTCTGCGCTGAGTCTTAGCACCAATGCTGACCTCTGGCTGAAATGTTTGCAGGACCTACGCCAGGACCCAGGAGGGAGTCCTCAGGTATAAGGCTCAGAAGTGGCGGTCCCATGGGTTGAGGGTGACTGTCTCGGCCACACAGGTTATGTGGCTGCAGGCTGGCCACTGCCTGGACTTCGCGCTCAGGCCAAGGAGTAGGTGACGGGGCCGGTGTGACTGACTTGGTCTTAGGAGGCACCCAGAGTGCTATGCCAACTCAGCCACAAAGCCTGGGGGAGTGGCGTGGGGGCCTCAGGGGTGGCCCCGGGGATCCCCACAGCGGAACGGGGAACCTCAGGGGCAGGAGCCGGCTCCTGGGAAACCTGTGTAGAGTGGGAGAAGCCCAGATTCTGAGCTGGGGCATGGTGGCACAGGGGACCCTGGGCGGCGGTGGGTGCCAGGGAGAGGGGGCAGGGCTCCAGGCACCAAGTGCTCCAGGCATATGCCCAGCCCTAGATGGGGAGAGAGGCAAGCGCAGTGGGGTGGTCACGACTAAGGTGTTTCTCTGGTCTGACCTAAAACACGGGGAGGCTGATCAGGGACTGAGAGAGAAAGAATTGAGATTAAGGAGTAATGTTGACGTCTTATTACAGTAATGCCAGGGGTCCTGGGGCCAGCCAAGAGCAAGACACGAGCAAACCACTAGCCCTCAATTTCTGAGCAGTAACTCACTGCCAGCCCTACTGAGTGCAGACACCGGGGTTTCCTATGGAGTTTCATGGAGTCGGGAGCTCACCTGTTGCTGGGAAATGCATGGGTCCAGCGGTGGGGGTGGGCACAGTGTTTGGGAACATTGACACACGGGAAGCATTAGCAGATGATCTTCTGAAATTGTATTGCAGCTCTAAATGGTATAAAATGTGTTTTGTTTGATTTTTAGCTGTCCTCCAGCTCCTCAAGAAATATTCACCAAATGTTGGCAGATTCTGTCAGTCGAATAAAGGAATTCGGATTTCACCAGGTAAAAGACTCCTCTTCCATCTCAGGGGCAAAAGGGCAGAGCCAGTTCTGCTGTTGTTTCACCAATTGGTTTATTAGCCTCATGCAGAAATGAAATTAAGTCTTGAGAAGCTCATGAACACAGCTGTTCATCTTTGCCTGCTGATCCAGAGTGGGAGAGTCTTGAGTATCACAGAAAGAGCAGGTGCCAGGATGTATCAGCTGGACCCCTCCCTGAAGACCTGACACAGTCAAAGTGGGTGGTGGCCAGTGCTGGGGAGGCTGATTTCAGAGATAAAGGAAGCATGAAACTTGGCCGAATGGTGGATTCAGGTCAGGTTCCCCAGCGTCCACCCCCTCTCAAGCCTGCCCCTTTGCACCGAGTGACCTCTTGTGTCACCATGTCCACAGTGCTCACGGGACCTCCAGGCGCTCAGCTGTCTTGGTCTGTGTGGACGGGGATCTCTCGGCCCCCTCATTCTGCTGTCTTGGTCCCAGAGATGCTCTCAGGATAACTGAGGCAGAGACTGGGAACCTTGTAAGACTTGACCCACGGAAGATTGGAAAAAGTAGAGTAAGAGATGAGGCTGTGAAAAGAAGGCTCTGGCCATGGTAGGGGGCGGGGATGGAGGCTGTAGTGAGGGTGGCCTGGCCCGGTTCCCATGGACAGTGTGACCCAGGCCCATTCTCCTCTGTGGGGCCGAGCATGACCCACGAGCACGCATGTCGTAGATTGGAGTCATGGGCACCCTTGGAGCTGCGGGCCTGCTGTGCAGCTGCTGCTTAATAGATGCCCCTTTCCAAAAACAGCAGCCGTAGTCACTAAAGGAACTTTCCAAGGACACTGCCCTGACTATGCTGTCATTTTACACGTGGGCAGGCGGGAAAGAAAGGTCAGAAGGTCTGCCCTGTTCGTTCAGACCCCTGTGTTGAGGTCCTCCTGAGTGCCGGCCTCTGCTGAACAAAACAGCTCACGTCCTGCCCTCGGAAAGCGGCTGTTTCTGACAAGGAGACAGATGATAAAGCTGACGTGTGAAGTCAGGTCCTAGGAGCTCTGGAGGAAAATGACGCAGGATAAGGGAGCTGAGGACAGGCCAGAGAAGGCCGCTGTGTGAAGTGGGTATTGGAGCAGAGGCCTGGAGACCAAGGCTGGGGCCATGCGGCTGGCTGGGGAAGCCCGTTCCAGGCAGAGGGAACCGCACATAGGCAGGCACAGAGGCGAGAGCTGTCGGACACGGTGGAGGAGAGACAGAGAAATGGGTGGATGAGCTGGAACGAGGGGCCGGGGAGGGAGCTGGTGGGACTGTCTGCGTCAGCCTGCGATGAGCGGCTTTGTGTTGGGGACCTTTGACAGCCCCGTGCCGGTCTCCAGCTCCTCGCCGTGGCCCCTGGACGTCTGGACCAGAGTCCAGCCTCAGCCCTGCTGTCCCTCCACTTCCTGGCCTTCATCCTGGACCTGTGGGCTTCGGCAGATAGACAGGTTCCTTGCCTTCAGTGGACAGACAGACATTTCTGCTTCTGAAGAGGAAATGCTGCTGCTGCTAAGTCACTTCAGTCGTGTCCGACTCTGTGTGACCCTATAGATGGCAGCCCACCAGGCTCACCCATCTCTGGGATTCTCCAGGCAAGAACACTGGAGTGGGTTGCCATTTCCTTCTCCAATGCATGAAAGTGAAAAGTGAAAGTGAAGTCGCTCAGTCGTGTCCGACCCTCAGCGACCCCATGGACTGCAGCCTTCCAGGCTCCTCCACCCATGGGATTTTCCAGGCAGAAGTATTGGAGTGGGGTGCCATTGCCTTCTCCGAAAGAGGAAATGAGGGTTTTCTAAATAGAGAAAGTAAAGATCAGCTTGTAAAGCCTTTTCTAAAAGTACATTTTTCTGGAGGAATCCTTAGGGAAACTCAGGACAAGCTCTTGAGTGGTCTAGCTGGGTTGAATGAACACAGTGGCGGAGGTCAGGTCTCACCTGCTGTCTCTCTGTGAAACTCACTGATTTTGTCTCCTTCCACCCTGTGCCCATATGTATTGATGCTGTGGATGAAAAAGGAATGCAACTTACCAAACACAGCTCTCTCAGACACTGGGGTAGCCCCCAGCAACCGAGCACCACCCAAGTTATTATTTACTTAATATATTTCCTTAAGGAGACCCGCTTTGCAAACTTCTTGCTTTCCCTAAGCAACAATGTGCATGATACCATCGTTTACTATTGTACTTATATTTTTTTCCAGTTATTTAAAATCAGTTTTTAAAAGGCAGGTGTCCGACAAACAAAGCTCCACTTGGAAGTCTTTCCTGTTTGCGGCCGGCACTTGGGGTTGATTTCAGGCTTGCCAACAGCTTCGTTGAGGCAATGGCAAATTTTAATAGTCATTCCAAACACCAAAAGCTCTTCTTTGGTTTTTGTAATATTGACTAAAGAAAGGGGCTTAGCTCTAGGCAGGAAAAGAGTATAAGAAGAAAAAATCGAAAACAAGCAAACCACAAAAGTTTCGATACATCTGAGGTGAAGTGCAGTTTCTGAATTATCACCATCTTCTGTGTTAACCGAGATTTAATGGTGATTGAAACCAGTTTCACAGCGTGTATTTTACTTGTGGTGAAATCATTTAACCACGAAAGAGTCTATTTTTCTTTTTTTCTAACTTGTCAAAAAGATAACTTTAAATATTTCTTCTTTCTTTAAGGGTCTTTACCAAAAGTTTATAAAAATCAAATATGAATAACAAAATTTAAGCACAATTAGCATTTTTTACTCTCCATCTATTTTGATATGATGATGTCACATTTATAAACATAATAAATAAATGTGTAAGCATATTAAATTTTTATTAAAAGTGAATTCTAGGCATTATTTTGTAACCTGCTTTTTTTTTTTTTTTTTTTCCTTGGGAGGGAAATGGGAAGGAAGAAAGGGGAGTGATGGTGGGGAGGAGTATATGTAATTTCTTAACTAATGGCTTTCTGTTTTTAATCACAAAGAACATTTTAAAAAAATCATGTTGAATTCATCCTCTATTAGGAGGTTTGATCTGGAAATGAAAAGTTCAGGAAACTGAAAATCCAGTTTGGGTGTCCTCATCTTAGGCACATCTTGGTACTTTGTATTGGTAGGTCTATCTTTACCACAATATATTATTTAGGACAGGATCACATCTGTCACCTCTTCCTCCCTACTACCCCAAGTGGTACCAGACCCATAAAATAGTCAATAAACATTTACAAAGTAGACAAATAAGTCTATTTTTTTTTTAACTCTCCTGAGTGAACTGAATTTTTTGAGGCTCATAAGTGAATATGTTTTCTTCTTTACTTTGTCTATTACAGCCAGATTGTACAAGTGTGAGTGGGGTATTAAAGTCTCCCACTATTATTGTATTGTTGTATGTTTCTTCTATCATACTAATTAGTGTTTGTCTTAGATATATCAATGCTCCAATGTTGGGTGCATATATATTTATAATTATTATAACTTCTTTTTGGATTGTTCCTTTAAGTCATTATGTATAACCTTGATTGTCTCCTTTTCAGGATCTTTAAAGTCAATTTTATCTGATATGAGTATTGCTAATCCTGTTTTCTTTTAGTCCATATTTGCATAAAAAAATCTTTTTCAGCCCTTCATTATCAGTCAATATATATCCCCTATTTTAAGGTGGTTCTCTTGTAGATGACATATATAGGGGTCTAGTTTTTATATCCATTTGACCCATTTTAGTCTTTTGGTTGTATCTTGTCGACAAGGAATGTAGGGGTCTTGTTTTTGTATTGATTCAGCCAGTCTTTGCCAGTTGATTAGGGCATTCAGCCCATTAACGTTTAAAGCAATTATTGATAAATAGGATTTACTTTATTGTTTTGGGTTCAAATTTATACACCCTTTTAGTGATTCCTATCTAGAGAATGTCCTTTAGTTTTTGTTGGAGAAATGGTTTAGTGGTGCTAAATTCTCTCAACTTTTGCTTATCTGTGAAGCTTTTGATTTCTCCTTCATATTTGAATGAGATCCTTGCTGGATACAATAATCTAGGCTGTAAGTTATTTTCCTTCATCACTTTAATTACGTCTTGCCATTCCCTCCTGGCTTGGAGAGTTTCTATTGAAAGATCATCTGTTATCCTTATGGGAATTCCCTTGTGAGTTATTTGATGTTTTTCCCTTGCTGCTTTTAATATTTGTTCTTTATATTTAATCTTTGTTAATTTGATTAATATGTGTCTTGGGGAGTTTCGCCTTGGGTTTATCCTGTTGGGGACTCTCTGGATTTCTTGAACTTGAATGGTTATTTCCTTCTTCATTTTAGGGAAGTTTTCAACTATTATCTCCTCAAGTATTTCCTTGTGGTCTTTCTTTTTATCTTCTTCTTCTGGAACTCCTATGATTCGAATGTTGTAGCGTTTAATGTTATCCTGGAGGTCTCTGAGATTGTCCTCATTACTTTTGATTCGTTTTTCTTTTTTTCCTCTGATGCATGTATTTCTAGGATTCTACCTTCTAATTCACTAATCCTATCTTCTGCCTCTGTTATTCTACTGTTTGTTGCCTCCAGGGTGTTTTGGATCTCATTTATTGTATTATTCATTATGTGTTGACTCTTTTTTATTTCTTCTAGGTCCTTGTTAAACCTTTCTTGCATCTTCTCAATCCTTGTCTCCAGACTGTTTAACTGTGATTCCATTTTGATTTCAAGATTTTGGATTAATTTCACCATCATTATTCGGAATTCTTTATCAAGTAGATTCCCTATCTCTTCCTCTTTGGTTTGGTTTGGTGGGCATTTATCCTGTTCCTTTAGCTGCTGGGTATTCTTTTGTCTCTTCATCTTGTTAAAATTGCCAAGTTTAGAGTGTCCTTACTATATTCTGGTAGTTTGTTGTATTCTCTTTATTGAGGCGGTTTACTGGTCTTTTCAATATCTGATCTCTGCCCTGTTACAGAGGAGGTGGAGATGAACACCCAAATCTAAGCCGGCCAGGTTCAGGAACTCCAGGTTCAGAAGCACAGACTCGGTTGAGTCTGCGTTTTATGCCCTTCCCAGATCCGAGTAGCGCAGGTGATGAAGTGTTTAGCGAGCGCAGCTGCTGCGACTTATCGCCTCCCCACCACTCAGTTTTCTGGGTATACAACCGGCACACTTTCTCAGGCAGATGTTGACCATCCAGAGCCCCAAGAAGCGTGAGTTAGCACAGAAACCTGCTTAGGTTTTGTAGTCAACGTCTCTCTAGGGCTGTGATTGCCCGCTTCCAGCTCTGGCTGCCTGTCACTGGAGTGGGACGGTCTGCAGCCAGCTATCTCTGTGCAGTCCTTTATTCCGTACGTAGTCCTGGTGGTGTCTTAAGTTAGGGCTGGCTTTTGATGTAGTAGATAACCGACAGTCTGGTTATTTCACTCAGATAGCACTTAGGATAGCCAGACCAAATCCTTTCTCAAAGCGATGTAGGCCGCACTGCTCCTCTTAGCCCAGCCCCCGCTTGCTAATAGCAAATGCTGGTGTCTGCGCCGCTTCTCCGCAAAAGGAGTTACCGCAGGGCTCGTAATCTTTTGAAGACAATGAATTGTCTTTCTAAGTGCCTGTTGTTCTCTGCTGGCATTCAGAAGTTGTTTTGTAGAATTTACTCAGCATTGAAATGTTCTTTCAATGGATTTGTAGAGGAGAAAGTATTCTCCCTGTCCTACTCGTCCGCCATCTTAGCTCCTCCTCGAAAGAGTCTATTTTTCTATTGCTAAGTCACTTTAGTCGTGTCTGACTCTGTACGACCCCATAGACGGCAGCCCACCGTCCCTGGGATTCTCCAGGCTCCCCCGTCGCTGGGATTCTCCAGGCAAGAACACTGGAGTGGGTTGCCATTTCCTTCTCCAATGCATGAAAGTGAAAAGTGAAAGTGAAGCCGCTCAGTCGTGTCCGACTCCTCGCGACCCCATGGACTGCAGCCCACCAGGCTCCTCCATCCGTGGGATGCTCCAGGCAAGAGTACTGGAGTGGGGTGCCATTGCAAAACACAAAAGAGAAAAGCCAGTATTTTTGCGGTGCAGAGCAGAGCACGGCCAGTCTTCCCTGATGCTCAGTTTCTCTCACGACTCAGCTGACAGGCTGTGTCTTGCTGCGTGCACCGAGTTGTAAATTCAGTTTTCTCATGAGCACTCAGAAGGCTGTCCTCAAATAAACAAAGGAAGTTTTAAGTGATGTGGTGTATTAGATTTCTCTCTGGTTAAAAACAAATTACCTTGAATGCACTTAATGCTTCAGAACAGTAAACGTCAAAATGGTGATGGTAAACTTAATATTATGTAAATTTTACCACAATTTTTAAAATGTTATGGTGGTCAGTCAGTCAGTTCAATCACTCAGTCGTGTCCGACTCTGCGACCCCATGAATCGCAGCATGCCAGGCCTCCCTGTCCATCACCAACTCCTGGAGTTCACTCAGACTCATATCCATCGAGTCAGTGATGCCATCCAGTCATCTCATCCTCTGTCGTCCCCTTCTCCTCCTGCCCCCAATCCCTCCCAGCATCAGGGTCTTTTCCAATGAGTCAACTCTTCACATCAGGTGGCCAAAGTACTTGAGTTTCAGCTTTAATATCAGTCCTTCCAATGAACACCGGGACTGATCTCCTTTAGGATGGACTGGTTGGATCTCCTTGCAGTCCAAGGGACTTGCAAGAGTCTTCTTCAGCACCACAGTTCAAAAGCAGCAATTCTTCAGCACTCAGCTTTCTTTATATCTCTTTATATTTCTTTTATTTCCAACTCTCACATCCATACATGACCACTGGAAGAACCATAGCCTTGACTAGATAGACCTTTGTCGGCAAAGTAATATCTCTGCTTTTGAATATGCTATCTAGGTTGGTCATAACTTTCCTTCCAAGGAGTAAGCGTCTTTTAATTTCACGGCTGCAATCACCATCTTCAGTGATTTTCAAGCCCCCCAAAATAAAGTCTGACACTGTTTCCACTGTTTCCCCATCTATTTCCCATGAAGTGATGGTACTAATTGCCATGATCTTAGTTTTCTGAATGTTGAACTTTAAGCCAACTTTTTCACTCTCCGCTTTCACTTTCATCAGGAGGCTTTTTTAGTTCCTCTTCACTTTCTGCCATAAGGGTGGTGTCATCTGCATATCTGAGGTTATTGATATTTCTCCCGGCAGTCTTGATTCCAGCTTGTGCTTCTTCCAGCCCAGCATTTCTCATGATGTACTCTGCATAGAAGGTAAATAAGCAAGGTGACAATATATAGCCTTGACGTACTCCTTTTCCTATTTGGAACCAGTCTGTTGTTCCATGTCCAGTTCTAACTGTTGCTTCCTGACCTGCATATAGGTTTCTCAAGAGGCAGGTCAGGTGGTCTGGTATTCTCATCTCTTTCATAATTTTCCACCGTTTCTTGTGATCCACACAGTCAAAGGCTTTGGCATAGTCAATAAAGCAGAAATAGATGTTTTTCTGGAACTTTTGCTTTTTCAATGATCCAGTGGATATTGGCAATTTGATCTCTGGTTCCTTTGCCTTTTTAAAAACCAGCTTGAACATTTAGAAGTTCACAGTTCACATATTTCTGAAGCCTGACTTGGATAATTTTGAGCATTACTTTACTATTGTGTGAGATGAGTGCAATTGTGCAGTAATTTGAGCATTCTTTGGCATTGCCTTTCTTTGGGATTGGAATGAAAACTGACCTTTTCCAATTTTGTGGCCACTGCTGAGTTTTCCAAATTTGCTGGCATATTGAGTGCAGCACTTTCACATTTATGGTGGTAGTTTTATGTAATTGGTATTTTACCAGAGTAAGTAATGTTGTAGGTCCACTATGCTTCAATAAAAAAATTTCCTTTCCAAGTAAAACTCATGTTTCTTATTTTATATTTTTCCTTCTCAAAAAGGATGCTTTTAAAAGATATTTTTTTGTGTGTGTGTATATATATATATATATTATTTTCTTTATTGAAGTACAGTTGATATACAGTATTGTGTTACTTTCAGGGGTACAGCACAGTGACTCAGCTAGTTTTTTCTGATTATATTCCATCATATGTTATTGTCAGATATTGAGTATAATTCCCTGTGCTTTACAGTAAGTCCTTGTTCATCTGTTGTATTTAGCAGTTTGATCCTAACTTATACCTCCCTCCTTCCATTTCCCCTTTGGTAACTAAATATGTTTTATATGTTTGTGAGCCTGTTTCGGTTTTGTAAATAGATGTATTTGTATTATTTTTTAGATTCTACATATACCTGATATCCTACAGTAGTCGTCTTGTTCTGTTGTGCTTACTTCACTGAGTAAGTGAAGTAAGTGGATAATCTCTGGGTCCACCCATGTTGCTGCAAGTGTTTCTTTCTTTCTCACGGCTGAGTAATATTCAGCTGTGAATAAATACCGTGTCTTCTTAAGCCTGTTGGTGGGGGCTCGGATTGTTTCTGTGTCTCGGCTGTTGTCAGTGGTGCTGCCATGAACTTTGGGATGCATGCATCTTTTTGAATTAGAGTTTTCTCCAGATATACATCCAGGAGTGGGATCACTGCAACATGTGGTAGCTCTGTTTTCAGTGTTTTAAGGAACCTCCATACTGTTTTCCACTGTGGTTGCACCAACCTACGTTTCCTCCAGCAGTGTAGGGGGGTTCCCTTTTCTCCACTCCCCTCTTCGGCATTTATTCGTAGACTTTTTAATGATGGCCGTTCTGACTGGTGTGAGGTGAGAGCACGCTGTGGTTGACTTGCACTTCTCAAATAGGCAGCAGTGTTTGGCGTCTTTCCATGTGCCTATTGGCCAACTGTACGTCTTCTTTAGGAAAATGTCCATGTAGATTTTCTGCTCCTTTTTTGATGGGGTTGTTTATTTTTTTCAATATTGAGTATATGAGCTGTCTGTATGTTTTGAATATTAACCTCTTTTTGATGGCATCTTTTGCAAATATTTTCTCCCAGTCCATAGGTTGTCTTTTCACTTTGTTGATGGTTTCCGTTACTGCGCAGAAGCTTATAAGCTTGATTGGGTCCCATTTGTTTATTTTTGTTTTTATTTCTTATGCCTTGGGAGACTGAGTTAAGAAAGTATTGCTATGATTGATGCCAGAGAATGTTTTGCCTGTGTTCTCTTCTAGGACTTATATGGTACTATGTCTTATATTTGGGCTTCCCAGGTGGCACTAGTGGTGGAAAAAAAAAAACAAAAACTCACCTGCTGATGCAGGAGATGTAAGAGACACAGGTTCAGTCCCTGGGTTGGGAAGATTCCCTGGAGGAGGGCATGACAACCCACTCCAGTACTCTTGCCTGGAGAATCCCATGGACAGAGGAGCCTGGTAGGCTACAGGTTACAAAGAGTTGGACATGACTGAAGCAACTTAGCATGCATACATATCTTACATTTAGGTCTTTAAACCATTTTGAGTTTATCTTTGTGTGTGGCTTGAGGAAATGTTCTAGCTTCGTTGACTCACATGCAGCTGTCCAGCTTTCCCAACACCACTTGCTGAAGACAAGCCTCTGCTCCATTGTATAGTCTTGCCTCCTTTGTCGTAGATTAATTGACTGTGAGTGTGTGTGTGTGTCTGGGCTCTGTACGCTGTTCCGTTGATCTCTACGTCTGTTCTGGGGCTGTTGGCATGCTGTTTTTGATTACTGTAGCTCTGTAGTATAGTGTGCAGTCTGGGAGGTATTTTGCTTCCATCTTTGTTATTTTTCCTCAGGATTGCTTTGGCAATTCTGGGTCTTTTGCTGTTCCATATAAACTTTAGGATTATCTGTTCTAGTTTTGTGCAAAATGTCATGGGTCTTTTGATAGGGATCACACTAAATCTGTAGATTGCTTTGGGTAGTATGGCCATTTTAACAATATTTACCCTTCCAATCTAAGAACATGGGATATTTTTCCATTCTTTTGAATCATTTTCAATTTCCTTTATCAGTGTTTTATAGTTCTCAGTGTAAAGGTCTTATTCCTAGGAGGTTTTTTTTGTTTGTTTGTCTTGTTTGACATGATTTTAAAATCACATTTAAATTTCTTTGTTAGTCTAAAGAAATGCAGCAGGTTTCTGTATATTAATGTTGTATCCTGCTACCTTGCTGAATTCACTTATTAATTCTAGTATATTTTGTGTGGAGACTTTAGGGTTCTCTGTATAGAGTATCCTGTCATCTGCAAATAGTGGCAGTTTTATCTCTTCCCTTCCAAGTTTTTCTTTGTCTTTTACTTCTTTTTCTTCTCTGATTGTTATAGTTATGACTTTCAATACTATGCTGAATAGAAGTGGCAGGAGTGGGCATCTTTGCCTTGTTCCTGTGGGAAGTTTTCAGCTTTTCACCATTGACGATGCTGTTCGGCTGTGGGTTTGTTGTAAATGGCCTTCGTTATGTTGAGATATGTTCCCTCTAAACACATATTGATGAGAGTTTGGCTCTTTCACATTCTTTCTCTGCATCTATGGAGATAACCTTGTGGTTTTTGTCTTGTCTTTTGTTGATGTCGTGTACCTCACTGACTGATTTGGGTGTGTAGAGTCATTCTTGTGACCGTGGAATGGATCCAACTTGATCATGGTATAGGATCCTTTGTATGTGTTGTTGGATTCAGTTTACAAATGTTTTGTTAAAGAGTTTCCCATATGTGTTATTCAGAGATATTGGCCTGTGAATTTCTTTTTTTTTTTTTTTGTAGTGTCTTTGCCTGGTTTGGGGTCAGAGTGATGTCGGCTTCATAGAATAACTCTGGGAGTGTTTCTTCCTCTTGAGTCTTTCAGAAGAGTTTGAGAAGGACTGGTATGAATTATTTTTTGTGTTTGTGGTAGAATTCCCCAGTGAAGCCATTTGGTCCCCGACTTTTGTTTGCAAGCAGTTTTTTTCTTTTTTTTTTTTTTTAAATTAGAAATTTGATTTCACTTCTAGCAACTGGTCTATTCAAATGCACTATTTCTTCCTGACTCAGCTTTAGTGGACTGTATTCTTCCAGAAATGTGTCCATTTCCTCTGGGTTGTCCACCTTGTTGGCATATAATTGTTCATAGTATTCTCTTATGATTTTTTTATATTTCTGCGGCATCAGTTGTTATCTTCTCATTTCTAATTTTGTTTACTTGAGTTCTTTCTCTCTGTCTTCTTTTGAGCCTAGCTAGAGGGCAGTGGCACCCCACTCCAGTACTCTTGCCTGGAAAATCCCACGGACGGAGGAGCCTGGTAGGCTGCAGTCCGTGGGGTCGCTAAGAGTCAGACATGACTGAGGGACTTCACTTTCTCTTTTCACTTTCATGCATTGGAGAAGGAAATGGCAACCCACTCCAGTGTTCTTGCCTGGTGAATCCCAGGGATGGGGAAGCCTGGGTGGGCTGCCATCTATGGGGTCACATAGAGTCGGACACGACTGAAGTGACTTAGCCAGCCAGCCAGCCAGAGGTTTGTTAAATTTGTTTATCTTTAAAAAAAAAAAAAAAGTTGTTGGTTTCATTGATCTATTCTATTGTTTTTGAACTCTATCTCATCTCTGATCTTTATTGTTTCCTTCTTTTTGTTGACTTTGGATTTTGTTTGTCCTTATTCTAATCCTTTAGGTGGTAAGTTGGGCTGTTTGAGATTTTTTTCTTGTTTCTTGAGGAAGGCCTGTATTTCTATGAACTTCCCTCTTAGAACTGCTTTTCCTGCATTCCATCGATTATGTAAGCATGTGCTTTCATTTTGGGGCTTTCTGTTCTCTTCCATTCATCTAAATGCTCGTTTTTGTCCCCACTCTGTACGTAGCACCTGCCTCATTGCAGGAAACTGCCAGAGTTCCTCACTAGTGTGTGTTTTTGTTTTTTAAACAGAAGAAAGTGTCAGTGAAGAAAACACAAGATGAAGAAATAAAACAAATAGATGAAGAGAGAACCAAGGAGATTTATAAAAACTGGAAAGAAGATTCGGAGTGGCAGGCTTCTTGTAAGTACCCAGAGGCCTCGATAACAGTGACACGAAAGTAGCTCGTTCACTTAATAATATGACGATCTGGGAAACACTTAGAATGGTTGTCCAGAGATATTTTTAACACTAAAGGCTACGGGCCATCTTTTAAATTGCAGCAGGTTTCTCAGCTCATCTTTGCACCAGCAACATTATGATGTATCTGAATGATGGAATGGTATTTAGCTATGAAAAATGTTTTGGAAGAGTGTTTAATGTCCTTGGAATATATCTATATCTTTTTAACTTGGAGAAGAAAAGTGATTACAAAAGAAGTATGAAAAGGATCCCTGTTTTAAAATGTCTAAGTGTATGAGGGAAAAGACGTGGAAGGTTAACATATTAATCTTACTTTTCATGGAGAGGCAGGATTCGAAGTTACTTGTTGGACTTGTTGTTTTTGTGTATTTTTCTCAGCTTTCAACAGTGAGCACATCTAAACTTTGTAATCAGAAGACACAGGGGTGACAGGCAGACTTGTTGCATCCTTGCCACACCTGTGGCTGAACCCTGCTTCATTCTGAGTTAGCACTGCCCAGAGAGGGTCCTCCTAGGGAGAGGCCAGTGCTGATGAAGCAGAGGAGAGGGTGAGCGAGGCTGAGGCTGGGAGGATTCGGGTGTGAAGCAGGGTTAGGGCTTCCATTTGACTTGGACTAGGAAGCCCTAACTGCCTGGTCATCCCTTGAGGCAGCGGAAGGAGCCAGGGACGGGCATGTCCACAGAATGTTGGGAATTCCTTTACAATGAACACCATTAAAATGACAGTTTTTGTGAAATGAAAATGTTCACCAGATCCCATCACTTCTATGCAGTTGAAATCTTAGTGTAATGGAAGATTTTAGGCATTTCTTTGAAGTCAAGACATAACAGATTCTGACCAATAATGCCTGAAATGCAGATAAATATCCATAAGGCTTATTCTTACATCCCGTGTTCAAGTCCACGATGCTCGGTTGCTGGAATAAAAATTGCCAAAGCAACAGCCCTTCTGTGTTACAAAGCAATCGTAAAAGGCTGTCTTGGGTCGCTTTCGTGCACCCACTGAGGCTGTGACTGGCCGTGTAAGAATCATTTCCTTCTTTGGTCTGGGAGGCCAAATCACTCGTGGTCCAGCCACGTGGACTCTGAGCGTGGTCTCTCTGCCCCCCCACCCCGTCCTCCGCCACAAGCCATTGAAGAGCCCCTGATGGTCTGGGGGTGGGGGTCTCTGGGCTCGAGGATGAGACGGTGGCTTCACCTCATATTTTCTTGAGACCCCGCTGATCAGACACTTGCTTGGGCTGAGACTCCTCTCTGCCTTGGCCGCTGCAGGAAGTTCTCGGGCACGGGGGCTCCCCTTCCCTCCCCCATCCCTGCCCCCCTCCCCGCTCCCTGTCTGCCACGCTGACTCTGCTCACCGTCTCCGTGGGCTGACTCCGCTCACCATCTCCGTGGGCTGACTCCGAACCCTGCTGTCTCTCCTAGTGCGAAAATCCAAAGCCGCTGATGAGAAGCGGCGCTCTCTGGCCAAGCAGGCCCGGGAGGACTACAAGCGGCTGTCGCAGCGGGGGAGGAGCGGCAAGGGGCAGCAGAGCCCCCCGGTGGCCCCCAGAAACCCAAGAGGCCCCCGCTCCCCCCAAAGCCTCATTTCCTGAGCCCAGCAGGACAGCCACACACACCTCTCAGGTGAGAAGCTGGGTAGGCGGCTCTAAGTGTAAGTAATTAAGGGTAAGTTGTGTGGCCACTTCGGGGATAGAGGCTGGCAGTGCCGTTCAGTCCAGCCCCACCTTCCAGCCTACAATGCTGAGACACCTGGGCAGGGCTTCATCCCTCCTCGCCTGTAAAATCCCCACTGTGGGTACCACTAACATGCCCAGTAACTTCGTGAAGATACCTAGACAAGTTAGTGACTTCGCATGCCCCCAGCACAGCCCCTCCCCCGTGACAGCCAGTAAGGGGAGGGGGACCGTTGAGCGGTTGTCCCAGTGGGAACCCCGGGCTTGCTGGCCTTCACGTCACCAGCAGAGCTCCATTTTCCACAGATCAGGATGAAAGATTTGGTGACAGTTCTCATTCTGGGGTGGCCTTTCCTGGTGGCTCCGCAGGTAAAGAATCTGCCAGCAAGTGCAGGAGATGCAAGAGACGCAGGTTGAATCCCTGGGTCTGAAAGATCCCCTGGAGTAGGAAATGGCAACCCACTCCAGTGTTCTTGTCTGGAACATTCCATGGACAGAGGAGCCTGGAGGGCTACAGTCCATTGGGTCGCAAAGAGTCGGACACGACTGAATACACACACTCATTCTGGGATATACAGCTGAGCTCATAGGTTGAGAATTTGGAAATGTTTCTTTTTTTAAATGAAGACTTTATTTGATGATGACGATTACCTTAGCTTTGGGGGTATTAGGAGAACAATTTGTTTTGGAAGCCCCTTGATGAAAAATACAGTGGTACCACAGCAGAAACTCCCATGCCTTATGTTGTGTTTTGTTTTGTTTTAATTTACTTATTTTAATTAGAGGCTAATTCGGAGAAGGCAATGGCACCCCACTGCGGTACTCTTGCCTGGAAAATCCCATGGATGGAGGAGCCTGGTGGGCTGCAGTCCATGGGGTCGCTAAGAGTCGGACACGACTGAGCGACTTCACTTTCACTTTTCACTTTCATGCATTGGAGAAGGAAATGGCAACCCACTCCAGTGTTCTTGCCTGAAGAATCCCAGGGGCAGGGGAGCCTGGTGGGCTGCCGTCTCTGGGGTCATACAGAGTCGGACACAACTGAAGCGACTTAGCAGCAGCAGCAGCCGAGACTAATTACTTTTACAATATTGTGGTGGTTTTTGCCATATATTCACATGACCTTAACTGATTATAAAATTATTTTCTCCCTATTATTGCTATTATATGATTTGGTATGTAGAGAGAGAGATCAGTTGCTCAGTTGTGTCCGACTCTTTGCGACCCCATCAACTGCAGCACGCCAGGCCTCCCTGTCCATCACCAGCTCTCAGAGGTCACTCAGACTCACATCCATCGAGTCAGTGGTGCCATCCAGCCATCTCATCCTCTGTCGTCCCCTTCTCCTCCTGCCCCCAATCCCTCCCAGCATCAGAGTCTTCTCCAGTGAGTCAACTCTTCGCATGAGGTGGCCAAAATACTGGAGTTTCAGCTTTAGCATCAAAGATGATATTTAAAATAAGTGAGAGAAATCACATATTGATTTAATGAAATACAACTGTCTAAAGCCTTGTCCTCTCTGACATAAACACTAAAAACTCTTCTCTGTTAGGAGTATGGAAAAATAAAGAACAAAGCTCTCCCTTTGTATGAGGTCAGTGGTTATCTTCAGGGTTTTTTCCCAACGGGAATTATGACCTCAGAGGAAGCAGGGGGTGGGCGTTTCCTCTACTGTGATCATTTCTTTACTCAGTTGAAAGGTTCCATCTGGGGACTTGTGGGCCAGCATGAAATGACCACGTTTTACAGAGTGGCTGTTTGGGGAGTGAGTTTTTCCTTAAGGATAACAAAACAAGGAAGGCCCCATAGTGCCGTGACCAGGCGCAGAGCGTGAACTCCTGCCGAGCCCCTCCCGTGCCCGAGCCTGTTGCCGTGTCGGGCCTGGGTTCCTGTGGGCTGGGTGCTCCTCCAGGCTCCCCTGAGGGTGGGAACGTGCTGCCATAGTCTGCACCCAGGGTGTTTTTAGAGCTCAGCCTGTGCGACTGACGGCAACAAAGGTGCCCTTTCACGAGGGTTTTAAAATGATGTTTTAAGCTCGGTTAGCTCATTTTTTCCAACTTAAGCCACTTCCATGAAGTGCTTTTCGTGAGGTGGCCATACTGGATGGTGTCAGGGCTGGGATTTCAAACAGTGATGACTGAGGTCAGCTAGGAGCCATTCCTGGGAAAGAGAGACATGGACTGTCTGTGGAGTTTCCACTTGATCACCCAAGATTTCCCTAAGAAAAGGACCTAATTTGAAGGTTGGGAGGAGAAATTAGCATGTAATCTCATGTGTGCAGCGTCCACTCCCCTGGAAGGTCAAGTATTATAGGCTGTTTTTTCCAAACTGCTATGTTCTTATGTACTTGCATGTATATCATGCGTGTATACGTACATGCTGACATGTATGGCACGTGTAACTCCTGGTAGCATGTGTTACCATTAAGACCTATAAAGAACATAAGTTAATTTACATGCTAGCCAGTAGCTCATTCAGACTCATTGTTTTTACACTGAATTCTGCTCAGAATTAGTGGGCCTGGGACTTGGAAATAGATTTATTATTAAAACACCTCAGCGTTGCTTTTTAAAATGAAAATTGACTTAGGTCCCAGAACTTAAGTTCTGCTACTGATTTTTATTTCAAAACCATGCTGCTGCCTGTATCCTTCTCTTAACCAACCTTCAAACACTCGTCTTTATTTTCCATTTCTGAGACTGCCTTTTAGCACAACTTTTGAAACTGTGTCAGAGAAGGAAGCAAGTCAGGGCGGTTAGTGGAAACAGGAAGAAGAGGAAATTGAATGATGAAAGTGTTGGGCAAGTTTATTCTATGGCCTTTGGGTTCTTCTGCTTGCAGGCACTTGCTCTCCAGGAAAATATGGGGTGGGGGCCAGAATATTTCACTGTTTAGTGTCGTCTTCTCCATTTTTAACTGGGAGTTAATGGAGCTTCTCAATCATATCAAAAATGAGTTAAACACCATAGTGTTAACTCAAACCCATGAGGAGTCTACAGGACCAGCAGGGCAGATCCATTCCCCACCCTGTTCCCTGCCTTGGAGGAGCCCTGTGATGGCTATGTGCGGGGCCCCACCTCACGAGCTCAGCCGTGTGATCCTCAGACGTGTGTTGTATTTGTGTGTGTGCATGCGTGCGTGAGTTTTGAAAGCATTGTTTTCAAATCCGGTGACTCTAACTTGCAAACCTTTTACGAACGTCAGGAATCAGAGAGTGACGAGGCCGGCGTCCAGCCCAGCCCAGGAGGACATCAGGCGCTGGTTCCGGGAGGAGCAGCTTCCTCTGCGGGCGGGCTACCTGGTGGACTCGGACAGCATCGCCCCCTGGTTCCACGGTGAGTGCGCGGTGCTGACGGTAAGCCAGCAGGAGGGCAGGGCAAAGACTCCCTTCCGCTTGAGCCGCCCCAGAGAGGCTCTGATACTGTTCTCAGGAAGTGGATTTTCCCAGCTTTCTCGGGGAGCGGCTGGCTTCCGCCAAGTGGGCCGCAGCCTTGGAGGCTGACAGCACAGGTTGGTTGATCACCCCAGATGGACACCGTGGGGCGACCGGCAAGGCATTGCCCCCTGGGCACCTGCACAGAGCTCTCGGTTGTGCCCCCCACGGATGGCAGCACTGTCTGTCCGCCCCCTCCCACAACCAGGAAGGGGCCACCAGATGTGGTCGGAAGGGCACAGGCCACGTGACCTCGAGCAGATCACGTTCTCTCTTGTTCTTGTTGTTTAGTTGCTAAGTTGTGTCCGACTCTTTGTGACCCCATGGACTGCAGCACGCCAGGCCTCCCTGTCCACCATCTCGCGGAGTTTGCTCAAACCCATGTCCATTGAGTCGATGATGCTATCCAACCATCTCATCCTCTGTTGTCCCCTTCTCCTCCTGCCTTCAATCTTTCCCAGCATCAGGGTCTTTTCCAATGAGTCAGCTCTTTGCATCAGGTGGCCAAAGTATTGGAGCTTCAGTTTCAGCATCAGTGCTTCCAATGAATATTTAGGGTTGAATTCCTTTAGGATTTGGTTCTCTGTAGTGAATCCATTTATCTGAGCCTCATTTTCCTCATGCATTAAATGAAGGGGTCGAGCACTGTGACCTTTAATTAAAAGTTCTGTGGTTTTGATCCCTGCAGTTAAGGCTGCGAGATGGGCTTGTTGGAGGCTAAGCAGAGGTCAGCTCATAAAGCATGTCTTCATTCGATGCTTGAAACTGGACTCATTCAAACCGTCTATTTACCCTGCACCCACCTCACCTTCTTGGATTTCAAAAACAGGCAGTGACTTTCTGTCTGCTGCTTCTGTGAGTTCTGTGGTTGGGTTGAATTATCACTGGCTCTGTGGACAACAAAAGCTTTAAGACAGAAATCACATCCTCTCACAGAGAACGCTTGTCCTAATGGGTGTCTTGGTTTGAGTTGTGTTTAAGACTACTCTCTTTTTAGTAGGATCATCTCATGTATAAATAGAGCCACAAAAATCAGCTCCCAAACCCATAGGATGGCAAACTCTTCTGAGAAAGAACCAAGTCATCTGTGGCAGGCTCTCTGCAAAGGGGCTGCTTTTACAGGTGCAGCAGAACCATCTAGTTTTCCCTGAAAATGCAGGTTCTCTGGGGACTGAGGTTTTGAAAACTGTCCATGCCCAGAGGAGCCCCCTCCATCTCCCAGGATGAGGTCATAAGCCTCCTTCCCCTTTCTACTCTCCTCTGAAGATACTGGGGGAGGGATTGACAATGGTGAACAGAAGGAAGATGGGCAGCACCTCCACCATCTCACGTGGCCTGTCTTTTTCCTTTTGAAGATAAGCAGTGAGGAAACTGGCCTTTCTGTAGTCTATGTGTCATTGGGCAGAAGATGCTGCTCTTCCTGGTTCCAAGGGTGCTAGCTTTTTTAACTGCAGGGAGTGAGACATTCAAAGTGCTGATGTTATTAAAAATCCTGATACTTTAATAGGCAGTTCTACTTGAAAGAGTTGCTATGAGCTAGGAAGACACAGTTGGGCTAAAAATTTAGTTGAAGCTTTGGTTGAAATATAAGACTCTTGGATTTTACCTGTCATTTATTAATTGCTATTGTTGATTATTTATTTTCATTTATACAAATTTTATCATAGTTGTATCAGTCATGTCCGACTCTTTGTGACCCTATGAACTGTAGCCCGCCAGGCTCCTCTGTCCATGGGATTCTCCAGGCAAGGATACTGGAGTGGGTGGCCATGCCCTCCTCCAGGGGATCTTCTCGACCCAGGGACTGAACTGCATCTCTTACATTTCCTGCATTGGCAGGCGGGTTCTTCACAGCTAGCTCTGCCTAGGAAGCCCGTTGTAAGCAAAGTTAATAATATGATATGATATAGTGATGTAATAGTAAATACACAGCCATGTAGTCAATGTAAATTATTATCTTTAGTTTTAAGAAGAAAAAATTTTGCATTTCTATGATAAAGAGAAGAGGGACCACAGCTTATCTTTTTGAAACATAACTGTTTACTAGGAAACGTGTTTTGAAATAATGGGATGGCAGTTTGCTGTTGGTTGGCCATCTTCCTTTCATTGACTCACACCCCTAAATCACCCTTCATAAGTTACTGTTTTGGCCACCTCATTTTCCCCCGATGGAGTCTGTATTTCACCCCTTTCTCTAAATTAGCTTTAAGTAAGGACGGGGGTGAGAAGGCAGGGACCAGGGAAGTGAGGGCAGCTGGGCCTCTGGCTTGTGGGGCGGGTGGGGGCTGCACACCGTTGGTGAGACAGGACCCTAGAGGATGAGGCAGGACCCCAGAGGATGTGGCAGGACCCCAGAGGATATGGCAGGACCCCAGAGGATGTGGCAGGACCCCAGAGGATGTGGCAGGACCCCAGAGGATGTGGCAGGACCCCAGAGGATGCAGCAGGACCCCAGAGGATGAGGCAGGACCCCCAGAGGACCCCAGAGGGAAGTTAGGGGAGAGGGCGGGGCACTCGTTTGAGGTGTGATGACTTTGAAGGTTCTTTGGGGCCATTGTGTGAAATGGTCCCTGGGACAGCCAGACTAATGGGTCAGAGCTGGAGATAATAGACTGCATCGTCAGCACTAATTGGAAGCATGGAGGGCGTGGGGTTTTCCAGGGGTGAGCTGGGAGGGTGTGAGACAGGGGCTGAGGGAGCGCCAGGCAGCACCCAGCACGGTGGCAGGGAGGAGCAGGTGGACAGCAGGTCCAGAGCCCGCTCGCTGCCCGCAGCTTCCTTCTTGCTCGGGAAAGATCAGGCTCTGAAGGCCTTGGACTGATGGGACAGGGCCCACCCACACCAGGGAGGGTTTTTTCCTCCTCCTTTGAACATGGTTTTTCTAATTATGAAACATTTTATACAAAAATAGTACAGGGGAAAATAAATCCAGTGCCAGTGATGTAACAAGTATTATAGCTGCTCTCCAGATACAGTGAGTGTTAAAAGCCATATTTACTTTATACGTATTTTTACTAGGAAATAAACCCTGAAAGACAGAATTAAGGCTCCTTTTTGACTCTGTTTTGATGCTGTTTCCTCTTCCCAAGGGATAAACCACTCTTCTGAAGCTGTCTTTCCCATCCATATTTGCATTTTTTTACATGTATACATGTGTGGGTACTTCAGGAAAATATATTTTAAAAATATAAAAACAGGTATGCATATCTTTCTATAAAACAGAACAATGTGTTTAACATTTAACATATAACATGGTATCATGTTGTAGACATTCTTCTGAAACATGCATTTTCTCTCAATATTATGTTAAGTGGGTTTACCCTTGTTTATAAAGGTAGACTAATCATTCCTGGTTCTTGTACTGCAGTATTTTATGATATATGTTATTTACGTATTTATAATACACGTCCTATAAAACACGTAATCTTTTGTGTTTGATGATATATATTTTATTACACATGCATACACACGTGTGTCATCACTCAGTCATCTCTTCTCCTACATTTGGTATGATTTTTTTGCTGTTACGGAAAATGATGTGGTATTCACCCTGAACATGCCTCCTTGAACACATTTGTGATCATTTCTTCAGGGTGTGTATTTGGAAGTGAAATTTCTGGGACGTAGGATACGAACCTCTTTAAGTGTTGCCAGATGTCCTCCAAAGAGATTAAACCAAGTTATGCTCCCACCAGCTTAATCTTACCAGTGGAACCACCTTGTTTTAATTTGCATTGATTTGCTGTCAGTTTAGCTTCTCAGGGTTCCTAGATAGGTGGGTGTCTTCCTCTGTTATTGCTTGTAATCATTTGACCATTCTTTCTGGTCAATTCAATGCCCCAAGGCAGCACAGAGTTTTCTTAGCTCCTAGCTTGGAAAGGTGGCTTCCCTGGTGGCTCAGACGGTGAAGAATCTGCCTGCAATGCAGGAGGCCAGGGTTTGATCCCTGAGTCGGGAAGATCCCCGGGAGAAGGGAATGGCAACCCACTCCAGTATTCTTGCCTGGAGAATCCCATGGACAGAGGAGCCTGGTGGGTCACAAAGAGTTGGACGTGACTGAGCAATTAATACACACAGCTTGGAAATGTAGTGTGATGCAGGCTTAGTACCAGACTCCCGAGATGGACCACTGGGTTTGAGTTGTGTTTTCTCCTCTGTGAATGGAGGTAATAGCAGTATCTACACCACAGCGTTGTTTCTAAGTCAGCTGACATCTGAGAAGGCTTAGGCCCTGGTGCAGCGTTTCTGGTGTAATTGATCAGCCTAAGAGAAAGTTTACCCCTCTGGTTCCCTCTGCCCTTCTCCTCGTCAGCCTCACCCCGCCAAAAAGTGTTGTCTTCAGTACAAGGATGAGGCAGCACTTCAATAACATAGATCTTAATTATTTTCCTCAATTATTTACTTAGGGCCTGTCCTTGACAATAGCTTCCCTGGTGGCTCAGACAGTAACGCGTCTGCCTGCAATGTGGGAGACCCGGGTTCAGTCCCTGGGTTGGGAAGATCCTCTGGAGAAGGAAATGGCAGCCCACTCCAGTACCCTTGCCTGGAAAATTCCATGGACAGAGGAGCCTGGTAAGCTACAGTCCATGGGGTCGCAAAGAGTTGGACACGACTGAGCGACTTCACTTGTCCTTGATAAGTCCAGAGCCCAGGAGGTCACCCCAGAAGGCAGCAATGATCTGGAAGGACCAAAGGAGAGCCACCCCGCAAACAGGGAATGAAGTTGCTTGGAATCAGCCCAGGCAGTTACGGTTGCGTGTGGGGTCAGCAGGGAGGGTGTGGAGAGACGGCAGTGTGTGCTGGGGTTGCTGAACAGTGCTGTCTCTTTCATAGGTTTATAATCTGAGTATTGTAGTCTGTTTGGTTTTGTTTCCTCAAGAAGGATTGTCTTCTTCTCTCTCTGTCCTCACCCCTTACCTCCTCTCACACATGAGTGTTCAGGACTGTCTTGATCATCAAATATGATCCGTGTTTTTATCCATTTCATTCTCCCGAGTAGCCACCCTGTTACAGCACTTTCTGGTTTGGGCTATTGGTACAGTTGGTGATAAGTGTCGAGAAGCCCTCTTGGCTAACTTAACACCCCGCTGAACATGGCCATTTCACTCATTCTGTCTCTTGCTATGGGTCTCCAAAGTAGGTCAGTATATAATTAACTGTACTCACTTTTTGAAGAAAAGGGCTGGGGAATAAATAAAACTGAAGTTGGAAGGTCCATCCATCACCCCACGGACCCCTTTCTTCACTCTATCCATCAGCATTTTCCTACTTCTGTGAAGCACGCAGCAGTGTCAGGAGCTTAGGAGCCAGCAGAGGCTGTGAGTGGGAAGACGGGAAAAAGATGGAAGGAAATGCACAAAGGGATTTCTGATTTGGGAGATCTCTAATTGCTTCTGTTGTTGTTAGAGAATTCACATGCTTGCTTTATGCATCAACAGTTGATCATTATTCCTCTGAAAGGTAATTTACACTTCCTTATCCAAATATGGAAGTGATTAGACGGTTGATTAAATACTTCCACCTGATTTATTTCTTTTGAATGTCTTTGCTGTTGTGGCATATGATCAAACCTGCCCTCCAAATGCTTTATATTTTTAAAAACCTTTGTATTTTAAGCTACTTAAAAAGTCAGTCCCTTTAACATCTACAGGATACAAACACAGTTCATACCACAGCTATTTTGATTGCTTCCATCACAGCTCAGTCGTGTCCGACTCTTTGTGATCCCATGGACTGTAGTCTACCAGGCTCCTCTGTCCATGGGGATTCTCCAGGCAAGAGTACTGGAGCGGGTGGCCATGCCCTCCTCCAGGGGATCTTCCCCACCCAGAGACCAAACCCAGGTCTCCCGTGTTGCAGGCAGATTCTTTACATCTGAGCCACCAGGGAAGCCCAAGAATACTAGGGTGGGTAGCCTATCCCTTCTCCAGGGGAACCTGCTGACCCAGGAATTGAACTGAGGACTCCTGCATTGCAGGTGGATTCTTTACCGGCTGAGTTACCCTAGAAGCCCCCCCCATTTTTGATACACCCTTCAAATTTTCATTCTCCAAGGCGGGTAAATCGTATCCATTTCTCTGGAGGCAGTTACTCTCTCAAACCTAGGTTCCCTAGAGAGAAGTGTCCAGGAAGAGTCCTGTGTCTTTTTCCTCCCAGTGTTTCTGAGTCCAAGCTCACTGCTCGCCGCATGACAGGCCAGCACATTAAGAGATGAAGTGTTGGGACATGGAATAGTAAGTTTTTTTGGAAAGCCAGAAGATCAAGAAGATGGTGGACAAACGTCCCATAGAAGCATCTTCCCCGAATAAAAATTCAGGCTTCTTTTATACTAAAAGGGGAGGGAGGTATGGTTGGCTGATGCAAACTTCTTGGTGTTGGAATCCTTTGTTCTTGCAGCTGTCTCTGTAGGTCAGGTCATAACGTTCCTGTAAACCTCCAAAGAGACAATGTTATTCTCTGTTCTGCAACTTTTTACCTCTATGTGAATGTAGAAGAGTTATACCCTTAAAAGGTCAGAGGCTGGAGAATGGGCTTCCTATATATTTCAGACTATGGGTAACATTCTTTCTAGAAAAGGTGCAGAGCCCAGCATGACTTAGCACAGGCCACAGGGCACAAAAGTTAGATAGAAAAAAAAAAATGGCTGCAATAAGGAGTCAGTCTTGCTCTTCCCAATACTCTGCAGTGCGCCACCCAGGCTCCGTCAGCACACTCCTCCAGGGCTGAGTGTATACCTGGAGGGGTTGCATTGAGAAAGTCTCACAGAAGCCTCCCAAGATTTCTTTCAGGCTAAAACCTTAATGAACCTGGACCCTGGCACCCTTAAGCCATGATCTGTCCTCCATCCATTTTCCTGAGACTTGGAGATTTCTTTTTTGTCGGGCCATCAAAATTCTGCCCATCTCTCACAAAGGGATTTTTAAGCTTTGTCTTGACTTACACACAAATGACTAATGGGTGTGACTTTCCAAAGTCACCCTAATGTATCCACTCTGCCTCACTTACACTTGTGATTCATCTCCCTCATGGAGTGGGAGAGGCTGTGGCTGGCAGCAGGAGGATCTGGGTGCCTGTGTGTGACAGGGAAGGGCACGGGAGGCCTTGACCTTGAGAAGGCCCATCAGAGCCTGAGCCATGAGCCCGAGGACTCACCTCCGCTCAGCACCGAAGCTTCATCTGCACCGTGGCCTCAGAGGCTTTGTCCACATTACTCTCCGCAGCGCTCCGCTGTGCCTGCCTCCTCTTAGCTCAGTTCTTAACTAACTGAAGATGAAGATAAAGGAGTGAAAGCTAGGGTACTCCTACAGATTTGAGAAGCGTTGGCTTCTCTGCAGTGAATACTACATAATTGCCTGGGAGACCCTGACTTTTTTCAGACTTTACCCCATGCAGCAAACTTGCTGCAAAACTCTTAGTCTCTTTTTCCACTACTGTTAAGAGGCGTTCATGAACCTCAAAGCCCTCCCTTGGGTTTTTCAAATGCTGCCGTGGGGTCCTCACCCTGACGCTGCCGGCCATGGGGGTCACCGCCTGCCTGTGCCAGGAGCCCTGCGCTTCCCATTACTGGTGCCCGGGGGCTCCAGGCTTGTGGTGCCCACTGTGTTCTCCGAGGGGCCTGAGAGGTGAGACAGAGGGGAGCAGGTGGGTCCCACTAAGGAGAGCAGCTCTGCTGGGGGGTTTTACTTGGGATATTTTACATGGATATTAAATCCATGCTTTTGCTGGCACACTTTCTTCATTGTCACATGTCCTGGATTTCTGCTGTCACCATTAGAGCAGGCTGGACACTGCTCCTTGGCGCTGGTGGTGGGGAAGGTGGGGAGAGGAGCCAGCTCACTGGTGACAAGCGCGTCCCCGGGGCCACGCCGCCTGCACCCAGCTCCCCGTCCCCACCAGCTGGCTGCGTGGCCTCAGCAAGTCTCACGACTCCTGCACTTGCCTGTCATCTGTCCAATGCAGATAATACATTACCTGCCTCCCAGGGCTGGTCGGAAAACTCAGTGAGGTATAACGTGCAACGTACTCAGAACCGTGTGTGATGCATGCTGTCCCCTTCAGTAAATGTTGGCCATCAAGGTGATGAAGTGAGAACAAATGATGTCATTTTAATCTTTGAATTACTAGGGAAACATTATAAATAATATTTTAAGAGCTCTGACCACTTTTCCTCATCCCTAAGGTGCCTGGAGCCCTGGTAGCTCAGCTGGTAAAGAATCTGCCTGCAGTGCAGGAGACCCCAGTTTGATTCCTGGGCCAGGAAGATCCTCTGCAGGAGGGCATGGCAACCCACTCCAGTGTTCTTGCCTGGAGAATCCCACGGACAAAGGAGCCTGGCGGGCTACAGTCCATGGGGTCGCAGAGAGTCGGATACGACTGAGAGCCTAACACTTGAACTTCCAAGGTGCCTGAACGCTCAGGGGTACATGTCGGCCTCGCGGTGGGTCTCCTTCTAGGCAGAGGACCAGGGCAGGACTCAGAGCCTCTCTGAACCTGCGTCCTATACGTGCTGAAGGATCAGAGGGTGAGGTAGGGAGAGCTCTCTCCCCAGTGTGACTCGCCAGGCACGTGACGTGTACACTCTCAGTCTGCAGGGTTCTGCTTGAAAACACCGCCGGCTTTTCTCTCGTCCACCCAACCCTGGGCAGGTGGCAGTGCAGGGCTCTGAGGTCACCTTGAAGCAGAGCTGTGTTCCATCTGGAACTTCGACTCGGTGCCACGACCTCCCTGCACCACCGTCTGGGGCAGAGAACGTGGGAAAGATGACAAGAGAGGGAGAGGTTGAGACAAGACCTGGGCCTCCACTGCCCCAGCAGACCTCATGAGATCAGGGAGCCCCGAAGGCACGGGCTGGGGCTTCTTTATCCACAACCGCCGAACTCTGAGCTGAGGGGGGTCATAGGGGTCATGGGGCATCGTCCCCACATACAGGGACCACACTCGGTAATCACTGAAAAACACATCTTCTTTAGGCTGCCCAAGTAGGAAATGACCACCCCTTTGTGAAATAAATCTCATTTTAAATTCTCAGCCAACTCCAGGAAAGTTTCATGAGCCCGGTGGCCTGGACTCAGCCAAGCCCTGGAGTAGGAGCCTGAAACCACCACTAACTTGTCCTGTAGCTTCGGGTGCCTGCCTTTCTTTCTCAGCTTCCCCATCTGTAAAACGGCCATCGCTTGCTCTCTCAGTCGCTCAGTCGTGTCTGACTCTTTGCGACCCCATGGACTTTAGCCTTCAGGGTCCTCTGTCTGTGGGATTCTCTAGGCAAGAATACTGGAGGGGCAGCCATCTCCTTCTCCAGGGGATCTTCTCAACTCAGGGATGGATCCCAGGTCTCCTGTGTTGCAGGCAGATTCTTTACCATCTGAGCCACCAGGGAAGACCCCCAAATGGCCATGGTTCTGCTTATTCTAAAGCTGTTTGGGGAAGAAACCCAGTGAGTAGGAGCCTCTGGAGCCCGACGTGCCTGCCAGGGGCAGGTGTTCTGGAGGGTGGGTGCGGGCTTGGCTTCTCTGGTCTGGCCTTTGGTTCTGGCCCGTGCTCCAGGCCCACCTTGGGACCTCTGAGACGTGGGCCTTCCCCTCTGTGCTCGGTGGGCTGTGACAGCACTTTGTCTCCAGGCCTCAGTGAGGATTAGATGAGGGAAGGCCCACCTGGGGAGGGCCAGGCAGACGCGAAGAGCTCTCAGTGCTGTTGTTACTGAGTTCTCGTTCGTTTGGTTATTAAACATGGCTTGTCCAGGTGCCGGAAGCAGGTCACACAGGTGTGCGTGTGACTCAGGCCTGGGGGTGCCTTGGAGAAACACAAGAGCACCCCTGGTCCCTGTTAACAGCTCTCAGCCTAGTGGCAGTGAGTGGTAGGATTGTCCTGCAGAGGGACGTTTCTCACGTGACTATGAGCGAGGTATGTGCTAGACCTTTCCTGGGCATCTTCTGGGTGGCAGGCCCTGAGAGTGTGAAGATAAATTAGGAGTGGTGGTTGCTCACGAGGAGGCGGGGCGGGGAGAGACCGCAGGGCATGCCAGGGTCCCTCCCAGAGCTGTGGACCATGCTGGCCGGGTGGAGGAGGCCTGGGTGAGCCCTTGGAGAGGCCAGAGGGAGGCAGCCTGGGGGCGTCACAGCCTCAGCAGGGGCTGGAGGAAGACCACTGTCTGTACTAGAACCAATTTCTTAGCGTCACGCCCTGGGCAGGGATCCCCCGGTGATTAGCATCTGATGCTGGACTTTGGTTTTGCGTGCAAGAGCCCCCTTTGCAGGCAGACCAAGCTTGCTGCTTGGCCGTGACCTCAGCCAGACCTCCCTGGAGGCCCCCTGCTGCCCTCGATGGCATCAGGAAAAACTGCACGTCGACCTGTGTCATCAGATGCCCTGAAAGCTCGTGCCCTTCAGGAACGCCGACCCTGCGGTGAAGCAAATGAGCAAAGCCTGGTCCCCGCGGCGCTCACTTTCTGCACCTGCCGTGGGCGCCACCGAGGGGAGACGGACCCCACACTGGAGCCGAGGCAGAGCCGGGGGTTGTGCATGCTGAGAACAGCTACGGGGCTCAAGGATGGTCTGATTTGCAGCTACTCTATGACCTGACTTGAGGAATTTGTCTCATTCTGGTTATAATCTTCCAGAATGGCTTTTGTTTTAGGAATCAGACTCCATCGTGCTGAAATCCAGAAATGACAACATCCGTACCATCTGTTGAAGTCACTTGGAATTTCAGAGTCAGCCTGTCAGGGAGGGGAAGGGAAATCTTTCCAGGATGAAGTCACTGACCAATCCCCCTGGTTTCAGAGAGCGTTAGACCTAGAGTCTTCACACTGCAGCCCCTGTAGGCCCCGGGCAGGCTGGTCACCGGTGGCCTGGGTTCAGCCTCCAATGCCTGCAGTGGGACCAGGTGTGTAGAAGGTGAAATGGGCAGGAAGGAGCAGTCACCGTGGGGATGATCACCTGGGCATTAGTTGGGCGCCTGACGTGGATGCCGGGCAGCGACCCCATGGGCTCTTCAGAGTCACAGCGCCTCAGTCTCGTCGGGAAAGGGCAGGAAGGCGACTAGACTGGACTTGGCGACCTGCGGGGCAGGGTCTTGGCCGAGCCAGGACCCCAGAGGAGAGGCTGCCTGCGCGTTTCCTGTCCATGAGGGGCTAGCCGCAGGCCCTGCCATCGCCCTGCGTCATCCTGGAGCTGAGCCCCCACATGCAGACGTGCGGGTTCAGGCCCTGCGGGGTAGACAGGGCCGGATGGGGCCCAGGGAGCGGGTGATCTCTAATCCTCCCTTCTCAAAGGTTTACTTACAGAAAAGAACACAAGTGGTTTCATTTGACATTTTACTTTGGATCATTAGGTTTAATTCTCAATTAACTTTACTAACTCTAGTCTTGTTGGACTAAGGAGCTGTGCTAATCCATTGCCTTTTCACCAGGAGGCCTTTAGGGTTTCTCCCTAATCGTAATACCGAGTGTCAGCACGGAAGAGGCAGGAGGTTCCGTCTGCTGACGCGGGAAACGCTGCCCTCTGCCCAGAGCTCGGAGAAGCTCACCATCCTGCCAGCACGTGTCTGTGCACTTCCTCCCTGTCTTATCATGTGTGGGCTCACCTGAAGAATTACAGATGAGGAGGAGCAAGAAGGGAAACTGGGAGAGTGGGTCAGACCTCAAGAGTGTGGACTAACTGGGGGGCAAGGCTGGCCTTGAATTCCTGTGAATTCATGAGGCATCCAAACTATATGTATGGAGCATAACACATGTGTGTGTGTGTGTGAAGAGTGGCATCCGTTTGAATATCTGTGAAGATACAAATAGATAGTATGCATATATACACATGGGGCTTCTGGTAGTTCAGCTGGTAAAGAATCCGCCTGCAATGCAGGAGACCTCGGTTCAACTTCTGGGTTGGGAAGATCCACTGGAGAAGGGATAGGCTACCCACTCCAGTATTCTTGGGCTTCCCTGGTGGCACAGACAGTAAAGAATCCACCCGCAATGCAGGAGATCTGGGTTTGATCGCTGGGTTGGGAACATCCCCTGGAGGAGGGCATGGCAACCCACTCCAGTATTCTTACCTGGAGAATCCCATGGACAGAGGAGCCTGCAGGCTACAGTCCACGGGGTCACAAAGAGTCAGACACAACTGAGTGACTAAGCAGAGCACATACACACACGTACGTGCGTATGCCTGCATCTCTTGCTTCATTCCTTTAAACAAAGCCTCATTTAGGAGCAGTCACAGCAGAGGACACTATCACTAACTCGCTGACACCTGGCCAGGGTGCCCGCCTTTGGCACTGTCAGCCTTTGGCACTGGATCACTGTCTGTAGTGAGGCTGCTCTGTGCATGGTGGGAGGTTTAGCAGCATCCCTGCCTCATTGCACTGGAGAAGACTAGAGCCACCCCACCCCCCAGCCCTAGTGTCTGAGACGTTTCCAGACATCGCTCTGGTGAGAACTCCCACTCCAGATCTTGTAGGATCATTCCCAGGCCCCAGGGTCCCCATCAGTCAACTTGGGAGAGCTTACCCTCCCAGGATGACCGTCAAGGGTCCTACCACTCATAAGCCACTTGATGCCCGTGCTTGTCACTGGGTGTGCACGTGGAAACGTGTTCTGAGGGGCGAGCATTCCATTCATACTGTATACGTGCCAAGTCGCTTCAGTGGGGCCCAACTTTTTGCAACCCTATAGACTGTAGCCCGCCAGGCTCCTCTGTCCATGGGGATTCTCCAGGCAAGAATACTGGAGTGGGTTGCCATGCCCTCCTCCAGGGAATCTTCCCCACCCAGGGATCAAACCCAGGTCTCTTATGCCTCCTGCATTGGCAGGCGGGTTCTTTACCTCTGCGTCACCCTGAGAAGCCCTCCATTTGTACCACACATTTGCTTATGGAACCTTCCCTATCCCACGTACCAAATACCAGATGACGAACCACACTACTGCTCCAGGGAAACCCAATGTGGACTTAGGGCTGCTCCAGTTGTTCCTGGCTTTATCCACACAGCTGTGTTTAGCAGAGGGGAGCTTTGGAAATGATGTGGCTGAAACCCCTGCCCTTCTTTCCTGCAGGAATCCTCACCGTAAACAGAGCAAATGAGCTTCTGAGCACCTGCGTGCCGGGCAGCTTTCTGATCCGGGTCAATGAGAAGGTCAAGGGCTACACCCTGTCCTACCAGTCCGAGGATGGCTGCAAACACTTCCTCATAGATGCCTCCTCGGACTCATACAGCTTCCTGGGCGTGGACCAGCTGCAGCACGCCAGCCTGGCCGAGCTGGTGGAGTACCACAAGGTGCGGCCCCGCGCATGCTGCATTCACTGGGTGACGGGGTGACGGGGTCCAGCCCCGATGGATCCAGGGAATTCGAAGCGGGGACGGCATTGGCGAGGATCAGGAAACAATCGCTTAATTAAGTATTAATTAAAGATATAAAGAATAATAGAAATGAGGATAGCTCAGTGAGGAGATTCAGTGAAGAAAAGTGGATGAAATAAGGATAGCTCAGTGAGAACATTTAGTGGAGAGAGGAGGCTGAATAATTCAGCCAGAAGGTAAGAGAAAGAACAACATGGGGAGACCAAGCTTCGGTGAACAAGGCCCCGCACTTTATTTTTCAAAGTAGTTTTTATACCTTAAGTTTTGCATACAGGATAATGGGGGAAGGGGTGGAGTCATGCAGGGACAGCAGTCCCTGAGCCAGGCTTTCAAACTTATCATACGCAAAGGTTTAGGTGAGTTACATCATCTTCTGGCCCGGAGGCCTGTTAACAAAGGGAATGGCAAACCACTTCAGTATTCTTGCCTTGAGAACCCCATGAACGGTATGAAAAGACAAAATGATAGGATACTGAAAGAGAAACTCCCCAGGTCAGTAAGGGCCCAATATGCTACTGGAGATCAGTGGAGAAATAACTCCAGAAAGAATGAAAGGATGGAGCCAAAACAAAAAGAATAATTTCTTTAGAAGGAATGATGCTAAAGCTGAAACTCCAGTATTTTGGCCACCTCATGCGAAGAGTTGACTCATTGGAGAAGACTCTGATGCTGGGAGGGATTGAGGGCAGGAGGAGAAGGGGACGACAGAGGATGAGATGGCTGGATGGCATCACTGACTCGATGGATGTGAGTCTGAGTGACCTCCGGGAGCTGGTGATGGACAGGGAGGCCTGGCGTGCTGCGGTTCATGGGGTCGCAAAGAGTCGGACACGACTGAGCGACTGATCTGATCTGATTTTTCTCTAAAGGTGATTATTCTAAAGTCAGGCGCCACCCTCCAAAAGCATTGGAGTTGCATATCTATAGGGCAAAGGTGTGGTGGGTTGTAACAAGAAAAAGAATTAACTCAAGGGTCCAAGGCTACAAACATTAAAGCTACTACTTACATTTCTATAAACCAATTATATCAATCAATACACTGCCAAGGACACAGTAAGTAAGGGATATGGAGACTTAGCAGCAAACATTGGCCCAACAAGTGAAAAACCCTTCACCAATTTCTAATCAATCTTTTAACTGCTCAAAGGAATCTGTATTTAGACAGTTTAGAACATCTCATGCCTCTCACAGTTGGAAGGCTCTGAACAATCACATGTGGCCAGAAAAATCTATTCAGGCAGGCTAGAGGATTTCCAAAAGAGTTTGTAGGTTGAAACACTGTCACACCCAGGAATTATTAACTGGAGGTGTAAGTTAACTCTTTTTTCAGAGAGAGGTAGAGTGAGGGACAGCCCCCGGTAAAGTCAGAGATGTAGGCGAGAGCACAAAGCAGAAAGTAGGCAGACTCTGGTTTTGGGGGTAGATGCTCGAGAATTTCCAGGGGGCTCCTGAGGCTCAATCCCGATGTGCGTATGCTGAGCCTCCTTGCTCATGACCTTTGTCATGGGTGGAGCTCGCTCCCAGCAACGGGGGTCCTGCAGCTGCTCTGACAGTGAAAGGCAGTTCCACGGAAAAGAACCAAGACGAGCAGTGGGAGATCAGCCCCCCACTTCCATAACTCCTCCCCATAATAGTGCTCACGCTCAGTCGCTCAATCGTGTCCGACTCTGTGACACCATGGACTGTAGCCCTCCAGGCTCCTCTGTCCATGGAGTTCCCCAGGCAGCAATACTAGAGTGGGTTGACATTTCTTCTTCCAGGGGATCTTCCCAACCCCGGGAGCAAACCCACATCTCCTCCACCTCCTGCATTAGCAGGCAAATTCTTTTAACCGCTAAGCCATGTGGGTAACCTTCCTGATAACAAGGGTTGTTAATTGCATTTCCTTTATCACTGAACCTGGTCCCTCCTCATATACTCAGGGAGAACCCAGCGGGGCAGAGAATGCACGAGATGATGCAAAATCTGTGCACTCCGATCACATCTGAGAACGCTTTTTTTTAAAGTATAGTTGATTTACAGTGTTGTGCTAATTACTGCTGTACAGCAGAATAATTCCGTTATATATGTACGCCCAGACACATTCTTTTTAAAAATACATTCTTTTCCATATGAGAACACCCTTAAGTGAGAGCACAAGCCCGGGAAGGAGGGAGACCATGGGGCTCTCTTTCGGGGGTTGCCTAAGCTAAGAAAGCTTAGTGTAAAGCGAGGGGAGACCAGAAGCTGTGTGCTCCAGCAAGGCAGGAAGGGCTTCTTACGAAAGTGTCCTGTAAATAAGACGCGGGAGCCTGGGCTGATGCCCCTGCTGCTCTCGGGGGGCCGCAGCCTGACCTGTACTGTCTCCCTCACAGGAGGAGCCCATAACCTCCCTGGGGAAGGAGCTCCTTCTGTACCCCTGCGGTCAGCAGCAAGAGCTGCCCGACTACCTGGAGCTGTTTGAGTGACAGCCCTGCAGCCAGCAGACCCTGCGGCACACACGTGAGAAGCCACAGCGAGCCGACCCCGACCAAGTGAAAGGACCCCTGAGGTCCCATAAAGATCTCTGCACGCATGCTGGAGTTTCACGCCAAGAGGGAATCATCTCCTCCATGCCATACATGCTCCAGCAGTAAAGGGAGACGAACCCACAATTCCACAGCTCCTAACACGAAGGCCACGACACTAACGACGTGTGAAACCAAGAAACTGGTACCTTGTAGGAATTAAGTGCAAGCGAAATCGTTCAGTCATGTCCGACCCCATGGAATGTAGCCCACCAGGCTCCTCTGTCCATGGGATTCTCCAGGCGAGAATACCGGAGTGGATTGCCATGCTCTCTCCTCCAGAGGATCTTCCCAACCCAGGGATCAAACCCGCATCTCTTACATCTTCAGAATCAGCAAGCGTGTTCTTTACCACTAGCACCACCTGGGAAGCTGGTCGGAACAAAGGGACACCTCAAAACCAGACTCTCCCTCGGCCTCACAGGAAGGTCTCAGGCTCCTGTTCAGGTGAGGTTCAGGTGGCATCGGGGGCTGAGCCGACCACTCCCACCCACCTCACTGGGCGTGTGGCAGCCGGGGTGAGGGACACACAGGGAGCACAAGCTGGAGATGGGGTGAGCTGAACGCGGCATTTGAAGGTGTAGGAAGAGGGGCTTCACGTGGACAGAAATACCCTGGATGAGGGCAGGGGGCGAGGGACTGTGTGTGAGGGGGTTTCCCGGCTCTGGGGGAGCAGGCAGGGCTCCAGCCAGGACCACAGAGAAGGGGGAAGCCCCGTGCGTGACTGGTGTTGGCAGACGGAACAGGGCATTTGAGGAAGCGCCATGGACACCGCGTGTCCTGGGATGAGACCCCCCCCCCTGCACCTGAACCTGACCTTATTTGAAAACAGGGTCTCTGGGGCTGAGGTCAGACCAGATGAGGGTGGGCCCACGGCCGACGGCTGGTGTTCTGACAAGGAGGAGGGTCTGGAAGCGGAGGCACACGAGGCAAAGCCTCGAGTGAAGAGCTGCAAACCTGGGGACACGGGGCCCGCAGGGCGGCTGGAGCACCCCCACTCAGGGCCCTGGAGACACCTCAGCTTCAGACTTCTGGCCTCCAGGACTACGATGCAATAAATGTCCTTTTTCATAAGCCACTGAGTTTATGGTAATTTATTACGGGAGAGCTCCAGGAAACGAATACAGACGTTTACGTCATCACAGACGCTGACATGCACTGGGTACCCGTGGTCACTATTCAGCATGCCCGCCTCCTAACAAAGGGACAGCGGGATAACCCAGGGGATAACCTTCCCTGGCAATTCTGGCAGATGTACTGGGTCAGGCGCCTGCTGCCCCACTGAGCCCACCCGAGCCTCCAGCGGCTCCTGGATGAGCCCCGGCGAGATCGTCCCGGGAGAGGGGGCCCTGACTGATAACTCCGGGCCTGACTCCTGGGGCAGCTGTTCTCCCAAAGGAAGCGTAGGGCTGCAGCAGTCTGTCCGTGAGGGTGTTGGTTGTGCAAAACACACCTTGACTGTGTAAAGTATAGTCAGAGAAGGGGGTGGGGTCCGTGTGTTTGTGAGTATGCACGGGTGTATGTGTACTTTAATGAGAAAGTTTTTAAACAGATTATTGTTAAGTGTTGCTTAAAATGTCCCATGTGGATTCTGTTGTCTGAGAGGTTGTGTCTCTCAGCTTTCATGTCTAATAGTAGTTTGGCAGTCATAACATTACAGAACTGCAGAGACACACAAGGGCCGGGGGTCAGAAACTCCTGTTCCCATCTCTTCCCACCATTAGCTGTATGACCTCAGACAGGTCCCCCTACCTCTCTGAACCTCAGTTTTTCACTTCTAACAAAACAAGGTGGGATAACCAGGGCATTATTTATTTTACTCAGCTCTGAAATCTCGGAGTTCTGAAATGAATAGAAAAATATCCTATAGTCACTAGTAATTATGAAGACAGATAAGATGTTGGCATCACCCTCTGCTGACAGTTATTTTGGAGGAAGTAAGGAAGTCGTATCCAGAAGCCACCACACTGAGTGACATCCCGCTGGAGGAAGACTTGGAAAATAGAGGATGATTGAGCGAAACTGCTATCCGCAGGGGTGCAGATTTGAGTTCATAATCTCACCCTGTTGGTTACTGATACTCAGAGCAAGAAACTGTCCAGTGTTTAATGATAACATGGCCAAGAGTAACGCTTGATATTCTAAGGGGGGACGTTTTACATAATTCAGCCATTGTTTACAACTCGGTGGGGTTGGAGAAGCCTGAATTCTCATCCCAGCTCTGCAGTTAGACTCCGTCTCCCAGTGTCTGAGCCTGGTTGTGGCTGAAGGCCAGGATGTCCATGCCAGCCTTGTCTTGCCCTCCTGTGGCCTCGGTCCAGCCAGTGCCCGCACCTGCCTGCCAAGGCTTCCTGGTCTGGGAGCCTCCCCAGGCCCTGCAACCACCCACATCGGAGGGACCGTGCCAAATACCACTCCCTGATGCATCACTCAGCCCTCCCCCTGGGAGGTCCTGGGTCTCCTGCCACCCCAGACCCTCTGTGGCCACTCTCCTTGCCCCTCCCTCTGCCAGCCCCGGCACCCTCAGCAAACTTCCAGCAGGCTGAGGAGGGTGCACCAGAGAGTCTCTCTGCCCATCAGCGTCTCCAGGAGGCCAAGCAACATGAAGAAGTAAGTGTCAGTAGGCTCAAACCTCACGCCAAGAAGAGGAAAACACAGGGACACAGAAGAATCCAGAGAAAGGAGCGAAAGTGAAACCAAGGCCCGGCCTGGTCACTCAGGAGCATTTGTACCCCAAACTGCCCTTCTGAGCTAACGCTTTGGGATTAACCATCCTGTTAGCATAGGGTCATGGCTGCTGTGACACCAGGGCTGTTTTTAGATTAAAAACAATTTTTGTCTTTTGCAATTGCGGCCTCTGCAGAGGCAGCTTCCTTCACGCACACGCATCCTAACACAGGTTACAGCCCCCCACACACGCACCCAGGGCGCCTGCCCCTGGCGCACAGCGAGGACACGCAGTGATGTACAGGGCGTGCTCAGAGGCGTCTCCAAGGGGCCTCTTGCTTTCATTCTGTCAAGAACTTGGTAAAGATTTTCCTTCCAGACTGCACTGCACAAGGCTTTTGTTTCAGAACCTAGTTCAGTCCAGTTCAGTCACTCAGTCGTGTCCGACTCTTTGCGACCCGTGGACCGCAGCACGCCAGGAACCTGTTTTCTACAGTTGTATTTTAAACACTTCTGTTTGAATTCGTGTCCGCACCCTGAGCTGTGCATCTCGCTTTCGCTGTCCATCCCTTGCTTCCACGTTTGTAATCTCCTCCTCACTGCTCGCCGTTCTCTAACCCCTTCCTTGTATTTTAGGAGAACTGCCCACTCTTTCCCTCTCACTCACAAACTACACGCTCTGTGGTCTGAACTCCGCTCGCGGGCAGCCTTTAGCATGGATGTTAGTACTTCCGTTTCCACTCCACTGGCTCTGCCTCTTCACGCCCCTGTTCAGGGAGCTTTATTTTTTTTTTTTTAATGGTTTTTTTTTTTAATTTTATTTTTCTTTACTTTACAATATTGTATTGTTTTTGCCATTCATCAAAATGAATCCACCACAAGTATACATGTGTTCCCCATCCTGAACCCTCCTCCCTCCTCCCTCCCCACACCATCCCTCTGGGTCGTCCCAGTGCACCAGCCCCAGGTATCCGTTATCAGGCATCGTACCTGGACTCGTTTCAGATATGATATTATACATATTTCAATGCTATTCTCCCAAATCATCCCACCCTCTCCCTCTCCCAGAGTCCAAAAGACTGTTCTATACATCAGTGTCTCTTTTGCTGTCTCGTAAACAGGGTTATTGTTACCATCTTTCTAAATTCCATATATATGCGTTAGTATACTGAATTGGTGTTTTTCTTTCTGGCTTACTTCACTCTATATAATAGGCTCCAGTTCCATCCACCTCATTAGAACTGATTCAAATGTATTCTTTTTAATGGCTGAGTAATACTCCATTGTGTATATGTACCACAGCTTGCTTATCCATTCATCTGCAGATGGACAGATGCCCTGCTGCTGCCCCAGACTGAAAGCCACCAGGAGGCCTCAGTGGTAAAGCTGGCCTCTTGTTTGTGGGTGGTGAAAACACATGACTTGGTAACGATGCAGCCTGATACAGCAGAAAGCCTAGCGGGTCTGCGTTCGGATCCTGGCTACTTCTTTAACCAGCTGTGGAATCTCCAGCTTCATCTCTGAAATAGGAGTTTCTAAAGTCACACGGGGGGGTTCTGAGGCTTAGAAAACAAATGTGTAAAGTGCGTGGACCATGTATAATGTGTGAAGTCCTCCACAAATGGCAGTCATCCGGTGGGTCCTGCATCCAGAATCCACCTCCCCCTTTATCAGCTCAGCTCAGGCAATCAGCGGGCTGTGTACCCTAAGGGCCCATTTGCTAGTTTTTGGGATGAATTGAGGGGGACAGGGAATCTTAAGGAGACGGATCTGATGAGGAATCACAGAATGCACCAGCCAGTTGACTTGCAGAGAAATGGCTTGGTTAGTTTGGCTTTGAAAGGGAATTCTCTGCTGCCTCATTTTTGACATCCCCCAAATGAGCACTCACCTGGACTTTACCCCAAAGCTGGCCCTTGACAAGCGGATTCAGCTGTAATATAGTTTGAAATCAGGGAGTGTATGCCTCCAGCTTTGTTCCTCGGTTTCACGATTGCTTTGGCTATTTGGAGTCTTTTTGTTGTTTGGATTGTTGGTTCTATCTTTTGAAAAATACCATTGGGATTTTGATAGGGATTGCACTGACTCTGTAGATTGCCTTGGGTAATATGGACATTTTAGCAACATTAATTCTTCAATCCATGGACACAGACTGTATTTACATTTATTTATGTCTTCTTCAATGAATATACAGGTGTTTCACGTCCTTGGTTAAATTTATTCCTAGGTGTTTTACTCTTTTTGATACAGTTGTAAATAGGATTGTTTTCTTAATTTCTCTGATAGTTCTCTGATAGTTTCTTAATTTAAGATAGTTATTAGTGCATAAAACACAACTGACTTCCGTATGTTAACTTTGCACCCTGCAGCTTTACTAAATCCATTTATTAATTCTAACAGTTATTTTGGTGGAATATCTAGGGTTTATATATAATACTATGTCATCTGAAAATGGCAGTTTTGCTTTTTCCTTTCCAATTTGGGTTCCTTTGCCTTATTGTTTTAAGACTTCCAATACTATGCTGTATAAAAGTGGCAAAAGTAGGCATCATTGTCTTTTTCTTGATCTCAGAGGAAATGCTTTCAGCTTTTCATCATTGAGTATGATATTAGCTGTGGACTTATCATATATGGCCTTTATTATATTCAGGTATAGTCCCTCTATATCCATTTTACCAATAGTTTTCATCATAAATGGGATGTTGAATTTTGTCAGATGCTTTTTTTACAGCTATTGAGTTGACTATTTGATTTTCATCCTCCTTTTTGTTAACATGGCGTATCACTTTGAATGATTTGCAGATATTGAAGCATCCTTGCATCCCTGGAATAAGTTCCATTTGGTCACAGTGTATGATCTTTTTAATGTACTGTTGAATTTGATTTACTAATATTTTGTTGAGGATTTTTGCATCTAATGTTCATCGGGCATATTGGCCTCTGTGTGTGTGTATGTGTTCAGTTGCTTCAGTCATGTCCACCTCTTTGTGACCCTATGGACTGTAGCCCACCAGACTCCTCTGTCCATGGGATTCTCCAGGCAAGAATGCTGGAGTGGGTTGCCATGCCCTCCTTCAAGGGGTCTTCTCGACCCAGGGATTGAATACCTCTTCTGCTTTGCAGGCAGATTCTTTATCACTGGGGAAACTATATTGACCTGTAACTTTTTTTTTTGTGGCACTTTTGTCTCGTGTTGGTATCAGGGTAATGCTGACCTTGTACAATGTGTTTGGAAGAGCGCCCCCTTCTGTTTTTTCAAAGTTCAAAAAGGATTGGTATTACTTCTTTTTTGGATATTTGGTAGAATTCACTAGTGAATCCATTTGGTCCTGGATTTTTGTTTGTTGGGAGGTTTTGATTACTGATCCAATCTCTTTGTTAATCATCCTGTTCAAATGTTCTATTTCATCATGAAGCAGTTTTGGTAGGCTGTATGTTTCTAGGAATTTATTTCTTATAGATTGCCCAGTTTGTTGGCACATAATTATTCACAGCAGTCTCTTGTGATCCTCTGTATTTTAACTATAGGTTGTAATTTCTCTTCTTTCATTTCTGACTTTATCTGAGTCCTCTCTTCTTCCTGGAGAGGCTAGCTACTGATTTGTCTACTTTGTTGATTTTTCCATAAGCCAGCTCTTAATGTGACTGACCTTTTCTATTGCCTTTTTTTTTCTTTTGGTCTCTATTTCATTTATTTCCATTCTGATCTTTGTTATTTCCTTCCTTCTACTAACCTTAAACTTCATCCTTCTTTTTCTAGTTCCTTGAGGTGTAAAGTGTGGTTGCTATTTTGAAGCTTTTCTTGTTTCTTGAGGTGAGCATTTATTGCTATGAACTTCTTTCTTTGAACCGCCTCTACTGCATCCCATAAATTTTAGTATATTACACCTCTGCTTTTGTCTCAAAATATTTTTTAAATCTCCCTTTTGATTTCTTCTTTGGCCCAGCAGTTATTCAGTAGTATGCTGCTGAATCGCCACATATGTGTGATTTTCCAGTTCTCTTCATTTAATTGATTTCTAGTTTCATACTTTTGTCATCAGAAAAGATCCTTGATATGATTTCAACCCTCGTAAATTTATCAAGAAACAGGTTTAGTGGAGTTTGTCTTTAATTTCCATTTATTCTTCTCATTCTTTTCAAATGAGGTTAGCCACCCCAGCCGAAGAGGTGAGGTCAGCTGTCGTAGATCCGTAAATCCTGGAGCTGGAGGTGGTTTAGGCAGGGGATCAGTCGTGAGGTTAGAGGCTGTGGGATTCACCACGGAGGCAGGGAGGTGCTGGTTTCAAGCCAACGAGTCTGACCCTCAGGTAGGTGAGGAGTAAGCCCAGTTAATCCAGCGTCCCCGCTCTCACTCAGGTTCTGCCTGCGTGCAGCACCTGCAGGACATCCTCACAGCCAAACTCAGGTTCTGCCTGCGTGCAGCACCTGCAGGACATCCTCACAGCCAAACTCAGGTTCTGCCTGCGTGCAGCACCTGCAGGACATCCTCACAGCCAACCTCCAGCACAGCCCGGTGCATCTTAGGCAGAGGTCATGGAGGTGGCCCGGCCCTCTCTGAACTTCTGGGTGACGAGAGAGGCTGAGACAGCCGAGGCATCACAGCATCATGTCGTCTCCCCAGCCCCACCCCTCGGAAGAACGGCAAGGCAGACACAGCTGGGCACAGGGCTGGCTACTCCAGAGGGCGTGTGCAGAGGATCAGTAATGCCGAGATGTCTGAAGGCACCTCAGCTGACTGAGAGAAAATTTTCTGTGTTGAAAAAACCACTGCCCAAACCCCGCAACCAACTGGCACAGGCCTGAGCTTTTGGCAGCAACAGCAAGGCACCGAGTCCTGGCAGGAGAACCAGCTTTGGATTCAAGTATAAAGCTAATCCTTGGAAGGAAAGTTATGACCAACCTAGATAGCATATTCAAAAGCAGAGACATCACTTTGCCAACAAAGGTTCACCTAGTCAAGGCTATGGTCTTTCCTGTGGTCATGTATGGATGTGAGAGCTGGACTGTGAAGAAGGCTGAGCATCGAAGAATTGATGCTTTTGAACTGTGGTGTTGGAGAAGACTCTTGAGAGTCCCTTGGACTGCAAGGAGATCCAACCAGTCCATTCTGAAGGAGATCAGCCCTGGGATTTCTTTGGAAGGAATGATGCTAAAGCTGAAACTCCAGTATTTTGGCCACCTCATGCGAAGAGTTGACTCATTGGAGAAGACTCTGATGCTGGGAGGGATAGGGGGCAGGAGGAGAAGGGGACGACAGAGGATGAGATGGCTGGATGGCATCACTGACTCGATGGATGTGAGTCTGAGTGACCTCCGGGAGTTGGTGATGGACAGGGAGGCCTGGCGTGCTGCGATTCATGGGGTCGCAAAGAGTCGGACACGACTGAGCGACTGATCTGATCTGATCTGATAAAGCTAATCAAAGTAAGGACCGCACATATGACACATCCCGCCAGCTGTTTGATGAGTGTTGGGAGTAAAACACACCCACTCTTTTAGGAACCACCTGAGGGCTTCCCAGGTGGCGCTAGTGGTAAAGAATCCGCCTGCCAATGCCGGAGACAGACCTGGGTTTGATCCCTGCATCAGGAAGATCCCCTGGCGGAGATGGCAACCCACCCTGGTATTCTTGCCTGGAGAATTCCAGGGACACAGGAGCCTGGTGGGCTACAGTCCATGGGGTCAGAGAGAGTCAGACATGACTGAAGCAACTTGGCACTCAAGGGCACTCTCTCCGATCAGCCATCCTCAGAAACAATGTCAAATCTTTTCCAAAAAGCAAGAATTCCCACCTCCCTTACCCTCCAACTCAAGGCCAGCTTTAACACCTTGGGGGCCTACTGGACGACCAGTTTCTGAGGCCTCCAACCCATCCAGGGATGGCCCAGAGCTGGAGGAGGCAGTGGCCGCCTGCTCAGTGTCCCTGGGCCACCAGTGACCAGTCTCTATCCACTGCCAGGGGAATCCTCAGGTGGGGCTGGAGGCCAGGAGCTGGTTCTGGGAGGAAACACGGGGCCACTCTCTGGCAGGGCCTCCGGGTCAGCTCCCGGCCAATTCTGAGCCTCGGTTTTCTGTACCTGGAAAACAGAAGTAATGAAATGAGCTGCTTTAGACAGCTGTCCTTTAGACAGATGCCCAGCTATGCTTCAAAAACCTCTATGCCTCTGCCGAGGGGGTCACCAACTCCAAATTACTGAGCACAGGATTTTAGGAAGAAACATTCATTGTATTTGACACTCCTAGTAACCCATCTCGGAGAAGGCAATGGCACCCCACTCTTGCCTGGAAGATCCCATGGCTGGAGGAGCCTGGTGGGCTGCAGTCCATGGGTCGCAAAGAGTTGGACACGCCTGAGCGACTTCTTTCACTTTTCACTTTCATGCATTGGAGAAGGAAATGGCAACCCACTCCATTGTTCTTGCCAGGAGAATCCCAGGGACGGGGGAGCCTGGTGGGCTGCTGTCTATGGGGTCACAGAGTCGGACTTAGCGACTTAGCAGCAGCAGCAGTAACCCATCTTCGGATGGACTGAAATGGTTTTCAGGATGACAAAAATAAAGGGCAACACTGCACACGTGATGGTCTCACGATGTCTCCTGTGAGGCCCACTGTCTGCTTACACCTAAGAGGGTGGGGTGCGCTGGGAAGAACAGCAGACACAGTTGTGAATGTGGAACTGGTATCAGACACGAAAGCCTGCTATGTGTGTGAGTGTGAAAGTTGCTCAGTCATGTCCCACCTTTTCAACCTCAAGGACTGTAGCCCATCGGGCTCCTCCGTCCATGGGATTCTCCAGGCAAGAATACTGGAGTGCTCTATCCATTTCTACAGGGATCAGAAATGAGCCACTGCAGCCTCTGACCTACCATACACCCTGAGAAGAATTCAATACAAAACCCAGGATGAAACATTTAAGTGTTTTGGATATACAGGCCCCTAGACAAGCTAGTGAACACAAGTAAAAAAAAAAAAAAAAAGAATACTGGAGTGCAGTGCCATTTCATGACGTGTCGTAATTCCCCAGGCAGTCCTATGATACAAATGTGATTTCATCCATGACCCTGAATGAGGAAACTGGGGTAGAGACTGTCAGCTTTAAGATCATATGGGCTGGAAGTGAAAGGCCTGAATTTGAATCCAGGTGCGTGGCTGGGAAAGCCTGGATACTAATCGCCATGCTGAACTGAAACAGCAAGTATGGCGCATCCTACCTGAGCAGCTTGCACAAAAGCAGCTCCCATGGAGACCAGCAGAGGACCATCCCTGGCTGTTGTCTTTAGCTTACAAGAAGAGGGAGGGGCTGTGTTGGTGATGGTTCTCACGAGGATGGTCCACACGTGGCTGATGCAGGGACCCCAGGTTCTACCAGGGACCCTGCTCCAGCAAGGGGACCAAGGCCAGTTCCTGAGAAATTTACATAGAGTCAGGACAGGGGGAGGGGGCAAGGAGGCACCGTTGGAAGGGACTCCAGACGAGCCCAAGCCTCAGTGCTTCCCTGGCAGCATTCTTCCTCCTTAGAAGACACTGGTCATCACTGCCAGCCTCTGCTGTCTAAGGCTGAGTGCTGAGTCCCTGACCATCATGCTCCAGTGGGGGCATCAACAACCCTACTTTTTGTCTTGGGCAGGGAGCTGGGGAAGGTCCTGCTACGGACTGAATGTGCCCACAAGATTCCCAGGTTGAAGGCCTGATGAGATGGTATTTGGAGGTGGAGCCTTTGGGAGGTCCTAGGTCACGAGGGTGGAACCTCCCAACGGGATTAGTGTCCTTTTAAGAACAGGAAGGGAAGCCAGCCTTCTGTCTGCCCTCGAACACATGAAGACACATGAAAAGTCCTCACTGGACACCTGGTCTGCTGGTGCTTTGACTGTGGACTTTTCAGGCTCCAGAACCTTGGGACATCAATGTTGGATGACGAAGCCACCCTGCCTGTGGTGTGTGTTACAGCCCCAGCTAACACAGACCCCTCCTGCATGTGCTTAACGAGGCTTCTTGCCTCTTGATAAAACCCTTTACCTAACTAAGCTTTAAAAAGAAAATGAGTCACTCAGTGGTGTCCGACTCTTTGCAACGCCATGGACTACAGAGTCCATGGAATTCTCCAGGCCAGAATACTGGAGCGGGTAGCCTTTCCCTTCTCTAGGGGATCTTCCCAACCCAGGCATCGAACCCAGGTCTCCCGCATTGCAGGTGTATTCTTTACCAGCTGAGCCACAAGGGAAGCCCAAGAATGCTGCAGTGGGTAGCCTATCCCTTCTCCAGGGGATCTTCCCAACCCAGGTATCGAATCCAGGTCTCCCACGTTGCAGGCGGATTATTTACCAGCTGAGCCACAAGGGAAGCTTTAAAAGAGGGATATATATATATATATATATACTGCAGCCATGAAATTAAAAGACACTTAGTCCTTGGAAGGAAAGTTATGACCAACCTAGATAGCATATTCAAAAGCAGAGACATTACTTTGCCAACAAAGGTTCGCCTAGTCAAGGCTATGGTCTTTCCTGTGGTCATGTATGGATGTGAGAGCTGGACTGTGAAGAAGGCTGAGTGCCGAAGAATTGATGCTTTTGAACTGTGGTGTTGGAGAAGACTCTTGAGAGTCCCTTGGACTGCAAGGAGATCCAAACGGTCCATTCTGAAGGAGATCAGCCCTGGGATTTCTTTGGAAGGAATGATGCTAAAGCGGAAACTCCAGTATTTTGGCCACCTCATGTGAAGAGTTGACTCATTGGAGAAGACTCTGATGCTGGGAGGGATTGAGGGCAGGAGGAGAAGGGGACGACAGAGGATGAGATGGCTGGATGGCATCACTGACTCAATGGATGTGAGTCTGAGTGACCTCCGGGAGCTGGTGATGGACAGGGAGGCCTGGCGTGCTGCAGTTCATGGGGTCGCAAAGAGTCGGACACGACTGAGCGACTGATCTGATCTGATCTGATAGTTTGAGTTTGCTGTCTCTTCTCTTAGGGCTTGCCTGGTGGGTCAGACGGTAAAGAATCTGCCAGCAATGTGAGAGACCCATGGAGAATCCCATGGACAGAGGAGCCTGGCAGGCTATAGTCCACGGGGTTGCAAAGAGTTCGACACAACTGAGCAACTAAGACGTTTCATCCACCCTCGGCGTCTTTCAAAATCCAGTTCTCAACGTCTGCCTCAGGCACCTGTGTTGTGCCATTCAAATCTGCCCAAATGGCTGGTCACCCATGGACTTTGGCCTGGAGGCTCTGCTGGGGGATACTCAGGTCACAGGCAGACACACACGCTCCTGCTGCCAGCCTGAAGAGCAGCCTCTGGACCTGGAGGAAGACAGGCTGGAGGGGGCAGGGTCGGCCCCACCAAGCCCGAGACCCACTGGGGAGACAGACCCAGGCCTGAGTCTCCTCCAGGAGCACTGTGTGTGTGGAAATAAGAGGGCCCTCGGAAACCACTCCTCAACTTCTAATCAAAAATGACGAGCAGGGCTTCCCGGTGGCTCAGCGGTAAAGAATCTGCCTGCCAACGCAGGAGACACATCTCCCGCTCTGGGCAGATCCCACGTGCCACGGGGCGCCTAAGCCCAAGCGCCACAACGACTGCGCCTGCGCTCCAGAGCCCGGGAGCCGCAACTACCGGAGCCCAAGCACCCGAGAGCCCGTGCTCCGCAACGAGACGGCAGCACGAGGAGAAGCCGTGCACCGCGCAACTAGAGAGGGGACCCCGCAGACCACAACTAGAGAGGGGACCCCGCGGACCACAACTAGAGAGGGGACCCCGCAGACCGCAACTAGAGAGGGGACCCCGCGGACCACAACTAGAGAAGCCCGAGCAGCAGCCAAGACCCAGCATAGCCAAAACTAAACAGAGAAAAAAATTTTTTTTAAAGAACAAGCAGATTGTATTAACTTCCAGGTTTTCCACCAAGGTTCTCCCCTCCTGCTAGATCAGTGCCCCCACGGGGTCACCTGGAGGTGACATGAGAATGTTTAGGGGTCCCTGGAGTGAGAGGTGCTCCAGTCATCGCGGGAGGAGGGGTCAGGGATGCTGGGTACACAGGACATCCCCGGTCAGGAAATGACCTCCCCCGAAACGCCGCAGAGCCAAGGGGAGCTGGTCGACGCTCAGGAAACTCATCTCCAGAAACTGAAGACCTGGTGTTCTGACTTCAGGAAGAAACCGTACCCACAAATCACATTTTATGAGCTGTCCAGCGCCGCCTTCCATTCATGTCCTGGGTTTTAACTGGACTTTATGAACCACCAATGCAAACCAGTACAAACCAGTGCAATGCATTTTGGGTTTTTTTACCCACCAACAGCTTGACTGTTCTTGGAGCTTTTAAACAATGAGTTGATTGTGGGAAAACAGAAGGCAAGGCACCTGAGCGATAATTAGCTCCTGTATCTGGTGCTGGCTAATAAGTAAATAATTTTCACATAAACATAGAAACCACTAAATGTTAACTGCGTTTATTTTTTTTTTAATAGTTGTAAAATGTAATAAAATGAGATTTTCAGAAGCATCTTGGTGACTGAGTAGAACAGCGTAATTTAAAAAACAATTAAGTCACAGCCGCTCGGCTGGGTCGGAAGAGCCCACCTCACAATCGTCCGTCCCACCGGACGCTGGCAGGTGGAGTGATCTTTCATTAAAGACGTTTCCTTGTGTTTCTTCTCGTGGAAGCCAGAAGCCAGGAAAAGCACCCTGCTTAGAAAAGACAGCGTTTGGTTCATACAGTCTGCTTTGGTTTATTTCAACAGTTAAGAAAGTGGTCCCCAGTTCCCCTGAGGAGAAAACATGTTTTCTGACTTTTGTCACCAGTCTGAATGAGTTTCCTTCTCTGTTAAGTTCGTAAAAAGCACATTTTCCATTCCCACCAGTGTTCAGTTACTCCACTTCAGAAATACTCTTTAGATAAAGTATCTGTGTGCCCATGTGGTCAGCAGCCCCAAGCCACGCCGTCCCCTGACGACCGTCTGCCGGCCAGTCCCCACAGGGTCAGCGTCTGCCACATCCCCGGCTGTGGGTCACAATCTGATGCTCTGAACTGAACCAAGGCAGCGAAAAGTATCTTCTTAGAAAATACCAAAATGTAGCTAACTTGTGCTCTCTTCATAAGGCTTGCAAATGGGTAATTAAATAAGCAGAATATAACTCATAAGCCAAAAAAAGGTGCATTTTTAAATAAAATTAACAGAGATGGTTAAAACTACAACCAAAAAGATAAGCAGATTACTTCTGGTTAATACTGGGGGAGATGATACAATAGCTACGAGTTTCTTTGTTTTCTCATTTTTAGTCCATTTGGTTTTGCTTACTATATTCACAAAGATCACCATGAGTGTATCTTTGAATTTCACACGGTCTCCTTGCTGGCATCCTGATATCTGAGCTCCCAGACCCCAGAGAAGGGCTGATCACCCCTCAGACCGGGAGGCATGTGCTGGCCTTCCATCCTAATGAACTTTTTACAAAGCTTCCCTTCGTTCATGAATATTTCAATAAGCACAGAACAACAGCACTCGCTTTGCTGTAAACACAATCACAACCTCCACGCCTTCAGTCTCACAATGAGACCGTCTCTGTTGGTCGCTGCGGTTTGGTGCGTTTGAGCTGCTTCTGCAGGCCAAGTGGGGGGCATTTGATGCCTGTTGCATAAGCTACACAGCCAGAGAGAAACCCCCCTCGTCCATTTTACTAACTAGTCGAATGCTTTCCTTGCCCTTTTGGGGCAATATTTTTCCTTGTTGCAATGGCAAAAAGGAAAAAAAATAAAAATAAAGCGTCTCCGCACCCCTGGTTCCCTGCAGGGGCGTTCATGACTTCTTGCTGCCCGTCTTCTGTCTCTGTCTGCGGAGGTGGGCCTCGATCTCGTGCCTGAACACCAGCATCCCCAGCTGCCCGTGGGACGCCTCGTTCATGGCCTTGGACTGCATGCACATCCGGTACTGCTCGGGCGCCAGCTCGTCCTCGCAGCGTTTCTCGTGCCACAGGTGGAAGAGGCCCCGCGCGGGCGCGCGCACCACCACCAGATCGCTGTGCAGGTACTTGCGGTAGAGGCGCACGTCCTCGCCGCCCCAGCCTCTGATGTCCAGGTCGAAGCCGCCTGCGGGGCAGAAGACACGGCTGAACGCGCGCCGGGGGGCCCCGGCCCGGCCTCGGCCCCACCCAGCACCAGCGCGCTCAGCAGAGGCAGCTTGGGGAGGTCTCCCCGCCCCGACCCCGCCCCAAGTCCAGGTGGTGCGTGTCTGCCGGGGTCAGAGAACTCAGGAACCCCCCTGGCCCAGCACGAGCTCCTGGAGACCGCTAGACCGCACCCCTGGCCTCACCGAATCCCGGAAGCCTGGGCAGCCGCAGCTGGGCTGTCGTCATAGCAACGCGGGGGTCATTGATGCCCGCAGCGCCCCCCACGTCCCCACGCAAACCTCTGAACGGAAATTCGTGGGACTCTGCTCGAACGTGGCCCCCTCCTGCCCCTCCAGAGGAGAGACCAGGGAGGGGCCGGAGGTGTGAAAAATTCATGTCCCACCAAAGCGCCCTCGCTCCTGCCGACTGGAGTCCCCAAAGCTGTGAGCGGCCCCGCAAGCCGGTGAGAGGAGTCACTTTAAAAGGACTGGCCTCACAGTTCTGAAGTTTTACTTCAGACATCTTTCTTCACATCTCAGTGGCTCCTTCACACCTTTGTGAATGGTGACATCCCCGTCTATTAACTTAAAGCCACCACGTCCCAGACAGAACCAGGAAGCAGTGGACACTTGCTTGTCACTGTCCCTTGCTTCCAGAGAGTTCTTGGCCTCACATAAGAAACAGTGAATCAGTGCTCAGTGGCTTTGTCATTTAGCCGGATTCCCTGAAGCCCCCAGGCTCTGATGGAGCCAGAAGTGGGGGGCTCGACACACCCCTGCCTGTGAGCACGGCCGCTGGGCAGTTGAGGAAACATCCAGGATTCTGGGTCGGGGCCCAAATTCAAGTCTTGGTTGTCACACCAGCAGCCACTGTGCCTCTCTTAAGTCCAAATTCGACAAACGTACATCATCACAGGGTCACTTTTCCTTGCACACAGAGCAAGGAAACAAGAGTTTCTCAAAATGGAAATTTCCTTCAGAAAAGTTTTGAAATAGGTCATTTCTGAAAATTAGATTTACACGTAATAATTTAGGCCATTTATAGAGAAATCAAAGAACACCTGTGGTGACCTGCTGGGAATTTGAGCACACTCACCAGAGGCCCTTGAACTGTGTGTTCTATTGTTTCTTACAGGACTTAACTTCAAGGCATCAGGTGGTTTTTTTTTTTTTTATTTTTTCTGGCCGTGCCACACAGCATGCAGGATCTTAGTTCCCTGACCAGGGATCGAACCTGTGCCCCCTACTGGAAGCTCAGCATCTTAAACACTAGACCTCCAGGAAGTCCCTTGGGCTTTTATTTCGTTAGGTGATCTCTTTGAGGGTCCCATAGTCCCTGCTGTCTACCAGACTTCCTGGAACTCCTCGGATCGACTCGCTGACCTTACAAGGAGAGGCCCAAGGCCTTGGGTGGGGGGGGAAGGCGGCAAAGAGATAGCAAGACTGGGGACCCCCAGGAGATGCAAACGTGGGGGTCTCCACGTGGGGACGGACCTCCAGCGGACCACCCGAGGTCCTGGGCCCAAGATCACAGCTCTGGCCTGTTCACTCGTCCCCTGGTCCTGTACAACCCACGCCATTCCCTCTAGAGGCTGGAGAGTGGGTGCTGCCCCGGGGAGTGACATGCTGTCTCCCAGGGGTCAGGAGACCCCCGGGGCCCTCTAGCTGTGAGGTCCCTCTGCCTCTCTGCGACTTGGCCTCCAATCTACAACCGGGGGGCCTTTCCCCTCTGGGTTCTAGATGTGTGTGTGTGCGTGCGTGCACATGCGTGTAGGCATCGGTGTACGTATGTGTGACTGTGTGCACGTGTGCGTGTTGACAGTGACTGCACGCTGGGGACCTGGAGTGATGTCTAGGATTTTCACAGGTTCAGCACAGAGAAACTGGGACCCTCCCACCCCTTCTGTCCAGGGGATCCCCTCCCCTGGAGGATGCTCTGTGCAGAGGGCACAGGGCCAGGCCCTGAGCGACTTGGTCTGGACACACGTTTATGCAGCGACCTCCCGGGGGCGGCCTTCTTAGGGACCCGCACAGTCTCCATCAGGGAACGGGCTCTGGGCTCACCTATGTTGATGAAGTCGGACCGGTACTGGCACGTCATCCCAAACCCGAAATCTCTCCAGAATCCAGTCTCCTTCTTTATGACCTGCAGGGAGAGCGCCATCACTGAACAGAGGGAGATGGAGTGGACACGGAGGGGGGCCGCTGACACAGCCACCCCCTGGTGGGGGCACAGCGACCAGGCACAGCAAACCCCGCCGTCCTCAACAGGCCTGGTGACTTCTGGCACCTCTAGCTGGGGTGTTTCTAGGTGTAGGCTTGCGTTTGCGTGCGCGCACGCGCACACACACACACACACACATACACACACAGACCAGTGGGGAGGGCTGGTCTGGGGCAGCACCATGGAAAAGCCGTTTGTGTATCCAGCCCAAGACAGGGCTAGGGACGTTTGAAAGAAGGAGAGAGGACCTGGAACTCAGCCATCCTGGCCCAGGGCACAAACAGGATGTCCTGGGGGGATGAAAAGAAAGCCTGAGTCAGCAGTGACCCAGGACGCGGTGAGGCCAGGTCCTGGGGACACGCTCTGTCCACTCATCCATGGACTGCTTTAGTACCATCTGCTCCCCCAGTCTGAGTAGTGGGGGGGGGTCCCCTCTGGGTGAGGATGCAGCTGTAAAAAGCCAGGCCGGGCCCTGTGCATATCTCACTTCAAAAGTCCATTTCCAACATACTTGTTGGAGCAGCAAGACTTCAAAGGTGTTTTTTGTTATTTATATATGTGCAGCTTCAGTAAACCTGCAAACAGATTTGTGACCATATTGGTTATTTTTCCAGATTCGTTCTGGAAGCTCATGTAGGTGCGGGAGGAAAGGAGGGCCCCCATCAGGGCCCCCTCCCGCCTGTGGTCTCCACCTAGGACGCCGGGCCTGGGTCCCAGCTAACTGGAAATGGCACTTCCTGACCCACGAGCCCGCCAGCTGGCACGTCTGCCTCAGGCAGGCTCCCTGGTCCCTCTGTTTCCTCTTCTTTAATCAGGAGGTTGAGCCAAGTCACCCTGAGGGCTCGTCCAGCCCAGCACCCAAACACTCACTCCCTACTGCGCCCACCTTCCTGAGGGCTCACTCTATTCATGGGTGTGCATCGTCACTTCAGTTGTGTCCCACTCTTTGTGATCCCATGGACTGTAGCCCACCAGGCTCCCCTGTCCATGGGATTCTCCAGAATAATACTGGAGTGGGTTGTGATGCCCTCCTCCAGGGGATCTTCCAAGCCCAGGATCAAACACGCTTGTCCTGGGACTCCTGCATTTCAGGCAGATTCTGTACTGTTGAGCCACCACGGAAGCTCCACTCTATCTACTCCATAGGCTAAAGTACACTCAACAAATGGCCTGCAGAAGCGGTGATGGACCCAACATTCCCTTTACTCTGCAACCAACGAGACCACCCTATTCCACTGCAATCTACACACAGAGGTCATGAACCAGACCAAGGAGAAGGAGGGCCAGGAGGGGGCCTGTGTCCTCCCAGCTCAACTCCAGAACAGAGGCCTGCTGCACGATAAGCCCCCAGCAACAATAATAATTCATCAGTATCAGCTGGAGAGATTTCACAGGGCAGGAAAGCCTAGGAAAATCTCCACCGCGTCCCTTTTCAGAAATGGCTTCTGCTCCTCCCCCGCAGTGGCAGGGACACTGTTTCTCCCGCAGCTGATGGCTCCTGTCCTTTCTGGCGGTGGGGACAAGGCCTGGGTAAAAATGCAGTGAGAGAGTCGCCCCCGCACCCCAACTTCAAAAGTGTGGTGGAGGTCTCCCTGGAATTTGAGAGAAAGCCCCAAGTGGGGAAAACAAGGGCCAGCGCTGGGGAAGAAAGAGGGATTACGGAGGTGGCCAGCCAGGACCCACTGAGTGGACGCAGAGCCCAGCAAGGTGTGGCCCTCTCCTGGGGACAGTGGGACAGAGGAAGGTGACCTGTGGGCAGGGAATGAGCTACAAAACACTTCTTAATGTGGGCTCTGAAGCCCGCAGGCCACGGAAAGCTGGTGTGGGAAGATCGTGTGGACATTCAGCCCTTTGTGGGGAGGGACCTGGTGGTGCCCTCAGCAGGTACCGTCGGGGGCCAGACGGGTACGCTGGCCAAGGCCGCACCCTTCAACTGGAGCCCAAGGGGCCTCGAGTGTGCGTCAGACCACAGCCCTGCCCCATCCAAGCCCTGCAGTGGGTTAGCTCCCTCCACCTCGAGGTGATCAGAATAAAACCCGTGGGGAGCCTCCAGGGCCCATAGAGGCCCTGGGTGATCTGCTCCTGCCTACCCCACCTGTCTTGGGTCCCTGTGAATGTGCCAGGCTCACAGACCTCCAAAGGCTGGACACCCACCGGACACCACCCGGCCAGGGTCGCCCACCATGGGGACTCAGCAGAGAGCAGTCACACTGACCCCCCACTAGCGTCAGCTCCCACCTCGCATTCCGCCGGCCGGTTTACGTTTTCCCTGAAACACCATGTTTCCCGGAAGTGCTCCTGCCGATGGGCTGTTACTGTCTGCTGTCCACACCCACCCACCACCACTGGCGAACACAGGCTCTGGGTCTCCTTCACGGCTAGACCTGCAGCCCCCGGACCACCGTGCACAGGTGCCGGCCCTGTCACTCCACCGCCAGAGGAGAGTGCCCAGCCGCTGGAGACAGGCGTAGCTCGGGTAGGGAATGCTTAGCCACGAGGAGCTCAGCCCAAGGCCTAGGCGTCCACCGAGGAAAGCCCCAGAACTGTGAGATCTGGACCCACAGATAGAAAGGCTTCCGCTTCCTAGGCTCCGAGCAGATGGCTCGACTTCTTAGAATGTCTGCCCCCGGCTCCCGGACAGGGCACAGCAGCACACACAGGCGATGTCCACCACACCAGAGGAGGAGGAGACCGCAGACGACGGTGATGCCGTAAGGGGAGCATCGCCCGGCGGGGATCACACCCGTTTCCAGCGCCCTACTCATCACAAGGCCGCCTGCCCCTCTGCCAGCCCGGTCTCCACACCCCAAGCCCAGCAGGCACTGCCCATGCCGGCCACACCCCGTGGATGGTGGTCACACGATGGGAGTGATGACTTCCGACCAGGACCGAATGCCAAGCACAGATCGGCCTCTCCCCACAGATGCCGTAAGGCAGCTCCCCGCAGTCACGCAGGAAGCATGCTCGGTCAGAAGGTAAACAACTACAAATACTCAGGCAGAATATTTCTGCTACGTCAGAGACAGGCTCCCCAGAACCAAGGCTGCTGTGTCTGGCTGGCCTCACATCACGGGAAACCCCACAGGCCTGGGGTCTGCAGGCCTGCCTCTCGCCTGGCCAATGCTCCGCTGACGTCCTGGGATGCTCTGTAAACACCTTCCAGGAAGGGCCTGCCCCAGGCCAGGCATCATGCAGCGAGCGGTGGACACCCTGATCTGTGGGTCCCGGGGCCAGGCTGCCCCTCATCCTGCTGTAGGCTCCTGGGGGTCTGGGCCCCAAGGCTGCACTGTGTGTGCACAGGCCTCCACTGGGAGACGGAATGACTCGCCCACTCTCACTCACTCAGCCAGTCAGGCCCGAGCCCCGATCAGCACCAGTGTGGCCGTGACGGAGACCATTTCTCGAGAAGGAAGGTATTTCGCAAGCCGCGGCTTTCAAAGAATGGGTTTAAGAATGGACTCAACTGCCACCTGCTCTAAGACTTGCAGTAACTCACACTTTTCCACCAGTCTCCTTTTACCTGCATTAAAAAATGAAGTCTCTTCTGAAGGATTTCGTGCTGGATCAGGACTCAGTCCTGGGAGCTGTGACCCAAAGTCAGACCCTCTGCCCCCTGGAAGCACGGGGAACTGAGAACACACCCCCCTCCCCCACCCGCCTCCGCTGCTGCAGTCAGGGAGTCCCCGATCTGCCCCCCAGCATGGAGGCTTCTGAACAAGTGGCACCCGCCCCTGAGCTGCCAGGTTCTCCCCGTGCTGTGAGCAGGACAGTCCTTTTCACAGGACCGCGCAGGCAGAGAATGCCAGCTGCCCCAAGGCCACAGACACAGCATGTGTTAGTGCGACTCTCGGTTCTCAGGGAGAAGTCTGCTAGTGGAACAAAGGAAAACAGAGCAAAGGGGTGGCCCAGGCCCAGTTACCAGTTCTTAGAACTTTAAACTGAAAGTCGGGCCAGTGGCAATGTCCTCTTTGGACGAAAGGAGAGAGAAGGGTCTAAGCAGAGAGAGCTGAGGCCGGGCCTGCACACCAGGTGCATGCTGACCACTCGTCAGACAGTAGGGGGCAGGACCACGTGGCAGAGGGAGGGGCCAGGCATCGTGGCCTCAGTGCTAAAGAGGAGATGGCCCTGGGGGGGCACGGGGGGCGGGCAGTTCGGGAGACCCCGGGCAGGGCTGCCTGCCTGGCAGAGCAGCAGGTCACACCCGGGTGCCAGAGTCTGCAGACAACTCCTCTGTGATCAGTCTGAGGGTCAGATTGTGGACAGCAGTTCACCCCCAAAGGAATCAGGGGTCAGGGCTGTGCTGGTGTGGCCGGGACCAGCAAGGAAATCTCTCCTTAACCCTGTTGGGTGCCGTCAGAGGGCACCCAAACCAGGCCCCGTGGGAGGACTAGCGTCTGGAAGACAGGCAGCTCCTTCTCCCTTCATAGGGCTTTGAACACTTCATTTGGAGCACACCACATGGCCTGTGGGATTTTAGTTCCCTGACCACAGATCCAACCCGTGTCCCCTGCATTGGAAGCACAGAATCTTAACCACTGCAACATCAGCGAAGTCCTCAAAGATTTTTTTTTTTTTTTTAAATAGAATTAATCTGTGTTTTGGAATCGCATCTCTGGCCCAAGGTGACAGAGAGACTGCAGTGTAAGGAGAGAGGATTTCTGACAGCTTCTTGCTGGGGGCCTCAGCAGGAACTGACAAGGCTCAAACCAGGAAAGGGGTTGTCTGAAATTAGCAATTATTTAAATTAGGATTATTCCTTTCTTGGAAGGCTGTTTCTACACTAAAGCATCAGCAAGGCTCATCTCAGGTTTAAAACTCAACAGGTCAAACAATAGTATGAAATCCCATGATTTCACTTAATGCTGATTACTAACTGTACTCAAATGTACAGAAAGAAGTAATCTGGACACAAAAGAAGTCCCCTTAAATTTGGTTTCTCGCCTTTGTCTGCAGGCAAATGTTATCAAATGTTATCCAGTGTCAGAGGCAACAGCCAGAAGTGATGACTGGTACCCCAGTCACATCAGCAGGGCTGCTGGCAAAGCCTGCCTCTTGTCTGGACGTGGCCGTCACCTGTCACAGCCAAGTTCTGCATCCGAGCTTTGCCTTCCCCTTGATACTGACATGTTCCAGCGAAGGCTCTCGAGAATTTATTAATATGTATGTGTCGGATGTTTCAAGACTGAACCAAAATGAATCGCTGGTAGGAAGTCTTTCCTAATTCGCCCACCTCCAGTCACCACCTTTTATTTTACCCTCTCTCTGCACCCACACGTCCTCTCTCCACCGTATTAACTTCTGGGGTTGGATGTTCTCCTCTGACACTTCCCTTCTATTTCTGTTCTCACCTAGATCCCGAGCAAAACCGTTTCCCCACACTAGGTAGGTGAATCCCGGTATTGACCCCGAGCTCTAGCTGGCTGTGTGACCCAGGCTGAGTCTAGGAGAAAGAGTGAAGGTCTCAGGTGGACTTGGAGGTGAGTGGTCAAGGTTGCAGGAGAGCTCAGAGGCCTCGGAGCTGTGGACACAGCAATCTGAGTTCTGCTTCTGACTCGACCACTTATCCTGAGGATCCGAGAAACTGGTTTGACCAGATCCTCCAGCTTCCCTACAGGAACAGCAACAAAAGGATGAAACTTTTAAGCTGTTCACTGAAATGAATTCCCTGCAAGCAAGTAAGGCCTGATGTGAAGCTGAACCATGAAGCCCATTCAACGTCAAATGCAAAGCAGTACTCTGTTTAAAATCAGAGGAACTTTTATTCTGAATGGTTGAAAGAAAGTAAACCTGGGATTCGATTCCCACTGGAGCCCTATGAGAAGCTAAGAACTCTATGGAAAGGAAATGTGAAATTTCTCTGTCTCATCAGGGGCGGTTATCACCCCTAAGTGGGTAAACTTGGTTCCTGGGGAGTGAAGAGCTCTCACAGTGTTGATGTGCAAAGCACCTGCGTATACACACAGCACGCAGAGTTGGACAAAGAAGCTGCGATATTCAAACTTCGCTGGGGGAAGCGAGGATGATGGTCAGGCTCCAACTGGGGCGGGGTGCAGAATCAGCCTTGTGCAGCCTGGAGCAGCCCAAGCTGGAACTTTCTGGAAAAGGTCATCATGTGTCAGCTGCCAGAGAAGAACAGGAAGGGGACCCAGGATGGGGGTGGGGTGGAACGGGAGAGAACAGGTTTTCCTACATCTGGAAGCTTCAACACAGAATCGGCCTTCCAAAAGAATTTCTTAGAACACGTGTTCAATGAAATCAGCTTCCTTTCCCACTGCGGGAATGCACTGGGGAGTCCAGCACTCCTCAGGGTCACAGGGCGGCTTCTGTTCTCCACCGTGAGAGGCAACAGAATGCGGCTTTACCTCTCCACAGGAGACGGGGCCCCCAAGGCAGTGGCCCCCGCCCGCAGCCTGAGCCGGCATCGGCGTTAGACAAGCCCCCTGGTCTCTGCAGACGACGGCAGCCAGGTGACAACAACCCTGAGGGGCGCGCCTTCCGGCGACACAGGGACCCTCTGCTGCCTTCACCCATCTTCCTGAAAGCTACACTGTTTCTCTGCTTAAGGGACCAACAAAGACATCTCAGCTTAAGGAGCGCCTGGGTGCTGTGTCTACCATCACCTGTGCACCAGGATCTCAGCACAGAGTCCCTCCCACACTTCTGTGAAAGCCACCTGGCTGGTGACACTTCCGATGCTAATGGAACGGTAAGCACGAGCAGTGATCTGGCCCCACGTCCCTAACTCACTGTGGGCCCGGGGGGTCAGCCACCTCTTTCTAACTTCCATCTTCTGCCTGTCCAATCGGAGCCTGAATCTCAGCTTTCTTACCTCGTAGTGCTTTGCAATAATAAAGGGAAGGTGTGCTTCGTCCATAATACAATGATACTGGTTTCCAAAATACCAGAAGAAAGCTATAAAGGTATGAAACTATCTTTATGTAAGGTATTGCTCCTGTTTGCTTCCCACTTTTAAATACTGCAAGTACTTTTTAATGGATGAGGTGCTGGAGCAAAGGCCAGAAAATCTGCCACACTTACAAATTACTTAAGGAAGCAACCCCCGGGTTTCCACTCACCTCCACTCGTGGCCAGGTGCCCCCGGGGACGACAGCCACGAAACAGAGCACCCCCACCCAGGCCCCAAGGGGAGCACTCACCAGCTGCTGCTCCAAGGCAGGGATTGCATCGTGATGGCCGTATATTATGCCAGGATTGTACTGACTGAAAAGGACGGGATAAAACACCTTCTTCCCTGCAAATCAGAAAACAAACATTCGCTTAAAGGGACAGATAAAGCTATTAGGCTTATTCACTTATATTCAACCCTCGGACACACCCCTGGCGTCTGCATGCACATCCCTGTTTCTCTTCACTAGACCCTGACAGATCTTAGAACTGCAGCAGGTAGACCAGATGGACAGACTTGGATTCCTGACTTCCCAGAACGGAGGTGATGCTCCAAGGGCTGATGGCCAGTGGCTCCAGCATTGGACACCACCAGTGGGAATGGGTGTGAACGAGGGTCTCAATGCCCCTGCCCTGCCAGATCTTAACCCTTTAACTACTGGCTCTCAGGGCAGTTGGCCAGGGTGACCTCAGGCAGCAGGAACAGACTCAGGGAGCCCAGGGTGGCTGCTCTTTATCCACTGACACAGAAGCATTTCAGGTTTTTTAACAACCAACACAGCCATTCCAGTGGCTAGCAGTTGAGTGTCGGCCTTGCCACTGAGTCCCAGGCTTTGAGAACAGTTTTTGGGTCGTGGGTTCTTTCTGCTCGGGGCCCCTCCTGCCCTGGGGGCAGGCCCTCCCTGTGGTTTCAGCCCACGTCCTCCCCACCACACTTGCTCCTGGTTGTTCCCTGAAGCTGACCTCCCAGGAGAGAACAGAAAAGGGGGTTATGAACACGCCTTTGGGACTGAGAGCCTGGAGCTACGGTGGCCGACAGGCCCCCAGCACGACACCAAAGGAGGAATTGATGAGACGGCTCCCCTGTCTCCGTTGCCGGGGGGCTGAAGGCTGATGTGGGAGCTGGTGGTCAGAGCAAGCTGTCCCCAGAAGGGTGCTCGGGAGGGAGCCCACCTGGCTGCGCGTTCAGCCTGCAGGTGTTGAGGAACTCGGAGGTGAAGTAGATGTCCACGTCGCAGAAGAAGAGCAGCACGTTGCTGCCCTTCCAGGAGCGGGCGCCCACGTCCAGCCCCTTCCCCCGAGAGAACTCTCCGCTCAGCTGGATGAAGGTGAAGTTCCTGAAGTTGGCGGCTCTGAAAGGGAGACCAGACACGGTCACTCAGGGGCCCAGGCTCGCAGGGCAGAACTCCCTGGAAAATGCACAGCCAGGGCCCACGGCATCCCACCACGTGTCCTCTGTGACCCGAGGGCGCTGGGATTAAGGACATGAAAATATCTAGTGAAGTCTGGACGTGTTTTGATGCTCAGTCATGTTCAACTCCTTGTGACCCCCTGGACTGTAGCCCGCCAGGCTCCTCTGTCCATGGAATTCTCCAGGCAAGAATACTGGAGTGGGTAGCTTGTCCCTTTTCCAGGGGATGTTTGCAACCCAGGGATGAAACATAGGTCTCCTGCGTTGCAGGCAGATTCTTTACCATTTAAGCCAGCATAAGTACCGATTTATTTCTTGTTTCTTCCCAGATTGAAAACAACTGTCAAGGCTAATGTGAGAGAGAGAACACAAGTCAGTGAAGACCAGGCAACAGAACCTGGGACAACCTCATGGCCCTGGAGCCAATGAAACCATTGGCCAAAGAAACACAGCCACGCTGCCATGGCCCCACCAAGCAGCTCCTCGTCAGCGCTGACGTCCAGGAGGCCAGCAGGACGGTCTGGGTCTATCCCCAGACACTTACACCTGGACCCCCTTTCCCACCCATAGGTGAAGCAGCCGAACATGCCAAGGACACACCACCGGGATTCAGAAGGTTGGGGCGTCTGGGGCCTGGCTCTCCTGTGCATTAAGGCTGTGATCTAAGCAAGCCCATCAGTCTCCTGGAGCCTCCGTTGCCTCATCTGCACGACGGAAATAACGACACTTTCCTTAACTGCTCAGAGTCACCAGTGAGGCAAGCATGGCCAAGAGCATAAAGCACTGGGTAAGCATCAGCCAGTCTGTTACCAGCACAGGGCTGGGTAATGGAGTCCAGGTGTTTCTTCACTTGGCTGTTCCTGCCCAGAGCCTTCTGAAATGGGGCATGTCTTGAACAAAAGTTCCAGAAATTCATCCAGTACCGAGTGGGACAGGGACTGCTTCTCCCAGAGAGAACCAGAGACCCACTCTGGTCCTACTGGAGCGCACAAGTCCACCTATGCAGGCCTCGTATCCAGCCAGCACCCCCTCCTGCTGGCTGCACATACCTCTCCTGCCTGATGGCTTCCCTGCCCCTGGCTCTGAGCCCTCCCCCAACCCAGCCTATTCCACCTCACAAGTTCTCGCTAATCTCGATGCCTCAAAAGAGGTTCAAAAACCCATGTGGTGGTGGTTGAGTCACTAAATCGTGTCTGACTCTTGCGACCCCGTGGACTGTAGCCCGCCAGGCTCCTCTGTCCATGGGATTCTCCAGGCAAGAATACTGGAGTGGGTTGCCATTCCCTTTTCCAGGGGGTCTTCCCAACCCAGGGATCGAACCTGCATCTCCTGCATTGCAGGCAGATTCTCTACCATCTGAGCCACCAGGGAAGGCCCCTCAACAACCCATACCCACTGTCTGAAGTCTGGAACTGTCTCTGGTGAAGGTCAACACAAATGCAGAGTCACGAGCTTCACACGTGCAGCTTAATCAGCGGAGCCAGCTCTGCTACCCCTTCCTGATCTGTCACCTCCTCTTAGACCTGGGCGTGAGCTTGGTTGTTTTTTATTCTGGAAACCTGGGCCCAACCCTGTCCGAGTCCGAGGCCAGACATGGCAGGAGGTCCGGTGCCTGGTGGAGCACTGGAGGGCAAGTCAGGAGCCCCGGGCCGAGCTCCAGAGCTGCCCAGCCCCACTGGGTGCTCGGCGGATGCTGGGGACTAAACGTGTCCACAGACGAACAACTCCAATCCAGCCCCGCCCCACGTTACTCAGGGCAGTCACTCCACTTCTCGCTGCCAAGCCTCATGGATGTGCTCAGGCCCTTCACAAGCTAAGATTCCACTGCTGGGTGAGTCGCTCTAACGTGAGCGGGACTCTCCTCTTTTGGAACTCCGCCTCGACTCTTCTCCCCGGGTAGGTGGCCCCGGATGCTATTTCCTGAGGTGTGCCTTGAGGTTGCGTCCCAAGGCTTCCCCCAAAAGGGATGGTGCAGCCTCCTTGTCCCCAGAGAAGACGTCCAGGTGACATGCGGCCCTTCACCATCCTCCCACCGCCCCCACCCCGAGGTTTCTGCAGCCCACCTCCCGCTGCCCTACCTGGTCACTTTCCAGGGAGGTTCTACCCTTGAGAGATGCCTGACTCTCCACCTGTTCATCTGAGCCAGCCTCCCAGGACGTGTCCCCTGCCTGGGGGCCCGGCTTCCTCTCAGAGCTGCAGCAGATCTCTGCTCTCGACAGTCTCACAGTCCACACTCTGTGGGACGCGCCCAGCCCACGGGGACATCCGTCAGCTGATTTCCAGGGCAGGCAGGGCTGCCCTGCTGAAGCATCAAATCCCGGTTCAGATGCATCTGACCCAGGACTCAGGTGCCTCCTCCCAGAGGCTTCCCAAGGTCTGTCATTAGAGGTTTCAAATAGAAAAAACACTTCCTATTTGAACAACAGCAAGTAACTTCTGCCAAGAGGAGAGGAAGGCAGGTCCCTGAATTGCGGTGTTAAAAGACACGCAGGATTTTCGTCCCAAATAGCCTATGGTTTATTGGTGCTGACACACCAAATATTTACACAAATAGTGTATTTGCTACTTACTGTGTAGAATGTCACACATTTACACAGTCGAGTCACGGTGAATAGTTAAAATAATACAGGCAGCGTTAGAAACTGAGCTACCAGGGCTTCCCTGGTGGTGCAGGGGTAAAGAATCTGCCTGCCAATGCAGGAGACTCGAGTTCAGTCCCTCATCCAGGAGGGTCCCACGTGCCACAGAGAAGCTAAGCCCGTGCGCCACACCTACCGAGCCTGTGCTCTGCAACGAGAGAAGCCACCGCCACGAGAAGCCCAAGCAACGCAGCAAAGAGTAGCCCCACTCACCACAGCTACAGACAGGGCCTCACAGCACGGAAGACCCAGCACAGCCAAAAATAAATAAATTGTATGTGTATGGACTTCCCTGGTGGCTCAGACGGTAAAGCGTCTGCCTACAATGCGGGAGACCCGGGTTCAATCCCTGGCTTGGGAAGATCCGCTGGAGAAGGCAATGGCAACCCCCTGCTGTACTCTTGCCTGGAAAATCCCAAGGACGAAGGAGCGTGGTAGGCTACAGTCCGTGGGGTCACAAAGAGTCGGACACGACTGAGCGACTAGCACTTTCACTTTCTTACTGAGCTCACGTCGGGGAAGACGAGCAGCCTGGGGGCTGAGCGAGTGGCAGGGAGATGACTCAGCAAGAGCTACGGGTCTGGGGGGACACACGTGCCCCCCACACAGAGGTCAGTCTCATCTGCTCCACCCCCTGGTTCCCCAAACCCTGGTCTGAAGTAAAAGTGAAAGCCGCTCAGTCGTGTCCGACTCATGGCAACCCCATGGACTCTACAGTCCATGGAATTCTCCAGGCCAGAATACTGGAGTGGGTAGCCGTTCCCTTCTCCAGGGGATCCTCCCAACCCAGGGATCAACCCCAGGTCTCCCGCATTGCAGGCGGATTCTTTACCAGCTGAGCCACCAGGGAAGCCCAGGAACACTGGAGTGGGCCCCAGCACCTGCCGGTGGCATGGGGATCGTGTACTAAGAGGCTATGCAAAAGCAAGGGCACGTTTCAGCACGGAACACCAGCCTGCTGCAGTGGATCGTGGGTGTGGGGACATGCACAACACGGCCACAGGCCGCAGCCCAGATACAGAGGCACATAGGCTGGGGCCATGCTGAGCTCTGTCCATCGCCACCCCCTCCGCCAGAAGACGGGCACAGATGGTGTGGACACGCAGGGACCTCCTGCGTCAGCTCCGCAGTCTCCTCCCGGGGGATCCACTTCCTCCACAGACTCCAGGGAAGATCCCCCCAATCCTCGTGGTCCCTGTCGAGTGGCATCCCCTCCCCTAGGACGAGGTGCCCTCTCTGGGCCCCCAGGCGTCGGGGCCAGTCCCTTCTCCATCCTCTGGGACCCAGTGCCCTCGACCCCCCTGGCCTGTCCTCTAAACCCTGCAGGACAGGGGCTGCCCTTACCTCTATCGTCAGGGGTTATCCCCGCTTGCAGTAAACGGCGCCCATGGGATGCAGAGCAGCTCCGTAAACACTGGATGAGTCAGATGAGTCCATGGACTCAGACCCCGTACCTATGGGAGGCGCAGGCCCAGAACACCACCTCGTCCTCTGGGGTGGGCCTCCCTCCCCAATCAGGAAGACGCCCCAATCAACTCTTTCTCAAGACACAAACCCAAGCTTTACAGAAGATTACAAACATGTCAGTAAAAGAAAAAAAAAAAGAGTGCTGAGGAAAATACGATGTGATTTGGCTTGAAATATTTCATTTACCCATACAGAGAAATGTAGTATCTAGCGGAATGTCCAGAGTAACAAGTGCGTCTCAGGTGATGCTAGTGGTAAAGAACCTGCCTGCCAATGCAGGAGACGCAAGAGACTCAAGTTTGATCCCTGGGTCGGGAAGATCCCCTGGAGGAGAGCATGGCAACCCACTCCAGTATTTTTGCCTGAAAAATTCTATGGACAAGAGGAAGCCTGGTAGGCTACAGTCCTTGGGGTTGCGAAGAGTTGGTCACTACTAAGCAACTAAACATACAAACAAAAGTAAGTGCCTTGTAAGAAACGGGGTTTTTCACAGCATCACATTTTTTACTGTGTAATTTCTTGTTATGAATCAGAGTCTGCAGTTCCAAATGGCCCCAGAATTACTTATAATTATTTCTTCTCTTTTCTTCTTGAACTGTAATTATCGACTGACAAAATTCTTGAGCTTCTCCTTCAATTCCTTTCTCTTAATATAAGTCCGATGCATGGGGACTCCTCCAGGATAGGTGTAGTCATGCTGACAGAGGTTAAAATAAGGACGCTACTGTTTCAACGGAGACTTAATTTCTTTAATTGACTTGCATTTCCCAGAACTGCTGGCTTAAAAATGATAAAAGATCTTGCTGTCTAACGTGATCTATTCTAATATTAATATCTTCTGACTGCTACAAGGAAATTATCTTAATGTGACACTTCCCACAAAAGCCCTTCATTAAAAAAAAAGCACATTTAAAAATTTACATAGAAATATATATTTAATGTATAACTTAAAAATTTAAATCTAACTTCCCTGAATACTGACATTGCTTATGACTTCTACTCACTAAAGGGATATGAATACAGTAAATAATTTAAAGCTAAACATTCCCAGCTAGTTTTTCATAGCAGGCATTTTAAACAATTTAGAGCTCTCTAGTTTCTGAGCTTATATACAAGCCTGCTCATACAGTTGTTCAAGCAAGTTTCTTTTGAAAAGATAAACAAAATTGACTAACCTTCAGCTTATTATCTTGAAAAGTAACAGATGACTCAAATCAGCAAAATTATAAACAAAAAAGGAGACACACACCACAGAAATACTAAATATCATGAGACAACTGTGAACAACTACATACCAACAAATTAGATAACAGAAATTGATTAGTTCCTAGAAACATACATCTTATCAAGACTGAATCATGAAGTAACAGAAAATCTGAACAGACAAATAACGAACAAGGAGATTGAATCAGTAGTCAAAAATCTCCCCAAATAAAAACCCAGGGCTGGCTGACTTTACAGATGAATTCTACCAAACATTTGAAGAATTAATGCCAATCCTTCTCAAACGCTTCCAAAATACTGAAGGGAGAAGAACATTTCCAAAGTCATTTTATGACGCCAACATTACCCTGGTACCAAAGTCAAACAAAAACACAAAAGGAAAGCTACAAACCAACATCCCTGAACATAATGCAAAATTTTCAACAAAATACTAGCAAACTGAATTCATGAGTTCATTAAAAGGATCACACGCCATGATCAAGAGAGATCCATCCCTAAGATGCAAGGATGGTTCAACATCTGCAAATTAATAAAATGTGATAGACTACATTAACAGAATGAAAAATAAAAATTTTATTATCATTTCAATAGATGCAGAAAAAATTCAAACATCCTTTTATGATAGAAATGCTCAACGAATTAGGAATAGAAGGAATGTACCTAAACATAACAAAGGCCATAGTCTATAATCCGCAGCTAACATCATCGTTCTCTCTCAAAGTCACTCAGCTGCATCGGACTCTTTGGACCCCACGGCCTGTAGCTCTTCTGTCCACAGAGTTCTCCTGCCAAGAATACTGGAATGGGTAGCCATTCCTTTCTCCAGGGGATCTTCCCAAACCAGAGATCGAACTCAGGTCTCCCACACTGCAGGCAGATTCTTTACCGTCTGAGCCACCAAGACAGCCCACTAACATCATAATCAACAGTAAAAATTTAAAAGCCTTTCCTCAAAGGTCAGGAACAAGATAAGATGTCCTTCTTGCCACTTTTATACAGCACAGTATTGGAAGTCATGCATTGGAGAAGGAAATGGCAACCCACTCCAGTGTTCTTGCCTGGAGAATCCCAGGGACGGGGGAGCCTGGTGGGCTGCCGTCTATGGGGTCACACAGAGTCAGACGCGACTGAAGCAACTTAGCAGCAGCAGCAGCAGCAAAGTAATTAAGCAAGAAAATGAAATAAAATGCATCCATCTTGGAAAGAAAGAAATGAAACTGTCACTATTTGCAGATGACATGATACTATATATGGAAGACCCTAATGACTTCACCAAAAACCCATTAAGAACTAACAAATGAATTTAGTAACACTGCGGGAAACAAATTAACATAAAAATCAGTTGTGCCTTTATCAGTACAGATGTATAATTACTGCTTTATGCAGTTATCTATTAAATGAGATAGGAAAAAAGCTATACACAAAAAAATACGTTTTTACTGTGTCTTCTGTTAAAGTAGTTACTTTTCTGGCACTCAGTGTTTCTTTGTATGGATTTGAGTTTATGTCTAGTATCCTCTCCCATCAGCCACAAATACTCCTTTCATTATTTATATTTACCAGTGACAAACTCTCTCAGTTCCTGTTCAACTGAGGATGTCTTAATTTCTCCTTTATTTTTGATGGATGGTTTTGCTGAATATAGGATTCTTTACTTTCAGCACTTTGAATATGCCATCCCACTTTCTATCTTATAAAGGATTCCTTGGACCTGTTGAGTTGCTTCACTCCTGCTGCTTACGTAGAGAAGAACAAATCTGACTCCATATTGGATCTGCTTCTTTTACTTTAAACTTGGCATTCTACTGCTTTTGCTACAAGTTAAAAATGTTGCCTATAGCCTGAAATATACAAGAAGACTGTTCTCAGGGTCTTGACCTTTACAGGTATAACATTTTCCCATTCATATAGCTATAAAAAGTTGCAGGACAGGGAATAAGGTTTGTCTTGTTGGAAGTTTACAGGAACATTGTGACCTGTGAACAGCTGCAAGAACAAAGGATTCCAACACCAAGAGGTTTTGCAACAACCAACCACATTCCCTCCCCTTTCAGTAAAAGAGGAACTTGAATTCTAACTGGAGGAAGATGGTTCTTTGGGACATTAGTCCACCACCCACTGGCTTTGAAAATAAAGCCACTATTCCTTGCCCCAACACCGCATCTCTCAATTTACTGGCCTACAACGTGGTGGGCTATACAAGTTTGGACTCAGTAACACAGATTCTTTTACTCTCTGTCTTTCAACTATTTGTTGCATGTCTTTGAGTTTTCCTGTTTGGAGTTTTTGAGCCTCTTGGATGTGTAGTTTACTGTTTTCATCAAATACAGGGAGTCTGGGATATATTCTTCAGATATATCTTCCTGCCTCTATGACTCTCCTATCTTTCTGGATAGGATATCTCCCAGTATGTCTATGTTGGCAACCTTGATGGTATCCTATGGGTCTCTGAGGTTTACTCAGTTACTTTATTCTTTTGTATTTTTGTTTCTCAAACTGTATCATATCAACTGACCTAAAGTTCACTGATTCTTTCTTCTGCCTGATCAAACCGGATCTTGAGGCCCCACAGTGAAATTTTTATTTTAAATATTGTACTTTTCAACTCCAGACTTTATATTTGGTTCTTGTTTTAACTGATCTTTATTTGGTGAGACATGGCTCTCATATTTTTCTTTACTTCTTTAAACATGGTTTCTTTTCATTCCTGCTGCTGCTGCTAAGTCACTTCAGTCGTGTCCAACTCTGTGCGACCCCATAGACGGCAGCCTACCAGGCTCCCCCGTCCTTGGGATTCTCCAGGCAAGAACACTGGAGTGGGCTGCCATTTCCTGGAACATATTTAATACAGTTGACTTCGTGTCTTTGGCTATTAAAGATTACACCTGGGCCTCCTCAGGAACAATTTCTAATGAGAGCTTTCGTTCCCTGCTCATGAGCCATACTTTCTCATTTCTCTGCATGCCTCGTAATTTTTTTGTGTAAAGCGAAACATTTTAATAATGTAATGTGGCAGCCCTGGAAACGAGGCTCTCCACCCTCTGCAGGCATCGTTGCCGTTTGCTGGTGTTGTTTATTTAGTGACTTTCCTGAGCTAGTTCTGTAAACTGTACTCTTGTGTGGGACCCCTTAGTGGTAAGCTAGTGATTAGTCACAGGTTTCCTCAAATGCCTGAAACCAGCAAGTCTCCCAGTCTTTGCCAGAGGACTCTGCGAATGGTGGGGACTTTATGAACATGGTGGGGCAGGCCATCGACACACGACAGCCAAGCAGGGGACAACGTGCCTGAGCCTTTACTTCCTGCAAAGAGTCTCCAGGCCAGTCAGAGGTCAAAGTAAGGGCCTGCTCAGGTCTTTCCTAGGTATGAGCACAGCCTCTGGATCCCCAGGAAGGTGCTGGAGGTTTCGCAGCCCCTTTGGAGGTTGCACGGCTCAGACTTACCTCCTGAGCTTGCTAGTTAGTCTGGTGTTTGCCCCAGCTCTTTTCTACCACTTCAGAAAGCCACAATGTTAAAGGCTTCCTATAACTGTTTTCTGACAAACATCTCTGGATAAAAGGTTCCACTGTGAGGGCTCTGAGTCAGGTCAAATGAAGACAAGCTTGTGAGGAGGATCTCCCAAGGAAATCCCCAGGCAGGTCAACTAATGACAATTCTCTGACAATAATGCTCTCAAGGAGCTCCAGCCATAATACTGGCTCCCAGTGGCTGCCAAGCTGTGACGCCCATGGCCTGCTGGCCTTCAAGGTTATAGACGAGCTGAAAGCGGGGGGAGAGGTGGAAAAGGGGCAAGTTAAAGTTCAGAAAGCTCCCTGTTCACACTGACATTCGGTTATTTAGAGAAGCACTTTCTAGTCTATTGCAAGCTTTAATTTCCATAGTCTTATAAAAGTTGATTCTGATGATTTTTACTAATTTTCTCATTGCTTTTATGGAGGAGAATTTTGCAAGGTCTTTATTCCACCATTTCACTGATATAGCCTTTTTTTAAAAAAAACTGTTGCATTATATTCCATTGTATGAACTGAATTTCATTTAATTTTTTTCATAGCATATCTTCTCTAAATTTTTACTTGGAAAAATTTAAACCATTAGAAATGTTGTAAGCATACTAAAGTACCTATATATCATTCACCCAGATTCATCAAGTGTCAAACTTTGGCTGTATTTCCTTCCTTCCTCTGAACCATTTGACGTTACAGGCATCATGGCAACTTCACTTTCAAAAATAAGGACCAAGATACGTTCCTTTATAAATAATAGTGTTGTACTTACACTCAAGAAATTTAACACTATCACGATACTACAATCTATATGCCATGCTCGAATCCCCCAAAGAACAACTTAGAATGCCTAAAACTACAGGCACATCTGCGCAAAGAAGTGGTCACCAAGCAGAGTGGCACGTAGTCCCTTCTCTGGTAGATGCTGGGTGAGATGGCCACAGCCCTGAGAAGCTGCCTTCATTTGTGAGGCACTTCCCAGTGTGCAGGACTCTTTATCTGCTAGAAAGGAATTCACTTTGTAGTGTTTTTCATTTTAGCAGATGAGACTCTTATCTAAACAAGTCCTTGTTGGGACTCCCCTGGTGGTCCAGTGATCAAGAATCTGCCTTCCAACACAGGGATCAGGGGACTTGATCCCTGGCCAGAGAACTAAGATCCCACATGCCGTGGGGCAGCTAAGCCCCCACCTCAAAACTAGACAGAAGCCCGCACACCGCAATGCAGAGCCTATGTGTGGCAAGATGTGACGCAGCCAAATAAATACTAAAAAGTAAAGAGATGAAATGAAACCTCCTTGTTTATGAAGAATATTAAAGTAACAATTACACTCAAATTTCAGACAACTTTCTCCCCAGTTTTCTTTACGGATATTCTAATAAATTACTCCTGAAGATACACATCAAACAAGTCCCTTTAAAGAGGCACGAAATGCAGACAACACCACGGCAACAAAGCCTGGTTCCTGACAGCACACGCGAAACCCTCGGGCACACGGCTGCAGGGCAGGGCAGGGCCTCAGTTCCAGTGCTTCCATCTCGGAGACTATCCTTCTTGTCCTCACGACTGGACAAAGATGCCACACAGTAAATTAAAACTCATGCAAATCCATCGACCAGTACGGTTTTTTTAAATTTTCTAACACAGCTCCAAGCAAAGGTCCCCAGGCTATGTGTGTGTGTTAGTCACTCAGTCATGTTCAACTCTTTGCGACCCCGCCCTCCAGGCTCCTCCGTCCATGGGATTCTCCAGGCAAGAACAGTGGAGTTGGAGTGGGTCCCCTAGGCTCGAACTCCCCATACAGGCCATGGACCAATCAAATCAGCATCACAGGCTGAACTCAGTCTTGATTCGGAGGCTTCATCTCAGACCTAATGACTCAATTTCTGGGGCTGGAGCTCAGGAATCTGCATTGTTAAAAGCATGCCAGGTTATTCAAAGTACCTTTATATTTGAGAACCACTCAGCAAGGCTGTAAAATCTGAGACTAGCTGAAGTGCAGTGCTAAAAAGCAAAAAATCACTTTGCCAACAAAGGTTGTACAGTCAAGGCTACGGTCTTTCCAGTAGTTATGTACAGATGTGAGAGCTGGACAGTAAAGAAAGCCGAGCATCAAAGAATTGATGCTTTTGAATTGTGGGGTTGGAGAAGACTCTTAAGAGTCCCCTGGCTGCAAGGAGATCCAACCAGTCAATCTTCAAGGAAATCAACCCTGGATACTCTTTGGAAGGACTGAAGCTGAAGCCGTAGCTCCAATACTACGGCCACCTGATACGAACGGCTGGCTCATTTGAAAAGACTCTGATGTTGGGAAAGACAGAAGGCAGGAGAAGAGGGCAACAGAGGATGAGATGGTTGGATGGCATCACCAATTCAATGGACATGAACTTGAGAAAACTCTGGGAGATACTGAAGGACAGGAAAGCCTGGGCTGCTGCAGTCCGTAGGGTCACAAAGAGTCAGACACGACGTGGCAACAGAACAACAACAGGTATGAAAAACTCTGTGGAATAAAAATCATCTATTGAGAACTAATTTGTTGTTGTTTTATTGTTGTTTTTTAGTCACCAAGTTGTGCCCGACTCTTTTGTGACCCCATAGATTGTAGCCTGCAGGTTCCTCTGTCCATGGAATTTCCCAGGCAAGAATACTGGAGTGGATTGAAATTTCCTTCTCCAGGGGATTTTCTCAACCCAGTAATTGAACCTACATCTCCTGCATTGGCAGGTGGATTCTTAACCACTGAGCCACCAGGGAAGCTCAACGGGAGACTAGAAAATGGTTATTGATATCTTATGCCTGGATCCTCTCTCAAACTAATGGCATCCCTATCTATGTCAGTGGCTTCTAAATATTTTGACCACAACACTTATCCTTACAAAAGGATATATTATACATCATGACAAGCAACCCCTCTACACACACACTCTGAAATTAAAGTTTCATGAAACAATATTTCATCTTTACTACTCGTGATACATTTTGATAATCTTCTATCCTATTCTACCTTGGTTTTTGAAAACACTGCACACAATCCACTCAAATCAAATCAATTTCACAGCACTAATGAATCACAATCTGTAGTTTGGGAAACACTGCTAGGCAGCTGTCCACGGAAACAGAAGGCTCGACGGAGTAAGCAAAAGTCAAGAGATAACAAACACTGCCCGCCAGTCACTGAGCTAGACTTTTCCAAGACATTCTTAATATATGTATATGTTAGCTAGGTTTAGAATAGTTTTATCACAATGCTGATAGCCAAGTGAAATAAATTTCATTGAAACTGGTTTCAAATCTTACTATTTTCAATGAACAGCTATGGCTTTTTGGAGTGAGAATCTGCTGGGATGTTAAGACTGGGAATCTGGAAGTTATAGATGAGGTTCAGGTCTGCCTGTCCCTGGATCAGGAGCGGCAGGCAGAGTACCAACCTCTCTAAACCTCCACTTCTTCACCTAAGAAATGGGGTCAGGGAGTTCCAGTGATTGAGTCCACGCTTCCCCTGCGGCAGGCACAGGTTTGATCCCTGGTAATGGAACTAAGATCTCACACACCGTGCAGAAAAAAAGAAAAAATGGGGTTAATAACAGCTTCTATCTTCTAAGGTCGGTGCAAACATTAAGTGGTATCATTCACGTTAATAACAATGGTTTAATAATTATTAATAATAATGATCTAACATTATTTACTAATTTAATAATAACATTTTAATATTATTCAAAGATGAGATGCATTTTAATTAAAGTTTTAGCATCTTAAGAGAAGGATAAAAATGGTAATTAATAAAGCTTCTTCTGTGTGTTTTACATAGATTACTATGTACAAATTTACTACACACTGGGCATTGTCCTTCTCCCAAAGGACAAACACTGAACATTTTAAAACTGGGTAAGGCCCTATGCTGAGGGCTGGAGTCACAGAAGCACGCGACTCGGTACTATGCTAGCAGCAGATGGCCTAGTCAGGACAATAGAAACACACACCAGGAAGCGGGTATGAGAGATGCTGAGGGAGAGATCGGTCAGAGCCGAGAGGGCAGGACAGGGCAGGGGGAGCTCCAGAGTGGGGATCTGGGTGCGGACGGACAGACAGAGGGTCAGAGGAAGCAGGAAGGAGGGTGGAGGGAACCCAGACCAAAGGGAACACAGCAAGTGAGGGCGAAGGGTGAAGTGCGCCCCGTGCGGCTGCGGGGCGCTGAGCCATCAAAACGACGGGAGAGGTAAGAGCCTGGGGACTGCCGAGTTGGTACAGCGGGCGATGAGGAACTCCATCTGCTCCATGGAGTTGCAGGCAGCAGCCGTGGGGAACCAGCTCAGGCTGGCGGCAGAGGGCAGGGCATTCCTGAAGCAACACCCAGGAGGGGGCAGAACACGCCCCACGGCCTCCGTGACATCAACACCGCAGTGTCACCGGTGATCAGAGCGGGGAGGCAGCAAGTTTCTGCAGCACTGCTTCAAAGACTGGCTCAGGCTCCAGCACGAAGTCCCCTTCAGGGCTTGCTTCGTCTCCGGGAGTTTTCCAAACCATCCCTACCCCCGGAATGATTGTACTGTCCTTGTTCAGATTCTATTCATTCTTGACCACACAACGCTCTGAGTGTGAATTCAGCCCTCCAGGTAATGTGATATGGAAGAAACTGCCTTGACAGAGTCCCGGGCACTCTGGCCACTGGACACAGCCTGAGTGGCCTCCCATTCGTCCATCAGACATGTCTAAAGTCGGCCTGAAGTATCTATCAGCAAATGTCTGATCGCCTTCTGATTCCTTGGAAGATGCCAGACCCAGCCTGACTGTGCTTTAGAGTCACCTGGACCTCTACTTAAAATACCCTTAAAGGAGGTAGCTCAGGTAGCCCCTGGAGGGACCTCCACTTTCCTAGACAATCGTTCTCAATCCTGGCTGCATGTCAGAATCATCTAGAAGGTGTGAAAAAGATCCACACCTCCCGTGGCTACCTGCAGAGATGTTAAAACCTATCCACCAGCAGAGGACATGAATTCTAATAACTCCCGCTCCTCCCAAGTAGAGATGAAAAGGATACTGCAACGCGTTGAAGTCAAGAGATTTCTATTTCATTTATGTTTAGGATATTCAATTATTTTATTCCCTTTGATCTCCCTTCGGCAGGTGCCATGGCTTTAAACTGGTACTAGTTTTCAACTCTTTTAACTCCTTATTGCTTTAGAACAGAGGTTGGCAAACTTTTCCTATAAAGGACCAGATAGTAAAAAGTTTAGCTCTGTGAGTTACGCTGTCTCTGTCATAACTACTCAGCTCTGCAGTTGAGTACGAAGGGAGCCATAAATGATACAGAAAGAGATGAGCAGGCCTTCGAGCCAATAAAACTTCATTTACAAGAGTCAGTGTGGATAGAATCTGACCAGGGCACTGCTTCAGATGTCTGAGTAATCACTACCATTCTGATCTCGTGCTCAGCAATACAAAATTAGTAACAAAGCCTGAAAATAAACACAAAAAGCGCACTTGGTCTCAGCATCTTATGCTTTGACCAGAGACTGAAAACAGAGGGACTTGTTTATACTCAAACCAGATGAACCTACTCAGATGACTTCCACCCCCAGTACCTCTGACCACCCTCCAAGACGTACCTACAGAGAAACCACCCACCTGGTCATTCACTTGTGGCTGCAAACCAGGAGGAGTGAGCAGACAGTACCACCAGCCTCCTCTCAAGCAGAGAATGCCACAGATGGGTACTCATTAAATACATGTTTGTTAGTTTATTTGGGTAGGGGAAAAAAACTCTCTCTGTTGTTTTTTAAATACATTTATTCCCCACGTAACTGATGAATGAGGTAGAAAGCCACAAGCCTCCATCCAAAGGTGCTGGTTCAACAGCTTCTGTGAATCTAGCCACCCACCCCCCCCCCCAGTCATCACCGCCCACCCCTCTCTGATCTCAAAGTGCAGAATGAGAGAGTCGGAGGGTGAGCCCATCTGTGAAGTGGATGAGACGGAGCCCTGAAGAGCGGGGCTGAGAAGCAGCTCCCCACACGGCCATGCTCCCCAACTCCATCCCTGCTGAGTGTAGTCCCCACACCTGCGGTTCACTTGGTGGGCCAGAGAAGCCCTGTCCCCCACCCAGGCCACTCTGGGCTGTTGTCCCCCGCCCATCCGAGTCACTGCCCCACACTACAAGGATGCATGCAAAGAGGGCGGTCCCCAGGAAGGAGGGCGCAGAAGCAACCCCTCAATCCCCCCAACACACAGGCCAGCCCGTCACTCTCCCAGGTCAGGCCACCAGGAGCGTTAAGGACATACAACAGCCTGGACAAGCTCAGGTACCTCCTCCCAGGCTCAGGTGCCGGACTCCCGACCACGGCTCCACCTCGGACTCACCTGGAAGTGTTCTCGAGTATTCCTTTGACCTCATCCATTTCTTCTTTTCCAAAGTAAACGACGGTGAGATGAACCCTCCCGTCCTGCTGGATGCACATCTCCCTGGAAAACAAAACACAGAAGTCTGGTCTTGGGTCCACAATGACAGGCGAAGCCCAAACAGATACCTGTTCTGTAAAGTGCAAAAGGATTCCCCGGGAACGAGCCGCCAGGAAAGCAGAGCAGGGGACAGGACACTCTGGCTGGCTCGTCCCAGCGTCTGGATTCCTATTTCTCTTACCAAGAAAACCACGGAATTTAAACATATAGAGCTGGTCAATGAAAACACAAGATGCAAGAGGCTGCAGGCTCAACCTGCCTCGGGTCCGGCCTGTTGGGGCCGGGATCCAACGTCCAGAACAGCGCTGGGGCCGTCCCTTTCTCTGCCACAAGAAGTCTATGAAGGACGGAAGACAGAGCCCATTGTACAGATGAGAACACCAAAGTCCAGCAAGGGCGAGACTGGACTCCTCTTCCTTGCCTTTTCTTGTGTGTGCAACACGCAACACAAAATAGTCTTAGAGACTGAACAAGCAAAGGTTAAAAGACATTTATTCTTCTGGGGGCTCCAGAAACCCTGGGAACAGCCAGCAGCATGGCGGTGAGGGGGCGGCAGGCCAGAAGCTCCACCGCTGCTGGATGGCACCCTCCCCGGAGGGTGGATTTCCTTCCTGCTCCCCACTGCCTGCTCTGTGGCTGATGGTATGTGTATGTGTCCATCATTTCAGCAGATTTCTGAAAGCAACTTAAAGGTATGTTTCTACTTTGCTGCTGTTTAAGCTGCTAAGTCGTGTCTGACTCTTTTGCTACCCCATGAACTGCAGCAACGCCAGGCTTCCCTGTCCATCACTATCTCGAGGTGCTTCCTAAAACTCACGTCCATCAAGTCAGTGATGCCATCCAACCATTTCATCCTCTGTTGTCCCCTTCTCCTCTCACCTTCAATCTTTCCCAGCATCAGGGTCTTTTCCAATGAGTCAGTTCTTCCCACCAGGTTGCTGAAGTATTGGAATTTCAGCTTCAGCATCAGTCCTTCCAATGAATATTCAGGACTGATTTCCTTTAGGACTGACTGGTTGGATCTCCTTGCAGTCCAGGGGACTCTCAAGAGTCTTCTCCAACACCACAGTTCAAAAGCATCAATTCTTTGGCCCTCAGTCTTCTTTATACAATTCTACTGGCAGGATGATATTTTGGGAAATGCTGATACCTTGCTTGTCCTTCTGTTTCATTCCTTTATTTTTGTGTTGCAACTTCCCTGAACTGCTAGACAACCACCCACATCAGAGAGTTTCAGAATCTCCGAGCTTTAACTGCAGAGGCCAATTTATCCAGTGATTTTTACCATGACATCAAGGAGGAGGGGCTGTCTACCTGGGTTTGCTGGGAAGATCAGAGAAGACATGGTTCCTGCCCTCAAAAACTTTCTTAAGAAATAAATGAGCTGAAATGAAATCATCAGGAAGCTCGTGGCACTGATGAAAAAGTACACGGAATTCTGAAAGGAAGACGGTCCTGTGGGCTGGAGTGACTGGCACCCTGAGGGATGTGCAGCATTGCGGTGCAGAGAGGAGGAGGAGGAGAGAATTCCAGAGGGAAGAAGTACCGGGGAGGAGTCTACTGACCCGGGCAAGAGGCACAGGCTTCACCTGCTCAGAGCCTGGTTCTGCTCTCTGTTCTCTCTCGTCTCCAGAGGAAGAAAGAGAAGATCTGACTCTGAGACCAGACTGAATTTGGGGCTCTGAGAAGTGGACAAGGGACCAGAAATGGGGCTGGGGTGCTGTTCCTGTTTCAAAACTGAGAGCTTCCCAGCCCCGCCCCTGCAGGCCGAGCTACCACCCACGGGGGACAAACTTCTCTGTACACAAAAGACTCCTTCTGCAAACCTGCCAGAGAATCCTGGGGCTCCCTTGGCTAGGGCTGAATAAAAGCACACACAGCACCAGGCGCCTGAAAAACTGCTTTAAAGTGTGTGCACCCGGGAAAAAAATCTATCCCAGGATGGATCAGGAGAGGGTCACCCACTGAGCCTGAATAAAAAGCATCCTTGTTTTTTCTAGCAACATCTTTGTTGGCATTTTAAAATCCATCAAAGGACTTCCTGCTTTCAAGGAATAAAACAGAGAGAGACACACTGGACCTTTACTTCTCGTTCACCAGCTCCAGCTTCCTGAAAAGGCAAAGCAGAGTTTATTCTGAGGGCCACCTCCAGGCCCCACTCCATTCAGGCATCTACTCCTTCCTGCCTTCATTCAACAAATAAGTCTTAAAAATCGAATAAGATGTTTCTGCCCTTGAGAAGGTCTCCATCTGATTGGAGATTGCATGATTAAAACTATCTACACAGAGGCCAACACATGCTGCCTCCCAGGGAGGAACACCATCACCATCTGTCGATAATTTTACAAAACTTTCGTGTTTTTCAAAGCAGGTCTCCCTGGACTGCATCCCCTGAAAGACGAGAGGACAAACACTGAGTCCTGTTGCTGTGCGATGTATAATTCTCACTGGAGTAAGATTGTAAAAGAATAACCACGTGTGGCTCTGCAGAGGGACCATCCAGGTTTCCTGGGATTCTCCAGAGTTTAGCTCTGAAAGCCCATCACCCAATAAATGCCTCCGAGCAAACTGGGACAACTGGTCACCCTGCCCACATCAGGGACTTGACAGCACGGAATGGGCAGCTGAGAACGGGAGGCACGGCAGGTCAGAAAATGGCAGTAACAGGTCTAATGAGGCAAAGGAGGGTGGTGGGGATGTGGCTGATTTCTGATGGGCGATGGGGACAGGTACCAAGGCCAAGGCGGCATCCAGGCTGAGCCTAGACAGGCGAGTGGACGCCCCGCAGGTGGAGAGGACTGGGGCAAGGGCTCTCCCAGCTCAGAAGGTGCGAATGCAAGGAAATCACATCACGGTTCTTGTCTCAGTCAGTCTGCTCTTTAGAAACATCGGGGATGAGAAGAAAACCTACCGAGGCTCTAATCTTGTCCCATGCAAATAAAAAAGCATGAAACAGCCCATCAGACTCCAGTGTCTCCCTGTGGTCAGTGAGGACACCAGGGAGACGAGACATGGGGAACAGATAGTGACGGGGGCCCATCAGAATCGGGCTTCAGAAGCAACCTTCTTTGGCTTGGTGGGTCCTCTCCCCTCCCACACCCCACACTGAAGGACTCACAACTCCTGGATGCCACGATTTGAGGCGCTGAGGCGTGAGAGTCAATAGTGACCCTCGACCATGCCATGGGGACCTACACTCCCCATTTCAGGACAGCAAATGAAACCACTGCCAACTGATGGTTTTCTTCTCTTGAACAGATGTTTCTACATAATCTGTGGCTCAAATGAAGTTAAAAACAGCCTCTATTAGGCCCTGGAGAGACCTTAATGGAAAGAAGGTGAATGATGTAGATTACCATTTCTCAAACATGTGTACCAGAAACTTTTGGGGGACGGCATCGGAGTCTGATCAGAGAATCTCCCGCCCAGGGAGAGGTAGGGGGCGAGGCTGGGTGGGGGACAGGGCTGGGTGAGCTACGCAAGGGAACACAAAGACGACAAAGGGCCTTCCGGATCGAGGCCCCCGTGGGTGGCCTGGCACAGCGCATGCACAGCAGGACTGGGCTGGTCCCCTGCCTACCCAGTAGAGCCCACGCTGCAGCCCCACCTCCGTCTCAGAGACCACAGTCACTGGTTTATAAAGACCCAGAAATGTCCAGAAACATCTTAACAGCGCTAAGCAGCAAGAGGATTTTAAAAAGTGCTGCAGAAAATTCAAGTAAAAGGTGTCCCTGATACTATGTTTAAATGTCATAAATGCCTTGGGAGGGATGAGAGAAGAGTTGGAGGAAGGGAAACGGGGGAACATTAAACAAAAATAACCAGCAAAGTCTGAGAAGGCTCAGAGCAACATGGGGAAGGGTTCTCAGTCCAGCTGGAAGGTGTCAAAATAAAAGTCGAGCAAACTTGCAACTGCAAACAAACTACACAACGAAACGACGGATGCATTTAAAAACGGATAAGCTGGACGCCAAGGGAAACGGAGAAGCCGAAGAGCAAATGCAAAAAGAGTCTCCAAAAAGGCAGAATACGGTGATTTAAAAAAAAGGAGGGGGAAATCAGTGTAAGCTAACACACTGCTAGGCAAAGGGAACTGAATCTGAAGCGAGTTCTCTGGGTGCACCCCCTCTGCTCTGGGCCAGGCTGAAGGCGTCCTAGGAGTGGAGGCACCTGGGGCCTTCATGGGAGGGGAAAGGGCTCATGGACCTTGTGAGGTCCACCGGACAGGGACCAGGGCCACCAGACAGCAAGGAAGGAGGCGCCTGCTGGAGTAGTATGGAGATGCACTATCTCATCTCCATAGCAACAGTGGAGTCCCGAGCACACAGGCCCGTGAGTGGCCCCAGCGCACCTGACCACAGAGGTCCATATGTCTCCTCAGGGTACACAATGGTGTCATTCCCACTGAGGGCGGGCACAGCCCTGGAGCTTCAGCCGCATCACTTCTTGCCAGTCCAGGAACATCCCCCATCTCCTGTTCATGGCCTCATCAATAAAGGCCCTGAGGGTCTAGTGCTACGAAAATTTTGTCTCACCCAACAAACGGCAGCTACCTTTTCATTGGCCACCAAGGCTGAGGGAAACGAGGCTTTCCATCTGAAAATCAAATTCCTCACATAAAGGAAAGGCTTGTGTGAAAGCAGATTAAAGACGAAAGCGTTAAAAATTAGAGAGCAGCAAATATGCTGAGAAAACCTACGAAATCCATAAGTAGGTCTGGGAAGCTGAGAAATCAGTAACAAAGCAGCAATTAGAACACCAAAAAAGTTCCCCGAAATGAAACAACCCACTACAACAAATCAGAGAGTCAATTCCTAGGCAGATTGATAAGAAGTCCAGGGTCCCCAAGAAGGAGAAAGGGGTCTGGGGCTCTCGAAGTGGAGACAGGGGTCTGGAATTCTCAAGGAGGAAGAAAGGACAAAACGTTTTTTGTTTTTTCCCTCTACGTTCCTTAGTCTTAGTCACATAAAACGTTTTTATCTTTAAGCCTGAAACTGGTGATTACACAACTAGCAACTGGGTTTGGACTCTGTGCTAAGGATTATATAGCAGCTATGTCTCCTGCTTGAGGACAGTTTCTCCTTCCTGAGGGCCTTCTGGCTAATCCTGTTGTGGATTGTGGGAGTGGGTCTAGTAAGATCTTTGCAAACCTCCGGACATTCTTTTGATTCATTGTAATAACTAGGCAGCTGTGACCAGTGCACTAAAGCGCGGCCAAGAGGAGCTACCCCACGTCCAAGGTCAGGGGCAGAAGCCGGGAGGACCCGATGCCCGAAGGGTGGCGGCCAAGAGGAGTTACCCCACGTCTGAGGTCAGGGGCAGCAGCCAAGAGTGCCAGGCTGCGATGGCGCAGGAACGGCCGAGAAGAGTTACCCCGCGTCTGAGGTCAGGGGTGGCAGCTGGGAGGAGCAACCCTGCATCCGAGGAGCGGTGGCTGCACAGGTGCAGGAGGGCCTGGAGGAGCTCTCCCACATTGAAGGTCAGGGAGGGCGGCGGTGAGGAGATACCCCTCGTCCAAGGTAAGGAGCAACGGCTGCGCTTTGCTGGAGCAGCCGTGAAGAGATACCCCACACCCAAGGTAAGAGAAACCCAAGTAAGACGGTAGGTGTGGAAAGAGGGCATCAGAGGGCAGACACACTGAAACCACACTCACAGAAAACTCGTCAATCTAATCACACTAGGACCACAGCCTTGTCTAACTCAATGAAACTAAGCCATGCCTGTGGGGCCACCCAAGATGGGCAGGTCATGGTGGAGAGATCTAACAGACTGTGGTCCACTAGAGAAGGGAATGGCAAACCACTTCAGTATTCTTGCCTTGAGAACCCCATGAACAGTATGAAAAGGCAAAAAGATAGGACACTGAAAGAGAAACTCCCCAGGTGAGTAGGAGCCCAATATGCTACTGGAGATCAGTGGAGAAATAACTCCAGAAAGAATGAAGGGATGGAGCCAAAGCAAAAACTATACCCAGCTGTGGATGTGACTGGTGATAGAATCAAGGTCTGATACTGTAAAGAGCAATATTGCATAGGAACCTGGAGTGTCAGGTCCATGAAGCAAGGCAAATTGGAAGTGGTCAAATAAGAGATGGCAAGAGTGAATGTTGACATTCTAGGAATCAGCGAACTCAAATGGACTGGAATGGGTGAATTTAACTCAGATGACCATTATATCTACTACTGTGGGCAGGAATCCCTCAGAAGAAATGGAGTGGCCATCATGGTCAACAAAAGAGTCCATAATGCAGTACGTGGATGCAATCTCAAAAATGACAGAATGATCTCTGTTCGTTTCCAAGGCAAACAATTCAACATCACAGTAATCCAAGTCTATGCCCCAACCAGTAACGCTGAAGAAGCTGAAGTTGAATGGTTCTATGAAGACCTACAAGACCTTTTAGAACTAACACCCAAAAAAGATGTCCTTTTCATTTTAGGAGACTGGAATGCAAAAGTAGGAAGTCAAGAAACACCTGGAGTAACAGGCAAATTTGGCCTTGGAATACAGAATGAAGCAGGGCAAAGACTACTTTTATTCACTACGTCAAAGCCTTTGGCTGTGGGGATCACAATGAACTGTGGGAAATTTTGAAAGAGATGGGAATACCAGACCACTTGACCTGCCTCTTGAGAAATCTGTGTGCAGGTCAGGAAGCAACAGTTAGAACTGGACATGGAATAACAGACTGGTTCCAAATAGGAAAAGGAGTACGTCAAGGCTGTATATTATCACCCTGCTTATTTAACTTATATGCAGAATACATAATGAGAAACACTGGACTGGAAGAAATACAAGCTGGAATCAAGATTGCCGGGAGAAATATCAATAACCTCAGATATGCAGATGACATCACCCTTATGGCAGAAAGTGAAGAGGAACTAAAAAGCCTCCTGATGAAAGTGAAAGTGGAGAGTGAAAAAGTTGGCTTAAAGCTCAACATTCAGAAAACTAAGATCATGGCATCCGGTCCCATCAGTTCATGGGAAATAGTGGAAAACAGTGTCAGACTTTATTTTTCTGGGCTCCAAAATCACTGCAGATGGTGACTGCAGCCATGAAATTAAAAGACACTTACTCCTTGGAAGGAAAGTTATGACCAACCTAGATAGCATATTCAAAAGCAGAGACATTACTTTGCCAAAAAAGGTTCGTCTAGTCAAGGCTATGGTTTTTCCAGTCATATGGTCATGTATGGATGTGAGAGTTGGACGGTGAAGAAAGCTGAGTGCCGAAGAATTGATGCTTTTGAACTGTGGTGTTGGAGAAGACTCTTGAGAGTCCCTTGGACTGAAAGGAGATCCAACCAGTCCATTCTTAAGGAGATCAGCCCTGGGTGTTCTTTGGAAGGAATGATGCTAAAGCTGAAACTCCAGTACTTTGGCCACCTCATGCGATGAGTTGACTCATTGGAAAAGACTCTGATGCTGGGAGGGATTGGGGGCAGGAGGAGAAGGGGACGCCAGAGGATGAGATGGCTGGATGGCATCACTGACTCGATGGATGTGAGTCTGAGTGAACTCCAGGAGTTGGTGATGGACAGAGAGGCCTGGAATGCTGCGATTCATGGGGTTGCAAAGAGTCGGACATGACTGAGCGACTGAACTGAACTGAAAGCATAAAACAGAGAAAGCTTCTGACACAGACATCAGAAGGGGGTAGAAGGAGTGCTTTAGCATCATTCCTTCCAAAGAAATCCCAGGGCTGATCTCCTTCAGAATGGACTGGTTGGATCTCCTTTCAGTCCAAGGGACTCTCAAGAGTCTTCTCCAACACCACAGTTCAAAAGCATCAATTCTTCGGCACTCAGCTTTCTTCACCGTCCAACTCTCACATCCACACATGACCACTGGAAAAACCATAGCCTTGACTAGATGGACCTTTGTTGGCAAAGTAATGTCTCTGCTTTTCAATATGCTATCTAGGTTGGTCATAACTTTCTTTCCAAGGAGTAAGCATCTTTTAATTTCATGGCTGCAATCACCATCTGCAGTGATTTTCGAGCGCCCCCAAAATAAAGTCTGACACTGTTTCCACTGTTTCCCCATCTATTTCCCATGAAGTGATGGGACCGGATGCCATGATCTTCATTTTCTGAATGTGGAGCTTTTAAGCCAACTTTTTCACTCTCCATTTTCACTTTCACCAAGAGGCTTTTTAGTTCCTCTTCACTTTCTGCCACAAGGGTGGTGTCATCTGCATATCTGAGGTTATTGATACTTCTCCTGGCAATCTTGATTCCAGCTTGTGCTTCTTGCAGCCCAGTGTTTCTCATGATGTACTCTGCAAAGAAGTTAAATAAGCAGGGTAACAGTATACAGCCTTGATGTACTCCTTTTCCTATTTGGAACCAGTCTGTTGTTCCATGTCCAGTTCTAACTGTTGCTTCCTGACCTGCATATAGGTTTCTCAAGAGGCAGGTCAGGTGGTCTGGTATTCCCATCTCTTTCAGAATTTTCCACAGTTTATGTGGTCCACAAAGTCAAAGGCTTTGGCATAGTCAATAAAGCAGAAATAGATGTTTTTCTAGAATAGAACTTTATTACCCAAAAGCTCTGAGTGATCAAGCCTTGTCTCTGGCCCCGGATTGAATTCTTCTCCAGAGGCCAAGAATCCCAGCATCTTTTGGGGTTCAGCAACCATCTTCCACAGACAAGGAAACTGAATTACAGGAGACAGAAAAACAAGACACTCAGCTGAGACACATTCTGGTTAAGCAGCCACGACTCATGATGAAGGCAGGCATTCTTCCACCAATTTCAGGAAAGACAGAACAAAGCAGGCCTCACACTTCTCCATGGCATCATCATATGCAGAAGAACCTCCACAACATCCCGAGGAAAGGAAACACATTCAAGAGCTTTAAGCCCTGCCAAGGGACCCTAAATTGTGCAGATGACAAGCACAGAACACAAGTTCTGTTCTCAGGCACTCAGGACCCTTCTTGAAGAGACACCTTGACCATGAAATCCAGGCACCCTAAACCTCAGGAATGAAGGCGTCACTGTCGGAGCACTGCTGATGAAGGCCCTAAATCCACTGACACACAGGAGCCGTGGTTACGACAGAGTGTAGGGCTGAGAACCCTATCGAGGTAAAATAACAGGCATCTGAGAAATGGGGACATGGGCCCTGGAGAGGGAGGAAACATAACCGTGCTCCTCTCTTCTTACCGGAATTTTTCGGCCGATCTAGTCTAACATTCATATATGGGGTAGAGATACATGATGATTTCAATCTGCTCAGTTTCATAAAACAAGTTTTACCTTCAGAGCCGTCTCTGATCAGACCTCTAGTTAGACAGAACTGGAATCTCTCTCTCTCTCTCTCTTAGATTTTTGGATATGCTGGGCCTTCACTGCTGCCTGTAGGTGCTCTCTGGTTGTGGCGAGTGGGGGCTACTCTCTAGTTCTCGGGCATGGGCTTCTCATCATGGAGGCCTCTCTTGTTGGGGAACATGGGCTCTGGGGTGCACAGGCCAAGTAGGTGTGGTACACGGGCTTAGCTGCTCCACAGTGGATTTTCCCAGACCAAGGATCAAACCTACGTACTTTACATTGGCAGGCAGATTCTTAATCCACTGGATGACCAGGGAAGTCCCAGGAACTAATATCTCTTATAGCACAGAAACATTTTCTCAAAGAGCACTAATTTCTTCTGTCATAATGCAGATCCTTTTCTATAAGGTTCAGTTCAGTCGCTCAGTCGTGTCTGACTCTTTAAGACCCCATGAATTGCAGGACACCAGGCCTCCCTGTCCATCACCAACTCCTAGAGTTCACCCAAACTCATGCACTCGAGTCGGTGATGCCATCCAGCCATCTCATCCTCTGTAGTGCCCTTCTCCTCCTGCCCCCAATCCCTCCCAGCATCAGGGTCTTTTCCAATGAGTCAACTCTTCACATGAGGTGGCCAAAATACTGGAGTTTCAGCTTTAGCATCAGTCCTTCCAATGAACACCCAGGACTGATCTCCTTCAGAATGGACTGGTTGGATCTCCTTTCAGTCCAAGGGACTCTCAAGAGTCTTCTCCAACACCACAGTTCAAAAGCATCAATTCTTCGGCACTCAGCCTTCTTCACAGTCCAACCCTCACATCCATACATGACCACTGGAAAAACCATAGCCTTGACTAGACGAACCTTTGTTGGCAAAGTAATGTCTCTGCTTTTGAATATGCTATCTAGGTTGGTCATAACTTTCCTTCCAAGGAGTAAGCGTCTTTTAATTTCATGGCTATAGGTTTAAGTGAGGAAAAATTAATTCTCTCATTAAAAATAGAACATAAAGCATGTCTCATACTGAATGACACTTCAAATGTGTTATTTTTCTATCTGTAGACATGCAAAGAAAGGTGCCAAGAATGTTCAATTAATGTTTAAAATGGTTAAGTTAGGGAAGCAGGGCCAAACATGAGTTTTTACATAACTTATTCCTGGTTGTGTTCAGCCATGTAAACATCTCATTATAGCCATGTATCACTTTCACAAATGTAAAAGTCAGGTTTAAATTATAAAAAAAAACAAAAACTTCCATTGAATTTTTAAACAAAGCATAAAAAATAGGGCAACGGTATAAACATTTCTAGAACAATATAAAAATGTCTAAGACAGAGAGAATCCAAAAGAAAAAAAAAAGATCACTCATGGTTCCACTTACCGTGACAACCAGAATGGTTCAGAATCAGTAGTAACAGTTTCCACTGCTGGATGGAAGTGGCTTCACAGAGACAACACCGAACACTGAATAAACATCAGCTTGTATTTTCTCCCAATACTCTTATGATCATTTTAATTGCATTTAAATATTTAATTGACCAGAGTTTACTTTGGGTTTTGGTGCAAAGTCAGAATGAAATTTTTTCTACTGCCTGATTAGTTGTCCTAAAGCCATGTACTGAACGATCAACCCATTTCCTGCTGGCCAGCTTGAAATGTAACCTTCACCAAGTTCTGACTCGAAATTATATAGCCCCAGGTATTAGGGCTAAAGGAAATCAACCCTGAATTCATTGGAAGGGCTGATGCTGAAGCTGAGGCTCCAATACTTTGGCCACCTGATGTGAAGACCCGACTCATCAAAAAAGACCCTGATGCTCAAAGGCAGGAGGAAAAGGAGATGACAGAGGATGAGATGGTTGGATGGCATCATCGACTCAATGGATGTGAGTCTGAGCAAACTACTTGACATACTGAAGGACAGGGAAGCCTGGCGTGCTGCAGTCCATGGGGTCACAGGACAAGACTACGTGACTGAAGAATAAGAAGATTTTGGGCTTCCCAAGTGGTGCTGGTGGTAAAGAATCTGCCTGCCAGTGGAGGAAATCCCTGGGTTTGATCCCTGGGTCTGGAAGATCCCTTGGAGGAGGAAATGGCAACCCACTCCAGTACTCTTGCCTGGAGAGTCATATGGACAGAGGAGCCTGGCGGGCTATAGTCCATGGGGTCACAAAGAGTTGGACACGACTGAGTGTCTGAGCACAGGTTTAAGTATCCCATCTCAGCATAACTTTTCAGAGACCTCAGCGTGCTCGGAAGCCACTGGACCACAGAGCAGACTCTGCGGTCAGCTCTGCTCAAGTGCCCCCCGTTGAGGAAGGCTTTCTCCTCCTGCTTTCCCAGCCTCTACTTCTAACTGTGTGACTACACTCCTCTCTGCATAAAGCCAGGCTCCTCTCATCCCTCGCAGTCTGGCCGAGGGTCTGGTGTACACACGCCCGCCCCACCCCTCTGGTCCCCAAGGAACCCAATGCCCACGTGCGACAACAGGCAAGGGAACAGTGCCAGGCAAGAGAAAGGGGCCTCGAATTTTTGTTTCTAAAACATTAACTAGAATTACTTTTCATTTCGCCACCTCCACTTCGGAGACTCATTAAGGTACTGCTGCTGCTGCTGCTGCTAAGTCGCTTCAGTCGTGTCCCACTCTGTGCGACCCCATAGACAGAAGCTCACCAGGCTCCCCCGTCCCTGGGATTCTCCAGGCAAGAACACTGGAGTGGGTTGCCATTTCCTTCTCCAATGCATGAAAGTGAAAAGTGAAAGTGAAGTCGCTCAGTCGTGTCCGACTCTTAGCGACCGCATGGACTGGAGCCTACCAGGATCCTCTGTCCATGGGATTTTCCAGGCAAAAGTACTGGGGTGGGGTGCCATTGCCTTACCCGCATTAAGGTACTAGATTTACCTTTTTCAATAATATTTCCCTTCCAGTGTTATTCCACTGTTCCCTTGCCTGTTGTCGAACGTGGGCATTGGGTTCCTTGGGGACCAGAGGGGTGGGGCGGGCGTGTGTACACCAGACCCTCGGCCAGACTGCGAGGGATGAGAGGAGCCTGGCTTTATGCAGAGAGGAGTGTAGTCACACAGTTAGAAGTAGAGGCTGGGAAAGCAGGAGGAGAAAGCCTTCCTCAACGGGGGGCACTTGAGCAGAGCTGACCGCAGAGTCTGCTCTGTGGTCCAGTGGCTTCCGAGCACGCTGAGGTCTCTGAAAAGCTATGCTGAGATGGGATACTTAAACCTGTGCTCAGACACTCAGTCGTGTCCAACTCTTTGTGACCCCATGGACTATAGCCCGCCAGGCTCCTCTGTCCATATGACTCTCCAGTACCCGCATTAAGGTACTAGATTTACCTTTTTCAATAATATTTCCCTTCCAGTGTTATTCCTACTGTTAATTATCGGCCATCCTCATGACACCAAGGCAGTGACTGAATTGGGGAAGCCCAGGAGAATTCTGCTCTCCCAGGCTCGGGGCCCTGCGGGGAGGGCTCGGCCAGCTCCCGAGCAGACAGCCCTCCAGGGTGAGCACCGCCTCTCGAGTCCAGTTCACCAGGGAGAGGCCTGGGTGCTGAAGCCAGCCTCAGGGCCCTGCAAGCTCTGGGCAGCTCCCTGGCCCGCAGATCTCACTGTAAACTCATACTGGGAGTGGGCACATCGGCCTCGGAAGCAATGGCTGGCCTTCCCTTCCGGCCTGGTGCCCACTGCCGGATCAGCCCCCCTCAGGCATGTGACTTTAATGTGCATTTAATGATAAAAGATGAAAAATAAGCTTGATATTCCAAGATGTATCATTAGACACATACGACTTTCTATCTTTAAGATAAGCTGGCCAAGCTAGCTGCTGACTGGCCTCAAGCAGCGTGAGTGTGGCCCACAAGCGTGTAAGATTCGACACGGCACTTACAAGTCAGGAGCTTGAAGACACATATAAAAACTACCACTGCATCCAAACAAAAGCCCGTTTAAGTCTTCTCAAGTATCTACAAAAACGAAGGCTGGGAAACTTCTTGGCATGATTCTACACGTAACCTCGGAAGAGACACGGGTTAAAATAAAAAAGACTCTGACTGAGAGCATTCCAGCCGCTGCTGGAGCGGGGCAGGAACGGAAGTCAGGTGGCAGCCAGACGCACAGGTCCACGGCCACGAGGGCAGCGGTCTCTGGGGGCTGCGAGAGGGCCCAGTCCACTGTGGGGCAGCACAGCCCCGTGGCCCCCACCCTGAGCCACCGCAGTCAGAACAGAACCCCCAGGTGTCCGGCCGTCTCTGCAGATCCTGACGAAAACCCAGCCCTCCGGACCCACACTTCTGAAGGGAAATCTAGCCACTTTCCAATTGCTCTGAGTGCTCAGGGTCCGACTCTTTGTCACCCTGTGGATAGTAGCCCACCAGGCTCCTCTATCCAGGCAATTTTCTGGGCAAGAATTACTGTAGTGGGTTGCCATTTCCTGCCCCCAGGGATCTTCCTGACCCAGGGATGGAACCCATGTCTTTTTCATCTCCTGTACTGGCAGGCGGATTCTTTACCACTGTGCCACCAGAAAAAAGAAAGTGAAGTCACTCAGTCATGTCTGACTCTTTGCGACACCATGGACTATAGCCTACCAGTCTCCTCTGTCCATGGAATTTTCCAGGCAAGAATATTGGAGTGGGTTGCCATTTCCTTCTCCAGGGGATCTTCCCCACCCAGAGATCGAACTCAGGTCTCCTGCATTGCAGGCAGACGTCTTACCATCTGAGCCACCAGGGAAGTCGCATCTAATTGCTCCAGGGAAAGGCAAATACAACGATCAACTCTACAGGAAGAAAACAGAGCCAAGCAGGGAGAGAAAGGGGCCCGCGTGCCGGAGGGAGGAGCCACCTGCGAGTCACACACACCTGAAGTTCTGCATGAACTGCCGGAACTTGTCCACCCTCCTGGCCAGCGGCACGATGACGTTGACCAGCGTGCTGGCCATGTTCAGCTGCTCCTTCTTCACCTTCATGATGGGGCCAAACGGCCGGAACAAGATGAGGCGTCTGAACTCGTGCTTGTGGTCCCCTCGGAACGTGAGCTCATACAACGTGCCTTTATCCCTCTCTGTGCGGTAGATCCCTGTGAACAGACATGAGGGGAGAGCTCTGAGAACTAACTCAGCTGCCGAGTGGTGCGTATCGCTGGGAGCTAGCACGAGACGTTTTTGTTTACAATTCAGATTAAATCTCCATGTCTAATAATTATTAGAAAGATCAAAATGCTTCCACTCAAATCCCCGAAGAAATAAAAACACCGTCCATTTAAAAATCACAGTTAATGAAGACTCTAGAAAAACCACGACCAAAAAAATGTGCAATGTTGGATACAAAACTGTATTTATACTATTCTTAAAAAAGGGATGGTGGGGAAATATGCCAAATAAGATCATATGTGATGTTAGTCGGGGTTATGGTTTTTCTTTTCTGCTATTTATCTACATTTTCTGCCATATGTTAAACACTTTAATATTATACTTACTGCTGTTGCTGCTAAGTCGCGTCAGTCGTGTCCAACTCTGTGCGACCCCATAGATGGCAGCCCACCAGGCTCCCCCATCCCTGGGATTCTCCAGGCAAGAACACTGGAGTGGGTTGCCATTTCCTTCTCCAATGCATGAAAGTGAAAAGTGAAAGTGAAGTTGCTCAGTCATGTCCGACTCCTAGCGACCCCATGGACTGCAGCCTTCCAGGCTCCTCCATCCATGGGATTTTCCAGGCAAGAGTACTGGAGTGGGGTGCCATTGCCTTCTCCTAAGAAGTGTTAAAATTATCTCTTAGAAACAACAGCTGTTTCAGAAGAAGTGACCATAACGATCTACGCGGGGCACTGGGGCTATCACATGGATCAAGTGGCCCCATAGAAGCTTCTGGAAGCACTGAAGTAGGTGAAGCCTGTGGGACCAGCTCAGGGGTAGGCTGAGCCCACCTGCCGAAGCAGCACAGCCAGCGTGGCAGGGCCAGCCTACTGGGGCCACAGTGGGCCCTCCGAGTATTGCTGTCACTCAGACTCCACCGTATCCCTCTCTGGGGTGACCACAGGCCCCAACATCTCCGCTCAACTGTGGGGTGAGGCTCCTGGGCCTGACCACACAAAACATCCCCACTTTGTGAGTGAACCCGTCATCCATCCCCTGGTGCCTCAATTCCACACCTCCTCAGGGTCACTGGGCTCATGGGTATTTTCCTACCATCAGAAAAACAAACAAACAAACAAACAAATCCAGTGAAACACCAGACGGGCTTCCTCCTCTTCTCTGCGATTTGCTGGGTTTTCTCCTCCTCGTCCTTCCTTCCCCTGTGTGCTGTGCTGTGCTTAGCCGCTCAATCGTGTCTGACTCTTTATGACCCCACAGACTGTAGCCCGCCAGGCTCCTCTGTCCATGGGATGCCCCAGGCCAGAATACTGGAGTGGGTTGCCATGCCCTCCTCCAGGGGATCTTCCCGACCCAGGGATTGAACCCAGGTCCCCTGCATTGCAGGTGGATTCTTTACCAGCTGAGCCACCAGGGAAGCCCTTCCCCTCCCATTCCTCCCTCTGAGTCCCTCTCTGGCCAGGACTCAGCCCCAGGCCGAGCATCTACAAGGCTTGGAACGCAGGCATCCGCCAGGGGTCACCTGTCTCCAGGCCTCTCGAGACCCCTCCTCCTTCTGTTCTCACCTCTCTCCCCCACTTTTGTGGGGTCTGCAAGTCTGCTGCACAGCGTCTCTGCTCTTTGCCTTGCACCGAGACTGTGGGGGGGGGGGCCTCTCTCATCTCCCTCTGGAGCCACAGAGAGAAGCCCGGGGCTGCGACTCATCCAGGTGCTTCACCCCCGGGGGCAAGGAGACTCAGGAGCTGAGTGTAGGCTTCGAGGATGGACGGGGCAGGGCCCCCTCCTGAAGCTCCTGGGGCTCCTGGTGCAGGTTGGGGAGGCCAAGAGAAGGTCTGCAGAGCTCCCACTGGGGCAGAATCCAGCCTCCTTGCAGGGACCACTCATGGGAGAAGGGAGGCACTGCTCAGGAGGCTTGAAGGAGGTCTCTGAAAATGGGAAGCGGTTCCCTACAAAGCCTATTCACGCTCTCGGGCAACTGGTCCTCACAGAGCACACAGGCACCTCCCTCCTCCGCTGCAGCCTGGAGCCGTGGGAAGCCAAGCTCCCAGGGCCTGGAGGAGGTGGGACTGAGTCAGGAAGGGGTCAGCAGACTAACTGCATCTCCACTCGGTACAGACAGACCTGTGACCCAGCCAGCCACCCCCGCGCAAGGCTGCTACGGAACTGAACCTGCAGATAACAAGGTTTCTCAAAACAGAGTCATCCTCTTTCTCCGAACCGGGGTCAGAATCATTAACTTTTAAAAATCTAAATCCACAGAAGGTGCTGGTACAGGCTTCTTTCAAGAGGGAGGCATCTATTTATAAAGAACCAGAGAACGCAGCATTTCTTATTAATGATTCCTACAACTATGCCTTTGGGCAGCACCTAACAAGCACACACCCCCACCTTCACCCACCCCGTGCCTCCTGGAAAAGCCTTCAGTGGTGGAAACTCCAAAGATCCTCTCTCAGAGGGAAAGGAGCTGAAGCTCTCTGGGGCAGGACCAGGTTTTCAGCCAATGAGCTGCGTGCACAGTGGCAAATGCAAAGCAACTCGGCCGCACGAGGCCCTCGCTAGTCATATTTTATAGGATGGTATCGTTCTTGAACACTCTGCAAAATTACAGATCAAAATAAGGACCGGAGCTGGCTGAGAGCTTAGTCTAGCACCTTTTCCGTCTCCCCACCCACAGGAGCTGAGCTGACTTTGAGTTTGGTGTTTCCGCTCCCAGCGTAGGCAGACTCGTGTTCGTCCTCTCATTCTTCCGGGGGGGTGGGGGGGCAGGCCCCAGGACCACTGACAAGGTGGGGGCACCTCCAGGAGTCCAGGGTGCGGCTCCCAGGTCTGCAGCACACACGTCTGCTCCTTCAGTAGGCGAGGAGCTCACCAGATGGGTGTGTGACTCCGACCTGTCTTCCACTTGGGGCCTCAGAAGTCACAACGCCAAAGGTCCCTGCCAGCCACATGCCCGCCCTCTCCTCCCCACCCTCACTCAGTCTGAATGGGCGTGGCGGCCAGCAGCGCACTGCTGAGCCCAGAAATGTCTCCACTTTCACCCCTGCCCTTCCTGCCTTGCTGTGTGGAGCCCAGACCCCTCAGCTGGATCCCTCCAGGCCTCTAACACCCCTGGCCCATGTTCTGTTCCATCCTGCAAGTACCCTGGGCCCTTAGCTTCCCACAGCACCACCCTGCTTCTGCTCTGCCCTAGCTAAGAAGGCCCCCAGCTTCCCACGGCCCCATGTCCCAGGACTACATAGAGCCAGGCCTCCAAACCCTCCCTCTCAGTTAAAGTCACTCAGTCGTGTCCGACTCTTTGCGACCCCACGGACTATACAGTCCATGGAATTCTCCAGGCCAGACTAGTGGAATGGGCAGCCTTTCCCTTCTCCAGGGGATCTTTCCAACCTAGGGACTGAACCCAGGTCTCCCACATTGCAGGCAGATTCTTTACCAGCTGAGCCACCAGGGAAGCCCAAGAACATACTGGAGTAGGTGGCCTATCCCTTCTCCAGAGAATCTTCCTGACCCAGGAATCGAACTGGGGTCTCCTGCATTCCAGGCGGATTCTTTACCAACTGAGCTACCAGGGAAGCCCCAAACCCTCCCTCACCTACCCTAGACTCCTAACGACTTGAGGGTAGGTCCTGCCCCACCTCATGTGAAATCGGATTTATATTGAGCACAGAAAACTTCTCTTCCTCCTGGAGGAACTGGCGGGAATGTGAAGTGCAGCTGTGGAGAAGAGCCTGGCAGTTGCCCTCAGAGGTTAAACACAGAATTATATAGTATGATCGCGCAATCCCAGCTCTGGGTATGTACCTGAAGGAGCTGAAAACAGAGGCCTGAGCAGGGGCTAGAACATGCATTTTCATATCAGCCACAACGGAGGCAACTCAAACCTCCACCAGCAGATGAACAGATGGACAAAGTGTGGTCCATACACACAGTGGAATACTACTCAGCCTTAAAAAGGAATAACACTCAGAGACACGCTGCAACATGGAGGGACCTGAGAATGTGCTAAGTGAAGTCAGTCAGACAGAAAAGGACAACTGCTGCGTGATCCCACTCACACGGTATCTCTAGGAGTCAGAGTCAGAGACAAGAAGCAGGCTGGTGCTGGGGCAGAGGGTGGGGGGCAGTGGTCACTGGGGGCGGGGTTTCGGTCTGATGCAATGAGACAGTTCTCGCAATGGGAGGGGATGGCGGTTACACACAATGTGAGTGTACTCAATGCCAGTGAATAGTACACCTAAAAACGGTTAAAATAAGGACCTCCACCGGCAGTCCAGTGGTTAGGATTCTATACTCACTGCCGAGGACATGGGTTTGATCCCTGGTCAGGGAACTAAGATCCCATAAGCCATGCAATGTAGCCAAAAAAAAAAAGGTTATAATTGAGGGCAGGAGGAGAAAGGACGAGATGGTTGGATCGCATCACTGACGCAATGGACATGAGTTTGAGCAAACTCGGGGAGATGGTGAAGGACAGAGGAGCCTGGCGTGCTGCAGTCCATGGGGTCTCAAAGAGTCGGACACAACTGAGCAGCTGAACAACCACAAAACCGCTGTCCCGTGAAAAGGCCAGGCACTTCGTCAACACACAGGTCCCCAGCAGCGCCCCCTCAACCCTCACCCGTCACCCTTCTAAACTGGACCCTCCCCCCAGGAAGATGCTGAGACTCTCTCAATCCACAGTCCTCTCTCTCTCTCTCGCTCCTCCACACATGAGGGCCTGAGAGTTTGAGCCCCTCCATGTGGAGCTGTTCTCCTGACACATGATGCGTGCACCCGGGGGATGGTCCAGTCCACCAGTCCATGGTGGACTCCTCTTACAGACGAGCAGATCCGAGACCCAGGGCAACTGTCTCCTCCCTCGAGCCCCCTTCCACACCCAGTGCCGCGCCCTCAGAGCAGGGGAAGAAGCAGGAGCAGGAACACCAGCGATCAGAGGAACAACATCACGTCTGCGGTGAAAACCATGGCCGGCAGCTCCGATACCCTCAATAAACCTTACCTCCCCTCCACTTGCCCCAGAGCTTTAACCCTTTCGTTTACCACAACTGTAGCAGCTGTTAATTAACAATTACCTGAATTCAGAGCCTACCACACACTACAAGTAGTAAATTTTGAAGGAGAAGATTTTCATGAAAAGGAAAAAAAAAAAAAAAAAAAAAACAACTTTCAGGACCTCCCTGGGGTCCAGTGGTTAAGAATCTGCCTGCCAATGCAGGAGACACGGGTTCAGTCCCTCGTCTGGGAAGATCCCATGTGCCGCGGGGCAATGAAACCCAGGAGCCACAAGTACTGAGGACTGCGTGCCCGTCCTCGACAACAGGAGAAGGCACTGCACTGAGAAGCCCTCACATCGCCATTCGAGAATGACTCCCACCTGCCGCCATTAGAGAATGCCAGGGCTCAGCAGCAAAGACCCAGCACAGACATAAATTAATAACCAGGCTTCCCTGGTGGCTCAGAGGTAATGAAGCCACCTGCCAACGCAGGAGACATGGGTTCGATCCCTGGGTCAGGAAGATCCCCTGGAGAAGGAAATGGGCAACCAACTCTAGCATTCTCGCCTGGGAAATCCCATGGACAGAGGCATCTGGCAGGCTACAGTCCACAGGGTCACAAAAGAGTTGGATACAACTTAGAGACTCAACAACAACATAATAAATAGATAAAAATTTAAAAATACATATTTCTGGAAAAAAGCATATGTGGAAAGAAAATATGTAACAGGCAGAAACGCTGACAGTGGCAAATAACGACAGGCCGCCTCTGGACAGCAGCTGGGGAGGGGACAGTCCTATGTTGTTATTATTTTTTAATTTATCAGAAATGTCTGGGGTAATACAAAGAAAAAAAAAAAAAAACCCTCTACCCTGTAACCTGCCTGTAAACACACCCCTATAGAAGCATATCCTCCCTGGCCTGTTCAGAAGGAGAGGCTGACACTCCTGCGTAGGATTTTACTCCACAACAGAACTGCTGACACCTGCGGTGCTGCCGTTATCCCGAAAAGTCCGCTGAGGTGGGACGTCTCACTCCCGGGCACACGGGACGACAAGACATCACCATGGTGCCCTCTGTCAGCAGCTCCATTTTCTAAGGGGAAGCAGCAGATGTTTAATATTTGTGAAAGACTGCAGCTAAGTCCGCAAATGCTCAGATACCTACAATGTAACAAATTCTCCCCATAAAAAGAATAAAAAGGCTTCCCGCTTGCCTCCTACACCAGGTTACAGGGGTCCCTGCACACACCTCTTTTCTCCTGCATCTCAGCACATCAGCTCACAGCTGCTTCCAGATACGTCCTGACTCAGGTTCATCACCGTTAACTTTCTCTAAACGTTTCTCATTTGATGATACATGGCTGCACTGAGGTCCTTGCTGAAATAATTCACAGGTCATCTTTTTACTCCTATTCACTGCATTTGTTCATGCCGTACATCCGTGCCAACAAACTCAACACTTGGTTCTTAGTCTATCAGGAATTTCTGAAAACCTCACTTACTGAGGGCCCCTCCCAACTTCGTTACCAGCACTAACAGTCGATTTTCTTTTCAGAGCCATATTTTCCCCACAAAACTATGTATCAGCTCCATGAAGGCAACTGGGTATCTGATATTAAAGTGGGAAGCAAAGGCGTGTTAGGGCTTTCCAGGTGGTGCTAGCGATGAAGAACTCGCCTGCCAGTACAGAAGATACAGGAGACGCGGGTTCGATCCCTGGGTCGGGAAGATCCCTGGAGGAGCGCGTGGCAACCCACTCCAGTGTTCTTGCCTGGAGAACCCCATGGACAGAAGAGCGTGGAGGGCTACAGTCCATGGGGTCGCAGAGTCAGACATGACTTAGTGACTTGGCACGCACGCGTGCACACACACAAAGGCACGTTATGATCCCAGTGCAGCAGGTGCCCCGGCAGCCACACACCACTCACAGTCAACCGACAGGGTTATTTTTGTCCTTATTGATTTTCCCTACGGCTATCATTCACCATGGATTGTGTTATCCATCAGAGATATTGAAGGGGCATATGATAAAAAATGACCCCGCTCTCAGAATTCACATTCTAGAGAGGAAGGCAGACAGACACACACAGCACGCTAAGCACCTAAGCGTTCCCCGCGGTGCAGGGAGCAGAAAGGAGGGACCGTCCACCTGCTGAGGGTGTGGACAGGCTGACAGACGACATTCCAGCGGGACTGGAGACCAAGTGAGCGTGTGCCAAGACTACAGAATCAGAACATTCCACAGTAAGACGGCAGCGAAGGCAAAGTTACTGCACAAACAAAACCAGCTTGTCCTGTGTGGCAAAGCCGAGGTGGTTTAGCCAGGCTGGGGCACAAGGCGGGGGTGGGAGGCGAAGCTGGGCAGGCCGGTGGGGCAGAGCCCTTGGGCCATCGGGTCATCAGCAAGGCAAACTCGCCTGGAGCTCCAGGGAGAGGCGAGATCTGATCAGTGCCCTGGCGTGACAGCAGGGGGTGTTCAGGTCGAGGGGAGAGGGCGGGAAGCTGGAAAGAACCCGTGACTCAGCAGGAAACTGAGACAGCGCCAGCGGGAGAGCGGTGGAAAGGGGTGGAGAGACCCCCATTAGAGGTGGAAGGGCGGACGCGGGGCGGTGGTGGGAGTCACGGAGGCTGCAGGCCAGGGTGAGGGCTGTGAGATAAGTTCAGAAATGCTGACTTCAGAAGAGCCAGAGCCACGTGGGCAGGTCTGAAGCTCAGCAGAGGGGCCTTTTTTCAGAGGGCCCCCCCCCGACTTTGAGTGGAGCTGCAGCAAATGCAAGGAATGCCAAGAGGAGCCCCGGATGCAGGCCTGGCACGTTCCGTTCCCACGGGCAGGCAGCAGGCGCTGGCGGCCAGCAGGGAGGTGGCGAGGTCAGGGCAGGCGCAGAGGCAGGGGAGGGCGGCTCAGCCAGGCAGCCGGGTCAAGGTCAAGCAAGACGAGGACAGGGTGGCCCCCTGGGCAGCCAGCAGCCTCCCGTGACCACCGCCACGAGGCTCCAGGAGCAGCAGGCGCTGCGGGTGAGAGGTCAAGGCGCAGGGGTGAGCTGGCCGAGGAAGCATCTTTCTTCTGTTTCCCTCACGTGGTCAAGTTCATTCCTGCGCGGGGATCTCTGCCCTTCCCTTCCCGTCTGCCTGGGATCCTGCCCAAGGCCGGCTCCGCTGGGTCTTGCCCACCTTTCAGATCTCCACCCAAGTGGACCTCCGCCAGGAGGCATCTCCCGCCCCCAGGTCCCCTCGAACACGCTCCCTACCCTAGCGCTGTCCCTGCCTGTGACCTGCCCCCCACCTTCTCAGTCCTGTGCACCGCACCCCGCACCACCCCCTCCCATAGCAGTCAAGCCCCGAGGGACCCAGACATCTGTTTCTGGGGTGCAGGGGGCAGATGGAGCGGAGGGGCCGGTGCTGGGTAAGGAGGGGCGGCCACAGCAGAGCAGCAATCAGAGGAAGTTAAGGGAGTTGACAGCGCTTTCTTTTCTTAAAAATAGAAGAGAGCCCACTGTGTGCTGAGAGGACGACGCAAACAGAAACAGATAGGGAGAAAACAGGGAGGGAATGAGGCTTGCGGTGGGGTGGGGGGGGGGGGGGGGGTGGGGGGTGGAGTCCACCCCCAGGGAAGGGCCACACCTCTGACCACACCCAGCACAGCGCAGGAGGGGGCCAGCAGGTGGACTGCGAGGGGGTGAGGAGGAGGGGCGCCCAGGGGAGGGGCGGGTGAAGTGAAGCAGGAGGAAGGGGAGGCCCAGAGGACAGGGCTGGGGCAGGCGGGGCCGGTGGGTGCCAGGGTGACGTGCAGCCGGGTGAGCAGGCTTCCCCACCCTGGGCAGAGGGCGTCTGTGAGCCGGGCAAGGGCACGTGCACACAGGACCATCCCCAGCAGGAGAGGAGGGGAGAGACCAGACTCCCTGATCCGGGCGGCTCTGCGCATCGAGTGCGGGGTCAGGGGCTGTGGGCACTCGCTGGGGTCTGGCCTGGGCCGGGGTGGGGTCGGGTGGGATAGAAGAAAAGGCAGGGTCAGGGGGGTGAGAAATGGGCCAGAGAGAGGAACCACAGCTCAGGGGCCAAGGTCAGATGTGACCACAGAGTCCCAAGAACCGGCTCCTGAGGCCGTGGAGGTTTCATGGAGCAGCAGGCTCTTGGAGAGACCAGGCCCAGGCACTGCTGCCCTGGAGTCGGGCCTCTCCCACCTCCCCGCAACTCCCACCCTCACACGGCAGGACCAGGACCGATCCCAAGCCCGTGGCCTCCTCTCCGGGGATGGGTCTCGGCGGGTCTTCCTCTCTCCTCTAAGGAACCGACATGGAAGCCGCACAGGCGATGCCGCCTGGACTGAGCAGAGGGGTCCCGGGTTCTGGAGCAAACCCTGGGGGTGGGAAGTCTTCTCCCCTTATCACACTTCCCACCAGCTGCTGGCTACCTCTCTGAGCGTGTGAACAGTAAGCCCAGGCTGTGGGAACAGAAGCAACTCAAGACAAAGCAGCGGCAACACACAGGGGTTAAGGGTCAGAGAGCAGGGGCTGTGTGACTCCACCCTTGTCTCTGGTGACCGTGAGTCATGTGTCCACAGCTACGCGTCCAGCCCAGCCCCACGGAGAGGCTGTGAAGCCCAAACAGCTGCGCCAAGTTTACAGATATCATCTCAGTTCTACGGAAGTTTCTACAGGACCTGCTGTTCACCGCATCCTCTTACAGAGGACAGAACAGAGGCCTACACAGGAATTAACTGGTCCCAGGTCATGAACGATGCATTCCGGGGGTGACGGCAGGATGGCTGTGAATCTAAGAGCTGGTCATGGCCAAGCTCTTAAAGGCCAGTGAACCTCAGCATCAAAAGTGAAACTCGCTCAGTCGTGTCCGACTCTTTGCAACCCCATGCACTATACAGTCCACAGAATTCTCCAGGCCAGAATACTGCACTGGGTGGCCTTTCTTCAGGGGATCTTCCCAACCCAGGGACCGAACCCAGGCCGCCCAAATTGCAGGCGGATTCTCTACCAGCTGAGCCACAAGGGAAGCCCAAGAATACTGGAGTGGGTAGCCTATCCCTTCTCCAGAGGATCTTCCCGATCCAGGAATCAAACCAGGGTCTCCTGCATTGCAGGTGAATTCTTTACCAACTGAGCTATAATGGAAGCTAACACCAAAAGGATGATTATAACTCTTCTTTCTTTTCTGTTCTTCCCTTCTCTTTGAGATTGACTTTTGAGAGGAGAAAAGTATCAACAAAGATTTTTCAGAAAGCTAATCACCTGTACACAATACATTAGAGAAGTGAGTCTTAAAAGTCACTTCTAGGATTTAGGTTCAAGATGGCTCAGTAGAAGGACGTGAGCTCATCTCCTCCGGCAAGAGCACCAAAATCACAGCTAGCTGTGGAACAACCACTGAAAAGAGGACACTAGAACCCATCAAGAAAAGACACCCCACGTCCAAAGACAGGAGAAGCTCCAACGAGATGGGGGCGGGGGGCAGTCACGATATAATCAAGTCCCACACCTGCCGCTGGCTGACCCACACTGGAGAACAGCAGCACCAGAGAAGCTCTCCCACTGCTGTGCTGTTGAGCCCCACCTCAGGCTTCCCAGCCTGGGGATCAGGCAAAGGGACCAGGAATCCCCACGGAACCTGACTTTGAAGGCCAAGGTGACTGAACTGCAGAACTTCTACAAGACTGGGGGAAATAGAGAATTCACTCTTGGAAGGCACAAGCAAAATCTTGCATGCACCAGGACCCAGGGTAAAGGAGCACTGACCTCACAGGAGACTGAATCAGACTTACCTGCTTGTGCTGGAGGGTCTCCTATAGAGGCATGGGTGGGCAGTGGCTTGCCAGGGGGACAGGGCACTGGCAGCAGCGGTCCTGGGAGGTGCCTGTTGGTGTGAGCCCTCTGGGAGCTCACCATTTACCTTGTGACAGCCTGCAGACTCCAGCGCTGGGTCCCCTCAGGCAACTAACAGGGAAAGGGCACAACCTTATCCATCGGCATCTGGGATCAAGTTTTACTCAGCGTGGCTCTGCCCACCCGAGCAAGACCCAGTTTCCCCGCCACCACTGCTCCCATCAGGAAGTTTATACAAGCCTCTTGGGCTCCTCCACCAGAGGGCAGACAGAAGATACAAGAACTACAAGCCCACAGTTGCCAGAACGAAAACCACATCCCAGTAAGTTAATCATAATGAAAAGGCAGACGGTTATGTCCCAGATAAAGGGGCAAGACAAAAATCCCAGAAAAACAACTAAATGCAGTGGAGATAGACAAACTTCCAGGAAAAGAATTCAGAATAATAATAATGAAGATGATCCAAGATCTCAGAAAAAAAAAAAAAAAAATAGAGAAGATGCAAGAAATGTGAAGATACAAGAACTACAAGCCCACAGTTGCCAGAACGAAAACCACATCCCAGTAAGTTAATCATAATGAAAAGGCAGACGGTTATGTCCCAGATAAAGGGGCAAGACAAAAACCCCAGAAAAACAACTAAATGCAGTGGAGATAGACAAACTTCCAGGAAAAGAATTCAGAATAATAATAATGAAGATGATCCAAGATCTCAGAAAAAAAAAATAGAGAAGATGCAAGAAATGTTTGCCAGAGACCTAGAAGAACTAACGGGGAAGGCGATGGCACCCCACCCCAGTACTTTTGCCTGGAAAATCCCATGGACGGAGGATCCTTGTAGGCTCCAGTCCATGGGGTCGCTAAGAGTCGGACACGACTGAGCGACTTCACTTTCATTTTTCACTTTCATGCATTGGGGAAGGAAATGGCAACCCACTCCACTGTTCTTGCCTGGAGAATCCCAGGGACGGGGGAGCCTGATGGGCTTCCTTCTATGGGGTCACACAGAGTTGGACACGACTGAAGCGACTTAGCAGTAGCAGCAGCAGTAGAAGAACTAAAGAACAAACAAACAGAGATAAATCAATAGCAGAATAACTGAGGCAGAAGAATGGATAAATGACCTGGAGGATAGAATAGTGGAAATCACTGCTGCAAAACGGAATCTAGGGAAAAGAATGGAAAAAAAAAAAAAATGAAGACAGCCTAAGAGCCCTCTGAGACAATATTAAACACACAACATTCACATTATAGGGATCCCAAAAGGAGAAAAGAGAGAGGACCTGAGAAAATATTTGAAGAGATAATAGCTGAAAACCTCCCTAACATAGAAGGAAATGGCAACCCACTCCAGTGTTCTTGCCTGGAGAATCCCAGGGACGGGGGAGCCTGGTGAGCTTCTGTCTATGGGGTCGCACAGAGTCGGACACGACTGAAGCGACTTAGCAGCAGCAGCAGCAGTTCCCTAACATGGGAATGGAAACATTCAACCAAGTCCAGGAAACACAGAGTCCCAGGCAGGGTAAACCTAAGGAGTAACACACCAAGACACACAGTAATCAAAATGATGAAAACTAAAGACAAAGACACAATATTAAAAGGAACAAGGGAAAATGACAAATAACATACGAGGGAACTCCCATCGGGCTATCAGCTGACTTCTCAACAGAATCTCTACAAGCCAGAAGGGAACGGCATGACATATTTAAAGTGATGAAAGGGAGGAGAGTACAACCAAGAATACTCTACCCAGCAAGACTCTGGTTCAGATTTGATGGAGAAATCAAAAGCTTTCCAGACCAGCAAAAGTTAAGAGAATTCAGCACCTCCAAACCAGCTGTACAACAAAAGGCTAAAGGAACTTCTTTAGGCAGGAAACACAAGAGAAGGAAAACACCTACAAAAAATAAACCCAAAACAATTAAGAAAATGCTAATAGGATCATACATATTGATAATTACCTTAAATGTAAATGGATTAAATGCACTGACCAAATACATACACGAGGCTAGGGGGATGGAGGGTAAAGCATCTGCCTGCAATGCAGGAGACCAGGGTTCAATCCCCGGGTCGCAAAGATCCCCTGGAGGAGGAAATGCAATCCACTCCAGTATTCTTGCCTGGAAAATCCCATGGACAGAGGAGCCTGGTGGGCTACAGTCCATGGGGCCGCAAAAGTTGGACACGACTGAGCGACTTGACTTCAGGGGAATGAAACACGCACAGGTGTGCACTCCCACTAACCCTATCACTCTACTCAACCCCCCAAATTGTGTGCAATTATTGGATATTGTTAGATTAATCACGTTTCCATCGTGACTTGCTATTTTGTCACACTGTTTTTTGTCTCACTATTGATTGTTAAAACTGATAAACATCTTTTACTATTTTGATTATGTAACAATTATTCGTTTTAATACCATTGCATTGGTCGACAGAAAATAAGAGAATTCTCTACACTAAACTACTACTTTTAACAGAAAAAACTGGAATCACTTTTCAAAACCCACATGCACATTAGAATTATCTTGGAATTTTTTTTTTTTTTTTTGAAATATACAAATGCCTAGGTATTGTTGTTTTCTTCAAAGCTCTAGATGTGATTCTAGAGGGCATCCGTGTTTAAAAGCAACAGGACCTTATGATGCCCTTTAACTTTTATCTAGTTTCACTTTTTCTATTTCAAAATCAGTGTTTCCACTTTACTGTTTATGTTTTCTAATTGCTCCATCTCTTTTTTGTTATTCTTTCTCAAGTCTTTATCAAGTGTAGCAGAAAAGCTTTTGTGTGTGTGTATATATACCTATATATACATTATATATATATATACACCTATATATATATTTGGGGGAAGGCAATGGCACCCCACCCCATTACTCTTGCCTGGAAAATCCCATGGACGGAGGAGCCTGGTGGGCTGCAGTCCATGGGGTCGCTAAGAGTCGGACACGACTGAGTGACTTCACTTTCTCTTTTCACTTTCATGCATTGGAGACGGAAATGGCAACCCACTCCAGTGTTCTTGCCTGGAGAATCCCGGGGACAGAGGAGCCTGGTGGGCTGCCGTCTATGGGATCGCACAGAGTCGGACGCGACTGAAGCGACTTAGCAGCAGCAGCATATATATATTATATATATATAAGAAAACTTGAATTTTTGCTTAGCTAAAAGTCTATGACATTTTGGTTCCAACTCTTTGACTAGGCATGAATAGAATGCTAGATTTCTAATTTATATTTACTTAAAATTTTGATACAGTTTCATTTATTCTGGCATTTAGTATTACTGCTAAAAGTCTGGAGAGCTTATTATTTTACTGATTTTTTAAGAAGAAATTTGAATGAGACTTGAAACTTCTGATCTAATTCTGAGAATATAAAGAAATACTATGCTGCAAAAAAAAAGAAATTTAACACGTGATACAGTTTTATTAACTAAAGCACAGATTCTGTTCAGTTTTCTTATGTGCGTGTCCATTATTTGTTTTCGTATTTTATTCAGACTCTACACTGTATTTAGTTGCATTGAGCAGCTTTAGCTACATACAATAAATTCTTATAAATTCTCTTTCATTTTTATTCTGTTACAAATATTTCCTAATTTTCCTTGTTACGGATTCTTCGATACACCCATCATTTAAAGTAGACACTTAATTTCCAAATACGTGGGATTTATAGAGTGTCTTTGATATTAATTTCTCATTGAAATTCTCCTCTGCAATCACTCTCTGTGTTTCTGCAGTCTTCTGACTTTATTGAGGCTTTCAAAGGCTAAGTCAAAGATCTCTCTTGGTAAATGTCATCTTGCATTTGAAAATATGTGGGTTATTTTCAAATATATTTTGATATTGATTTCTAACATAATTCCACAGTGGCAGGAGAACAGATTCTGTATGATTTCAATGCCTTTAGACCACGACGTTTTTGTGCCTTGTTTTATGCCCCTGGATATATTCCCATGTCTCCTGGTATATAGTCTATGGCAATTTGAATAGAATTTGTATCCTGCTGTTGTGTGAAAATTGTATACATCTTAATTATGTTGAATTGGTTCATAGTGATTTTCAGACCTACTATTATCTTTCTACTTCCCTGTCTATTCATTCTATTAATTTTTGAGAGTTTGATATTGAAACCCCAACTAAAAATCTACTTTAAAAATCATTATAGGTAGTGTAACTATATGTACATTTGTTCTGCATTTTCCAAATGTTCTGTAAATTTTATCATACTTTTGTAATTAAAAAAACCCTCATGTTTGAGGACTGAGGTAACATATTAGACTGATTCCTTGATGGCAATTTCCTCACCTTGAAGAAATGCGTGCAAACTCAGTTGCTCAGTTCTGCCTGATAACCTTGTGACCCTTTGGACTGTAGCTCACCTTCTCCTCTGTCTACGGGATTTTTCAGGAAAGAATACTGGTGGGGGCTGCCACTTTCCTCCTCCAGGGATCTTCCTGACCCAGGAAATGAACCCACGTCTCCCGTGTCTCCAGCACTGAGGGCGGATTCTTCACCTGCTGAGCCATCGGGGAGGTCTTTTAAGAAACCGGATCAACAACAGGACCTATTTCTTTGTAGGGCTGCTGTGAAAACTAAATAAATTAACACATGCAAATATGCCTGGTACCCAGGAAGCACTCGGTGATGCCAGTGACAGTAATTATGATAACAATATCATCACTCTTATTCCTATGACATCATTACTCGTTACTATGGCATCGTCCCACTTTACTCCATTAGTCTTTGCATCACTGTTTTGCATCACTTGCATCACAGGACGGCCCTGGGCAAGCTCTCCTCTTGCTGTGCAATAGACACTGACCTCAAATATGCTTGTAAACTGGATCCAATCACTCATTTTTTAAAGTCACTATGGACCCAGAGAGCAGGATTCTTTTTTATTTTTTTTAAACCGAAGTACAGTTGATTTACAATGTTGTGTTAATTTCAGATGTACAGCAAAGTGATTCGTTTTATACTATATATATATATCTCGGAGAGGGCAATGGCACCCCACTCCAGTACTCTTGCCTGGAAAATCCCATGGACGGAGGAGCCTGTTAGGCTGCAGTTCATGGGGTCACTAGGAGTTGGACACGACTGAGCGACTTCACTTTCACTTTTCATTTTCATGCACTGGAGAGGGAGATGGCAACCCACTCCGGTGTTCTTGCCTGGAGAATCCCAGGGATGGGGGAGCCTGGTGGGCTGATGTCTATGGGGTCGCACAGAGTCGGACACGATTGAAGTGATTTAGCATACATATATATTTCAGATTCTTTTCCTTTATAGGTTATTGTTCCTTATGCCACACAGTAGGTCCTTGCTGGTTATCTGTTTTATACATCAGATCAGATCAGATCAGATCAGTCGCTCAGTCGTGTCCGACTCTTTGCGACCCCATGAACCGCAGCACGCCAGGCCTCCCTGTCCATCGCCAGCTCCCGGAGGTCACTCAGACTCGCATCCATCGAGTCAGTGATGCCATCCAGCCATCTCATCCTCTGTCGTCCCCTTCTCCTCCTGCCCTCAATCCCTCCCAGCATCAGAGTCTTCTCCAATGAGTCAACTCTTCGCATGAGGTGGCCAAAATACTGGAGTTTCAGCTTTAGCATCATTCCTTCTAAAGAAATTCCAGGATTGATCTCCTTCAGAATGGACTGGTTGGATCTTCTTGCAGTCCAAGGGACTCTCAAGAGTCTTCTCCAACACCACAGTTCAAAAGCATCAATTCTTTGGCACTCAGCCTTCTTCACAGTCCAGCTCTCACATCCATACATGACCACAGGAAAGACCATAGCCTTGACTAGGCGAACCTTTGTTGGTAAAGTAATGTCTCTGCTTTTGAATATGCCATCTAGGTTGGTCATAACTTTCCTTCCAAGGAGCAAGCGTCTTTTAATTTCATGGCTGCAGTCACCATCTGCAATGATTTTGGAGCCCAGAAAAACAAAGTCTGACACGGTTTCCACTGTTTCCCCATCTATTTCCCATGTAGTGATGGGACCAGATGCCATGATCTTCGTTTTCTGAATGTTGAGCTTTAAGCCAACCTTTTCACTCTCCACTTTCACTTTCATCAAGAGGCTTTTTAGCCCCTCTTCACTTTCTGCCATAAGGGTGGTGTCATCTGCATATCTGAGGTTATTGATATTTCTCCCGGCAATCTTGATTCCAACTTGTGTTTCTTCCAGTCCAGTATTTCTCATGATGTACTCTGCATAGAAGTTAAATAAACATGGTGACAATATGCAGCCTTGATGTACTCCTTTTCCTATTTGGAACCAGTCTGTTGTTCCATGACCAGTTCTAACTGTTGCTTCCTGACCTGCATACAGATTTCTTAAGAGGCAGATCAGGTGGTCTGGTATTCCCATGTCTTTCAGAATTTTCCATAGTTTATTGTGATCCACACAGTCAAAGGCTTTGGCATAGCAGTGTGTATGTGTTAATTTCCAACTCCTAATTTATCCCTTCCCCTCCTTTCCCCTTTGGTAACCATAAGTTCATTTTCTATGTCTGTGGGTTCATTTCCCTTTTCTATATAAGTTCTTTTGTACCATTTTTTTAAGATTCCGTGTATAAGTGATATCATATGATATCTGTCTGCCTTGGTCTAGCTCACTTCATTCAGTATGATAATCTCTAGGTCTAACCATGTTGCTGCCAATGGCATCACTTCATTCTTTTTTATGGCTGAGTAGTGTCCCATTATACACGCACCACGTCTTCTTTATGCACTCCTCTGCTGACGGACATTAAGGCTGCTTTCATGTCCTGGCTATTGGAAACAGCACTGCTATCTCCAATACATACAAACAGGGGTGCATGTATCTTTTCAAATCATGGTTTCCTCCAGATACATGCCTAGGAGTGGGATTGCTGGATCATATGGGAGCCCTACTCTTAGCTTTTAAGGAAATTACATATTGCTCTCCATAGTGGCTGCACCAATTTGCATTCCCAACAACAGTATAGGAGGGTCCCTTTTCTCCACACCCTCTCCAGCATTTATTATTTGTAGACGTTGCAATCATGGCCATTCTGACAAGTGTGAGGTGATACCTCATTGTAGTTTTGATTTGCATTTCTCTAATAATTATCAATGCTGAGCATCTGTTCATGTGTCTTTTGGTCATCTTATACGATAATCTTGATATTCTGCTAAAAAGTCTGGTGATATATAAATTAACAAATATAATTATTTGAATCAAGATAATTTTTAGCAATATTTCAATAGGATTTTTTTTAGCTATTGCTTGAAAAAAAAAATTTCTAATATCAACCGGAATTTTCAAATAACTAACTTGTATTTACTGGATACTATGACCGTTTTTGATACTATGACGAAGATCATGGCATTCGGTCCCATCACTTCATGGGAAATAGATGGGGAAACAGTGGAAACAGTGTCACACTTTATTTTTCTGGGCTCCAAAATCACTGCAGATGGTGACTGCAGCCATGAAATGAAAAGATGCTTATTCCTTGGAAGGAAAGTTATGACCAACCTAGATAGCATATTCAAAAGCAGAGACATTCCTTTGCCAACAAAGGTTTGTCTAGTCAAGCTATGGTTTTTCCTGTGGTCATGTATGGATGTGAGTTGGACTGTGAAGAAGGCTGAGTGCCAAAGAATTGATGCTTTTGAACTGTGGTGTTGGAGGAGACTCTTGAGAGTCCCTTGGACTGCAAGGAGATCCAACCAGTCCATTCTGAAGGAGATCAGCCCTTTGGAAGGAATGATGCTAAAGCTGAAACTCCAGTACTTTGGCCACCTCATGTGAAGAGTTGACTCATTGGAGAAGACTCTGATGCTGGGAGGGATTGGGGGCAAGAAGAGAAGGGGACGACAGAGGATGAGATGGCTGGATGGCATCACTGACTCAATGGATGTGAGTCTGAGTGACCTCTGGGAGTTGGTGATAGACAGGGAGGCCTGGCGTGCTGTGATTCATTGGGTCGCAAAGAGTCGGACACGACTGAGACTGATCTGATCTGATGACCGTTTATCTGACTACATCCCCCATGCTGTTTAGCACAACCCTGTGTCATGGCACACCTACAACAGCAATCATCACTAACACAACTGTAATAGCCTCCTACCGGCTACAGACAGGCCCAGGCCCCACGCTATCCTGACAGCCCCTGTGCTTGGCGGCACCTAAGCCAGGGGACTCCCTTCCTAACCCTGGCTTCACCACTCACTTTGTAGCACCTTAAGCTATTTCATGACACTGAGTTGTTACTTCCTGGTCTTAAAAATCGAATCACAATGTACAAAGCATCCACATCAACTGCTTTGTGCTTCAAGGCCAAGTCTGAAGTTGACCTCCTATATGCATTTATCTTATTTGGCTAACTCCTCTGATTAGCCCATGGTAAGAATTGATTTTAACTTCACAGAGAGACTATGACATTGACACTGGACACCCGGGGGAAGTATGTGTATTTACGTGGGGCTTCCTCATGACAGACAAAGCACAGCAAGCTGAAGAGTAAAAGAATCAAGAGGGCCGGCACACAAGTCACTGCTCTCTACCAAAACAGAGACTGATTGGTCTATATTTGTTTTTTGCTAGTAAGCAGGTTCCTGGGCACCCCCATCAGACCTATTAAATTGTGGAATGACTGGTTTACCTGAAACGGGTACAGGCATTAGACAGTAAAATCAGAACTACCCTGGAGTCAATGGAGCTCTGCTGGGAGGGGGCCTTGTTCAGAGACCCCAGGGCAGTGCTGGGCCTGTGACCCCTGCTACTTCCAGGGTCACAGAAAGAGACAGGAACTGGGACCACAGCAGCTTGGAAAACCCACATGGAAAGCACTCTCTAAACCCCAGTGCTCTTGTTTTTCTCTTTGAACCTCTTCATTATGCGATAAAGCCTGGAGCTATGGCCCAAACTTGGGCAGCATTTTAAATGAAATCTGAATAATCAATCACCTCTGGCAAACACTCCAGGGCCACAGGCACAGAAGGCTAGTGAGTGATGGGTTATGCATCTGAGAGCCATCAGTCCCGTGGCTCCTTCTCCCCACAGTCCCCTAACATGCACCTTCCATCACAGTAACAGACTGGAGTCGTGAAGGTGAATGACACCCGGGGCTGCCTGGAGCACACGTGTGGCGACAAGCCCCCGGCGATGCCAGGAGACGGGGGGACACTGCCTGAGAGGCAAGTGTCCGGGGAGGTGGAGGAAGGAGGACGGGTCCATGCAGAAAACTGGATGGTCCTAGGGCCGGGCGGGGGCTAGGCGGGTCGTGGGTCTCCCATGCTTGGGACTCTCACCAAGGTCGGGCTTGTTGCCACCACACAGCGGGTTGGTTTTATTTGGATCCTGGTTTGTGGATTTTATTTTTTGGATAATCTCAATAGCTTAAAGTATAACAGTTTTAAACTTAAAAAAAAAAAAAAAAATATGTTCTTATCACTATAATGTTTTGAAGGAAAACCCACTGAGATCAGCTTTTTTGGGGAAGAATACCTCCTAAGATACACTTTCTCCCCCATACTTAGAAACAGATGCAGACGTACGTTGGCTGGATCGCAGTAAGGAGGTGAAGGCGCTTCTCCTCTGAGCTGAGGAGCACATGAAGAGACAACTCAGCACTGACTGCTGGGGGCTCTGAGGCCTGTCACAGCAGGAACATCCCGTCCAACAGAACAGCCCGCTCAGGACGCCGAGCTATGGGTCGGTCACTCCTCGAGGTGGCACATTCTAAGGGACCCCTGAGATCAGCGGTCCCCAACCCTTTTGGCACCAGGGACCGACCTCCTGACGGCAGTTCTTACACAGACGGGGGAGATGCTTTCGAGATGATTCAGGCACATCACATATATTGTGCACTTTATTCCTATTATTATTACATCAGTTCCATCCACCTCATATCATCAGGCATTAGATCCCAGAGGTCGTCTTAGATGACAGAGCCGGGGAACATGCTCACAGAGACACCAGCCCAGGACACAGAGAGACTGCATTTAATTCCATTCAGGCACTGACTTCATCTGTGATGTTGCACAAAGTCAGTTCTCAAGGCTTCGGTTTCTCCAACTGCACAGGACAGACGCTAAACAGCGCGTGACTCACTGTGCTTTGTGAAGTCACAATAAACCTGGAGAAACACACTGTGACCCCAGGGTCACGAGCCATTAGATAATTCCTGCAGCAACTTCACTCAGTCTGAGACTGACCTACTTCAACCATAAAAGCAATTCCACCGGATATCAACACAAAGAAGTCTCTCAGCATACGCGGGTTTCACATGATGGCTGTTAGTGTGAGTTGTGTCTGATTCTGCGACCCTCTGGTCTGTAGCCCACCAGGTTCCTCTGTCCATGAGATTTACCAGGCAAGAATACTGGAGTAGGTTGCCATTTCCTTCTCCAAGGAATCGTCCCGACTCAGGGATCGAACCCACATCTCTCATGTCTCCTGAATTGGCAGGCAAATTCTTTACCACTGAGCCACCTGGAAAACTTTTCAGCTGATAGTTTAATATAAAATTTTTTCAACTTAGAAATTTAAAAGAAAAACAATACTACTTAACCTATTTAGGGCTTCCCTGGTGGCTCAGATGGTAAAGAATCTGCCAGTAATGCAGGAGACCGGGGTTTGATCCCTGGGTGGGGAAGAGCCCCTGGAGAAGGGAATAGCAACCCACACCAGTATTCATGCCTGAAGAATTCCATGGACAGAGAAGCCTGGAGGGCTATAACCTACAGGGTCACAAAGAGTCAGACACGACTGAGCAACTAACACACACACACCCTAAATACTTTTTCTCACATATGTCATGACCCCCAAATTACTTGACGGAGTTCTCGTCAAGGGAGGGCCTGTCCCCTGGAATCTGAGTGGGCCTGTGACTACTTCACCCAAGAGAGGACAGCAGAGTGATGCAGCAGCCACTTGGCTTGCCGGAACGTTCGCTCGTGGAGCCCAGAGCCTCACGTAAGAGGCCGACTGCCCCGAGGCGGCCAGGCCCAAGGGCCGTCCTGGTGCTCACACCACCACAGCATGCTGACAAGTCTGCCAGGGAAGGTGCATCCGGGTGCCTGTCTCCCCAGGGTGAGTCCCCTCAGCCTTCCTGCCTTCCCAGACATGACCACAGGCAAGCTAAGACAGGGACAACTGTCCCCACGGGGTCCTTCCTGAACTGTGGACCCATAGAGTCTGTTAGCATGTGAAGGTGGGGATCAAAAGCCACTAGATTCTAGGACCTTTTGCAACACAGCAGTAATAATGGAGCGAAAGCAAGGAGTACGGGCCTGTAAACAAAAAAGCACGCCACGCCGGTTGCCGCAAGCAGACGCAAGCACTGCCAGCCACTGTGTCTTGGTGTTACTAATGTCGCCCAGTGACACTTGGGGCATAAAAATCACACAAATGAAGATACCTGGGGCAAGAACCCAGTGACAGCTGTTCTTAATTTCATCTCTTGGTGAACTCTCCAAAAGAAAATGTACCCTGGTTATGTATGTTATGTAAACTGCTACGCTGTTAACATGGGAGGCAGACTCTAACAGATCTTAACTACCTTAAGTCTGAATGGCCTAAATATATCAGTTTTAAAAAGGAGACTGGTAGAGTGGATTAAAACACACACACAAGTACAGCTGTCTACAAGAAACTCACTTCAGATTTGACAAAACGACACGCAAGCAGAAAGGAAAAGGATGAGGAAAGACATGTCGTGCAACCGTTCATGAAATAGGAGGGGCCGGGTAAGACAAAGTAGGGGGACTTTTCTTGGTGAGAAGCTCCAGTGGTTGGACTTTTTCCGGTGGCTGAGAATCTGCCTTGCAGTGCAGGGGATGCGGGTTCAATCCCTGGTCAGGGAACTAAGACCCCACAGGCCGTGGAGCAACTAAGCCGGCGCGTTCCACTTACTGAATCCCACGCTATAACCAGAGAGTCCATGTGCCGCAGTGAAAGATCCCACATGACACAGCGAAGATCCTGCGCGTCGCAACGAAGACCCAACACAGCCTAATAAGTTAAAAGATAAAACAGACTTGAGAACAAAGAAACTTCCTAGAGACAAAGAGGAACATTATCAAATAATAAAGGCATCATTCCATCGGGAAGACATAATGACCCTAAATGCATATGCACCAAACAACAGAGCCGCAAAACACGTAGAGCAAAAACCAAGGAAGCTGAAAATGGAAACCGACAATTCCACAATCATGGTTGGAGACTTTGGTCCCCTCGTCAGCAACTTACCGACCTACTAGACACAAATCAGAAAGGATACGGAAGAAGTGACCAACAGAGTCAACCAATAGGATATGACCAATATGTGCAGAATACTCCACCCAACAAAAGCATGACATATGTATTTTTGAAGCCTATGGAACTTTCAACAAGATAGACTATATCTTGGGCCATAAACAAACCAACAGTCTGAAAAGAACTGAAATTATACAGGGTGTGTTCTCTAATCATAATGAAATCAAAGGAGAAATGAGTAACAGAAAGACAAGGAAATCTCTAAACACTCAGAAATCAAACAACACGCTTCTAAGTAATCCATGGGCTAAAGAGGGCGTCCCATAGAGAGTAAAACAAAATACAGTCAATTAAATAGTTGAGTGTTATAGGACATCTACCAAGAATAATTATTTTGAAATTGATTTTCAGTCATGTGTTTCTGAGAGCATTATGCAGGCCTGTTACCTGTTACGCTGCCCCCAATTCAAAATGAAAGTATGAGTAAGGCCCTGGCACCCTGCAGGGGCCCATAAATACCTGCAGAGTGAATCAGTGCTTGGCTTTCTCTCCGTGGACAGAGAGGCAGGGTGCCGGAGCCAGGGCACCTGGGTTCAAGCGCCGGCTGTGTAATTCTGGGCAGATGACCGCACCTGTGTCCTCGCTTGCAAATACGCATGATTGCAATACAGACCGTCTCCCAGGGTCCTCGTGAGGACTGAAGTACATATACAGTCCTTAATACATAGAGCCCTTGAAGCACTCAGTGAGTGTGAGCCAGAATATTATTTGGGGAGAAGGAAAGGAGAACGACTTCAGTTCCCCCCCAAATGAAGGTAATGCTCTGGTTACACAGTGAAGGTCAAGCGGGTTTCATAATATTCCACCTGGAGAATCACACCTTCCAGAGACCTGCTCCCGGACAGGCATGGCCTTGAGAACTCCCTGTGAGGCTGTCTCAGTTCTAGGGCTGGCGTCTCCATTAGGGCGGCAGCTCATGTCTGCACCCGCTCGCTGGCATCCCCCAGGGGCTGCCCTGACCCCTGCCCCCGAGATCCTGATGCAATGAGTGCGGCTGGGACACCCCAAGAGACCGCACGGTACAGCAGAGGCCAGGAAGCATGCCTTAGAGACTGCAGTCCCAACACTTCCACACTCAGGGGTTCCCACCCCGCGAGGCCGTCGCCGGAGCCCAGCGCCAGGCTGCAGAGCCGTTCTAGCAGGTGAGGGAAGACTTTCTCCACCCTGAAGTGGAGTACTCTGACGCCTCACTCTGAACGGTACCAGGAAAGGAGCATTCCGGCTGCAGAGGCCTGGTGCGACAGAGGTTCCATCCTTCAGAGGCCTGCCATGAGCGTGAACACCTGTAAACAAGCCTGAAACCAAAGGAGCCTCCCATCCTCGGCGCCTGTCCTTAAAAGGGCCGTGCAGGGCGCTGTGTACCAGTAGGAGTCTCGAGATGCCCTGTTTTCCCCATTTGATAAAATCCACTTTAGGGGACACTTCCCTGGCAGTCCAGTGCCTAAGACTTCACCCTCCAACGCAGGGGTTTAATCCCTGGTCAGGCAGCTAAGATCCCACATGCCCCGTGGCCAAAAAAAAAAAAATCCAAAACATAAACAACAGAAACACTGCTGCAACAAATTCGATAAAGATATTCAAAATAGTCCACATTAAAAAAAAATATTTAAAAATTAAATTAAAGTCCACTTTGGGTTGTCAGCATGTGAATGGTGGACCTTTCTGTGAGAAGAAATGGAGGGGGCAGGAGGACACACTGAATGTCAGGAGACGGCTCACCCGCGTGTTTACAATGTGCAACCCAGCTTGTGAATACCCGCCCCGCAGGGTGATGGTCTTGTGAATGACATCACTGTGGGACGCAGACTGTCATGGTGAGAGGCTGGTGGTCACGGTGGCACGTGGGCCAGCTGTCCGGGCACCTGCAGGCTGGCCTCTGGTTTTGTCAGTGTTACTAATCTGATGCAGCTAGATTTCTTCTCTTTCTTCCATTCTTCCTGTATTGCAAAATCGGGATACTTTGGTTTTCTCACTGATTCTGTCTCCACTCTCATTCACGTCTCAACTGTAGTCGTTGAGGCCTGTGAATGCCAACTCTCTCCGCTGAAAACGCCTCCATTCCTTGGCTTTCCAGGTACCACGTTCTGCTTCTCTGCCAACTTCCCTAGCTGTTCCTTTCCAGCCTCCTGCACGGGTCACCCGTGGACATGGCTGCCCAGCTGGATGAGGGGAACTCTCTCACTCTTCTCTGTTTCAAAGCCTAATTCATCATAAGCATTTAATAGAGTCCTGAGAGAGTGAAATGAATATACACAGCAAGAGCATTTACTTCAATGTTTTGTTCTTTAACGTGAGGAATATTATTGACATTCTCATTTCAGAAGTCATTTCTGGGTGGGGCTTCCCTTGTCGCTCAGTTGGTAAAGAATCTGCCTGCAGTGCAGGAGACCGGGGTTCGATCCCTGAGTTGGAAAGATTCCCTGGAGAAGGAAATGGCAACCCACTCCAGTATCCTTGCCTGGAGAATCTCATGGACAGAGGAGCCTGATGGGCTACAGTCCGCAGGGTCGCAGAGAGTCAGACACGACCAAGGGACTGAGCACAAACAAGTGCACACACACTCACTTGTTTGCACACACAAACAAGTGCAAAACACTCTAGTGACACCCCTTCAGGTTCCCAGATACCAAAGAAGATCAACATCAGCAGCTGAATTCTGCCCTCCAAAAATTCACAGGCCAACCACCTCAAGCACCACAGAAGGTGCTATGTTTAGAGACACGAGCTCTAAAAAGGTGAGCATGTCCCTGTGAGGCTGTTAGGGGGTCCTAATCCAATCTGACTGGTTCCCTTATAAGATGAGGAGGTCAGGACACAGAGAGGCATGAGGGATACATGTGTGCAGGGAAGAGCACAGGAGAACACAGTAGGGGCAGCCGTCTGCAGGCCAGTGAAAGTGCTCAGACGGAACTAAACCTGCCCACACCTTGATCTTGGACTTCCAGCCTCCACTAATGGTACCTGCCCTGCAGTCCCAGGACCAGTGATGGCCACCATCAGTCACACGGGACCCACTTTCCCCGAGGATATCGTGCATGTGCACAAGGGTGTGTACTTGTTCAGGAAATCTAATCGGAGAACTTACAATTTTCAAAAAAAATGAGCTTCATACAGTTTAGACATGAGAAAGACACAAGACAGATCCTTCTACCCCCACCCCAAACACACACACGTGCGTGCACGCACACACACAGGCATGTACATGGGCCGCCCAGAATCTGCCCACCTCCGCTGACAGCAACGCGTCCCCTGGATGCTCAGACTCAAGTCTCCAGCATCAACCCCAACGCCCCCATCTTGCTCATCCATCCACTGGCAAATATCCTGGCACCACTGTCAAAACACGCCCAGCATCCGACCACCGCCAAGCATCTCCCCTGTCCCCATCCTGGTCCAGCCACACCACCTGTGCACGTTCTCTGTAACAGCCCCAGAGAGATTGCCTGGCTTCTACCCACTCCATGGTCTGCTCCCAACACAGCACCCAAAATCACCCTTCCAAAATTTAAGTCAGATGATGTTACCCTCCTCAGCTGAAAATCAGCCTGGATCTCCCCGTTTCACTGAGGCATGCAAAGTAAGTCCTCACAATGGTCCATGAGACATGTGCCCTCACCCCCCACTGCTGGCTCCATCTCCCCTGTCTTCCCCAGCAGCTCTATCCAGCTCACACTGTCCCCACACCAGGCACCGGGCAGGCTCCCGGGCCAAGCCAGTGCCCCACCTCTCCTGTCTGGGCACCCCCCGAGGTGCATGAAGGCCCAGCTCCCTCACCTTCTCCATATTTCTGTCCACCTGTCATGCCCCAGCACAACCTCATCTGATCACTATATTTCAGACTGAAGTGTTCTCCCCAGAAGCCCCCCACTTGTGTGTGCATGTTAGCTGTTCCATTGTATCTGATGTTTTGTGACCTGCCAGGCTCCTCTGTGCATGGGATTCTCCAGGTCAGAATACTGGAACGGGTTGCCATCTCTTCCTCCAGGGGATCTTCCTGACCCAGGGACTGAACCCAGGTTCTGCCACATTGCAGGCAGATTCTTGACCCTCTGAGCCACAACGCCTTAATTTTTCCCTGATAAAGGAACCCATCTTTCCTCCTGCTGTGTGATCTGCTCCCTCAGATTTATATTTACTCTCTTCCCCAACTGGAACGCAAACTCCATGAGCTGCACTCTGTCTGGGTTTGCACTTTGGGCCCCCAGTGCCCGGGACGGCGCCCGGCGGAGCGGGAGCTGAGAGGCTGCTGCCGCTAACACCCATGTGACTGCGTCGGGATTCACAACACATCCTCTCAGGACGCTGCGGTGAAGAGGCATTCTTTCACTGTTATTCCTGGGGAAGAAAGTTAACCTACATTCAGATGCCAACTCATACTTCTGTATGATGCTTCCTTTCTGAAGGATTAGCTCATTTCTTTCCCCGCCTCAAGCTGACAACTCTAAAGAGCTTAAATTTTATTCCTGAAAGCGTGTGCTTTAGATTTACTCACGATCTGCCCCCAAAGACTTATATATCAGGTTAATATTTGAAAAAGCATTATGAAATCAACTATATCCTAAAATACAGTATTGCTTTAGAAAGACAAACAATTTCACTCCAACCAACACCCCCAAAGAGATGACCATTCCACCTCCCAGCGGTAGCCGTGGGTCCAGAAAGAAAAGGATGTGTTTCCTTTATTTCTGCTCCTGCTCGGTTCCACCGGTCCCGGGTCCCAAGGGCACTGGACATCCAGTTTCTGTGACGGGAGTAAGGACACGGTTCCCCCACCCCACCAAGGCAGGAGGGACCACCACATGGCAAGGTCATGACAGAGTCTGCACCAAGTTCAAAGGCGGAACAAGGGAGTCTGGGGCCAGAGAAACAAGCTTCTAAATCGCAGTTACCATGATGAGTAGAAAGTCAGTAAGAATGATGGGTGAAATCTCAGACAAGAAAAACGGGCAGGCTTTGAAGGACTCCACTACTTGTAAATGCCAGCAGGCTCGAAGTCACAGCGCTAACAAAGGAGCCTGCAGCTTCCACCCCGGGGTGTGGTCCTGTCTGCCGCTCAGAGTTCTCAGCACAGAAGTGTCTTTTCACGTGCCAACCGTGAGACCCTTCCCCTGCCTCCATCTACCGAGAACATTCTCATCAGGAAGACACTGCAGGGATTGCAAAGTCATGGCGCTCCCAGCCACAGGAGGCTTGGGGCTTGAGAATGGAACTCGGTAGCCCCAAGGCAGGAACAAGAAGGAAGGGAAACTCACATCCTAAGATGAGCTGAAATAAATGCGAATACGGAGAGTCACCCCAGGTTCAAAATTCTCTACATTATACACTTCCCGAGAGACACTCTCTTACATCAGCAGACACATGCACAAAACTACGATCAGTCTGCTTAATACAGACACTGATAAATGACCGCCGACGACCACAATATTAACACTGGGTTAGAACCGAACGCTAACTTCGTGAGGAGAACTTTTCAAAACTTCTTCCCTACTTTGCATATATTAAATGGCATTTTGGATATGAGTCAAGAAAGGGAAATGAACTTACCACAACTGTTGTGTCTTAGGGAAGATTAATTATGATTCAGCAGAGTGTAAGAAGCCAGGGAAGAAGTCTAAAAAATGTCTGGGGCTATAAAAATGCCTCCCCCAGGCCTACCAACAAATAACAAAAATAGTAGTAATAATTAACACTTACTATGCCGGGGATGCTATAAAAGCATTATCTGTATGAACCCATATATTCCTTGTGACAATCCCATGAGGTATCAGTAATGTCCACTTGGTGGCTCAGAGGTAAACAATCTTGCCTGCAGTGCAGGAGACCCGGGTTTGATTCCAGGGTCAGGAAGATCCCCCGGAGAAGGGAATGGCTACCCACTCCAGTATTCTTGCCTGGAGAATCCCATGGACAGAGGAGCCTGGCGGGCTACAGTCTATGGGGTCCCAAAGAGTTGGACACGACTGAGCGACTTTCACTCACTCACTGTGCAGAGTGAGTGAACGTTACTCTTTTTTCTCTTTACAGGGCAAAGTGCAAACGCAGTCCCCTACTACCACAAAGCATGCAGCCGAGTCTCCCACATTTGGGGAACTCACTGGAGTCAGCGCTGGGAATGCCAGCTCATGGCATCTCCCATGCCAGTTAGCTAAATGGCTCAGCTGAGATCTAAATCCAGGCAGCCTGGCTCCCAAACCAAACTCATGAAAGAAGCCAGCAGAGCGATGGGATAGTCTAATACATGTCCCCACCTGGGACACTGTGGAAAATGTATGCTGGCCTCTGCCCTGGTTCCTGGGGACCCTTGGGGTGTCCTGGGTGACAGGAGTGTCTTTTGTTCTGTTGAGGTGACTCTGGGTGGGCTGCTGCTTGGAGGCTGGTCACTGGAAAGACAGGGTTGTGACGAGCAGTTTGGAGTTTTCAGCCCCACCCCATGTTCTCTGGAGAAGGGCTGGGAGTGGAATTAACGATCCATCAGGCCTGAGTGATGACGCCTCCATAAAGATCCCAAAGGCATGGGGCTTCAGAGAGCATCCAGGCTGGTGAACCGGTGGAGACGCTGGGCGGTGGGACCCGGAGAGATCAAGGGAACTCTCCTCTCCCCACATGCCTACTCTACAGATGGCTCCAACCTGGATGCTCATCAGCAACCTCTATCACATCCTTTCATAATAAACCAGAAATCTAGTAAAATGTTTCCCTGAGTTCTATGAGCTGCTCCAGGAAACTAACTGAAGCTGGAAGGGGCCGTTGGAACTTCCAGCCTACAGGTGGTTGGCTGGAAGCACGGTTGATAACCTGGAATCTGAAGTCGGGGAAGAGCACAGTCTTGTGGGACTGAGCCCTTTACACTCGTGGAATCTGATGTACCTCCAGGTAGGAGGTATCAGAACTGAGCTGAACTGCAGGACACCCAGCTGGTGTTGGAGAAGTGCCTGCTGGATAAGTGGGGAAGACACACACGTGCACACACACACACACACACACACACACACACACACACTGTAATTGGTGCAGGGCTCTTTTACCTGCCCATGAATCACAGCAGAATGGGAGGGTCTGCACTTTACATAGACCAAGACTGTAAAAACTAATTATATGCAGCTGTGATTGCAAATATGTCCAAGAAAAGACACTGGCTCCCCTTTAAAGGGCAGAAAATGCATCTCCTACAGGTGAAGCATAGAGACGAGCAACGGGGGCCAGGTCACCGGAGAGGCGGGTCAACAGCAGAGAGAGCACCATGAAGCGGAGGGTAAGGGGTCCCTGGAAGAGGAGGAAGACAGACCATGGGCGTGGACTGGGATGGTTACTGCAAGAGAAACGCCAAACGCACGTTAAATTAGCTTTCTACTTTAAAGATTCAAACACACAGAGATACAGACGTCCCATGAAATCACCACTGTCATTTACTGAATAGTAAATACAGTGCTTATTTGTATGTTCTGACCTTAAATTCCTAGTCACTCTCAGACGAGAAAATCAAATGAGCAAAACTTGACTCATCACACTGCAGGGCCACCCTCTTCTCCATTTCAAAGGAGGCTTTCTCCTTCCTCCCGTGCAGGCCAATCCCTCTATCTGTGCCGCCACGTGTTCACATATTCATTCAACAAACACTGCCAGCACCTAAGCACCAGGCACTCCACTTAAGTGTCAGGGCTACCAAGAGATATGAGAAGCAGTCCCTCAGCTCAGGCTAGCAGGGGATGCAGAAAGCTTACCCACCATGGGACACAAGTGCCGTGAAAGAGGAGGAGATGGGGTTGGAGCCAAATACCCCACCTTAGGTTTTCACCAGCTCCCTCAACAAATTCATCTTTCTCTAGCCCTTTGAAGGAGTAGAAGACATCCCTGGGGGTCCAGTGGTTAAGAATGCATCTTCCAATTCAGGGGACACGAGTTCGATCCTTTGTCCGGGAAGATTCCACAGGCCAAGGGCCAACTAAGCTGAGCATCACACCTGCTGAAGTACAAGCACCCCAGAGCCCGTGCTCTGCAATAAGCCTGGGCACAGAAACGAGAGCACAGCCTACCGGTCCCAACTAGAGAAAAGACCACAGCAGCAAAGACCCAGCCCAGCCAAAAATAAACAAACAAAACTTAAAAAGGAATAACCCATTCATTGAAAAAGAAGCTGAGTACCTCTACTTTTAAAACAAACAGAACCTCTCCCCTTCTATCCTCTTGCTAGGAACCTTTCACTCGGGAAGCAAAGCCGAGCTGTTATCTCTCAGCTGTGGTGACTCCCCGACACAGAGTGTCCAGCCCTACCAGTTCTACCCAAAGCCTCTCTTTGCAACTTGAATGGCACCAACAGACGCGAAATTCTGCTCCAAGCTCAGAAAATGACCCATCGCCTCCCTGGACTAATTACTGCCTGGGCCAGCTGCCTTCATGGGCCATCTGCTCTCTTGATGTCCCCAAATATCTCTCACTTCTGAATCTGCGGGTGAGAGCCGAGAGCATCCAGCAGCCAGTCCTGACCAACGAACAGCCCTGCTCGCCCATGTGACGTCCCAGCCCCTCTTGAATCAGCACGCAGAACAGTCCCGATTTAGGCAGCTAAATATATGGCGCATTGTGCAGACCGAGCTACAGATGGGAAGCCACATATGCGAGGCTGCCGCAGCTCACACTGACTTTCACAAGACCTATTTTTGGAAAAGAAGGGAAAGGGGAGAGACAGGCTTTAAAAAAAGCACCATCGACAGTAGGGTCTTTTTACAAGAGGAGGAAGAAGAGGTGCCTTGTTCTCCTCTTTCTTGATATTTGAAGCCCCTGTTCCTCTTAGAGAAGTCCCGGGAGGGCTTTAAGGAAAGTTAGAAAGCAGAGTTAGATGCCACAGGGACCAGGAGTCAGGCAGACAGCATCAGAGCTGCGGGGCATCAGTGGAACGCAAGCTTCGCCAAACTGCTGTTTAGGGGCCAAGGATCCAGGGCCAGAGTCCTGCTGAGCTGATGAGGGTGACCGCACGGCTGTCTGCTGGGTCCTGCCCTCCAGCCAGACACCTGCCACCCATCACGATGAGGGCGGACACAAAGAAGCTGTGCTCAAGCCTCTTCCAAGAGGCTGGTCATCGCCTTCCTAAGAATGACCCTCACCTGTGCAGGCTGGCAGCCTCCTCCAGCCCTGTTATTGAGGCTCAAGACTGCTCACGACCGAGAACATGACCTACAATGTTATTTTTCTCGTCTGAGTCTCCAGAAACAGGACAGAAACGCAAGGACACCACCACCCTGGATTCAGCGTCTGTCCCAAACATCAGATTCGGTCGCTTTGTGGAGATCAGACGCTACTTTCCTTTTTAATCATGTCAACATCATTCAGGCGCTGCTATATCCTTTCGCAAAGTATAAGAGCAATAGATTATCATGTCCGGAAACACAGCATCACCTATATATAATTCCACCACTTGCAAATAAGACTATAAATGCTTTGATACAGTATTTTCATCCTCTTAATTCTTACAGTCAGATGAAAACTTTATCAGTACTTTCACAGCTAAAATTACAGTTTTTCCCATGACACAGGCTGCCCCATTCTATTAGTAGTTAATAAATGATTTTTGGTTTCTGTACAATAGACTACATTATGCAAAATGCCGGGCTAGGTGAATCACAAGCTGTAATCAAGACTGATGGGTGAAATATCAACAACCTGAGACATGCAGATGATATCACTCTAATGGCAGAAAGCAAAGAGGAACTAAAGAGCCTCTTGATGAAGGTGAAAGAGGAGAGTGAAACAGCTTAAAATTCAACATTCAAAAAATGAAGATCTTGGTATCCAGTCCCATCACTTCATGGCAAATAGATGGGGAAACAATGGAAACAGTGACAGACTTTATTTTCTTGGGCTCCAAAATCACTGCAGATGGTGACTGCAGCCATGAAATTAAGAGACACTTGCTCCTTGGAAGCAGAGCTATGACAAACCTAGACAGCATATTAAAAAGCAGAGACGTCACTTTGCCTACAAAGGTTCAGATAGTCAAAGCTATGGTTTTTCCAGTAGTCATGTTCAGATGTGAGAGTTGGACCATAAAGAAAGCTGAGCGCCGAAGAATTGATGCTTTTGAACTGTGGTGTTGGAGAAGATTCTTCAAAGTCCCTTGGACTGCAAGGAGATCCAACCAGTCCCTCCTAAAGGAAATCAACCCTGAATATTCATTGGAAGGACTGACACTGAAGCTGAAGCTCCAATACTTTGGCCACCTGAGGTGAAGAGCCGACTCACTGGAAAAGACTCTGATGCTGGGAAAGACTGAGGGCAAGAGGAGAAGGGGCGACAGAGGATGAGATGCTTGGATGGCATCACAAGCTCCGGGAGATAGTGAAGGACAGGGAAGCCTGGGGTGCTGCAGTCCGTGGGGCTGCAGAGAGTCGGACACGACTTAGTGACTTAACAACAAAAACGTGATTTTACCAGTCTCCTACTCTCAGGCATTTGGGTTGTTTCTATTTTTTTCACTATTACAAGCATTTCTACAGTGAACTTTCTTGATGTAAACATTGATGGGCATTTTGAGAACAAGTTTTCAGAAATGAAAATACTGGGAGAAGGTATGAACATTTTAGCGGCTCTTGTCACAAACTGCCTTACAGAATGGCTGCATCCATTTATATTCACATTACTAGGTATAAATGCTCATTTCACCTCACCAACATCACGGACTGCCATTTTTATTATGGCAATTTAATATTCAATTTTTAATTTTTATCTACTTCTCACTTTTGCATGTGATTTTCAGGCATCCATGTCTCTTCTTTATGAGCTGTTCGTATCTTTTGCCCATTTATCTTTCATAATATTTGTCTGGACTTAAAAGTTTAAGCAAGAACTGCTATCAGGCTCATTGTACCTTGAGCCATATAAAGTAGGGTCTGTTTAGATCTCACTCTGAGCATTTGATGTATGCCTCTCTGTTATTCACTCATCTGGAAAGGACATGACTGATTCTGAATAAATTTGGCACATAATTGAAGGGTATGAGACACACTTTTATATTCACACACTTTATTTGAGGCCACACAGTCTGCTATTTTTCATGAATTCCAGGGCCGTTGAGTTTGTGGGTAGAGGTTACTGAGATGAATGATTTCATTAAACATGGAGAGAAGGTCAAGCATACTCCATACTATTAATAAACTCTACATATTCAAAAGTTGAGGAGGTTCAACCATGAACTTGAAAATGAATAAAAAGTTCAAACTATTGCCTTTTGGGAGCATTGGCAACTAGTGAGAATCTCTTAGGAAATGGCTGGAAATTCGTAGGATTTCAGTAACAAAATATTACCTACATGAGAACTGTGGGGGCTCCTTCTAGAGAAGCCCACAGCCCTCATCCTAAGGTCCGCCAGCACAGCCCCCAGGGCCATGACCGATGCACAGCAGACATTCAATAAATGTCTGTTGAATAAACACCTATCCCCAGGTGCCGAAAAAGGTCCACCTAGTCAAAGCTATAGTTTTTCCAGTAGTCATGAACAAATGTGAGAGGTGGACCATAAAGAAGGCTGAATGCCAAAGAACTGATGCTTTTGAGCTATGGGACTCTTGCGAGTCCCTTGGACTGTAAGGAGATCAAACAAACCAGTCCATCCTAAAGGAAATTAGTCCTGAATGTTCCTTGGAAGGCTTAGGGGAAGGACTGATGCTGAAGCTGAAACTCCAATACTTTGGCCACCTGATGTGAGGAACCAACTCATTAGAAAAGATCCTGATGCTAGGAAAGATTGAAGGCGGGAAGAGAAGGGATGACAGAGGATGAGATGGTTGGATGGCATCACCAACTCGATGGATATAAGTTTGAGCAAACTCTGGGAGGTGGTGAAGGACAGGGAAGCCTGGAGTGCTGCAGTCCATGGGGTCGCAAAGAGTCAGACATGACTGAGCGACTGAACAACAAAGGCTGCCGACCCCTCCTGACCTGACTCGGATCGCGTCTCCCACCTCTTCACTGTGTCCAGCTGATGCCTGCACCCCATCCCTGCTGAGCCCCTGAACTCTGCACCACCTGCTCTGCATGGCCACCCTGCCATACGCTATGAGCTTCTGTGGGTCCTGACACCCGTTGGACTGGGTTTTGCCCTCAAAGCTTTTGTCCCTTCAACAGCAGTGGGAGGCCCAGCTGTGTTTTGGCCTCACATCTGGCCCACCCTGCAGCCAAGCTCCTAGCCTTCTGCCAATGGTCACGGACTAGCGATGGCATGCAGGCTTTTGGTTCTTATGCTTGAATGCTTGGCCTTGGGCTAATGACAGTGTGTTTGGAAGATGATTTCCAAACTGGAAACTCATTGTTAAGGCAGTCACTTGACTACGGTCAGAAACAAGGATTCTTCGTATTTCTGTCTGGTGAATTAATCTTATAGTAAAAGTAAGATATGGGTCTTCATTCTTCCAGCCTCTGCCCACTTCTCCATCCAGTCTCTGCTGGTATTGGTGTCTCATATAAGAAAGACATGATTTAGCACTTACATAAAGGGGAAAGAGGTCTGACATCAATAAATACCACTGCTGCCTAAAATCCCTTTTGAAAAAGCATGATGTTGAGTAAGTATGTTCCTGGAAGCTTGTTCATTACACACTCTGGAGAAATGCCTGTGGAAAAGCCCGGGGGACTTCCTCATGGTCCACGGCACCCCATCCTCCCTACGTCCACACAGGGCAAGGGTTCGATCCCTGGTTGGGGAACTAAGAAACTGCTGCCTCACAGCATGGCCAAAAAAAAAAAAAAAAAGCCCAGGATTCCATTGCTGTTGTTGTTCAGGTGCTAAGCTTTTGGTGAAACTGCTGCCTCACAGCATGGCCAAAAAAAAAAAAAAAAAAAGCCCAGGATTCCATTGCTGTTGTTGTTCAGGCGCTAAGCTTTTGGTTGGACCCCAAAGCTACCACCTCCCAATGTACTGAGCCCTACGCCGCCCTCCTGTTCCATGGCTGCAGCCTTGGTGCAGGAGTCTTCGCCACCTCAACTGTTTTTAAAGCTTTTTCATTAATCTCCCAGCCTTTGCATTTTTTTTGAGGACAGAGATTATATCATATTTATTTTTAAGTAGCTTTACTGAGATGTAATTCACATACTAAACAAGCCACTGTTTCAACTGTACAAGTCACCTTTTTTTTTTTAAACTATATTTACAGAGTTTTGCAACCACTACCACCATCTGATTTTGGAGCGTTTCATTGCACTAAGAGGAAACCCTGTAGCTATATTAGCAATCACTCCTCACCCCTCTCCCCACCCATCCACCTGAGGTCCTATGTAACCAGCAATCTACTTCCTGTCGCTACAGACTTGCCTCTTCTGGACATCTCACATAAGCGGATCACACAGTATGTGGTCTTCTGTATGTGGAGTCTCTTCACTCAGCATCAGGTTTTCAAGGGATGCACGCTTGGCAGTGTAGATCAGTCCTTTGTTTCTTTCTGTGGCAAGTAATTTTGCACGGAAGTCATATGGTATGCATCAGTCCATCCGCAGGTGGACATCCGGGTTGCTCCCGCCATCCGACTGTCATGAATATCTGTGTCCAAGTTTCTGTGTGAACATGCATTCTCCCTTCTCTCGAGTCATACCTTGAAGCAGAACCACTGCCTCATGCAGAAACTATATTTCCCACGTTGATCAGATCAGATCAGTCGCTCAGTCGTGTCCGACTCTTTGCGACCCCATGAATAACAGCACGCCAGGCCTCCCTGTCCATCACCAGCTCCCGGAGTTCACTCAGACTCACGTCCATCGAGTCAGTGATGCCATCCAGCCATCTCATCCTCTGTTGTCCCCTTCTCCTCTTGCCCCCAATCCCTCCCAGCATCAGAATCTTCTCCAATGAGTCAACTCTTCCCATGAGGCGGCCAAAGTACTGGAGTTTCAGTTTCAGCAACATTCCTTCCAAAGAAATCCCAGGGCTGATTTCTTTCAGAATGGACTGGTTGGATCTCCTTGCAGTCCAGGAGACTCTCAAGAGTCTTCTCCAATACCACAGTTTAATTAATTAATTAATTTATTTATTATTTTATTTTGCTTAACTTTACACACTGAGAAAACCAGAATTGAAAGAGACACGTGTACCCCAATACCACAGTTTAAATGCATCAACTCTTCGGCGCTCAGCCTTCTTCACAGTCGAGCTCTCACATCCATACATGACCACAGGAAAAACCATAGCCTTGACTAAACGAACCTTTGTTGGCAAAGTAATGTCTCTACTTTAGAATATGCTATCTAGGCTGGTCATAACTTTCCTCCCAAGGAGTAAGCGTCTTTTAATTTCATGGCTGCAGTCACCATCTGCAGTGATTTTGGAGCCCAGAAAAATAAAGTCTGACACTGTTTCCACTGTTTGCCCATCTATTTCCCATGAAGTGATGGGACTGGATGCCATGATCTTAGTTTTCTGAATGTTGAGCTTTAAGCCAACCTTTTCACTCTCCACTTTCACTTTCATCAAGAGGCTTTTTAGTTCCTCTTCACTTTCTGCCATAAGGGTGGTGTCATCTGCATATCTGAGGTTATTGATATTTCTCCCGGCAATCTTGATTCCAACTTGTGTTTCTTCCAGTCCAGCGTTTCTCATGATGTACTCTGCATATAAGTTAAATAAACATGGTGACAATATACAGCCTTGACGTACTCCTTTTCCTATTTGGAAGCAGTCTGTTGTTCCATGACCAGTTCTAACTGTTGTTTCCTGACCTGCATACAAATTTCTCAAGAGGCAGATCAGGTGGTCTGGTATTCCCATCTCTTTCAGAATTTTCCACAGTTTATTGTGATCCACACAAAGTCAAAGGCTTTGGCATAGTCAATAAAGCAGAAATAGATGTTTTTCTGGAACTCTCTTGCTTTTTCCATGATCCAGTGGATGTTGGCAATTTGATCTCTGGTTCCTCTGCCTTTTCTAAAACCAGCTTGAACATCAGGAAGTTCAAGGTTCACGTATTGCTGAAGCCTGGCTTGGAGAATTTTGAGCATTACTTTACTAGCGTGTGAGATGAGTGCAATTGTGCGGGAGTTTGAGCATTCTTTGGCATTGCCTTTCTTTGGGACTGGAATGAACACTGACCTTTTCCAGTCCTGTGGCCACTGCTGAGTTTTCCAAATTTGCTGGCATATTGAGTGCCGCACTTTCACAGCATCATCTTTCAGGATTTGGAATAGCTCCACTGGAATTCCATCACCTCCGCTAGCTTTGTTCGTAGTGATACTTTCTAAGGCCCACTTGACTTCACATTCCAGGATGTCTGGCTCTAGGTCAGTGATCACACCATTGTGATTATCTGGGTCGTGAAGATCTATTTTGTACAGTTCTTCTGTGTATTCTTGCCACCTCTTCTTAATATCTTCTGCTTCTGTTAGGTCCACACCATCTCTGTCCTTTATCGAGCCCATCTTTGCATGAAATGTTCCTTTGGTATCTCTGATTTTCTTGAAGAGATCCCTAGTCTTTCCCATTCTGTTGTTTTCCTCTATTTCATTGCATTGATTGCTGAAGAAGGCTTTCTTATCTCTTCTTGCTATGCTCTGGAGCTCTGCATTCAGATGCTTATATCTTTCCTTTTCTCCTTTGCTTTTTGCTTCTCTTCTTTTCACAGCTATTTGTAAGGCCTCCCCAGACAGCCATTTTGCTTTTTTGCATTTCTTTTCCATGGGGATGGTCTTGATCCCTGTCTCCTGTACAATGTCACGAACCTCATTCCATAGTTCATCAGGCACTCTATCTATCAGATCTAGGCCCTTAAATCTATTTCTCACTTCCACTGTATAATCATAAGGGATTTGATTTAGGTCATACTTGAATGGTCTAGTGGTTTTCCTACTTTCTTCAATTTCAGTCTGAATTTGGCAATAAGGAGTTCATGGCCTGAGCCATAGTCAGCTCCTGGTCTTGTTTTTGCTGATTGTATAGAGCTTCTCCATCTTTGGCTGCAAAGAATATAATCGATCTGATTTCGGTGTTGACCATCTGGTGATGTCCATGTATAGAGTCTCCTCTTGTGTTATTGGAAGAGGGTATTTGTTATGACCAGTGCATTTTCTTGGCAAAACTCTATTAGTCTTTGCCCTGCTTCATTCCGTATTCCAAGGCCAAATTTGCCTGTTACTCCAGGTGTTTCTTGACTTCCTACTTTTGCATTCCAGTCCCCTATAATGAAAAGGACATCTTTTTTGGGTGTTAGTTCTAAAAGGTCTTGTAGGTCTTCATAGAACCGTTCAACTTCAGCTTCTTCAGTGTTACTGGTTGGGGCATAGACTTGGATTACTGTGATATTGAATGGTTGCCTTGGAAACGAACAGAGATCATTCTGTCATTTTTGAGACTGCATCCAAGTACTGCATTTTGGACTCTTTTGTTGACCATGATGGCCACTCCATTTCTTCTGAGGGATTCCTGCCTGCAGTAGTAGATATAATGGTCCTCTGAGTTAAAGTCACCCATTCCAGTCCATTTCAGTTCGCTGATTCCTAGAATGTCAACAGTCACTCTTACCATCTCTTCTTTGACTACTTCCAATTTGCCTTGATTCATGGACCTGACATTCCAGGTTCCTATGCAATGTTGCTCTTTTTAGCATCGAACCTTGCTTCTATCACCAGTCACATCCACAGCTGGGTATTCTTTTTGCTTTGGCTCCATCCCTTCATTCTTTCTGGAGTTTCTCCACTGATCTCCGGTAGCATATTGGGCACCTACTGACCTGGGGAGTTTCTCTTTCAGTATCCTATCATTTTGCCTTTTCATACTGTTCGTGGGGTTCTCAAGGCAAGAATACTGAAGCGGTTTGCCATTCCCTTCTCCAGTGGACCACATCCTGTCAGATATCTCCACCAAGACCCGCCCATCTTGGGTTGCCCCACAGGCATGGCTTAGTTTCATTAAGTTAGACAAGACTGTGGTCCTAGTGTGATTAGATTGACTAGTTTTCTGTGAGTATGGTTTCAGTGTGTTTGCCTTCTGATGCCCTCTTGCAACACCTACCATCTTACTTGGGTTTCTTTTACCTTGGGCGTAGGGTATCTCTTCATGGCTGCTCCAGCAAAGTGTAGCCATTGCTCCTTACGTTGGACGAGGGGTATGTCCTCACCGTCGCCCTCCCTGACCTTCAACATGGGATAGCTCCTCTAGGACCTCCTGTGCCCACGCAGCCAGGGCTCCTTGGACATGGGGTTGGTCCTCGCGGCCACTGCCCCTGGCCTCAGGTGTGGGGTTGCTCCTCCCGGCTGCCGCCCCTGGCCTTGGGCTTGGGGCCTGGGGTAGCTCCTCTGGGCCACCGCCCCTGACCTCGGATGTGGGGTAACTCCTCTCATCGCCGCCCCTGCCAAACTATTTCCCAAACTCTCAGCCCTCTCGAATATCCCCTCTACCCTGCTATCATAGTGAACAGGCTAGCCACAGTTAAAAATGGTCAATAATGGCACACGCCCTGCAGGATAAACTAGAAACCCTAAAATGCACATAAACCCGTGATGATCTTGGTACTAACTGTTCAGGCTCACCATCTTGCCACACCTCCTCCCACCCAGAGCTACATCCTCTTACTGTATACTCCAGCATCCCGCCTGCAGCTCCCCGAACATCCCAGGGTTCACTCGCCTCCAGGTTCTGCCTTCGTCTCTCCCACTGTGCTACGCACCTTCTGGCCTGAGCCTTCTCCGTGAAGACCTTGCTGACCCTGCCACGGGCTGGGCAAATCTCTCCCCCAGGGCCGCTTTAAGGTGTGACTCTGCTGTCCTCATCTTCGAGGGGCAGGCGTGGCGTGTGTGACTCTGTGTGCCACAGCATGGATGATGCTGGCGCATGGGGCCCCCAGTGAATGAACAGACCGAACATCCAAGCCTTCAGAAACCTCAGAGCTTAACTCTCCTATAACCCATCTGCTTGCTGCTGCTGCTAAGTCACTTCAGTCATGTTCTAGCCCTCCATTTAAGAAGCTATGACACTTTGTGGGACTTCCCTGGTGGTCCAGGGGTTAAGAATCCACCTTCTAATGCAGAAGACTCGGGTCTGATTCCTGGTCAGGGAACTAAGATCCCACACACCATGGAGCAACTCAGCCCACACACCACAACTGAAGAGGCCGCGTGCTGCCACGGAAGACTGCGCATGACGCAATGGAGAGCTGGTGTGCCACAAACGAGGCTTGATGCAGCCAAACAAACGTTCGAAAGGAGGCTCTGACACTCCCAGCCACACCTAACCCACCACCTCCTCCTGGAATCTCATTTCCCCTCCACTCTGTCCTCTACCATCAGCGTCCTCCCCACAAACACCCACCTCTCCAGATTGTGTTTTCCAGACCACCTGATAAGCCAGTGGAACCTCCAAGGATGGAAAAAGTCTATTCCTTCCCTTCATCTACGTCCACAGCAAAGATGGGGCTGAGGGCAGGAGAGCCAGGCAGGACGCAGGCCAGCGTTTCCACAGTGCAGCCATTCCCCTTGGGGTCCACCCCTCCTGCACCTCAGCTCCTTCGGGTCCTTAAGGAGGATAAAGCCACCAGGGCGAAGGTTCAGCACCCAGGCAGCCCACCTCCCCATGGAGCCCTGCCCACCTCTGATCAGCAGCCCCAGTGGAGGCAGACAGATATGGACGAGAAATGCTTTACAGACCCCAGGGACTGCTGATACTCTAAGCAAAGCATAAGAGGTTATCTCACCACTGCCCCCCAAAAGCTCCCATCCCTGAGAGAATCAGATAGAGCCTGACTAGTGATGCACAAAACTCTGGCTGCTGCTGACAGAAACATTTACAATGTAAAGGAACTGGGGGTGGGGTGGGGGGGGTGCTCTCTACAAAAGGGCTGTGTTCAAGGGTGTATGTGCAGAGACTTCCCTGGTGGTACAGTGGATAAGACTCCACCTACCAATGCAGGGGACACGGGTTCAATCCCTAGTCCAGGAAGATCCCACCATGGGATCCCATGGCAACTAAGCCCATGCACCACAACGACTGAGCCAGCCCTCTAGAGCCCACACTCCACAGGAAGAGAAGCCCTGCAATGAGAAGCCCGCAAACTGCAAGCTCTCTATCCTGTCCTGCCTGCAGCCACCTCCGTAAAGCATCTGCTCATCCCCCCACACCCTGCTCAACATACAATATCCCTGCTCTTCCTAATTTCTGCATCAAGGCCCCCAGAGGCCTCCCAGGCGCCCAGAAATGCACCTGAACACCTGTCTTACCTTCCCTCCCCAAGTCACAAAAAGGCACACCAAGCATCATGGCCTCAAGCACCCAGCCCTCCAGACACCCGGCCCTGGGACTGGGCTTGACTTCTCTAGCAAAGCTTAGCATCGTGGTCCTCAGGGTATCCCTGGAGGTTAAGCTGAGGCATCAACAAAGGATGTAAAACACTCAGGATCCTCACTCCGCCTCAGCCTCCTGGGAACCAGCCCCTTCCCAGTCTTGTCTGCAGAGGACAGGAGGTCACTGTTCAGCGGCCACTAAGGTTTTGGAGCCACTTCCACATCCTCTTGTCTTAAAACAGGTCTCAGGGCACCATCAAAAGCTTCACTTTCTCGTGACTCTTGGCTCAGCTCCATCTCATCCTAAAATCAAGTCTTTCGGCATCTGACCCACTCTTGCTTCCACTAACCCTAGAAAAGCTGGAGTGAGTGAGCTGCCCAGGCTGGTTCAGAACCACCCCACAGAGAAGGCACAGTGCCTCACATTATCCAGTGTTTAGATGGTTACAATAATAATTCAGGAGGCTACATTGTTTTCCTAGAAGAAATCAACCCTGAATACGCATTGGAAGGACCGATGTTGAAGCTCTAATACTCTGGCCACTCAATGAGAAGATCTGACTCACTAGAAGAGACCCTGATGCTGGGAAAGATTGAAGGCAGGAGGAGAAGGGGATGACAGAGGATGAGATGGTTGGATGGCATCACCGACTCGAAGGACATGAGTTTGAGCAGGCTCCGGGAGATGGTGACGGATAGGGAAGCCTGGCGTGCTGCAGTCCATGGGGTTGCAACAAGTAGGACACAACTGAGCGACTGGACAACAACAAACTGTTTTATGGCTGCAGGTCCCAGAGCTTTATTTAAAATATGCCATCGAAGCCAAAAGTTGTGCCACTCAGACCGGAACAGGAGGTGCTAAGCCACAAAGGGCAGTGTTCTGTTCACTTGAGATAAATAGCTGGGTTTCCGAATGCACAGGATCTGATCATGTTTTTCTCCTTTATCTTCTTTTCCCAGATGGTTGTACCAAAGATTCATGCTATTATGTGAGAATCCAATGCAAAAATCAGTGCCAGAAGAAACATCTGGAAATGGGGGTCAACATCGCTTCCTCTATCTTTTAGAGATAGATAATAATTCAGTCAGTGTGGATAACAAATTAGACGGTCATCAGCAGGCATTCCTCTCTGCAGGCTTTACAGAACTGCAGGAAGTGGCCACCATCAGAGAAGACTCTGTCAGAGTCCTCCCTTTCCAGAGAGCAGGATCCAGAGGCTGGGGCACCCCTCAGGAACGGTCCCTCAGCAAAGCCGAGAGGAACCAAGCTGAAGCTGTGCTTCGTATTTTGCAGGAGGCGGGGCAGGGCGGGCCTTGGAGGACATGAAAGTCGGCCTCTGACTGAAGGACAAGGAGACCCAGCTGCTGGGAGGTGCGGGGTCTGGACCAGGGTCGCCCAGCCCCTGCCCTGGCATCATTCCTCCTGCCCCAGGGCTGGCTTTTCAGTTGACACAACCATTATCATCCGGAAGCATTCCCAGACTTTCATTATTCCTCATCTGAACACAAAGAACCCCCAGCCTTATCACAGGAATTCAGTGTTCAGCCAACCCGTGACCCTTGTGTAGAGCCCTACAAAAGTGTGGAGCCCAGGCCTACCCGGAGATTCCCACTCAACTGCCTGCTGAGACCCAAACACAAAAGGGTCCAAGGTTAGGCTTACAAACCCAAACACGTTATCTTAAAGACAGACTTCATCCTTACAAGGTTCTGTCGCTTGTTCTAACTACCATGGAAAGTGAAAGTGTGAAAGTGTTAGTCGCTCAGTCTGACACTTTGCGACCCGATAGACTGTAGCCTGCCAAGCTCCTCTGTCCATGGGATTCTCCAGGCAAGAATACTAGAGTGGGGTGCCATTCCCTTCTCCAGGGGGTCATCCCGACCCAAGGATTGAACCCGGGTGTCCCCCATTGTGGGCAGGTTCTTTACCATCTGAACCACCAGGGGAGTTGCAAACTTCCAGTTTACAAACCTAACCATGATATTGCAAAGACAGACTTAATCCTTACAAGGTTCTGTCACTTGTCCTAATTATTATAGAAAAAAGATTTCAAATCAGATCCTTTCTCTTCCCTTCTTTCTCCCTGACTAGGTGTAGATCAAAGAATCATGAACCAGGATTGCAAAACCTTCATATGTAACTCAGTCCAGCCACCTCTCTGATGACAGAGTCATCAGTTACAACCTCCCAGCTATCCAGCTGATGACAGAATCCTTGTAGAGACGGAAACCCCACTTTGTTCAGAAATGTCTCTGTCTGACAGTTATTCCTTGCACTGGATTTAACTCTGCCTTCCTGCAGTTCCTGGCCAGTGGAATCTTTTTTTGACACCCACTTACTGAGAAAGTAAAAACTGCTTCCATAGTCTTTTGTGTTAAGAATGAAAAAGCGGTATCAACTATGTGTACGACAGTCAAGTAGGTGTAAACACATTTAAAGTGCTTGTGTCCATTTATTCATCACACGAAATAGCTGAGTAGACTTTCCCCAAGTTTGGAAGGCGTGTGTGGACCAACCTGCCTTCGCACACAGGGTGTTACCCACATGGGGCAGCGTGACAAGCGGTCTCTGAGAGGAAGTCAGTCATGCCACATCAGTTCAGGGACAAGAGGTCCAGGTCTCTCCTGACGGAGAACCACAGGCCTTACACTTCAGATACTGTGCACAGAAAAGCAGAGATGTCAAACATGAATGCAGATTAAAACCACAAGGGTGAACATGCCCAAGTGCAGGTGTGGACCTGTAATCAAGTTCTTTGGAAACGGTTTTGTGTGAGGCGCAACCAGGAGTTGCTTTTAAAGGATGTTTAATGATTTTCCCTGGAAGTCGGCTAGGCAAATAATAGTTGTAGAAATGTTTTATAAGCTCTCAAGCTCTCTAAAAATGAGAGGCTACAGCCTCATGGTATTTTAAACACTTACCGAATGCTCACCCTGTGTTTACTAGCTTCCCGGTGTGATGAGCATTTTAATACCTCAGAATAAATAAGTCAAAAAAACTCCTGACACCTATGGATGAAAAATGGACATTTGTCATCTGCCTCTACAAGGATGAAGTCACTGGCCACTGCAGTCACTGACCTTCAACTTACTCACCCTGAAAGGAGTTTGAGGTTGAGAGTAAAAACGAGGCACTCAATTCTCTTGGAAAAACTGGAGGAACAGATCTCAGACAGATACTTCGAGAAGATTCTATGAGCCCTATTTCCTGTATCTTCTTATATGTGGAAAAGTACCCAAATCACGAACAATGACACCTGCTCCTCGCGACCAGCAGCAACCTTCCTCAAAATGCGTTGTTTCATGGACCCCCTTCACCAAAATCACATACGTCCTGACCTCCACCCCACTTCTTGGGGCATATCCTCAGAGATGTCTGAGATGCTGGCTCCCTGGCTAAAGTTCTCATTTTGCACCCAAATAAAACTTAATTCACAATTCTCAGGTTATGCTCTTTTTTTTTTTTCCAGTTGACACATCAAAAGCTTGATCTTGTGTAAGATTTCTTTACCGAGCTCCAGGTATATGAAAAGAGATAATATATCAAAACTGCATTAACTTACGGTTCACCTGTAAAGGGAAAAACGGTAAGACTGGAAGGCATCCAAAGAGAACAGGCATGAGGAGCAGACGGAGGGTTTCTGATATGACTAAAGGCATTTTGTCCTGCCTGCAGGTGGACGAGATGGTCATTACAGAACCCAGTAGGGAGCACAGTGAGTGGACAAGCCACGTGTCTAGGAAATAGGTCCTATTCAGAAACAGGAGGAAAAGTTTGGCAACCTCAAAGGCAGCTCCTCTCCCAAATTATCAGCTGATTTTTGAATCGGTAAAAATGGAAAAGCCGGTAAGAAGAGCCTGCAAGAAACTTCCAAGATGAGGCTGCTTTCTTCTAAAACTGGCACAAATGCAAGTTACTACAAGGTTGCTCTGCATCCACGAAGAGAAGAGCCGTTCACTCTCAGCTTCCAGGTGCTCTGAGACCTACAGTGTGACCCCGTTGTTAGGGACCCGGATGCTGGAATCAGAATTCTGGGTTCACATCCCACTGTCACTTGGTAAGGGAGCAATTTTAGGTGATTTACTTAACCTGAGCCTCCATCCCCTCACCCCCTCAAAGGGGTCACTGTAAGTGTAAACTTGCTAAAACAGAGCTGCTGCTGCTAAGTCGCTTCAGTCGTGTCCAACGCTGTGCGACCCCATAGACGGCAGCCCACCAGGCTCCCTGGGATTCTCCAGGCAAGAACCCTGGAGTGGGTTGCCATTTCCTTCTCCAAAACAGAGCTAGACCAGCCTAAGTGCTACAGGCACATGTTGGTTATTACTGTTCTGTCTGTGACCGGATGAAGGGATCCTGTCTCCATAAGTGCTTGTAAGAAGTCAAAAAACGAAAACTGCCCGTCACACTTAAAACCACTCTTGGCTAACCTGCCATAAAACCAGTCTAAGATGGTACAAACTGGTTTAAACCAATCTAAACTTGTCTAAGCTGATCTCAGCCAGTTCAAATGGGTCTAAGCCATTTCCACCTGGTCTCAGTTGGTTCAAACTGGCCTCAACCAGGTCAAACCGGTCTGAGGCTTTTTATACTGGTCTAAATAAGTCTCAGCCAGTTCAAACAGGTCTAAACCAGCCTCAGAGGCTTTTTAAACTGGTCTAAACAAGTCTCAGCCAGCTCCAACAGGTCTAAATCAGTGTCAGAGGCTTTTTAAATTGGTAATGGCACCCCACTCCAGTATTCTTGCCTGGAAAATCCCACGGACGGAGGAGCCTGATAGGCTGCAGTCCATGAGGTCGCTAAGAGCCAGACATGACTGAGCGACTTCACTTTCTCTTTTCACTTTCATGCATTGGAGAAGGAAATGGCAACCCACTCCAGTGTTCTTGCCTGGAGAATCCCAGGGACGGGGGAGCCTGGTGGGCTGCTGTCTATGGGGTCGCACAGAGTCGGACACAACTGAAGTGATTTAGCATAGCATAGCATAGCATAGCACAGCATAGCATAGCAAACGAGTCTCAGCCAGTTCAAACCAGTCTGAACTGGTCTAAATCAGTCCGGGCCTGAGCTCATGGTGGATTCGTGCTTGCTTCAGTCAACAGTACTGACAGTCTGTTTCTGGGGGTGCTGCCTGGTCAGCTTCCTTTGTTCCCTCCTTGACTCTGCACCTTTCCTGGCCACGCTGAGTTGTCTTACAGGTCACAGCCACCGCGGCCCCTCGTCCTTAAAGCTGCTCACACAGAGCCGTCTGTCTCGTCCCCAAAACCACCTCAGACGGCCACAGCCCAGCCCTGCCTGGACCGGGACCCCAGGCCTCTCCCACCACTTCCCACCCCTGTGGCGAGCCGGCCAACCTTCGATGAAGTCCGAGGCCGTGTAAGGCCGCTGGTCGGGGCTGCTCTCGGCGGGGCTGTTCAGGGCCTCCACGGCCGACTGGATGGCCTCCACCAGCTCGTCCCGCTTGTCCTTGCGCACAGGCTTCTCCTCGGGGTGGCGGGTCAGTCCTGTCTCGAGCTGGTACACCTTGTGCAGCGTGAAGCTGTCGAAGGGCACGGCGGCGTACTCGGTGGCCTGCTTGACACCGGCATGCACCTCTGCCCTGTCCACCTGCGAGCGCAGGAAGGCCAGCAGGTCGGCCTGGGCCCTGCCCAGGGCGCCCGCGGGCTCCCCCGCCAGCTGCTGCGCGGCCCTCAGCTGCTCACTCCGCTCCTGCAGCTCATCCTGCAGCTGCGCGATCTGCCTCTTGAGGCTCCCAACGTGGTCGCGGTGCCGCTCCTCCCAGCCGAGCACCGCCGCCTGGGAGCCGGCTCTTCCCGTGGGGCCGTTGGCCCTGGGCAGCCCCAGGCGCTCGTTGTCGCCCCTCGGCGTGCAGGCCAGCATGTAGAGGACAGACGCTGCGCAGCAGAGGAGCACGAGCAAGACCACCACCCGGGAGGCCCAGGCGAGCAGCCCCCGGCGCAGCATCCTGGCTCAGGAGTCAGCCATGCAGCCCCGGCCTGCAGAAGCGTCCCCAGACTACACCTCCGGGAGCACGGGTGCAAGGGCCTCCAAGCCGCTCTCATCCATTCCTGTCTACACCACCACGTCTTGTTCCTAGGAGGCCACCACCATGCATAGCACTTTCCTGACTTCCGAAGGACGAACTTGCGGGCAGAGGCAACAATTCGGGGAAACTGTCCAAGTCGTCAGGCTCATTCCCATCGTAACCTTCCAGAGAGGATCTGGGGAGAGACAGAGGGCAATAACATTCACTCAAGACAATAACCTCCTTGTGTTCACCACGATGGTCAGTAATCAATATGCAGTGGGGTTTATGGAAAATACTGGGAACTCCCGGGCAGTTCAGTGTTTAGAACCGCTGCACTTTCATTGCCCTAGATAGAGCTGGGTTCAGTCCCTGGGCAGGAAACTAAGATCTGCAAGTCATGCAATCTGCCAAAAAGAAAAAAGAAGATGCTTACAACAGGTGATTAAATATTTGTTTGGTGCTTCTGAATCAGAATGCAGGTACCCATTTGCAGAGGAGTGCACACAAAAAAACAAAGCACGCAGGAAAAAAAAAAAAAATAGGAAAAAAAGATGGCAAAATGTGAGCTCTCTCTTACTAGAGTAGGATTAATGGTGAGTTAGGTCTTTCCTGTGGTCATGTATGGGTGTGAGAGCTGGACTGTGAAGAAGGCTGAGCGCCAAAGAATTGATGCTTTTGAACTGTGGTGTTGGAGAAGACTCTTGAGAGTCCCTTGGACTGCAAGGAGATCCAACCAGTCCATTCTGAAGGAGATCAGCCCTGGGATTTCTTTGGAGGGAATCATGCTAAAGATGAAACTCCAGTATTTTGGCCACCTCATGCGAAGAGTTGACTCATTGGAAAAGACTCTGATGCTGGGAGGGGTTGGGGGCAGGAAGAGAAGGGGATGACAGAGGATGAGATGGCTGGATGGCATCACTGACTCGATGGATGTGAGTCTGAGTGACCTCCGGAAGCTGGTGATGGACAGGGAGACCTGGTGTGCTGTGATTCATGGGGTCTCAAAGAGTTGGACATGACTGAGCGACTGATCTGAGCGACTGATCTGATCTGATCTGAATGGTGAGTTTTCTTTATCATGTAAATTGTCCACAATGGCACATATTATATTCGTGGTTAAAAGGGAAAAGCAAAACTTAAATGACAATGGGATTGCAGACAGGGCCCACCCAAGCCCTGCTAGATGCAAACAGTGAGCATCCCTTATCTTGAGCTGAGGGCACCCACCCAGGGGAAGAGCTTCAAGCCAGCTCAGGGCGGTCCTCAGGCTTTCTGCTGAGCAGCATGGGAGCACCTGGAGGCTCAAATATGCCAATGCCAAGTTTGGATGGTAACAGGCAGAATGAGCAGATAGTTCCTCCAGGGCAATGGGTGATGAGTTTACAGAGAAAGGGATGAGGCCTGAAACACTGCTTGGTCAGAACTCAAACCCAGCATGCCTCTGCCCCACCCTCCAAGAGGAATTCGCTATCCTGGCGGCTCACCAGGAATACCCAGCCAGACCACACGGCTTGTCACACGCACACTCTGCACCTCAGCTTCACCATACCCCCAAACAAATGCAGAGCCACCTGGCCCTGACCCACTGTCCCCCTTTCCCGGGCACCTCCTTCTTCCTCCACCCGTCAATGACCCTCTCTTCCTCACCCCCTCCATCCCCTCCCCTTCCTCAATCCCCTTTTCTCATTTCCCCTGCCCATCTGAACCAGGAAAAAGAAAGAACAATAAATGAATCAAATAAGATTTCTTGTTTTGGGAGATTTTAATAAATTTTCCTAGATGTATCTTCTTATTCAATATATCACTTCTCTGAAACGAGCTCCCTGACGGTACTGTGTCTGGGTCATTTCAATACTTTAAAAAAATCCCTGCGATAACAAAGTTACTTTTCACATAGTCTTCACTAGACCTAGATATCCAGATTCTCGCCTCATTTACCGGTGGGCTGTCTCACTGATGGACCAGAAGAACTCTAGGCAGTTAGCGGCTTCTGGACCCCTGGGAGAAGGAGGTGATCCTTCTGCACCCTCCGTGTGGTGAAAATGCAGGGAACGGCAGGGTCACTGACTCTGAGTAGTCACCCCTTTGTCCTGCAGCCACAGCCAGGGATTTCTCTCCTGCTTCCCAGGGGATGTGCCTCGTATGATATTACTATGTTATCAAAATAGCTGATTTTCCAATTTTCCATTAAGATGCAACACTTAACATTCTCTCCAATGTCTCCCTTGGCCTGAGGATTTTTCAGCCTATACTTTAGCACAGTCATGGGTATCAGTGTTGAGTTTAAAGTGCATATTTAGTGCATGTTTCTGTCTGATGAAAATCCCAGGATTTATGTAATTACTATAATTCTGTGATTAAAAACATCTCAGCTTGGGAATTCAGGCACCGTGCTGTTTTTAATGACATCCCTTGGATTAACTCATTATATCCGAGTACTAACTCATTATATCCGAGTACTAACTCATTATATTCGAGTACTAAATTACCAGTGAAGACACATTACCATGTTATTCGGCCACTTTAAAAGACTTTTACTTTAAATGGATTGTCACTAAAGACCAAATAAGCAAATAAAAAAAAAAAAACAAACACAAAAATGGAACATTCAACACCATTTATTGTGCTAGGGAAACAAAGTATGCAATCTTTCTAACGTTTCGAATGGAATAATTGTTGCATTTGCATAATAAATTGAAATAATGTTGGTTAACTGAAGCAGTGCATTAAAGCAATGGTTAAAAATTTTTTAAACTGTACAATAATTATTTTGTTCCATTCCATAAATCTCTTGAAAGTCTAGTCCAGCTTTTGAAGTTCACTAGTATAAATTTCAAAGTTATTTGGTATTTCACTCTTTGAGATATAAAAGGAGAAAAAAAAAACAGGCTTAGTAAGAAATGACTTTTTAAAAGAATCAAAAGCCATAAAAATTACTGCCAAGGAAGCAGTGATGGATTGCTCTTTTTAAAGGTCAGGAGCAGATAAGGTACTTCAGAAACAAAATTCCGCACCTCTCAACACACAGTGGTTTTCGATGTTTCTAGCAATCTGTCCTGTAATCAAAATAGTAAACAGGTTGCACATTTGCCTGCTGGATTCAGGAGGCTTATCCTCCCATTCCTGCTTCTATGGCGACATTGTGTTTTTCATCTGCAGCAAAGGTGTTACCTTCCCAGCTCTACCACATACACGTGCAGGACACCTCGGTGAGATACAACCATACAACCTGGACCAAACCACAAAGGTCCAGCCTCTCCTGTTCTCTGCAGAGGTGTTGGGAGAATGAAACAGTTAACATTTACACTGTGTTTACAGCTGCAGATGGAGCCCACCATGTAATTACCAGGCACTATCTTCAGAGACAGTGAAAATACAGCTGTTACCATCCCAGTAGCATTGTGCTACTATTTAAAAAACTTAGAAAAGGCACCCAGATTTCAGAGGAGTTCCGTCTTTGGAGTAGTTAGGGGCAAGACCTGATGGGAAGAGCCAACTCACTGGAAAAGCCCCTGAGGCTGGGAATGATCGAAGGCAAGAGAAGAGGGCAAGAGAGAATGAGACGGTTGGATGGCACCAATGGATATGAACTTGGGCACACTGAAAGATGGTGAGGGACAGGGAAGCCTGGTGTACTGCAGTCCCTGGGGTCACAAAGAGTCAGACAGGACTTGGCAACTGAACAACAACAAAGTCCTCTCAGTAACCAACCTCAGGACGAGTAAAAGGGAGGTGCATGCTCCTACTTTTTAACTACAAAAAAATCCTCCTGCTCGTTGCATCTGCTAGCTACATTTTACGGTTTTTAATCTTTTTTTACCTTTTTGTCATTGCAATTAGCATTAGATTTTTCTTGTACTCTATAGTTAGTAGAGCAAGATTAAGGATGATTTTTTGTTGTTGTTCATTGTTTAGAGAGAGAAAACAAGAGCATAAATGTATCAGACATTTCAAAATAGTGTTTTACAAAATAACCAAACATTAGATTTTTTTAAAATCTTGATTAAAAGTAGACATAAAGTAATGATAGATCACTGTGAAGTCAAACAAGGGCATACACTTTATGTCTGTTTTTCAGAAAAGTTCAAGAAAATGAACCGTGAATATAGCTTTAAAGCAAAAGTTTGACTCAAATACAGTACTTTAGAGAAAAGTCCACCTGAGAAGTAATACTTTTTTTCTTTTCTCTTCACCCAGTCGTGTCCAGCTCTTTGCGACCCCATGCACTGTAGCCCGCCAGGCACCTCTGTCCATGGGATTTCCCAGGAAAGAATACTGGAGTAGGTTGCCATTCCCTTCTCCAGCGGATCTTCCTGACCCAGGTCTCCTGCACTGCAGGCAGATTCTTTACCGTCTGAGCCACCAAGGAGGCCCTTTACTCCGTTGCCACCTTCGCTTCAAAGGTCCATCCTTCCCAAGAGCTCCCCCCAGGCTTCCCTGACCCAGCCAAATCCCCAGGGATGTTCTGTGACGCACACCATCCAAAAACACCGCACTTATTGATTAGACTGAAGGGACAGCCGAACACAGTGGCTTTGCTGCCGTTTTTACAACCTCTGAGCAACAAAAGGGGCAGGCGGAGGCTCCTCCAAGGTCCGCTGTGAGGGCAGACCATGCTGCAGAGCAGTGCTCGCCACATCACCCAGGGCAGAGCCCACTCAGTGCAAGGTCCCTCCCCAAACTCTCAGGTTGGACAAGGGCTCTCGGGACAGGCAGACTGACCCTAAGAGCTCTGCCCTGGGGTATGCAGGCAGGGGGCTGCTTAAGGAATTTCTTTCTGAACGGTCAAGGAGGAGAGTCTGAAAGACATAAGAGGCTAAGCCAAGGGGCCCAGCCATGAGGTGGGTTTTCAGACTCCAGCTGCAGGCCATCTGACAGCCTGCACTGACCAGCAAGCGTCTGGGGCAGCCCCAGGCCTCCAGAGAGCACCGCCAGGGCCCAAGAGGGGGAAGAATCCAGGAGGCTGTCGCTGTTCATCCTCGCCGTTACTGAGCATCTACTAGTACCCTGCCGACAAGAAGGTACAGGAATGAAAAGGGGACCGAGCCCAAGTCCCAGCAGCAAGTTCATGAGCTTGCAGAGGAATGAAGCCCTTTGCCAATAACCGCAACACAAGCCCGTAACAGGCAAACTACATTGAGACAGATATCACTGCTAATGTCATGTTCCCACCTACCAAATGTACGGGGGATAGGGTTGAGAAGTATAAAAAAATAAATTTCAAAATGACAAGAGCTTAAAATAAATGTTAGGTATCCACAACATTCATTAAGATAGGTAAGCAGCTACAGGGACTGCATATCCTTTCATCTTAAGAGTGGAAACTCTCAGAGTGAAATGAAGACACATCTTAAGTGTGGTCCAGGGTCTAACAGTCACCGAAAATGAGAAGAGTAGACATTACAATTTCTACAGCTAGGACAGAGCGCTCTTAAGATGCGTGTCCCTGTTTCACGCTACAGACCCCAGTGGACATTTTGGTCAGCAGGGCTGTGGCCTGTGACAGAGAGAGCCTTCCAAGAGGCCTCTATGAGTGTCCCTGAGAAGCTCACACACACTGAGGACTGCAGGACAAGCCCGGCTGTGAGACGCGGCCGGGACAGCAGCAGGCAGAAGGGTCGGGGGCTCAGTGGTGAGGCGAGGCTGGGCAGCCCTACTCAGCACAGTGACAGGCCTGAGTGACAAAGGAGCCCGTTTAGGGTGTGGCCATAAAGCCCCTGGGACAGCTCCACCCTGTGCACACGCCCAGCCAGAAGGGCAGGAGCGAAGAAAAGCAGCCACGTGTCCTGAGCCAGGAAGCGGGGGACCAAGGCCCCAGGCCACCCTGTGCAGCAGCTCCTTGGGGGACACAAACAATCGGGTCTTTGACAGCAGGGGCACGGCGGGCCCTCGGTGGCAGGATTAGCTGTACTAATGGAAAATCCATGGATGGAGGAGCCTGGTGGGCTGCAGTCCATGGGGTCGCTAAGAGTCGGACACGACTGAGCGACCTCACTTTTACTTTTTACTTTCATGCACTGGAGAAGGAAATGGCAACCCACTCCAGTGTTCTTGCCTGGAGAATCCCAGGGACAGGGGAGCCTGATGGGTTGCCATCTATGGGGTCGCACAGAGTCGGACATGACTGAAGCGAGTTAGCAGCAGCAGCAGCAGCAGCAACGGAGCATAAATCGAGGTCCCATCTCCTGGATAAGCACACTATCCTGAATGTGTGTGCAGAAGGCATCATGCAAGGACGCTTATTCAGACAGACTTCAGACGCTCTCAGAAACATATACAAAGTGACTCTGTAAGCCTCACCCTGGAAAAGACCCTGATGCTGGGAAAGACTGAGGGCAAGAGGAGGAGGGGGCGACAGAGGATGAGATGGTTGGATGGCATCACCAACTCAATGGACATGAATTTGAGCAAGTTCCAGGAGTTGGTGATGGACAGGGAGGCCTGGAGTGCTGCAGTCCATGGGGTGGCCAAGACTAGGACATGACTGAGTGACTGAACAACAACAAACCCTCGGCCCACCTCAGCGCTGCAGAAATTCTCTCTGTTTCCACTTAGGTCCCGTATGCACCGGGCAGCTCCCAGCATGCCCTGGCATCCCTGCCTCCCTGTTGGCCTGGGGTATGTGTGAGGGGCCGAGGCCACCCGCAGGAGTGCGGGGAATTCTGCAGAATCCAGCAAAAGGCAGACCAAAGCCACTCCGGGAGCTGAAGATGCCCAGCTCCCAACCCCGCCTCCCTGCCTCCTGTGAACACACTTCTTTCTAACTCTTTCCCAACCGGTCTCTTAGAGATGCTTCTCTACCAGCAACTCCTGCTGCAATGTCGTGTGGTCCAGAGCAAGCTGCCTCTCATTCACATCTGCCACTTTAGGGCTGCGATGTTGCAGGGACGTTAAAACAGCCGGAAAATGAGCATATTCTTCCCAAATCACACCCCCGGGAGTCTTTCTGCACCACAAGCGTCCCTTCTCCAGGCGGCTTGAGTCAGCACTCATCCTGTGCCAAACACTGTCAGCCTCAGGGTGCTTCTGACGGCAGCTGAGGAGCGCAGGGAAGATCAGTGTCGCTGTGCACGCAGGACCAGGTGAGGGCCAGCAGGGCACAGCCTTCACCTGACATCACAGTGTCAGTGTTGTCGGGGAGCATCCTCACAGCCTCCCCAGCCTGATGCCAGGCTGCCTGGCCCAAGGCTCTGTCCACAACAGAACCAGGCTCCGAGGGCCACGCTCCTCCTCCGCCCCCAGATCAGTGGTCTCCAAGCTGATGGATGTAAATAGCACGGCATGCCCGGCAGAAAGTGACCAGTGGGCGAGGACCAAATGTCTAATGAATTCATTGACAAGCTACACACCAATCTTACAATACTGCTGAGTTACGTGTTCACAAAACAATACCCTGACAACAATGAATCATGAAAAATGCTTTGAATGTCTTCTCACTCCAATGGATCATCCTGGGCTCCCCCGGGACCTGCTTCTGGCTCCCACGTAACTGCCCTCCTCACTGCCTTTCATGCCGGTATCCCCAGGACACAAAACTGCAGCCCCACCCACCCAGGGCCCAGTGCAGGCTCCCAGTCCCAGGGGTGACCTTCCTGCCTCTGGACCCCTGGCGCCATCCCAGGGTCTCCAACACCGACTGCCAGACACTGCCTGGCCCCACCACGAGGCTGCTTCCCTCCCTTCCAACCTGGAGGATCCGGACCTCATGGCCTTCAAGATGCCCTGAGGATCCTCCCTGTAACCAGATCTGGAGGGATGGAAAGCCCCTTGCTGGGAGGCACCCCTCCAGCACTCTCATCTCCATACTGCTCAGAAGGAATCCTTCTGCTTCCCTTTTCCCTACTTTGAAGCAGAGACAAGGAAATGCAGAAAAAAGAAACTAGGGTCTGCTAACCAGAAAATGAATGCAGAGATGAGTCACAACTCTGAAAGCTGCAAAGCCAAGAAACAGGCCAGCCCTCCGTGCTGATCTCTTTGGATTTTGGCTTCTAATTTGCCAGTGAATGTTTGAAAGAGAGGGTCTTCCTGAAATACACGTAGATCTTCCTTCCCATCCCCCTTGCCACCTCTGCCCTTGTTTCAGGAGCATCTAAGGGGGTCAGTGGGCACAGGTGGGGGCTGTGGAATCTGGAGGCGGGGGTGACGAGAGAGAAGGGCTCCACACGAGAACGCAGGGCTCACGCTGCCTGGCCTCGGCCCACGAAGAACCTCTTCCTAGCAGGAAGATGCCCCAACCATAAGAGCAGGGCTGAGTCAGCTGCCAAAGAGACCCGTCCTGTCTTCATCTGCCCATCTGTCCCACCAGGTCTCTGGGGCTGGTGGGGCCGCCTGAGAAACCTGGCTCCCAGCCCCTCCCGGTGCTTACAATCAATCACACCCACTTAGCATCTGCTCTGGGCCAGACCCCAGATTAAGCAGTTTATAAACATTATCTCATTTAATCCTCAAAACAATCCCATTAACGATAAGGACACTGAGGCTGACGGCAGTGAGGTCACTCGCCCCCCGTGCAGAACCAACCAGCAGCCAAGCCCCGCATCAAATCCGGCTCAGTCTTGATGCCAAACCCTGCTCATACCCGCCGGGCTGTGCCGTTCACCACTCTCACGAATCCCGAACTGCTTGCTGCAACCCGCCCCTCCTCCTGCACCCGACCTGTCTGATTTTTCTTGCTTATAAGCACCCAGTGGATCTTGCCTGGCCTCTCAGACGTGGTACAGAGCAGTCATTTTTCTCCATCATGTTTTGTCTCCCCATTTAGCTGTGGTTTGTATGTCCGCATCCCCTTAGCAGCTCTGCAAACTCACAGTGTCCTTGGAAATACCAGGGATCCCGGGCGTGCCTGGGGCGAGCCTTGCTGGGGCCCCCAGTGGGGCTGGGGACAGAACACGCCTGCTTCAGCCAGAGGCCTCTGAGCAGATGCCAGGAGCCCTACCCCACGCATCAGGTTTAAGACGGCACAACTAAAATGCTCCCCGGCAAGGGGAATTTCTTCTTCGAAAGGAGAAAAACAGGACATCTCTTGGTCAGTTAACCAAGATGCTGGCTGGACTCACTACGAGCTCTCTTCTGCCAAACACCAAGTTCCCCCTTCCGTCCTCCAGAGGCTGGTGAAGGGGCTGCCCGTGCAATGGCCATCACCACGCGTCACCTATGCTCCCATGCAGGCAGAAGCCACCCTGGAAAGTGACATCACTGGAGCCTCAGGGAAGCGCACCCCTGAGGAGACCACGTCCCGAGGTCACACAGTCCAGCTTCTGGGGAAAGGCGTGCCAGTGATCAAAACGGAGAGGACTAGTTAAAAGTGAGCAGGGCTCCGTGCCAAGCCCTCCGAGCAGAGAGCGGCAGGCAAGCAGGGCCCCCACACAGATGCGGGGCGGAGTCACTGGGTGGTAAACACCAGCTCTCGGGGAGGTGGGAGGCGTGAGTCACCCTCCGCGAGCTGTGAAGGCCAAGGATGGGGGCGGGCGCTCAGGCTCACTTACAGGGAGGGCAGTAGAGAGGGGAAAGCTGAGCTCTCGTGCACCGATTAGCAGATCAGAGGAGGGAGGAGAAGAGGAGGATGAGAAATGAGCTTCACCAAATGCCTCCACCGCACCCCAGCCCGCGTCTTGAAAACACTTTCAGACACAGAGCAGCTGCACACCAAGCAGGTGACAAGTCCCAGGCAGGGACCTGGTGGCCTTTCAGGCAGCCCAGCAGCTCCCCCAAGGACATTCCAAGAATCACTGCCCCTCAAGCGTCATCTGTCAGTTCCCCTGAACCTCACGTGAGTTGGTGATCCTGATCTCGAGAGTAGGAAACTGGACTTTGGGGAGATCTGACACTTTCCCACATGGCCAGGAGCCTCCACACCCCCAAGGGCGTCGACGCCCATCAGCACGACACCCCAGAGCACAGACAGAGTGAGCACACTCACAGAATCAGACCACGACGGCAAAGGGGAGGCGACGCCCACGAGCAGGGCCAAGGGAAGTGCCAGCAGGCGGAGAACATGTGCGCCAGGGAAAGCTCTCCAAAGAGCACCAACAGCCGCTGTGGCGAAGCGGAACCAGACACCAGCCGCTGAGAGTCCGAGACGGCAGAGCTTGGGTCTGGAGGGGGAGAAGTGGGGAGGGGTGCCCGGGGCCTCTCCCCTCCCCACCCTGGGCTCCCCTGTGGGAGACCCCACGTCAGGGCAAACAGTGGCGACCCACGGCTCTCCGCTGGCCCCGTGGACACCCTGTGGCCACTCAAGCCGCCCCCGCCCCAGAGGTGGCACTCATTCCCCAGGCACCAGCTGTGTGATATGTGAGTGTGGCTGCCCCAGGTCTCCAGAAAGAAGCGGGTAAGCACAGCCGCTCCCCAACCCTGCCACGGCCCCAGAGGAGCAACCAACCCCTGGACACATCTTGAGTCTTTAAGTGCTGGGACCCACCCTGTGGAGGCCAGCAATGCGTTTTGCTGGCTTGTGTGAAGCCTAGGAGTCAACCACTGTCCTGAGTCAAGACAAAATGACCACCTGACTCAGCCCAGTCCTCGCACCCAGTCCTTTCCCACCAACAAGGAGGCACCAGCACACATACAAGGCCGTGCTTCCGGAATGGAACAGGACTGAGACAGCAAGGCCTGCACAGGAGTTAGAAATCCCGTGGAGCCGGGCAGCAGAGCATGAGTGCAGAGAAGAACCAGCAATGCCGAAAAATATACTATTAGCCCAACATCGTATAAATGAAAGATGTAGCATTATTTTCACAAAAATAAAGCCTCGGGTTGATCACAGACGGTAATGAAAGTCCAGCTGCGGCCCACCATACCACAAGCCCCTCCGCTGGTATGCCCCGCCATCCCTTGGCTTGTACCCGGACACCAGCCTCCGCTATTTCTGCTGAGGTGCCCGACTGATCACTAAGGGACTAGCTAAAAGCGTTTCCAGATATCACTCCTAGAAAGAAAGTTTCCGGCAATGAAAACTGTCCTATTTCTACACGAGATAAATGACGCAGGGTGCTTATTTAATCCAAGTTTGTTATTCAGTTTAATACTTCTTAATATTCCCCTAACATCCCTCTGCTTCATTCTTAAAATATCCCCTGCCCCTCCTGGAAACCCTCCTGTCTAGGACCCCATTCTACTTGCATCTTCCTCCTGCCTCTCTGATGTCTCCAATGAGGTAGGTTCTACTAACATCACACTCATTCTGCAGGTTAGTCACCGGCTCAGGTCACCCAGCAACGAGAGAGCAGAAGTGGGTTTCCAGCCCAGGCAGCAGGCCCTGCTGTCTGTCTCTCCATCACCGGGCCCTGCGGCTTCTCTGCCACTTGCTGTTATCACTAAGTCATGTCCAACTCTTCTGTGACCCCATGGACTGCAGCCCGCCAGGTTTCTGGGTCCATGGGATTTTCCAGGCAAGAATACTGGAGTGAGTTGCCATTTCCTTCCCAGGAGAATCTTCCTGACCCAGGGATCCAGCCCACGTCTCCTGCACTGGCAGGCGGATTCTTTACCACTGAGCCACCCGGGGAGCCCTTCTCTACCCTTTACCATATATGTGCTTTTAAGAGGCCTGGGCCTTGTAGAGGGAGAGCATAGAACCTGGCCAGGGAGCAAGGCTGGTGCATCAGGGGACCCGAATACAAGGAGCCGGCCGGGCTGGCACCCTGACCTCAGACTTCCGGCCTCCAGAGCTGTGAGAATTAAACACGTGCTGTTTGAGCTACATGGTCTATGGTGTCATCACAGGGGTCTGTGTGGAGACAGGCCTCCTGTTGCCACAGGGCATCTGCCTGTAGCCTATGAGAGAGTCATTTCCTAGGCAGATTGATAAGGAGTCTAGGGGTCCCCAGGAAGAAAGGGGTCTTGAATTCTCAAGGAGGAAGAAAGGACAAACTTTTTTCTTTCTCCACATTCCTTAGGATTATACAACGATAACTGTACAAAAAAGAGCTTCAAGACCCAGATAATCATGATGATGTGATCACTGACCTAGAGCCAGACATCTTGGAATGTGAAGTCAAATGGGCCTTAGAAAGCATCACTACGAACAAAGCTAGTGGAGGTGATGGAATTCCAGTGGAGCTATTCCAAGTCCTGAATGATGATGCTGTGAAAGTGCTACACTCAATATGCCAGCAAATTTGGAAAACTCAGCAGTGGCCACAAGATTGGAAAAGGTCAGTTTTCATCCCAATCCCAAAGAAAGGCAATGCCAAGGAGTGCTCAAACTACCGAACAATTGCACTCATCTCACACGCTAGTAAAGTAATGCTCAAAATTCTCCAAGCCAGGCTTCAGCAATATGTGAACCGTGAACTTTCTGATGTTCAAGCTGGTTTTAGAAAAGGCAGAGGAACCAGAGATCAAATTGCCAACATCCGCTGGATCATGGAAAAAGCAAGAGAGTTCCAGAAAAACATCTATTTCTGCTTTATTGACTATGCCAAAGCCTTTGACTGTGTGGATCACAATAAACTATGGAAAATTCTGAAAGAGATGGGAATACCAGACCACCTGATCTGCCTCTTAAGAAATCTGTATGCAGGTCAGGAAGCAACAGTTAGAACTGGTCATGGAACAACAGACTGGTTCCAAATAGGAAAAGGAGTACGTCAAGGCTGCATATTGTCACCATGTTTATTTAACTTATATGCAGAGTACATCATGAGAAATGCTGGACTGGAAGAAACACAAGTTGGAATCAAGATTGCCGGGAGAAATATCAATAACCTCAGATATGCAGATGACACCACTCTTATGGCAGAAAGTGAAGAGGGGCTAAAAAGCCTCTTGATGAAAGTGAAAGTGGAGAGTGAAAAGGTTGGCTTAAAGCTCAACATTCAGAAAACGAAGATCATGGCATCTGGTCCCATCACTGCATGGGAAATAGATGGGGAAACAGTGGAAACAGTGTCAGACTTTGTTTTTCTGGGCTCCAAAATCACTGCAGATGGTGACTGCAGCCATGAAATTAAAAGACGCTTACTCCTTGGAAGGAAAGTTATGACCAACCTAGATAGCATATTCAAAAGCAGAGACATTACTTTACCAACAAAGGTTCGCCTAGTCAAGGCTATGGTCTTTCCTGTGGTCATGTATGGATGTGAGAGCTGGACTGTGAAGAAGGCTGAGCGCCGAAGAATTGATGCTTTTGAACTGTGGTGTTGGAGAAGACTCTTGAGAGTCCCTTGGACTGCAAGAAGATCCAACCAGTCCATTCTGAAGGAGATCAATCCTGGAATTTCTTTGGAAGGAATGATGCTAAAGCTGAAACTCCAGTATTTTGGCCACCTCATGCGAAGAGCTGACTCATTGGAGAAGACTCTGATGCTGGGAGGGATTGAGGGCAGGAGGAGAAGGGGACGACAGAGGATGAGATGGCTGGATGGCATCACTGACTCGATGGATGCGAGTCTGAGTGACCTCCGGGAGCTGGTGATGGACAGGGAGGCCTGGCGTGCTGCGGTTCATGGGGTCGCAAAGAGTCGGACACGACTGAGCGACTGATCTGATCTGATCTGAATGTATCCTGCCTAAAGACAGTGTTATCTTAAAATGTAAATTAGGGGGGTAGACCTGGTCTTTTCCAGGATGCATCCTGCCTAAAAAATCTTCAAATGTAAATTAGGTCTTTACAACCTGAGACATTCTTTAGAGTATATAACTTCATTGCAAACACTAGCAAGGGGGTACTCTTTCTACCCCCTTCTGATGCCTATGTCAGAAGCTTTCTCTATCTCCTTTATACTTTAATAAAACTTTATTACACAAAAGCTCTGAGCGATCAAGCCTCGTCTCTGGCCCCAGATTGAATTCTTCTCCTCCGGCAGCCAAGAATCCGGGTGTCTTCGCGTGATTCAACAATAAACTTTCACCTACAGGCAGTGGTCAGCCAGCCAGCTACCTTTCTTAAACAGGAGTCACTGTGAGCTGAACTGAATTTCAGCAAACGGGCAGTGCTGAGAGGCCCTGGAGAAAGGCGATCGGCACTGGGCAGATGGGCCCGAGGTCAGCGCGCCTCTGCGGGGGTGGGGTAAGGCGAGTGGAGGCAGCAGCACTCAGTGTGGGGGAGGGGAGTTCTAGAAAGGTCTGTCGGGTACCATCTGCCAGACCTGGACTGGAGATGGGCCTGACAGGGGAGAGGGAGCATCCACGGAGGAGGAGGGTGCTGGATGGAGCTCTGGGAAAGGACAGGCTCATGGGGAGATCAGCAGAAAGAGGGGTCTTGTTCTGGACACGCCCGGTTGCTGAGGTGGGAGCCCTGGGGTTGGAGGGGGTCAGTCTGGCACAGCCATCGTTTCACCAACCAGAAAGGTGAGCCTGGAAGAAACAGCTGCTGTTGAGACAAAGTGATGGGGTCAGCATAAAGCACGGTCAGAAGCAGACACCTGGACTTGGGATGCCCAGTCCCTGCCTCTATCCTGCACCCTGAAGTGTGCGAAAGTGTCAGTCACTCAGTCGTGTCTGACTCTTGTGACCCCATGGACTGTACCCGCCAGGCTCCTCTGTCCATGGGATTCTCCAGGCCGGAATTACTGCAGTGGGTTGCCATTTCCTCCTCCAGGAGATCTTTCTGACCCAGGGATGGAACCTGCATCTCCAGCACTGCAGGCAGATTCCTTACCGCCTGAGCCGCCAGGAAAGCCCACACTACAAATCAAAGTAGCTCCTTCACAGCCTTGTCATCCCCCAAAGTCTGGTTTATTTTTAAAAGAGAAGAAAATTGTAGTGTATCTGAAAAGTTTTCCCCGATCTTCATTTAAACAGAGAGGTGGGGACCCCAGGCAGGCTCCCAGGGGGCTTTTAAGAGTCACTGCATGTGAAGACTCAGCATGGCACCCCGGCACCAGGACAGCACAGAGGATGTCTTCACACTTCCTGGACATCACTCGGGTATTGTGGAGTGTACCTCCCGGCCAAGCAGGAAGCAGACTGCCTGACCAGCAGGCTACCCACTTGGACCACAGGCACAACTTAACCAAAGTGGGACCCACCAGGTCCCTGGTCAAACGCCTCGCTGGTATCGTTTTTCAGAGAGAAATCTCTGATCCTTCTAGGGTATTTCTGAAAGGCAATTTTCCAGTAGCTTGAAAAGACATGATTTGATACAGCTGCATTCTAGTTCTGGCTGCTGGTACTAGAGCTATTCCCGAGGTTTAAAAAGATTTTTTTAAACAACAATAAAATCTTCTGGTTATGCACGTGGGGCTCTGAGACCACCCACCTGGTCCCACCAGAAGGTGGCAGGTGGGACCCTCATGACAACTATTTCCTCCACAGTAACAAGAGAGCAGAAAATAGCTCCTGACATTCAGCAGCGATGTCACGATTAACATTAACTTTATCCACCCAGTCATTGAGTACGTATCAAGTGAGACCGTTCCGACGACCACAGGGTCAGAGGAGGGGCGCCCTGAGGGCCCCACCGGCTGCCAGGGGATGCGGTCAGTCATCTTTAGGGGTGCCACCGCGGTTCAGAGGAGGTGAACCACGCGATTCTGGCTGGAAGGATCAGGAAGCTGCAGAGTGCGATTCCACGTGGCACAGCTGAGAACCTCTCCACAACCACGGGTCTGCAACACGCAGGTGAGGTGTTCTGCTCCCACTCCAGCTCCACTAGTAAGGACGCCCATTGTCTTAATTTTTAAAAGGAGAAAAGATAAAGAATTTTAAAGATACACCATTGACAGTGTCTAGTTTTTTCTAGTTTTTTTTTTTTTTCAGACACTTTTCCATTACAGGTTATCACAAGATACTGCATAGAGTTCCCCATGCGATACAGTAGGTTCTTGACGATTATCTATTTCCTATGTACAGCAGTGTGTACGTTCGTCCCAAACTCCTGATTTACCGCTCCCCTTCCTGGACTGTGTCTCTGACTGTGCCTCTGGGTGTTCAAACCTCTTTCTTTCACGTGCTCCAGACAAGGTGAAAACTAAATGACCTTGTCACAGTCTTTACTTTTTTTAAACTTTTTATTTTATATTGGAGTATAGACAACTAACAATGTCGTGATAGTTTCAGGTGAACAGCAAAGGGACTCAGCCACACATACATATACGTGTACCTGTTCTCCCCCAGACTCCACTCCCATCCAGGCTGCCATATAACACGCAGCAGAGTTCCACGTGCTACACAGCAGGTCCTTGTTTGTTATCCATTTTAAATATAACAGTGTGTATTTTTTTCTTTAACATTAACTCCTTCCACATAGGAAAAAAAAAGAGTTGAATTTTTTTTTTCCTTAAACCAAGCTAATGGGTCTCAAGATTGATTCAAAAGCAATTATCCTGTGGAGAAGTGAGTCTGAGACGAGATCCACATTTAATGAGTGTTGCTTCATCTCTATTAAAAGCCTGTAATGAGGTGAGATTTTTAAGGAGCTTCCTTAGCTGCAGAGCTGACCCCGTGGCTTGCCTAGCTTTGGCTGATATTTATTTCCAAGTTTCTGGCTCCTGAATAGGACTGACATAAGCGGAAACGTAACAGAACGAAGGGCACCTCTGTCAAACATTCCCCAACCTCAGCTTCACAGTCAACGAAGAGTGAAGGGGGCCATCCCACCCCCGCCCGGCCCTGAGCAGCCACCAGGGAACCCAGAGACAGGGCAAAGCACAAACCAGACCACACCTTCAGGCCTTAGCAGCACATATAACTTACTGTTCTTTCTCTCTAGTAATTCAGAAAAGGGAGCCCCCCCCCGCCCCAGCCCTGTCCCCTCGCCTACTTCAGCACAGACGCTTCCTATTCTTCATCTCATTCATTTGCGAGGTCAAGGTCTCCCTCAAGGGCACACAATCCCAGCTGCAGAACTCATGAAAAAATAATGTCAGTTTTCTTTAAACAAATGTGGAGATGCTTTGCAGGGTACAAAACTGAAACACTCGCAACGGGTGGGATCATCGCTGCTTTTATCTTCTCTTTGTGAGTCTGACACAAAGAGCTTGCCGAAATGTCGAAGGAACAATGCCGAGAACAGCGCATTAGGAGGTGATAATTGAGGAAAACACATTCTGGTTTCCACAGCAAGTTCAAGGCCAAGTCTGTTCTCAGATCGATGGCACCTGCCTCTGGCTCCCAGCCCCTCTCTCGTCCTGCTCCCCACCCCACCCCCAACACTGCCCATCCCTCACCTGGCACCAGATGTGCTCAGAGAGGCCTCCCCCAGAGGCAGACAGACAGACAGCTGGAGGGATGGCTCGGTATGTGGTCTTGATCAACAGGGTGAGCTCAGACTACTGGAGACCTTGCTCAGGGGGCCACTGTCGGTGACTGGGGACAAGCTGCCAACCCGGAGCGGCTGGCCCACAGCCTGAGTGCCCGGTCAGATGCCCGTGATGGGGGAGGCTGTGGCAGCTCCGCTCTGCTGCCTGCGGAGGGACTGCTATCCAGGCCCATAGAGCTGCCCCCTGTCCAATCCCACCCCCTACCCGTCTCTGAAATCCAACCGGGTCGACAGAAAAGAACACGGCTTAGCGGCTGGAGCCCAGGTTCTGCCCAGAAGGTTGTGCTCCCTTAACTCGGAGGGCAGAAGAGCCGTTGTTTAAGGACCCTTAACTCTGAACTTATAGATTCATTTAAGATGTATAGATGAGAAGAAAAATGCTTATTTGACTGATAAAGAGATTACTTACGCTTTTAGGAGTCATCACCCAATGGCAGTCAATTAGAAACGAAAATACAGCATTCTCAAAAATATCTTGCAATTTAATGGGGGAGAAAACTGTGTACTTGACAAACGTCAATCTAGATCCTACTTTTCTAAATTATATCCTGAGTAAAGTACCTCCAAATAAAAAATACTTGGCTCATTCTTCTCATACTAAAATTAGTAAAGCTCTGGTCATTCCAGGACTGGACAAGATGCTAACGGAATCTTTAGACACTAGCTGTTTAACAAGCATGTACTGCACCTAATGAATAAAGAATTACGTATGGCAAGCCAAGTTCAAGACATCAGCTACCCGTATCACACAGACGTATCTACATGTCTGCACTTAGAAATAAGTGTAAGTGCATATACATTAAGTACAAAGTAGAGATGTACAGATACATCTCAAGACATAAAGATGAATAAGCTAGAGTTCCCGCAAGAGGCAGACACATGAACAGATAAACCATGAGCTTTTTGCTGGGCTAGAGAAGCAAGGCAAGAAGGGGCTGACACAGACAGAGATAGCCAGCCCGGCCTGGAAGGCTCAGAAAAGGCTTTCTGCCTGAAGTGACGCCTGAGCCAGGGCTCTAAGGGGGTGCTTAGCAAGGCAGAGAAAGGATGAGAGTGTTTTGGCAGAAACAGCCCCATGGCAGGGCTGAGGGCGGGAAGTATCACGGTACACATGGGCTGTTCAGGCTGTGGGGGTGTCTGGAGCAGGGCCCTGAGCAGAACCTGGGAAGGTGGAGTTTAGAGAGAGGAGTATGAATATGGCCTTGAACGTGTTAAGTTGAACTTCCAGAGGGAGACGGGGAATAAGAGGAAGTCTAGCCTGGAGACGGCACAGCGTCTAGGCCATCAGTGTACAGACGTCATCACACCCTGAGGATGAAGCGGATAATATGGGGAGAGACCAAAGCAGCAAGACAACCTCCCCGCACCAGAGGGGGAACCCAGGGCAGAAGGGCCAGGAGACGGACCGCGGCTTGTGGTCCCCGAACCAGTGTGGGAACCCAGCGCAGAATGGCCAGGAGACGGACCGTGGCCTGTGGAGGAACCGGGAAGGGACTCCCAGGGCCTCCGAGTCCACGGCTCTGTTACCATCGGAGACTGGGGCCCTGGCCCCTCGAATCTCCCCTGCCGTCCCGAGTCAGTGGGGGTCTGCCTGTCTGAGGTTCAGTATCAGAGCAGCCATTTCTGCCACGTGATACAGAAACCATGTCCTGCAAACTAGCCTTGTAACACAGTTGATCTTGCGGTCTCCATCTGCCTGAATGCAGTTTCTCCGCTTGTTCAGCACTGAGAAAAAGAAAAAAGAAAGCAACTCCTGACATTCAGAAGCTGCCCCCCGCCACGGGACCCCAGCAAGGCCGTGTACGCTCGTACTGGACATAAATCATTTCAAGAATACTAGTCACCACAAGATGGCTCTGAGATCAGGATAAGGAAAAAATAAGGCCACTTCCTAATTCTGTCTAATCACAGACAAAATCAAAGAGTCACCCACGAAATACCAAACACCTCCTTTCTTGGCCAAAATGACGGACGGATACTTCTTTCCCAGTTACTCACTTGAGCCACTGCACCAACAGGTAAGATTTACTGAGGTGCCTCATCAGAGGAACAACCTCCACTTTCGGACAGCATCGGATCTGGACCAACCTCCCCTGCCCCCCTCAGACCTGCCTGTAGGTCATCCAACCTAAACCCAAATCCACATACAAGGTTCTGACAGCCTCTTACTGACACAGCCTGGCTTCTCCCCAGCATGTCTTCATTGCAACAAACAGAAGACACAGAATGATCTGAAGCAGGGCACTCAAAGCTGGTGCACTGGGACACCCCAGAGGGATGGGATGGGGAGGGAGGTGGGAGGAGGGTTCAGGACGGGGGACCCATGTACACCCGTGGCTGATTCATGTCAATGCATGGCAAAAAACCACCACAATATTGTAAAGCAATTAGCCTCCAGTTAAAATAGATAAATTAATTTTTTTTTAAAAAGACACAGAATGACCAAGGATGCCTTCTTGTCTGTGTCTGGACAAACTGATGGAATTTACGTGAGGAAGACAAATAAACTGAGCCCTAGGGCCCCACAGACACCAGTCAGGACAGTGGTTACCCCTCAGGGTAGAGAGCCTGGGAACCCTATAAGGAATCAAGGGTTAATATTGTCAAGATTCCATTTCTTAAAGTTGGAGCTTCCCAGGTGGCGCTAGCGGTAAAGAACCCGCCTGTCATTGCAGGAGACACAGGTGGCATGGGTTCGATCTCTGGGTCGGGACAGTCCCCTGGAGGAGAAAATGGCAATCCACTCCAGTATTCTCGCCTGGAGAATCCCATGGACAGAGGAGCCTGGTGGGCTACAGTCCATGGGGTCACACAGAGTCAGACACGACTGAAGCGACGTAGCACACACGCACGCATGCAAGGTGGGTGGTGAGTATATGGGGGCTGTCATATTCTTAATAAAATATTTAAGTCTGAAATTTTTAACAATATACTTTTAAGAAGAAGGAGGTAAAATAATGTCAGCTGCTGCTGAGCTGTCAAGCTAAAAGAACGAAAAAAAGGAGGTCACGGTTATTCAGCAAAAGTTCGCCTAGAACGTTGATGGGTGTGAAAGGTGGGTTAGAGCTGATTACAGAGCAGGAAGGAGATGGAGACAATGAGGAGAGAAAATGTATTCTAATTTAGCTGCAAAGGAGAAGGGAGCGGGAAAGGTGCGTGATGGAGGGCAGCCCGTGATGTCATATGGCGGATGAGACCTACAGACCTACACTCAAGACAAGGGGGTGGGAGCCAAATAAAAAGACCCTCTGCCTCCTGCTGCTTCCTCTGACCCTAGCATCTGGCTTCTGAGTAACATTCACGCCCCCTCCCCACTGAAAGAAAGTGAAAGTGAAGTTGCTCCGTAGTGTCCGACTCTTTACAACCCCATGGACGGTAGCCTACCAGGCTCCGTGGTCCATGGGATTTTCCAGGCAAGAATACTGCAGTGGGCTGCCATTTCCTTCTCCAGGGGATCTTCCCAACCCAGGGATAGAACCCGGGTCTCCTGCATTGCAGACAGACACTTTACCGTCTGACCCACTAGGGAAGGCAGACAGACGCTTTACCGTCTGAGCCACTAGGGAAGCCCTTCCCCACTGCTGACTAGTAAGTATCGCAAATAGGAGCGCCCAGAAAGACTGTACTGCAACTCTTTCCTTCATTAACATAGTTAAGTAACAGACTTTGTATTTATAGTTCAGTTTCTGTACTTGAAAATTATAACCACAATATATAGATGTTACTGATGCTGAAGCTCCAATACCTTGGCCACCTGAATCGAAGAGCCGACTCATTGGAAAAGACCCTGATGCTGGGAAAGATTGAAGGCGGGAGAAGGGGACAACAGAGGATGAGATGGTTGGATGGCATCACCGACTCGATAGACATGAGTTTGAGCAAGCTCCGGGAGACGGTGAAGGACAGGGAAGTGTGGCGTGCTGCAGTCCATGGGGTCGCAAAGAGTTGGACACGACTGAGCAACTGAACAAAAATAGACGTTATCATAATCCAGAGGCTAAACTCTTGCTTCCCAAAAGACTGGGTAGTGTTTCCCTTCTCCAAGTGATCTTCCCAACCCAGGGATCAAACCCAGGTCTCCCGCATTGCAGGCAGATTCTGTACCAGCTGAGCCACGGGGGAAGCCCAAAAACCAAGCAGAGAAAAGCAACTGTCCACAAAGTTCCAGGACTTCAGACCTCTCCACACAGACACTCTAATGAGAATGAGGTTGGTGACAAGAAGAGCCTCCCAGAACAAGCCAGACTTCTGTTCAGCAGTGTTTACCTCGGGGGAGCCTCCGAGGAGCACCCCACATCCCCACCAAGAGACGGAGGCTGCAGCCACACCTCTGCCTCTCCCCATGGCAGCTCCTTCACCAAGAGGTCGTCGGGGCTCAAGGTCAAACCCAGAACTTGGGCTGTGCTCTGCGCTCTAAGAACTACAGCCAGTGGCCACTTGGTGAAGCTGCCATTCCCATTCAACAGAAACATGACAACAATCAATTTGATCACTGTCATCACAAACTAGAGTACTTCTCTAATCCCTATGACATGCTACTAACAGATCCGATATCTACTATCTTTATTTGAGAGAGGGAAAAATTTAAAGCCCCAAATCACAAGCTTTCTAGATGAATGTAAAATAATGACTCAGCCTGCCAGAATATTCATTCATATCTACACAAAACAAAGAAAAAATATATTTAGAATGCTCCTTGAAATGGGAGTACAGAAGAATTTTTTAAAGATTCTTTTCTTCAAGGAATATGCAATCTAACTGAGGGAAAAAATTACGATATATGTAAAACAAAGCTTACATATAACTTCTAAAACACGTCAGGATAGGATGTTCAAAAGCAGGAGGGGTAAAAAGAGACTCCTTAGTATCAACCAAAATATGGCCTCCCCAGGTTTTCTGGCTGTAGGCCTGAATATCTCACATCCTGAGAATGTAGCCAAGTCAAAGTCGCTAAGTCATGTCTGACTCTTTGCAACCTCCCGGACTATACAGTCCATGGAATTCTCCAGGCCAGAATACTGGAGTGGGTAGCTAAGAGTCGGACACGACTGAGCGACTTCACTTTCACTTTTCACTTTCAGGCATTGGAGAAGGAAATGGCAACCCACTCCAGTGTTCTTGCCTGGAGAATCCCAGGGACCGGGGAGCCTGATGGGCTGCCGTCTATGGGGTTGCACAGAGTCGGACACGACTGAAGCGACTTAGCAGCAGCAGCAGCAGCAGCCTTTCCCTTCTCCAGGGGATCTTCCCAACCCAGGGACTGAACCCAGGTCTCCTGCATTACAGGCGGAGTCTTTACCAGCTGAGCCACAAGCAAGGGAAGCCCAAGAATACTGGAGTGGGTAGCCTATCCTTCTCCAGGGGATCTTCCCAACCCAGGAAACAAACTGAGGTCTCCTGCATTGCAGGCAGATTCTTTACCAACTGAGCTATCAGGGAAGCCCGAGTGTAGCGAAGGTGAAACTGTATGTCAACAGTGACTTCTTTGGAAGAAAAAGAACTCTGTCTTTTGCGACCAAATTCAGTCTGCTCTCAGGGCCTTGTCTGCAGGGAGCAGACCTCAGATTCCCTCTGTTCTGTGCACTGGCTGCAGCTGACTCAGCTCAAGCACCCTTGCACCTCTGAACATGCTGCGTGCACCCCTCCAGCAAGCGGTGCCCCAAGGTTTCCCGTAGCCCCTGCCCTTCTCTGGGAGGGACAGGAAGAGTCAACCCCTCAGAACCTCTCTGCTTCCTGCCAATGCCTGAGTTCTCATTTTTATTCCCGGGAAAACAGTTCGATGGCATGTCCCAGATCAATACTCTAGTTTAGTGTAAATTCTGCACTGAGACTGTCAGCTTGGGCTTATAAGAAAGCATGAATCTTTTTTTGTTACTGGGTTGTTTCCTTCTTTTTTCTCCCTCTCAACAAAGCCTGCTGCTGCTGCTAAGTCAATTGAGTTGTGTCCGACTCTTCGCCACCCCATGGACTGTAGCCCACCAGGCTCCTCTGTCCCTGGGATTCTCCAGGCAAGAATACTGGAGTGGGTTGCCATTTCCTTCTCCAGGGGATCTTCCTGACCCGGGGATCAAACCCGGATCTCCTGTGTCTCCTTCACTGCAGGTGGATTCTTTACCACTGAGCCACTGAAAGTCCCCCTTCTTTTCCAAAGGTCTAAATTAACGTAAGTTTAATATGGGAATAAATCCTATTCAGTGAGGTGTGAAAATTAGAATCACGTCTGAAAAAAAAACATACTAGATAATACCAAGCTCAGAGTTGGGTATGAAGTTCAGGTACAGGACAGCAGTTACATAACAAAGAAGATAACTGCAGGGAAATCAAATGCCAAGCAACTGAGTTGCTGCAGATGGTAGCCTGTGAGCAGGAGAAAAACATGGATCACGACCCTGCAGAGGCTGCTATGCCAGGGGCCAGGAAGATTAAATGAAATCCAAAAAGAATTATTTCTTGGCAGAACTCACGGCAGAAGGAATAGAAAACTGAATCAGAAGTGGAAAAGCCCCAAGTGACCAAACTCTCTCATAGGAAATGACAGTTTAATTTTTAGAGGCATAAAAAATGACTAAAGAAACCAAACAGTAATAATAGGCTGTTGATTACAACAAAAGCTGCATGCAGCAATATTTTTTCCTCCTTGGGTCAAGTGGAGAGTTGGCAATCCAAACAGTTTTGGTGATTATGACAATATATTTTGTGTCTATCCACTGCACTTCACAATATTTCTTCCTAGAAGAAGTTTCTGATCACAGAAAGCTGCCGAAATATGTCTGGGGTGACTGGGCTACAAGATGCTGGTTAAAGCAGGTGAGGGCCGCAAGCTTGCAGAGGAGCTGTCAGCTACAAGTTGGCCCTCGCCATGTTCCTCTACAAGGATTACATCACGTGCTGCAGCAGCTGACCTTCGACACCCCCTGACAGAGTCCAGGGTGAAGACCAGGAATGAGGCACTCTGTGCTTCGGGAAACCATTTCAGTATTCTTGCCTTGAGAACCTCATGAACAGTATGAAAAGGCAAAATGATAGGATACTGAAAGAGAAACTCCCCAGGTCAGTAGTGGCCCAATATGCTACTGGAGATCAGTGGAGAAATAACTCCAGAAAGAATGAAGGGATGGAGCCAAAGCAAAAAGAATACCCAGCTGTGGATGTGTCTGGTGATAGAAGCAAAGTCTGATGCTGTAAAGAGCAATATTGCATAGGAACCTGGAATGTCAGGTCCATGAATCAAGGCAAATTGGAAGTGGACAAACAACAGATGGCAAGAGTCAATGTCGACATTCTAGGAATTAGCGAACTAAAATGGACTGGAATGGGTGAATTTAACTCAGAGGACCATTATATCTACTACTGAGGGCAGGAATCCCTCAGAAGAAATGGAGTAGCCATCATGGTCAACAAAAGAGTCTGAAATGCAGTACTTGGATGCAATCTCAAAAATGAGAGAATGATCTCTGTTCGTTTCCAAGGCAAACCATTCAACATCACAGTAATCCAAGTCTATGCCCCAACCAGTAACGCTGAAGAAGCTGAAGTTGAACGGTTCTCTGAAGACCTACAAGACCTTTTAGAACTAACACCCAAAAAAGATGTCCTTTTCATTATAGGGGACTGGAATGCAAAAGTAGGAAGTCAAGAAACACCTGGAGTAACAGGCAAATTTGGCCTTGGAATACGGAATGAAGCAGGGCAAAGACTAATACAGTTTTGCCAAGAAAATGCACTGGTCATAGCAAATACTCTCTTCCAACAACACAAGAGAAGACTCTATACATGGACATCACCAGATGGTCAACACCGAAATCAGATCAATTATATTCTCTGCAGCCAAAGATGAAGAAGCTCTATACAATCAACAAAAACAAGACCAGGAGCTGACTGTGGCTCGGACCATGAACTCCATATTGCCAAATTCAGACTGAAATTGAAGAAAGTAGGGAAAACCACTAGACCATTCAGGTATGACCTAAATCAAATCCCTTATGATTATACAGTGGAAGTGAGAAATAGATTTAAGGGCCTAGATCTGATAGAGTGCCTGATGAACTATGGAATGAGGTTCGTGACACTGTACAGGAGACAGGGATCAAGACCATCCCCATGGAAAAGACATGCAAAAAAGCAAAATGCCTGTCTGGGGAGGCCTTGCAAATAGCTGTGAAAAGAAGAGAAGCGAAAAGCAAAGGAGAAAAGGAAAAATATAAACATCTGAATGCAGAGTTCCAAAGACTAGCAAGAAGAGATAAGAAAGCCTTCTTCAGTGATCAATGCAAAGAAATAGAGGAAAACAACAGAATGGGAAAGACTAGGCATCTCTTCAAGAAAATCAGAGATACCAAAGGAACATTTCATGCAAAGATGGGCTCGATAAAGGACAGAAATGGTATGGACCTACCAGAAGCAGGAGAGATTAAGAAGAAGTGGCAAGAATACACAGAAGAACTGTGCAAAAAAGATCTTCACGACCCAGATAATCACAATGGTGTGATCACTGACCTAGAGCCAGACATCTTGGAATGTGAAGTCAAGTGGGCCTTAGAAACCATCACTACGAACAAAGCTAGTGGAGGTGATGGAATTCCAGTGGAGCTATTCCAAATCCTGGAAGATGATGCTGTGAAAGTGCTGCACTCAATATGCCAGCAAATTTGGAAAACTCAGCAGTGGCCACAGGACTGGAAAAGGTCAGTGTTCATTCCAGTCCCAAAGAAAGGCAATGCCAAAGAATGCTCAAACTACCACACAATTGCACTCATCTCACATGCTAGTAAAGTAATGCTCAAAATTCTCCAAGCCAGGCTTCAGCAATATGTGAACCGTGAACTTCCTGATGTTCAAGCTGGTTTTAGAAAAGGCAGAGGAACCAGAGATCAAATTGCCAACATCCACTGGATCATGGAAAAAGCAAGAGAATTCCAGAAAAACATCTATTTCTGCTTTATTGACTATGCCAAAGCCTTTGACTGTGTAGATCACAATCAACTGTGGAAAATTCTGAAAGAGATGGGAATACCACAACACCTGATCTGCCTCTTGAGAAATCTGTATGCAGGTCAGGAACTGTTAGAACTGGACATGGAACAACAGACTGGTTCCAAATAGGAAAAGGAGTACATCAAGGCTGTATATTGTCACCCTGTTTATTTAACTTATAGGCAGAGTACATCATGAGAAACATTGGATTGGAAGAAACACAAGTTGGAATCAAGATTGCTGGGAGAAATATCAATAACCTCAGATATGCAGATGACACCACCCTTATGGCAGAAAGTGAAGAGGAACTAAAAAGCCTCTTGATGAAAGTGAAAGTGGAGAGTGAAAAGGTTGGCTTAAAGCTCAACATTCAGAAAACGAAGATCATGGCCTCTGGTCCCATCACTACATGGGAAATAGATGGGGAAACAGTGGAAACAGTGTCAGACTTTATTTTGGGGGCTCCAAAATCACTGCAGATGGTGGCTGCAGCCATGAAATTAAAAGACGCTTACTCCTTGGAAGGAAAGTTATGACCAACCTAGATAGCATATTCAAAAGCAGAGACATTACTTGGCAAAAAGGTTCGTCTAGTCAAGGCTATGGTTTTCCAGTGGTCATGTATGGATGTGAGAGTTGGACTGTGAAGAAGGCTGAGCACCAAAGAATTGATGCTTTTGAACTGTGGTGTTGGAGAAGACTCTTGAGAGTCCCTTGGACTGCAAGGAGATCCAACCAGTCCATTCTGAAGGAGATCAGCCCTGGGATTTCCTTGGAAGGAATGATGCTAAAGCTGAAACTCCAATACTTTGGCCACCTCATGCGAAGAGTTGACTCATTGGAGAAGACTCTGATGCTGGGAGGGATTGGGGATAGGAGGAGAAGGGGACGACAGGGGATGAGATGGCTGGATGGTATCACTGACTCGATGGATGTGAGTCTGAGCGACCTCCGGAGTTGGTGATGGACAGGGAGGCCTGGTGTGCTGCGATTCATGGGGTCGTGAAGAGTCGGACACGACTGAGCGACTGATCTGATCTGTGCTTCGGGAAAACTGCCAGAATAGGTCTTTCGATAGATATTCTCAGGAGCTGATTTTATGAGCTCGATTCTTCTATCTCCTTCTATCTAGAGAAGCACTGAAACCCTTCGGTGATGACTGTTTCTCATGACTGGCAGAAATCTGCAAAAAATATGTGCTTGATCTCATGTATTCCCTCTTCACCAAAATCACATATATACTGACTCCACCCCTACCTCTTTGGAGCAGTTTCTCAGAGCTATCAGGGGAGCTATCTCCCAGGCTATAGTCCTCACTTTGCCCCCAATAAAATAGAACTCAAAATTCTCATGTTACAGAGGGTTTATAAAGGAGAACAGCAAAGGCTCAAAGCCATCTGTGGTGAGGGAAAGAATGTGAAAAGAGACAGGTGTCTGGAACATTAAAAAATGTCAGGTCCATTTCCAAATTATAAGTCCCATGCCTGTTATCCATGAGTAAACTAGATCATACAATAAATAAGAAAAGAAGCATTCTCTCCCATGTTTAATTTTATGGAAAAATTAGTGAAGTCTTCTAGTTAAAGGCCTGCAAAAATATTTCAGGATGCTTTCCCAGCACCTCAAAGAAGGATTTGACATCTAAGCTGCTCCTTAAATGTTTCCAAACTCAAGGAGCAGAGATAACTCAGTAATTTACAACTTCTGTTCCCATGATAGCAGTAAAAACTGGGATAGAAACTGATTATTAACGGAAAACAGACCTTCTTGAAATGGGTGATTCAGCAACTAAACTCTCCTAATTAGAAGGCTTAGAAAAATACACATTCAACCTCAAAATCACTGGTTCAACTGAATGTCCATTAATAACATTAACATTTGCAATCATTTAAACAAGGATTAATATCCCCAGATTAACAACTGAAAAGTGAGAATTTGTTTCTTATAACTGAGGGAAACACAATACTCCAGCTCAATATCTGGAAATTTAGAAACTAAACATGATTCCAACTGCAAAACAGCACATTGAACCCATTCATTTAAACTAATGCAATACATCATATTAACAGACTACAGAACAGAAATTACACCACCTCATGAAAAAAACACTTGACAAAATTCAATACCCATTCATGATTAAAAAAAAAATACTCTCAGAAAACTAAGAATAGAGGGAACTTCATCAAGTTGATAAAGAATATCTATAGAAACTAATATTGTATTAGTGGTGAAATACTAAACTGGAACAAAGCATGGATGTCCACCTTCACAATTTTACTGAGTCTAGTACTGGAAACTCTAGCTAGTACAACAGTCAAGAAAAGACATACAGACTAGAAGTGAAGGAATAAAATTGTCCGTATTTGCAGAAGACATGATTGTCATCTCTAAAAAATGCAAAAATCAATTGTATTCACGAACAAGTGGGCACACACTTAAAATACAATAGCATTTACAATCATTCAAAGAACTGAAAATACTTAGATATAAACCTAATAAAATATATATACAACCTATGTGCTGAAAACTACAAAACACTAATAAAATAATTCAAAGAGCTAAGTAAATGCATTCAAGGATTGGAAAACATATACACAGATTCAAAGGGTCAACATACGAGAGATACAGTCTCCCCAAACTGATACACAGATTTATTGCAACTCCCATAAAAAATCTCAGCAGAATTGTTTTATACATACATCTAAGATTATTCTAACCATATAAGGGCACAGAGGAATGAGAATAGCTAAAACAATGTGAAAAAGAATAAAATGAGAGGACTCAGTCTACCCATTTCAAGAATTATTACACGACTACAGTAATCAAGACTGTGATACTGGCACGGGAACAGACACACAGACCAGCGAAACCAGACAGAGAAGCTGAAACAGGCTCAGTGAACGTGACCAAGGGGGTTTCACGAAGGCGCAGAAGTAATTCAGTGCAGGACACACAGTCCTTTCAACAACGGTGCCACAGCAATTGACCATCTACAGCCCCACCTTCCCCAAAACATGTTGACCAAAAATTAGCTCAAAAGGGATCACACAGCTTCCCTGGTGGCTCAGCTGGTAAAGAATCTGCCTGCAATGCAGGACACCTGGGTTTGATCCCTGGGTTGGGAAGATCCCCTGGAGAAGTGAAAGGCTCCCCACTCCAGTCTTCTGGCCTGGAGAATTCCACGGACTATATATAGTCCATGGGGTCACAAAAAGTCAGACATGACTGAGCGACTTTCACTTCACTTCACTAAACTATAGCATTTTGAGAGAAAGAAACACAGGCGAAATCTTTGGGATCAAGGACTAGACAGAGAGTTCTCTCTGGCACTGAAAAGCAAGCTGCATGAAAGGAAAGATGGATAAAGTGGACGGCATCAAAGTTTAAAACTTTTGCTCTGCACAAGACTTTGTCAAGAGGATGAATAGGTAAGTTACAGAGTGGGGAAATATGTGCAAAACACATATCCAACAAAGGACTAGTATCTAGAATATATAAAGAACTCTCAAGACTCAAGAGTGGGAAACACAAATAGTCCAAGTAGGAAATGGGCAAAAAGACGTGACCATTTCACAAGGTGGGAGATCAACCAAGAGGTCAAGGCAGTGATCCAATCACGAGATAATGGTGTGGATGAGGATGAGCAGAGGTCATGGATGACCAGGGCAGAGAGAAGGAACTTGAGCTCTCCACTGGACACAGGACTGGAAGACTGGACGGCCGGATGGGAACATGGGAGGAAGTCTTACGGATCGTGGGAGCCACTGGATGGTTTTGATAGGAACAAGGTGAAGGGAAAAAGCAGGTGATTTTATATAGTTATCCCAGTGCGTGCTTGCTAAGTCGCTTCAGTCGTGTCCGACTCTTTGCGACCCTATGGACTGTACCCTGCCAGGCTCCTCTGTCCATGGGATTTCCAGGCAAGAATACTGGAGTGGGTGGCCATCACCTCCTCCAGGGAGTTCATCGTAGTAGGGGATTGTAAATAGAAAAAAGTACGGGAGACCCCTGTAAGTTAATGATCACTCAAGCAAGCAGGTTTGCTTAAGCACAAAACCAAGCAGGCTTGCTGAGCAACAAAACCACGGATCAGAAGAACAAGACATGCCCCCAAACAATAAAACCATGGTAGCATGAGACCCACATCCTGTTCAGTGAGCTCAGGCAGTTAATAAGCCCCCAGGGCATACTCTCTGTACACACAGAAAACAGTAATTTATGGAAAGGTGACATTTCAGAGTGAAACACCCTCACTGTACTGAGATATGAAATAATTTCTCCATAGTGTCGTGACAGTCTTGGCTTGACCACGCAGGGGCAAAATTCCCAACAGGGAGGAGGAGCTGATGATGGCAGCGTCTACTCAAGAATGGGGAAGAAGGTGGTCCTCTCCCCATCCCCACTTTTCCTCTGATTATAAAACTGTAGCCCTCTATGTTCTATGGGCGGCACCTTCTTGTAAGCCTCACAAGTGTCCTATTCTAATAAAGCATTCCTTATGTATGACTTTGCCTCTCACTGAACTCTTTCTGCTCTGAGCCATAAAGGACTGCTGCTGCTGATGCTAAGTCACTTCAGTCGTGTCCGACTCTAAGTGACCCCATAGACGGCAGCCCACCAGGCTCCCCTGTCCCTGGGATTCTCCAGGCAAGAACACTGGAGTGGGTTGCCATTTCCTTCTCCAATGCATGAAAGTGAAAAGTGAAAGTGAAGTCGCTCAGTCGTGTCCGACTCTTAGCGACCCAATGGACTGCAGCCCACCAGGCTCCTACATCCATGGGATTTTCCAGGCAAGAGTACTGGAGTGGGGTGCCACTGCCTTCTCCAAGCCATAAAGGACTGGAGGACCTCACTGCCTTCTCCAAGCCATAAAGGCCAGGGTCCTCCATCCATGGGATTTTCCAGGCAAGAGTACTGGAGTGGGGTGTCACTGCCTTCTCCAAGCCATAACCGCCCCGAGATGCCACCTAGCAGTTTCAGTTTAATTTCTTAGGCTGATGGAGATGGGAAGCAGGACAGGCTTGGAGAAAAACCCGAGCTGTCCTTCAGGCTGGTCAGGCTGGAGGTGGCCGTGAAGTCAGTGGAAATGGAAGGGTTTACAGCGTTCGCTGTATCCTGGGGTCAGGGCTCTAGAGCAGGTCTTCCCATCTTGTGCCCTTGGCTCCCCGAGGCCCCATACTGACCGGCTGTGTCATCTCCAGCATCTCAAGCTCACTCCTGCCTCAGCCTTGTACCCAACTCTGCTTGAACCATTCCACTAGAGACCTCAGCTCTCAGCCTTCACCTCTGGATGCAATGCTGCAGCCACACGGGCTTACATCATGATTTCTCACGCTTTCTCCTTGCCTGGAACGCTCTGTCCGTCCTGCTCCCTCTGCCTGTGAAGGCCTTCCTCTCTCTCCAGCCCCTCTGTGTGAATCATTACCGTCCATCCGTCAGCATCAGCTTAGGCCTCCAGGCACTTTTGTGCAACCCCCCATTAAACACCATCCCGTAGGGTCACTTGACCCAGTCTCCCTCACCTTGGCCTGGCGGCCTGTCCACCCTACCCCGTCCCCATACTGCAGGTCCTTGAAAGAAACAGCTCTGATTCATTGTGGCCTCCGCCCTCAGTCAGGCCTGCGTTAGCATACATGGGACAATCCTGTATTTTCTCTGGATGGATGTGGGCATGCTCAGTCCCTCTCTGCAACCCCATGGACTGGAGCCCTTCAGGCTCCGTTGTCCATGCATTCTCCCAGGAAGGGTACTAGAGTGAGTTGCCATTTCCTCCTCCAGGGGATCTTCCCAACCCAGGGATCAGACCCACAGCCCCTGTGTCTCCTGCACTGGCAGGTGGATTCTTTACCACTGAGCCACCTGGAGGGTAATAAAAAAATTTATCTGTTTTCAGTTTAGCTCTTACAGGTTTTTCCATATTATCTTCATAAAAATGTATTTTTGTAGTAGAAAGTAAAAAATAATTCCTGAATGTTTCCATATCCCCAGTCCCTACAGTGAGTGTCTGGATAGATGAGGTCCTTTTGTGTTCCTGTCAAATACCACTCTTGGCAGTTTGCACAGGAATCCCACACTTGACAGTAAAGGTCTTCAGTTATCAACAAACGCTGGAGTGGGAACAAGACAAGAAGAAGAACTCTGGCATGGGTAGATTTATTATGGAAAACATTTCCTATCCAAGGCGATTGTCTAGTTTTGGGTGGAAGGAAGGAAAGTGAGTATTTAAAGGCCAAAGAGCTGAGTGCGCTGTTCTGTGAGTCACTTGATTTCAACAAGGATTTTAAGTGTGCAAGAAAGAAGAAACTAGGCACAAGGACCCACACACACAGAGACACACACAGAGACACACATGGACACACACATGCAGAGATATACACACAGACACACACCCACACACACTGATACATACAGACACACATGCAGAGATATACACACAGACACACACAGATACATACAGACACACACAGACACACACACACTGATACATATAGACACACAGACACACATGGAGAGATATACACACAAACACACACACACAGAGTAATCATTCACCAAAGCCTCTCAATGGAGAAGGCAATGGCACCCCACCCAGTGCTCTTGCCTGGAAAATCCCATGGATGTAGGAGCCTGGTAGGCTGCAGTCCATGGGGTCGCTAAGAGTCGGATACGGCTGAGCGACTTCACTTTCACTTTTCACTTTCATGCATTGGAGAAGGAAATGGCAACCCACTCCAGTGCTCTTGCCTGGAGAATCCCAGGGACGGGAGAGCCTGGTGGGCTGCAGTCCATGGGGTCACACAGAGTCGGACACGACTGAAGTGACTTAGCAGCAGCAAAGCCTCTCAAAGCAAAAGTGAAAGTTGCTCAGTCGTGTCGGACTTTTTACGACCCGTAGACTATACGGTCCATGGAATTTTCCAGGCCAGAACACTGCAGCGGGTAGCTGTTTCCTTCTCCAGGGGATCTTCCCAACCCAGGGATTGAACCCAGGTCTCTCGAATTACAGGAGGATTCTTTACCAGCTGAGCCGCAAACTAAGCCCGGTTAATCCAAAGGAAGGCCATTTAAATTCCCTACAAAGAAAACACTGTCAGCCCAACCAGAGCTGGGTCACTTCAGCCACAGCAAGAAGCGAAGACCACCCATTCTACAGAAGATGGAAACAGTGTTCCTGGCAAAGGGATTGTTGACTCTTAGGCCCCAGGCTTCCTTGGCGGCTTAGCTGGTAAAGAATCCGCCTGCAGTGCAGGAGACCCAGTTTGATTCCTGAGTTGGGAAGATCCCCTGGAGAAGTCTACCCACTCCAGTATTCTTGCCTGGAGAATCCTATGGACAGAGGAGCCTGGAGAGCTACAGCCCATGGGGTCGCGAAGAGTCGGACACGACTGAGTGGCTTTCACTTGCTCACTCAGGCCGCAGGCTGGCGGGCGAGTCCGGAGGACGCCCCCAGGAAGAAGGATGCTCCGTCCCGTCACCACAAGTGCTGGCTGCAGTCCTCTCTTCTCCAGGCCTCGGTCTGAGTGACCCCAGGCGAAACTACAGTGAGGGACAGAGAGAGGTGATGATCCACCATCCAGGGAGGGTCTGGGAATCTGTGCAGAGGAGCAAAGCACGCCTCCACGTCTTTTCACAGGAAGGCAACGGGCAGTGTCCTGCCCTCCATTTCTTCATCACGCCATCATTTTCATGTCTTTACCTACCTAAAACTGTGTCCTTCACTTGAGTTTTTAGAATTAAAAAAGAAGAAAACATAATTTCTAAGTTATCTTAATTGCCTAACTGGCTCTAAAGCTACTGGGTTAATTTATAAACGTGACACTGGAAGCACTCTGTGAAGCTCTTCCTTACATGCCAACTCTGTGTCCTGGGAAATTTAGTCCGCAAGCTTCAGTAACGAAGTATCAGAGAGGCAAGAGCTATTCCTAGAACATTCACCCACAGGTGCGATCCTTCAGGAATATGGAGATAAAACTGCAGGCAATAAAACCGATTTAAACTGTACCGACGCCCAACCCCGAGCACTTCAGAAGCCTGCATCTGCAGAATGGAACCCTGATGAAGAGTGAACTGCAATTTTAAAATATTAGGCTCACGAGACTTCTAAAAATATAAGTCTATTACGCAGAGAACCCTCACAGCTTCTCGTCTTTGGCTCCAGGTACCTCTATCAAAGGCCAAGTCCAATCCCGCTGACGGTTCAGAGGAACGATCACGTGGCTTTGCCCATCGCTGTCTCGCAGAGCTCCGTGTATTGCTGCAGACCGTTTACAAGAATGAAATGCAGGCCGGTGCGGGGAAGCGCTCACACAGCAGGCCCACGGCTGCTGTCCTCGGGAGGAGGCCTGCCCGCACGGTTGGCTCTTGGCTGGTGTCTGGGACCCCAGGACTATAAGAGGCTCCCTATACCAGTGGGCAGCATCTCCTAACTGATAAGGTGGTTTGGTGTCCAGGCTGCTTGCACAAACAATGTGATTTATGGTGAACATCTGCTTGCTTTCTGGGAGGCTGGAATTTCAGTGGGGTTGCTAGGCAGAGAAGGCCTTCCTGACCATCCCCACAATAGAACCCCAAACTCTGACTCCAGTGGGCTTCTCTGGGCAGAAGGCTCTGCATGCAGCTGCAGTGTTTGTGGTTCAGGACGCGGAGCCTGGCTATCTTTCGTGGACGGCACAGAAGGCCACACAACCCTCACGGAGCCTCTATAGCCCGCCCCGGGGGAAGTGCGGTCACGCGCTCATGCTGCAAGCCCTTCTAGCAAATCACCAAACCCGTGGATGTTTTGGGGGACACCCCCGCAAAGGTTTAAAATAAGAGCTCTTACTAAGTAAATATTTTGTTTGATCATTTCTCTAAAGGGGAAAATACAGCACCGTCATCAAGTCCAGCCAACACAATGACCCTATGCTGCTAATTAATGGGGTTTTCACTACGAAGACACAACTCTAACTTTTTACAGGTCGTTTGCTGCCCTTTAGTTTATGGAAAAAGAAGAGCTGAGTGACCACAAGGACATGAATGTCAAACTACAGATTTTAGACAGAATCCAAATAATAACTCTGCTCCTTGCCAGAGGCAACAAAATAAGGCAGAGCAGATAGCTGGACTATGGGCCTCCACCAAGAAGAATAGGATTTTATTTCTCTAATTCAGTCTTAAGAAAAATATAATTTAATAGGAACCAAGTCCACTACTTTTTAAATTTACACTTTAAAAGATAATGGGAACAAATTATCACTAATTTTTATTATTGACATACACAATAAACATGAAAATTCAGATGCTCAAAATTAGAACCTAAGATTTTGATTTTCCTCTCCAATAATGAAAAGAAAAAACTATAGAGCTTTATAAAAGAGATGAGCAACAAAGATATATTGTACAGCACAGGGAAATACAGCCATTATTTTGTAATAACATTAAAAGGAGCATAAGCTATTAAATACTGAATCACTATGCAGGTCAGGAAGCAATAGTTAGAACTGGACATGGAACAACAGACTGGTTCCAAATAGGAAAGGGAGTACTTCAAGGCTGTATATTGTCACCCTGTTTATTTAACTCATATGCAGAGTACATCATGAAAAACACTGGGCTGGAAGAAGCACAAGCTGGAATCAAGATTGCTGGGAGAAATATCAATAACCTCAGATATGCAGATGACACCACCCTTATGGCAGAAAGTGAAGAGGAACTAAAAAGCCTCTTGATGAAAGTGAAAAGTGGAGAGTGAAAAGGTTGGCTTAAAGCTCAACATTCAGAAAACGAAGATCATGGCATCTGGTCCCATCACTTCGTGGGAAATAGATGGGGAAACAGTGGAAACAGTGTCAGACTTTACTTTTCTGGGCTCCAAAATCACTGCAGATGGTGACTGCAGCCATGAAATTAAAAGGTGCTTACTCCTTGGAAGAAAAGTTATGACCAACCTAGATAGCATATTCAAAAGCAGAGACATTACTTTGCCAACAAAGGTCCATCTAGTCAAGGCTATGGTTTTTCCTGTGGTCATGTATGGATGTGAGAGTTGGACTGTGAAGAAAGCTGAGTGCCGAAGAATTGATGCTTTTGAACTGTGGTGTTAGAGAAGACTCTTGAGAGTGCTTGGACTGCAAGGAGATCCAACCAGTCCATTCTAGAGAAGATCAGCCCTGGTTATTCTTTGGAAGGACTGATGCTGAAACTGAAACTCCAGTACTTTGGCCACCTCATGTGAAGAGTTGACTCATTGGAGAAGACTCTGATGCTGGGAGGGATTGGGGGCAGGAGGAGAAGGGGACGACAGAGGATGAGATGGCTGGATGGCATCACTGACTCGATGGACGTGAGTCTGGGTGAACTCCAGGAGTTGGTGATGGACAGGGAGGCCTGGTGTGCTGTGATTCATGGGGTTGCAAGAAGTCGGACACGACTGAGCGACTGAACTGAACTGATGCTGTATACTAAAAAGTAATATGATATTGTAAATCAACTATAGTTTTTTTAAAAATCCTAGAGCTTCCTGATAACTCTTAATGAAGAATTCTCTGTTTTTATGATGTTAGGAAGACCCAGAACTAAACCAAATAAACATGCACCTGCTTGGAAGACCTTCCTTTTTTAACCATTCTGATGTAACAAACTCTTGGAGAAGATCTGCAACTGGCTTGTCCAAAAATTTTTTTCTTTCTAGAGAAATATGGAACATGGCCCCACAGCCTCGCTGGGAGCTTACACAGAAACGTATATAGATTATAGAGTAGGTCTGATCTGCATTCATCCAGCTGGGTGACTACAAACACCCAACCTCATCCTCCAAAGGAGGCTGTGAGTCTAAGAAAAGACAAAAGCCTCCTGAGAAGACAACAAAGAAAGAAACTATGGTTTATAGTAGAGACTCTGGGCCTCTCTTCTGTCAAATAGAGAAGCTTTTAAAGACAAGAGTGGGAACCACAGGAGAAATCCGTCCATCCTTTTCAGACACTTTGCACTTTCAACAGCTGAGCTCCCAGGAGGAGGATGACCCCACAAGTGTACAGGTATTCCTGGAACTCCACAGGGTCACTCCCAGGTCAGCTTTGAGGTCACAAATCCACTTTTCTCCAGTGAAACTGTTCAAGTCCTAGTTCTGGACTTGACTGACCCAAAGCCACATCTGGCCTGTCTGGCAGCGCTGTTCATAGCAGTTAAGTGATCGCCAGGTGTGACACCTTCTCTACTACAGAAGGATGCAGGCATCCTCTGGGTTGAGCAGAGTCTGAATGAATTAAAACTCAAGAAAAAAATGTGTCTAAAAGACAATTCGCATTTAATTGAAGATGTAAATTCACAGACAAGCCTCTCATGGAAGATGGGATTGTGAGAACGTTCTCATGGATGCATGCTGGAAAAGCAGCCATTGGCTTATGACATTTTCCCCTTTGATAATAACGGATGCTGAGAGAGCATCACGTGCCACCGCTGACATTCCCAGTGAGTGAGTGGACGGGCAGCTCGCTGACTGCACGGATTTGCCTTCTGTTATTCCTTCCCTCCCAATGCCTAGCCCAGGCTTCAAACTTAACGGGAGCTCAATAAATGTTTCCCAATAAAAGACATGAATACGTTAAAGAGAGGTGGTTGAACAACGGAGAAGAAAAAGCTGTGAAGACATATATACATCAAATTATCAAACTACAATGCAAGTTTCCTCCCAAAGTCCCCAGACAGGCACGGATGGGAGAGGCTGAGGAACCAATATGACAACCCCAGTTTTCAAGGCAACAAAGCAAAATGCAAAAAAGCACATAAGTGGGGCATGAGTTTGAAATTCAGCACATGTGGTCTCCATGGTGTTGGATAAAATCACTAGAGGTGTTTTTCTCTTCATTTAAGACAAGGAAGAAAGTCTTACAAGGAAACTAGAATAGGCTCAATATGTTTGACATGTTTTAGTCAATTACAAACAGGTGTACACAGATAAATTTAGTAAAATAGAAAATTTCCTTTTAAGATTTTTACCCAATTTCTATATATCAAATACACCAATATAAGGAAGTATTTCTTTAAGTATATTTTGAGAAATGAGTTAAGTATGGTTTCTATATTTTTATTTATTTCATTTCTTTATTTAGCTACACTAGGTCTTAGTTGTGGGATGCAAGATGTTTGTTTTTTTTTTAATTGCAGCATGGGGTATCTAGTTCCCTGACCAGGAGTTGAACCCAGGCCCCCTGCATTGAGAGCAGGGGAGTCTTAGCCGCTAGACCATTGGGAAAAATAGGGTTCCAATGTATGCCTAAGGAGTTGTGTTTAAATATTTGGGTTTTCATTGTTTCCTTCCCCAAAACAACAAGATGTCTATATATCCATCTTATCCCTGCTACAACAATCGATTTTTGTGCAGGTTACTGACCACACATGAATTACTAGACATTATCCTTTCTAACAAGAGCCCCGCCTCTACCTCTGTTGAAGAAATTTGTGAACCTCAAAAGAGCTGTTAGAGCAACTACCCCTCATCACTTTCCACTGAAACAGGGGAAGCATCATTAAGATTTAAGAGGAGGTCATAGAGACAACCGGAATTTCCTTAACCAAATGTGCCATCAAATCATTTAGAAAATAAGCACTGGGGATATCCTGACAATGCACAGCAAAAGAAATTCTCTCAGAACATAAGTCAAATTCTTTTTTAATCTACTGAGTTGTAGGGATCTACAAATCAGAAATTGGCCCTTCAGGATGTCAATACTTATACACCAATGTAAACAGAAGGATTATTCATATTAGCCAAAAAAAGAGAACTCAGACGTCCATTGACAAATGAACAGATAAACAAAACATGGTCCATACATGCAACGGACTACTGTTCAGTCTTATACAGGAAGGGTTCTGACACCTGCTGCAACATGAACGAACCTGAAGACACGCAGTGACACGAGCCAGACGCACACAAAAAGACAGATACCGCGTGCTTCTGCTTATGCGGGGCACTTAGGAGTATTCAAATTCGTAGACAGAAAGCAAAACAGTGGTCTCTGGGGACGGGGTGCGGGGGAGGCAAGACTGGGCCTGAAGATCCAGCTTTGTAAGATGAAAAGAGTTCTGCCGATGGACGGTTGCAATGGTTCCACAACAACGTGGATGGACTTTATGACCCTGAACTTCAGTGAACTGTGTGCTTCATGATGATTAAGATGACAAATTTCATGTTGTGCTGTGCTAGGCTCTCAGCCACATCCAACTCTTAGAGACCTCATGGACGGTAGCCCACCAGGATCCTCTGTCTGTGGGGACTCTCCAGGCAAGAATCCTGGAGTGGGTTGTCTGCCCTCCTCCAGAGGATCTTCCCAACCCATGAATCAAATCCAGGTCTCCCGCACTGCACGTGGATTCTTTACCATCTGACCCACCAGGGAAGCCCAAATTTTATGTTATGCATATTAAAAATATTTTCATTTTTAAAACTTTAAGTAGTTTAAATGACAATTTGTTATAAACATTTTTACCATATTTTTGCAAAACCTAATTAGTACTGCAATATAAAAAGTCATTGAATTATGTACTTTAAATAGTTTTGTACAGTATTAAATTTGCATTTCAAGAAAGCTGTTTAAAAAATAAGAACTTGGTCTTTCCAATATGACTATGTGTTAATCACTCAGTTGTGTCTGACTTTATGCCGTGCTTAGCCGCTCAGTCATATCTGATTCTTTGCAACCCCATGGACTGTAGCCCGCAAGGCTCCTCTGTCCGTGGAATTCTCCAGGCAAGAATACAGGAGTGGGTTGCCATTTCCTTCTCCATCCATTACAACTAATTCCCAATTTAATTCAATCAACCACAACTGAGGGTCCCCCACGGAGACTGTGCTGTGCTTAATGAATTGGTCCCAACACCAGATGGTGCAGGTAATTATACACGACCAGAATCAGACTGCTTAAAGGGACGGCCAAAGCCTCATGCTTCTCTCTGCTTGACTTGCCACCCTCTCCTTCTTTACCAGGCAGCTATTTATACAGTCCTGCTAAATTGCTAGTAAAATAATATCTAAAGCAGTCTTGATCTCCACCCAAACTCAGAGGAAAACTAGAAACAAAGCCAACTGTTCTTTGCAAAGAACGGTAACCAAGCGGAGGTCTTGCCACTGTAACTGAGGACTCTGAATCAGTGTCACATTAAGGGCCAGAGTGCAAGGGCTCCTGGGGCTTCACAAAGTCAGGGAACTGCCAAGATGCTCTTCCCCGAGATGGCTGACGGCAGCTGAATCATCAGCAGCCTCTCCCCTACAAACACCTGACAGTGATTTTCCAAGAACACCTTCTGAGAACCCGCCAATACCTCGTAGTAGAGTTTGGATTTCTACACCCAACAACATAACAGATACAGAAAGACACCCAAAGTCTCACTGGCTAAAAAATACATACATATTAGCCAAAAGATATAAGGTTCCATGATGCAAGAATAAAACCACTGTTTCACTAAAAATCTGTTCATCACTTACTGGGGTTTTTTGAGGCTTTATATAACTCGTTTTGGTTATATAACATGTTGAGGGAAAGAAGAAAAATCTTTTATTTATGGTCCAGGCTTGGTCATTTGGGATCAGAATGCATTTAGGTATTTAGAAGACACAGTCCAGCGTATCCTGAAATACGTATCCAGCGTATTTCAACTTATATTAAGAATAATAATTTCCGGGTTTCCCTGATGATCCAGTGGTTAAGAATCTACCTTGCAATCAGGGGGTACAGGTCAGGGAACTAAGACCCCAAATGCCCCGGATTGTGGCCAAAAATTAAAATGAATAAAAACTTGAAAAAATAATAATAACTCGAGATTCCTGGGAAAAAGAGAGAGATCACTGATATGGAAAATAAATTCTGACCAATAAATAATACTCACAAGTGAAGGAAAGAGCAAAACGTACATAAAAGGCAAACAGGATGAGAAGGCTGCTGCCTGGTCCTGGGGGCACAGGGTGTGTTCTGGGGACAGGGTGGAGGGGTGGGCTCCCTGGCGAGGGAGCGGGGAGGGCAGAGACCAGCTGTCTCTTGGCTCCTGTTCCAAGCACCTTATTATGAAATCCTATCCGTGATGTAACACATCATTCACCTGACTCTGGGAGGCTGAAGTCTGGAAGTTTCCAGAGTTGGATGGAGAGGACTATAGGCTTGACTATTAAATGTTTAAAAGAAATAGTGCATACGGAGTATATTTCAGCCAAACCATAATCAACACTAATCCTTAAACTCGGAAAAAGGCAACTTGCCCATTTCATTATAATTGGAATTTTCCTCAAGGAAGGCATATTTGAATACCAATGAATCTGGCACCTTTTCCTACTGCTTAATAAATATTAAAGAATAAACTGAAGACTACATGTGTGAGTAATAAAGCTCTCACAGATTCCAACACCCAATATCAAAGCAACCACGACTCTGAACCCAGGGTTCACAAACTAAAAAATGTTACCTTTTCAATATATTCCAAAAAACTCACTGCTGTTGGTTTTTCTTAAATAAAAAAGTTTGTGAAATACATAAAAAAGAAAAATGCACATGTGCAAGGACATTTTCATGCCTATGGATTATTCTATTTTTATCAAAATACTGTGTTCAGTGTTCCGTCACTCAGTCGTATCCGACTCTGTGCGACCCCATGGGCTGTAGGCTCCTCTGTCCGTGGAACTGCACACACGTAATTCCCAAACGGAATGGCAGTACTGGCTCACAGTTAAACAAGGCAGACCCCTGCCACCTCCCACTCCTTAGTCATGGGGCCAAAGGCAGTCACTTCCCACCCTTTTAGCTGTTTTTCTTTAGTATTTACATGCATGTTTTAACATATCCCCTTCACCTGCTGCTTCTGAACCATTTTTACTGTCTCCGGGCTTTCTACTATCGAAGGTCAAAGATTTGGGCCTCCTGCCTTCTTTCTGCACACATGTCCCTTCATCCCCACCAAACCTTCTCAACTGTACCAGTGTTGAGATGCAATAATGCTCAGCGTCGGCATTACACCATTATATTCAGTTAAGTACTGTTCCAAGTCGGGCCCCGTGGTGTACTATAATGACACTGCTTTTCTCATGCAACCGTTTGTTTTACCCAGTGTTAATCATGAGCTCCGTTTTCCATTTCACACCTTCCCCAAACTCCAGCACAGAACTAGAACACGGGTCTCCTCACAGGTCAACACCAGGGGATCTCTCTGCCTGCCCCTGTTTCTTCCTTTCCTGATCCCTCCACCCTCCTGTCTGATCTGGAAAGATTGTTCTCTGGGCCTCACACAGGTGATATCTAGGTGTCACCTGATATGTCTCCTCACCTCCCATGGGGGAATTCCTTCACTTTCCCCCGATTCCCGCATGTCTGGCTTATTATCTCATCATGGCAGAGCACTTCCTTCAGCAGCTACCCAAGAAAGAGTCATGGGAGGCCAATTTTGGGGACCTTTCATGGCTGTGTGAAAATAGACTTATTCTACTCTTGCATTTGTCTGACAATCCAGCTAGGTACAGGACTCCAGATTGGAGGCTATTTTCCCTCAAATTTGGGGGTAAAAGCTCTATGTCTTGTGTGTTCCACTATTGTAGCTGAGAAGTGAGATTCTTGATCCTTTGTAAAGGACCTACTTTTCTCTCACTTAAAACTTTTAAGAAAAATGTCTTTTATTCACAGGCTTTATCAGATGTCAATATGTTTTGGAATCAGTCCTTTTTCTTGTACATTGCACTTAATGCACCTTCTTGATAGAAATTTACGTCCTTTTATTTTGAAAGCGTATTCTGTGTCATTCTCCTTTCATTTTCTCTCCCATATTTTTTTTTTCTTTCTAAGAGTCCTATTAATCAGATTTGGGACTTCCTAAGAGGAGCCTCTGTTTCCTCCTCTTTCCTCTCATGTTTTCTGTTATCAACATTCCAAGTCTTTCACCGAAGGGTTCCAGCCATCAATTTCCAAGCCCTATCTCACAAGATGCAATATATTCTCTAATCTTTCAAAGAATACCACTTATAATTTGCTGACCTTTCTTCCTCTCCACATTTCCCTCTGTTTTCCCTGATTATGTATCTGCTTTGGTCCCTTTCCTGTTGGAGACAACCCTCAAGGCATCGTGACCCTCAGCCGTGCATGTAGAATCCAAAACGGTGAACTTACGTCTTATCTCCTCAACTGAACAATTTCCCAGGGAAGAAGCTTCTAGGCCCCTAATCCAGGGATGGAGCATGCAAGCCTGGCTGTCTCCTTCCCCTGTTAATTCAACTCCTACTCCTCCATTCCCTTTCCCACGTCCACCAAGGCTCCTCTCCTAACTTCCCTGTCCGTGTGGATTTATGCCTGTTTTATTTGCTGTCTAGCATAACTTCAGGAAAGAGAAACAAACAAGTGTGTTCAAGCTGCCATGTATTAGCCCTAACGTCCAAAAATCTTATCATCGTGACAAAGAATTCAGGTTAGAGGTCTTGGCTAGAGAACTCTCTAAACAGAGTAATGTTCTCATTTGTTAATGAGAATTCAGTCATACGTTGGCAAAAGTATTCCATTCAATTTCTGAGCCTTTAAATAATAATTTACAGATGACATGGAGAGAATTTAGGCAGAAAAAAAAAAACAGTAATTACAGAATTTGACAATTGGCTTAAAAGAAAGAGCTAAACAAATGGATTTAAAACGAAGAGAGGGCTGATGAGGGACTTAGCAATGGCCATCAGGTGAATGAAAGGTTATTATAGACACAAGATGCTGGCCCAATTCTTCTGTTTCCATTTGAAATGGAGTAAGAAAATGAACTTAAGACATAACGTAAGGAAAACTCAACGACAGTCAAGTGTAGCAAATATTACCGGAAGAGGGTATGGAATTTTCTTTTCTGGAATTGTATCAAAAGTGAGAACAGTTTACTTCTTAGAGGTAAAATCCTGCACTAGATGACATCTTAAATTTCTTCCAGGTGCATGCTTTTCTTTCCAATAGATTTGCATGCAGAAAATAATCACTGCTATTCCAAGCTTCTCTCTCTCTCTCTTCTTTTTTTTTTTTTTTTTTGCTAACAGACACATTCTCCTGGGAAAAAGAAAGATTTCTAAAGCAAGTTCAGTTCCATTTCAAGATTCACACTTGCAAGTTGAAATAATTTTTAGTGAAATTAAAGACAGACTTTCTACATGATAAAAGCACGACTACATTCAAGATGTGGGTATCACAAAAATCAGCATTGCTAAAGAAACATAGGCTTGTAGTCTATTTGCTTTTAGTACAGATATTTGAGCCTGACTTCATACCACACACAAGAGTCAATTCCAGGCAGAAGACTTCAATGTGAAATAAAAAGCAAGGTTTAAAAAAGAAGTACAAGATAACAACTTCTTGACCTCTGATTAGGAAAAGATTTATTGCATGAGACAGAAAAAGCACTAACCAAAAATACTGATTAGACCACAATAAAAAAATCTGTTTATTAAAAGATACCCCAAAGGAAATAAAAAGGCAAGTCACAGAGTGGCAAAAGATGTTTGTATCATGTAAAACTGACAGATAATTTGAATCCAAAACACATTTTTAAAAACACCCTATAAATCAAAAAGAAAAAGATAACTGAACAGTGAAGACGAAAACCAAGTATCTATGTAATAAGTAAAAAAAAAGTTCAACTCAGCTATCAGGAAAACATGAAGAAATACTACAATAAGATGCTGCTCTATACCCACCAGAATGGTAATTTTTAAAAATCTGACACTGTTTTCTCAGATGTTGCATAAATTGGTATAACCCCTTTAGAATTGTTGGCAGTATCTAGCAAGGCTAAAGACATACATACTCCATGACCAGCATTCCACTCCCCATTGTCTATTACACTTGGCAGAACCAAGAGTGCACAATTCTCAAGATATCTGTTCGAGAAAGTTCCTAGCAGCATTATTTACAATAGTGTAAAACTGGGCACAAGACAAAATGTCCATAAATGATAGACCAGCTAAATAAACCACCCTATACTCACACGATGGAATATGTTGCAGCAATGAAAATGAATGAACTATAGCCAGAGGTAACCATGAGAATGAACCCCACACAAATGTATGCAAGTCACAGATGCCCCCAAACAACTCCACTTAAGCATGATTCTAAATCAGGATTCATCTTGAATCAATCTCCAAAAAGTCACTACTTCAGGTTCAGCTCAGTCTCTCAGTGGTGTCCGACTCTTTGTGACCCCATGGACTGCAGCACACCAGGCTTCCCTATCCATCACCAACTCCTGGAGCATGCTCAAACTCATGTTCATCAAGTCAGTGATGTCATCCAACCATCTCATCCTCTCTTGTCCCCTTCTCCTCCAGCCTTCAATCTTTCTCAGCTTCAGGGTCTTTTCAAAAGAGTCAGTTCTTCACATCAGGTGGCCAAAGTATTGGAGTTTCAGCTTCAGCATCAGTCTTTCCAATGAATATTTAGGACTGATTTCCTTTAAGATGGACTGACTGGATCTCCTTGCAGTCCAAGGGACTTTCAAGAGTCTTCTCCAACACCACAGTTCAAAAGCATCAATTCTTTGGTGCTCAGATTTCTTTAGAGTCCAACTCTCATATCCACACACGACCACTGGTAAAACCATAGCTCTCACTAGACGGACCTTTGTCGGCAAAGTAATGTCTCTGCTTTTTAATATGCTGTCTATGTTGGTCCTAACTTTTCTTCCAAGGAATAAGCGTCTTTTAATTTCATGGCTGCAGTCACCATCTGCAGTGGTTTTAGAGCCCAAGAGAATAAAGTCTGTCACTGTTTCCATTGTTTCCCATCTATCTGCCATGAAGTGATGGGACCAGATGCCATGATCTTAGATTTTTGAATGTTGAGCTTTAAGCCAGCTTGTTTACTCTCCTCTCCTCTTTGACTTCATTAGTTCCTCTTCACTTTCTGCCATAAGGGTGGTGTCATCTGCATATCTGAGGTTATTGATATTTCTCCCGGCAATGGCTCAGATCATGAACTCCTTATTGCCAAATTCACACTTCAGTTGAAGAAAGTAATGAAAACCACCAGACCATTCAGGTATGACCTAAATCAAATCCCTTATGATTATACAGTGGAAGTGACAAACAGATTCAAGGGACTAGATCTGACAGACAGAGTGCCTGAAGAACTATGGACAGAGGCTCATGACACTGTACAGGAGGCAGGGATCAAGACCACCCCCAAGAAAAAGAAAGGCAAAATGGCTGTCTGAGGAGGCCTTACAAATAGCTGAGAAAAGAAGAGAAGCAAAACGCAAAGGAGAAAAGGAAAGATATACCCATTTGAATGCAGAGTTCCAAAGAATAGCAAGGAGAAATAAGAACGTCTTCCTCAGCAATCAAGGCAAAGCAACAGAGGAAAACAATAGAACGGAAAAGACTAGAGATCTCTTCAAGAAAATGAGAGATACCAAGGGAACATTTAATGCAAAGATGGGCACAATAAAGGACAGAAATGGTATGGACCTAACAGAAGCAGAAGAGATTAAGAAGAGGTGGCAAGAATACACAGAAGAAATATACAAAAAAGATATTCATGACCAAGATCACCACGATGGTGTGATCACTCACCTAGAGCCAGACAATCTGGAATGTGAAGTCAAGTGGGCCTTAGGAAGCATCACTACCAACAAAGCTAGTGGATGTGATGGAATTCCAGTGGAGCTATTTCAAATCCTAAAAGATGATGCTGTGAAAGTGCTGCACTCAAATGCCAGCAAATTTGGAGAACTCAGTAGTGGCCACAGGACTGGAAAAGGTCAGTTTTCATTCCAGTCCCAAAGAAGGGCAATGCCAAAGTCACTACTTAGATAAACCTATAAAGAAAGCCAAGGCAGTGATGACCTTACAAATCTGGACAGTGGTTACTGAGGGGTGAAGGAAGGATACAGCAGAGCTTCTGTGGGGCTGGATGGTCCTATGTCTTGATCTGGACAGGAGTTACATGGGTGTTCACTGTAAATAATTCTCAGAAATATATTTAGGATTTTATGTACTTCTTTTTACTGGGGCTTCCCTGGTGACTCAGACAGTAGCGAATCTGCCTGCAGTTCAGGAGACCTGGGTTCAATCCCTGGGTCAGGAAGATCCCCTGGAGAAGGGAATCGCTACCCACTCCAGTATTCTTGCCTGGAGAATCCCACAGACAGAGGAGCCTGGCAGGAATCTAAATAGGGAAAACAAACACAGCATTCAATTCAGTTCAGTCACTCAGTCGTGTCAGACTCTTTGAGACCCCATGAATTGCAGCACGCCAGGCCTCCCTGTCTATCAACAACTCCCGGAGTTCACTCAGACTCACGTCCATCGAGTCAGTGATGCCATCAAGCCATCTCATTCTCTGTCGTGCCCTTCTCCTCCTGCCCCCAATCCCTCCCAGCATCAGAGTCTTTTCCAATGAGTTAACTCTTCGCATAAGGTGGCCAAAGTACTGGAGTTTCACCTTTAGCATCATTCCTTCCAAAGAAATCCCAGGGCTGATCTCCTTCAGAATGGACTGGTTGGAATACAGTATTGCTGCTGCTGCTAAGTCGCTTCAGTCATGCCCGACTCTGTGCGATCCCATAGATGGCAGCCCATCAGGCTCCCCCATCCCTGGGATTTTCCAGGCAAGAACACTGGAGTGGGTTGCTATTTCCTTCTCCAATGCATGAAAATGAAAAGTGAAAGTGAAGTCACTCAGTCATGTCCGACTGTTTGTGACCCCATGGACTGCAGCCCACCAGGCTCCTCTGTCCATGGAATTTTCCAGGCAAGAGTACTGGAGTAGGGTGCCATTGCCTTCTCCAATGGAACACAGCATTACATAAGGTAAATAGACACAGTACTCTGGGTCCTCACCCCACACTGACATAGTAACTACTGTTAGGAATTTGGTGTTAACAGATGTGCCTCCATGCTTTTTTGTTGACTGTAAACTGATACAGCCACTACAGCGAACAGTATGGAGATTCCTTAAACAATTAGGAATAATATTACTACATGACCCAGCAATCCCACTACTGGGCATATATCCTGAGAAATCCGTAATTGAAAAAGCCCAATGTTTACTGCAGCACTATTTATAATAGCCAGGACATGGAAGCAACGTAGATGTCCACTGACTGATCAATGGATAAAGAAGTTGTGGTGTGTCTGTGTGCGTATATATATGTATATATACACAGATAGATATAGATATACAATGGAATATCACTCGGCCATAAAAAGGAATGCATTTGAGTCAGTTCTAGTGAGATGGATGAACATACAGCCTGTAATACACAGTGGAGTAAGTCTTAAAGAGAAAAACAAGGATCATATACTAACACGTATACTTGGAAGTCAACACCGAAATCAGATCGATTATATTCTTTGCAGCCAAAGATGGAGAAGCTCTATACAATCAGCAAAAAACAAGACCAGGAGCTGACTGTGGCTCAGACCATGAACTCCTTATTGCCAAATTCAGAGTGAAATTGAAGAAAGTAGGGAAAACCACTAGACCATTCAGGTATGACCTAAATCAAATCCCTTATGATTATACAGTGGAAGTGAGAAATAGATTTAAGGGCCTAGATCTGATAGATAGAGTGCCTGATGAACTATGGAATGAGGTTCGTGACATTGTACAGGAGACAGGGATCAAGACCATCCCCATGGAAAAGAAATGCAAAAAAGCAAAATGGCTGTCTGGGGAGGCCTTGCAAATAGCTGTGAAAAGAAGAGAAGCGAAAAGCAAAGGAGAAACGGAAAGATATAAACATCTGAATGCAGAGTTCCAAAGAATAGCAAGAAGAGATAAGAAAGCCTTCTTCAATGATCAATGCAAAGAAATAGAGGAAAACAACAGAATGGGAAAGACTAGGGATCTCTTCAAGAAAATCAAAGATACCAAAGGAACATTTCATGCAAAAATGAGCTCAATAAAGGACAGAAATGGTATGGACCTAACAGAAGCAGAAGATATTAAGAAGAGGTGGCAAGAATACACAGAAGAACTGGACAAAAAAGAGCTTCACAACCCAGATCATCACAGTGGTATGATCACTGACCTAGAGCCAGACATCCTGGAATGTGAAGTCAAGTGGGCCTTAGAAAGCATCACTATGAACAAAGCTAGTGGAGGTGATGGAATTCCAGTGGAGCTATTCCAAATCCTGAAAGATGATGCTGTGAAAGTGCTGCACTCAATATGCCAGCAAATTTGGAAAACTCAGCAGTGGCCACAATATTGGAAAAGGTCAGTTTTCATCCCAATCCCAAAGAAAGGCAATGCCAAAGAATGCTCAAACTACCGCACAATTGCACTCATCTCACATGCTAGTAAAGTAATGCTCAAAATTCTCCAAGCCAGGCTTCAGCAATATGTGAACCGTGAAATTCCTGATGTTCAAGCTGGTTTTAGAAAAAGCACAGGAACCAGAGATCAAATTGCCAACATCCGCTGGATCATGAAAAAAGCAAGAGAGTTCCAGAAAAACATCTATTTCTGCTTTATTGACTATGCCAAAGCCTTTGACTGTGTAGATCACAATCAACTGTGGAAAATTCTGAAAGAGATGGGAATACCAGACCACCTGATCTGCCTCTTGAGAAATCTGGATGCAGGTCAGGAAGCAACAGTTAGAACTGGTCATGGAACAACAGACTGGTTCCAAATAGGAAAAGGAGTACGTCAAGGCTGTATATTGTCACCATGTTTATTTAACTTATATGCAGAGTACATCATGAGAAATGCTGGACTGGAAGAAACACAAGTTGGAATTAAGATTGCTGGGAGAAATATCAATAACCTCAGATATGCAGATGACACCACCCTTATGGCAGAAAGTGAAGAGGAACTAAAAAGCCTCTTGATGAAAGTGAAAGTGGAGAGTGAAAAGGTTGGCTTAAACCTCAACATTTAGAAAACGAAGATCATGGCATCTGGTCCCATCACTACATGGGAAATATATGGACAAACAGTGGAAACAGTGTCAGACTTTATTTTTCTGGGCTCCAAAATCACTGCAGATGGTGACTGCAGCCATGAAATTAAAAGACGCTTACTCCTTGGAAGGAAAGTTATGACCAACCTAGATAGCGTATTCAAAAGCAGAGACATCACTTTGCCAACAAAGGTTCGTCTAGTCAAGGCTATGGTCTTTCCTGTGGTCATGTATGGATGTGAGAGTTAGAATGTGAAGAAAGCTAGGCACTGAAGATTTGATGCTTTTGAACTGTGGTGTTGGAGAAGACTCTTGAGAGTCCCTTGGACAGCAAGGAGATCCAACCAGTCCATTCTGAAGGAGATCAGCCCTGGGATTTCTTTGGAAGGAATGCTAAAGCTGAAACTCCAGTATTTTGGCCACCTCATGCGAAGAGTTGACTCATTGGAGAAGACTCTGATGCTGGGAGGGATTGGGGGCAGGAGGAGAAGGGGACGACAGAGGATAAGATGGCTAGATGGCATCACTGACTCAATGGACATGAGTCTGAGTGACCTCCGGGAGTTGGTGATGGACAGGGAGGCCTGGCGTGCTGCGGTTCATGGGGTCGCAAAGAGTCGGACACGAGTGAGCAACTGATCTGATCTGATCTGATCTGATACTTGGAAGGACTGATGCTAAAGCTGAAACTCCAGTACTTTGGCCACCTCATGCGAAGAGTTGACTCATTGGAAAAGACTCTGATGCTGGGAGGGATTGGGGGCAGGAGGATAAGGGGACGACAGAGGATGAGATGGCCGGATGGCATCACCAATTCGATGGAAGTGAGTTTGAGTGAACTCCGGGAGTTGGTGATGGACAGGGAGGCCTGGCGTGCTGTGATTCAGGGGTTGCAAAGAGTCGGGCACGACTGAGCGACTGATCTGAACTGAACTGAACACGTATATGTGGAATCTAGAAAGACAGTGCTGATAAACCTATTTACAGGGCAGCAATAGAGACACAGACATGGAGAACAGATTTATGGACACAGCAGGGGAAGGGGAGGGCAGGACAAACTGAGAGGGCAGCACTGAGACACACACACATGTATATATTTTTTTCTGTTTAGTTGCTGAGTCGTGTGGGATTCTTCTGTGACCCGTGCAAAACTGAAGGAGAAAAACAAAACTGGAGGACTCACACTACCCATCTTCAAGACTTACTGTCCATGGGGTTGCAAGAGTCAGACAGGACTTGGTGACTAAACTACAGTAATCAAGACATTAAGGTTTTGATCAAAGAATAGAGCTATAAATCAATGAAACAGAAGATAGAGCCCAGAAATAGGCCCACCCACCTAAACACAGTGAACTGACTTTTGACAAAGGAGCAAAAGGCAGTAATGCAGTGGAGCAAGGACAGTCTTTCTTTTCATATCTGTTTATTTATTTAGGCTGTGCTGGGTCTTCACTGCTGTGTGGCCCTCCCTCCAGCTGCGGGGAGCAGAGCTACTCTCCAGCTGCAGTGCGCGGGCTTCTCACAGTGGGGGCCCCTCTCGTTGTGGAGCACAAGCCCCAGGATGCTCAGGCTTGAGCAGCTGCAACATGGGGGCTCCAGAGCGCAGGCTCGGTAGTCGTGGTGCACGGGTTCGGGTACTCCGTGGCACGTGGGACCTTCCCGGACCAGGGATCAAATCTGCTTTTCCTGCACCGGCAGGTGGATTCTTTATCGCTGAGCCACCAGGGAAGCCCGCAGAGAGAGTCTTTTGACAATGATGCTTGAATAACTGGACCATCCACATGCAAAAAAGCAAATCTAGACACATCTTTCACAAAAATTCAATTAAAATGGATCATAGACCTAAGTGTAAAATGCAAAACTATAAAACTCACAAAATGACATAAGATAATACACAGATGAGTATTTAGCTACAACACCAAAGACACAATCCATAAAAGAAAAAGTTGGTAGGCTGGGTTCATTAAAATTAAAAAACTTCTGCGCTGCTAAAGACAATGTCAAGAAGACAAGCCACAGACTGGGGAAAAAATGTGCAAATACACATCTGATAAAAGACTGTTATTCAAAATATATGGAGAACTCTTAAAACTCAAGAAGAAAACAAAAAAAGCCTGCTAAAAAAAGGTGAATGTCTTAACAGACACCTCACTGAACAGACACCTTACCACCATGCAGATGGCAAATAAGCACGTGAAAAGATATTCAACATCAGACGTCATCAAGGAAGTGCCAATTAAAGCAACAATAACACGACGCACCCATTAGAATGGCTATAATTCCAAACACTGACAACACCAAATGCTGGCAAGGATGTGGAGCAATAGCAATTGTCATTTCCCTGTTGGTGGGAATGCAAAATAGAAGAGCCCCACTTTAGAAGACAGTCTGGCTGTTTCTTATAAAACTACTTATACTCTTAGCATAGAATCCAGCAGTCACACTCCTTGATATCTACCAAAAGGAGCTGAAGACATATGTCTACACAAAACCTGCACACGGATTTTTATAGATGCTTTAGTCATAGCTGTCAAAGCTTGAAAACAAGCAAGGTGACCTTCATGTGTGAATAATTGAACTGTGGGTACATCCAGACAATGGAATAATATTCAGTGCTAAAAATAAATGAGCTCTGAGGCCATGAAAGACACGGAGGAAACTTGAGTGCAAGCAACTAAGGGAAAGAAGCTAAGCTGAAAAGGCTACACACACTGGACTATGAGTCCAACCACGAAAACATGCTGCTGAAAAGGAAAAAACTGTGGAGACAGTTAAATATCAGTGGTTGCAAGAGATGGAGTGGTGGGACAGATGCTGAGGTGGAGTACGAGGATTTTTAGGGCAGGAAAATACTCTGCATGATGATGTAAAGATGAAAGCATGTCAGTATACATTTATTCAAACTCATGGGTGGCTCAGTGCTAAAAACAAACAAACAAACAAACAAATCTGCCTGCCAGTGCAGGAGACATGTGTTCAATCCCTAGGTTGGGAAGATCCCCTGGAGAAGGAAACGGCTACCCATTCCAGGATTCTTGCCTGGGAAATTCCATGGGCAGAGCAGCTTGGTGGGCTACAGTCCATGGAGGCACAGAAGAGTCAGACACGACAGACTGACTAAGCCACCACAGGATATACAACACCGAGACTATCTTAACATAAACTACAGACTTTGGGCAATTGTGCCCATCGAGGTTCATCAGCTGTTCCATGGGTACCACTCTGGTGAGGACGCCGACAGCAGGCGAGGCTGTGCCTGCATGGGAACAGAGGGTACATGAGAAGCTTCTGTCCCTTTAAAAGAAGTTTTTAATATACAATCATCATTCTCAAAGAGCTCAAAAACCACTGCATCCATAAATAAGTTCAGGATGTTATGAAAAAATCAATCGCAGAACAAAAAAGAAGTACACACCCACCAAAAAAAAAAAAAAAAAAATTGTAAGAAACAGAAATTTACTTGAAGTGGTCCATGTTCTAGACAAAGTTGAAGCCTTGGTTCTTTAGATAAAGTTGAGGCCTGGACTCTTTAAACTTAGGGTTGGGGAGGGAGATTCGAAAGAGACAGGAATCTACTCATTCCCTGTGCCCTGGCTCTAAACTTGCCTAAAGACGCAGAGGAGACAGAATTCACGCACCTGGAGGGTCCCAAGCAAACAGGATGTTGGATGAAGGGATAAACTAGCAAGAAAGTCCTCCTTGAAAACTGCGGATATAAGTTGGGAAGGGAGAAAAAAGGATACCCCATAAGGAAATAATGAGACAGGTGACCTCCAGGAAGATTGTACACCCCACAGTACTCAGCCAATGAGGAACTGGGGTGGGGGGCACCTGTTCGTTAGGGAATAAATTGCTTGTTTCAACTGCCCTGGGAGTGCCTGCCTGTCAGACACCCCATCCTGCAAGACCATCATTAAAATTCATGCTTTCACTGTGCTTCGTGTCTCCAAGTCCATCCCTTGGTTTTAGGTTGGTGAGCATATTTCTCACAAGCTCTTTAATCAATAAAAGATTGGAAGATAAAACAGAGAAAGCCATCCAGAATACAGAAAAAGAAAATATAGGCATCTAAAAGATAAGTCCCAGTTTGTCTAATTGTCCATCATCTAACAGAAGTTCTAGGAAAAAAGTAAACAGAGAAAATGGGAGAAAACCAGTAGGGAAAATTGGAAAATTGGGGAAATAAAACACACACGCAAGCACACACTCCTGAACACAACAGAGAAATTTCAGAACCCCAAAGTAAAGAGGCTATTCTAAAGGTCTCCAAAGAAAAAGCACAGATCACCTGCAAAAGAAACACAATTCGGCTGAGATCAGGCTTATCCGCAACAGTGGACCCCAGCATGGAGCAGGGTCTCACAGCTCTGAGGGGAAATCACTGGATCAGCGTATCACATGCAAGGTATCTACCCGGGCAGCTGGCAAGTGTGACCGAAGGGCATAGGGAGAGACGGTGAAGTCCCAGCAAGTCAGGGACCAGGTGACTCCGCCTGGAGGGATGAGGCAAGATACACAATCTAACTGTGTTACTTACACTTCTGAACTAGGAGACCTGAACACAGACACAGCGACGCTAGGTCAAGGAGCTGGAGAGGCAGAGAGCGTGGCTGGAAGCCAGCAGATGCCGTCCACGCTGACAAGTGAGGAAACATCGGCTTAAGTACAGTTCAGACACACAGCAGCACAGCAGGGGCTACCAGAAGAGGCAGTTACAGGTGCAAGAAGGGCTCCCTTCTCTGGGAACAGGGAGGGAGCAGGGAGGTAAGGTCAGAAAGACGAGAGTTCTTTAATTTTACGCCATTCTGCATGAGTCAGCTTTCTAACCATGGGCATATGTTACTCTGTAAAAAGAACTTTAAAAGAAGCTTCATTAGAAAACATCTTTATATTCTAACCAGTAACTGATGCGCTCCTGCAGGGAAGGTTGGGAGTGCCCTGGGGACCAGATGGTGGACCACCAACTAACCGAGACAGCCTGCAGAGAGCAGAGCAGGACGAGGGCGGCAAGACGAAGGCGGTGGGGATGCTGCCAAGGACGAGGTGACATCAGGAGGACAGGACTAAGGAGACCAGAGACAAGACACAGGTCAGACCTGCAGGGAGGGGCTGACAGTGCACGGTCCTCCGTCCACTGGCTGCTAAGGGCGGGAGCAGGCAAGGATAAACCCTGCAGAAGGGCCAGATGACACGGAAGGAGGAGCCTGTGCACAGGCAGGAGGTCTGGTCGCACACAGGGCCCTTTCCCTAAGCTCAGCCCCTCTGCCCTGGCCTCCCCAGCTGGTCATCCTCTCCCCTCTCTGCTCTCAGCCTCTTTCTCATTTGCCTCTCATTCCTTTTCCGCCTGAAAGAAACCTGCCTGGACAGAATGCCTCTGCAAGAGACTCGGCAAGGTCTGATGCCCAGGAAGTGGGAGGGTGGAGTCTGAGAAGGAAACTGACAAAACGGATGAGATGCAAGTGAGGGGTCGCTTTCAAAGACCAAGACTCCCACGCTTTATTTCCTAGGTCACTCGCAGGTACCCTCTGATCTAAGGATCTGAAGTCTATGCACAGACTGGTGCATACTTCGCACAAAGCTGATCAGGGGCTAACACGGGACCTTGACCCTGACTCTCCTGGGAACATCTCTGAGCACTGAGACCACTCCTGCAGGCAAGATGCTGCTCCAACCCTGGGCTCCATGGCAACTAAACAGATCCACTTCCACCCATATTTGCTCTCAGAATGAAACGCACTGTCACGCTCATAGACTGTCTAAAAAGATGGGGCATTTGCTTCATGAGAAAACTTTCAACCTGGCATGCTTTGGAACCTTCCAACCTGGCCAGTTTTGGAAACACACCAACTGCATGCATTCCTCCCCTTGGTAACTCAGCGGTGGGGGAGAGTCCGAAATGGGAGATGTAAAAATGCTCATTTCATCCCGCCTCTGGAGTCCCGCTCAAAAACCAGTCATCAGGGTGTCCATTGTGTGTTTTTCCTTCAAAGAACACCAGTACCACTGAAAGCTGCGATAAGAAGCGTGAACAAAATCCTGCGGTAACAGCCTACATGAAAAGGAGTATTTCATTAGTGGAGAAATCCTGCTTGAACACGTGTTCCCTGCATTTGAGAAGGAGGAGGAAAAAAAAAAAACCAACAGCCGGCAATCAGTATTCACGAAACTGAACGGATCTGCCTTTGGCATCAATTCAGAGTCAAGACTCGGTGTCACTGCACGGAGTCGGGGGATGCTGCCTCCCTGAGCGTGGTCCTCCGTCCATTTAATGAGCTGGCACCATCAAAACGCTGCATTATCGGGCCTGCTCTGTATGCAGACACCTCTCTGCAGCGGAGCGAGCACAAGCCAATAGATTCCCTCCTCCTTCCAGGATGATTTCTTTTAGCTGCCAACACGCTGAGCTGCCACTGCTATGTTAATGCCCCGTCTTATCTCGAAGCCAAACCTCACCTCAAAAAGACCTAGCGGATTTTCAGGTCAATGCAGAGACGAGAGGAAAACATCGTGACGTCTCCAGAGGTGCATCAAAACTGCACCAGGTGCGGGCATTTCAAGCCAGTCGGATGCGGAGTTAGTGACCCCTGTGGGCAGGCGTGCTGTAAACAACAGGTCCATCACCGCAGACAAGAAGGCTGCCTGCCCAGCGAAAGGCCTGGAGCTGTGACCGAAACATGCCCGGGGAATGCGCGTCCTGGCAAAGCTTTCCCAGAAGGGCAGTGGGGCGGAAGGGCACGGCGGAACGGTGAGGAGCCTGGGTTTCCCCGGCGTCCTGCACCCAGCGCTGCTGCCAGTCCCGCTGCTGAACCTTTAGACCACATCAGAAGCCGTCCCACGGTCTCTCTGGCTCAGCTACCCTGGTTTCTTGCCGTCAAACCACACTGGCCTCTCTTCAGATGATTCAACAGCAGCCAGCCAGCACCCTGCACTCCTGCCGTCAGCCAGGGTCCTTTCCCCAGACTAAACTTTCCAGCGTCCTCCCACGCTGACCGGTAATTCACGAAGGTTCTCCCCAGGCCTCCAGCCCTGGCGACCTGGCTCAGGCCCCACCGTGGCCACCTCGGTGCCCACCTCCCGGCCAACCCGCCTCAGCCCACCCCCTCTGATCTGGTGGCACTGACCACCTGGGCTTCCTGTTCCCTCTCCCTAAAGCATTCTTCCCTTTTCCAAGACCACAGGCTCACGCCCTCATTCCAAAGGTCACTCCTCAGGGACCACCCCACCCAAAGCACCCCATCACCTTCTCCCCACTCACTCCCTTTCCCTTCTGGCCACTTCTCCACACCAGTCACTTTGCTCACCACCAGCCTCCTGTGGAATACAGGTCCTGGGAGGGAAGGACCTAGTTCACCACCGTATCCCCAGTAGGTACAACAACTTCCCCCACATACTAGGTTCTCAGTAAATGTGTAATGAACACACGAATGAAGAAACAAACAAATCTAGTCTCAACTCTAATAAATACCTTTCGGATCTCAGGCACGCCACTAGTCTGTCTCATCCCTGGGATGAGGACACTATACGTCATGGGGGCTAACGTCTTCTCTTATTCTAAAATGCTCTATTTCCTTTACCAGCTCATCGCCACCATGAAACCTGAGGACGTTACCATCTGATCAGTAACATATCAAGTTTGCAGTAAAGGATATGAATAGCCAGGAGTTCACGAAAGCCACCGCTTAGCGCCCTTTGCTCTTTTATGGATTCAGGCTCCTTAACATCCAATTTGCTTCAACTGTCAGTGGTGTCCATTGATTACACACACATATATATTTCTTCACCTGCACCCGGCTCTCCGTCCTTTCCCAGACTACCTCAAAAATGCCGGGGGAGGAGGTTATCACTAGGGATGCGAGGGCCCCAGGAGCTGAGCAAGTTACAGCATCACGGTTGCCAGGTGGTTTTTGCACACTCTCGCAAAGAATATGTTGATACAGAGAAAGATATATATGCCCTGGAAAGTTAATTAACATCAACCTAAATTATGACATGTATTTTAGGAGTTTCCTGGGAGTCCAGGGGTTAACAATTCACCTTCCAATGTGGGGGACGTGGGTTCACCCTAGAGGGGTAAGAACCCACATGCAACCAAGTCCAAGTACTGCAACTACCGAGCCTGGCTCTAGGGTCCATGTCCCACAGCAAGCGAAGCCTGCACACCTCAACCAGAGAGGAGCCGCCGCGAGCTGCAGCTAAGACCCAGTGCAGCCATAGCAAGCAAGGCCTGCACACCTCAACCAGAGAGGAGCCGCCGCGAGCTGCAGCTAAGACCCAGTGCAGCCATAGCAAGCAAGGCCTGCACACCTCAACCAGAGAGGAGCCGCCGCGAGCTGCAGCTAAGACCCAGTGCAGCCATAGCAAGCAAGGCCTGCACACCTCAACCAGAGAGGAGCCGCCGCGAGCTGCAGCTAAGACTCAGCGCAGCCACAGCAAGCGAGGCCTGCACACCTCAAACAGAGAGGAGCCGCCGCGAGCTGCAGCTAAGACCCAGTGCAGCCACAGCAAGCGAGGCCTGCACACCTCAACCAGAGAGGAGCCGCCGCGAGCTGCAGCTAAGACTCAGCGCAGCCACAGCAAGCGAGGCCTGCACACCTCAAACAGAGAGGAGCCACTGTGAGCTGCAGCTAAGACCCAGTGCAGCCACAGCAAGCGAAGCCTGCACGCCTCAACCAGAGAGAAGCCGCCGCGAGCTGCAGCTAAGACCCAGCGCAGCCACAGCAAGCGAGGCCTGCACGCCTCAACCAGAGAGAAGCCACCGCGAGCTGCAGCTAAGACCCAGCGCAGCCACAGCAAGCGAGGCCTGCACGCCTCAACCAGAGAGAAGCCGCCGCGAGCTGCAGCTAAGACCCAGCGCAGCCACAGCAAGCGAGGCCTGCATGCCTCAACCAGAGAGAAGCCTCCGCGAGCTGCAGCTAAGACCCAGCGCAGCCACAGCAAGCGAGGCCTGCACGCCTCAACCAGAGAGGAGCCGCCGCGAGCTGTAGCTAAGACCCAGCGCAGCCACAGCAAGCGAGGCCTGCACACCTCAACCAGAGAGGAGCTGCAGCTAAGACCCAGCGCAGCCAAATTAATCAAATTTTTAAAATATTTTACATCATGCAGCTTTTATTTAATTTTACTTTTTAAACTTACAACACTTGCCTTCTGCTTCCAAAAACTCTTTCTTTTTTTATTTAGAAAGTATAAGACTCAGTCACTGACTCAGTCCCCAAACTGTTAGTATCACGGGTCATCCAGGAAAAGACAAGCTCTTTCCACACTGACATTCCATTCAGAGACTGAAATGGAATCATGGGCAAGTTTTAAATCTAACTATCTTTTTACAAAATGGTTCATCAAAAGATGAGCCCACTACATACAAGTCAACAACATTCTTGCAATGACTTCGAAAAGAACTCTTTTCATCTGTGAAACAATTTATTATAAAGGAATTTTCTCCTTAACCAAACTGAAGCATTCTGAACATAATTTAAATCTTCCAAGGGAAATCAACTCCAAATATTTGATATTCCCTGCACTACATGCATAGGTAAACAGTCCTATTTCAATGCAACAGTGGCTCTCACATCAAAAAGCTTAATTTTTACTCCTCAGGGAAACTCAGAATGAAATCAAAGTTTTCAAGGTCTTATTTTAACAACAAAGTCGGTATGAAAAGGGAAAAAAAAATCACAAACTAAGCTTTCACAAACACAAGACACAAAGACTCCCACTCAAAGCATCACCAAACTGAAGTCACTAATACATAAAATATTAAGCTGATTTTATCCCAGATACTAAGCTGGTTTAACATGCCAAAATCAGGAATCTAACTTCTCACATTAACAGTCTAAAAACAGAAAAATAGTATAATCTTCTTAACAAATACAGAAAATATTTTTAGTAAAATTCAATATTCATGATTCAAAACCCTTAGAAAAGGAGGAATAGAAATCACATCTTTTATCTTTATTAAATTATCTACTCCCTCCCCCAAAATGCTACAGCAAACTTCATATTTAATGGTTAAGGGCATAAAATTTCCCTTTGAAATTAGAACAACAAATATGTCCACCTTTCGAGACAAGTAAACAGACCCTAGCCAGTGCAATGGCAGGAAGTAATAAACGGTATAAGGCTTGGAAAGAAAGTCTTATATATTTGAATTCTTCATAAATGATACGATTGTTTGTAGAATACCCAAAGGTATTCATACATAAGCTGTTAGGAGAGTTAAACAATGCAGAATAATCAATTATCAATGCAGAAAAGCCAATTAAATTTCTATACAAACAACAAACAGAAAATTAAGCCTTTAAAATAATATTTGCAGAAGTATAAAAATACATGAAATGCCAAAAGATATGTAATATGTCTAAGAAAAAAACTACAAAATTTTTTTAAAGATGTTTTAAAAAAACTTTAGAGAAAGATTCGATATTATAAACTATCAGTTTTCTTCAAATTAATTCATAGATTCAATGCAATCCTACTTCAGATCCCCACACTTTATTTGGGGAGTGTGGAACTTCACTAAGTTGATTCTAAAATTTTAAATGGCCAAGACATGTTAAGACCCTCTTGAAGAATGTCCTCTTTGAAATCAAGATTTTTTAAAAAATAAGAGCATGGTATGGGCATAGAATAGACCAACAGAACAGACTCATACTCATCCTGATATGTGACACACCACAGAAGAAAGGACAGTCTTTTCAACCGAACTGAGGCTAATACATATTCATAGAACGGAAATCAATTTGGATTTCCAACCTCACATAACACATCAATATTAACTGCAGATGAACTTCAGATCGAAATGTGAAAGGCTAAATATGGAAAATAATTTAATATACAAATTAATTTTGATGTGTTCTGTGAGGTTAGAAATCCAAATTATTTGAGTTTCTCATAGAAAATGCATTAAATATAGAACTTAAGAATATTTCCTGGCAGCAGGGTAGGAACGGATGTCTTAAACAAAGTCCAAAAAGCCACAAACCATAAAGCAAATAATTTATAAATTTCAACTACATCCAAGTTAAAATTTTCTGCTAAGAACCATCACAGGAAAGTCATCAGGGATGGGAAAAGAGATGAGACATATGCACACCCAATGGACAATTAAGGATCCAGAAGGTCTAAGAAATGAAATGAAAATTACTGAAAATAAATACATAAACTCTAGAGTTTGATTTTGACCTATTAAAGCTTCATTCTCATGAGCAAATACAGAAAGATGAATGATAAGAAACAGGCTACAGCTAAGAACAGGGGTTGTTCCCTCTTCTCAGCTCCAGGGACTTCTCCCTTGCATTCCTTCCATTGACCCACACACAAGAAAAATTCATGTCCAAGTGCTGTGTCCATCTCTGCGAGAGGTGACCCAGGGCTACTGTGCTGTGGTCCCGGGGTCAGGACATATATGCACTCCCAGTCTACCTCCATGGGGGTGAGGACAGAAGCAGGCGAAGGCACAGGGGCACGAAAGAGAAGCCGAGATGACCACAATGGCCTTGACCCTAGAAGCGATCAGGAGGCCCGGAGCAGAGAGCACACGCTGCGAAGCTCCGGCTCCTGGCAGGGAACCCACGAGATGAGGCCTGTGGTGGGGCTGTGGGCCGAGGAGGCGGGGCGCTGAGCCACCTGGGGGCTGGACGGGCAGGGAGGGGCTGCTCCTCCAGCTCCAGGCCCGCTCCCCGCTCCTCACTCCCGATTCTGGAGCATCTTCACGTCCCCCACCCTGGAGCTTCCCCACAGCCCAGTCAGGAGCTGCACCAAGGGACCTCCGCTTCAAGACACTTCACTCAGTCCTCAACTCTGAAAAGACCACCCCAGGTCATTTAAACTGTGTCCTCCAATTAGGCCTTCCCTAGTAGCTCAGACAGCAATGCCGGAGACCTGGATTCAACGTCTGGGTGGGGAAGATCCTCTGGAGAAGGGAATGACAACCCACTCCAGTATTCTTGCCTGGAGAATCCCCATGGACAGAGGAGCCTGGTAGGTCACAGTCCATGGGGTCGCAAAGAGTCGGACATGACTGAGCGACAAAACACACACACGTCCAATTAGGCTGATTTCCTCACTTTGTTACACTCACACACAAAAAAAATTATTTTGAGGTCCCCTTGCACATCAGAGTAGTGACTTAGGAACAAAAGGGAAAAGCCATTTTCAGCTACCACCGGGTGACCGTCCTCCCACTGCCCACCGCTCTCTGCCCGCAGATCCCCGCAGCAGCCCAGAGCCCCCTGGCCTCACTGTCGCTTCAGGGTCACTCCCCTCCGCAGACCTCCCAACCGGCTCGCACTGCCTTTCTAGCCTCGTTTCCTCCCAGAAACCCCCTCCCTCTGCTCGTTTCTGGGTTCCTCCAAGACATCGAGTTAGTTCTTGAGTCAAGGCCTTTGCAAGGGCTGCTCCGTACTTCTGCACCGTTGCCAGCACACCCACAGGCTTGCCCCCTCCTGCCCGCCGAAGCTCATCCCAGACATCACCTCCCGGAGAGAGGCCTTCTCCAGGCCCCCAGTCAAGAGGCCACTGATCACTCTGGAGCCTTTCTTACTTCAACACTCTGCAGGGTCCTTGTCAGTCTCTAAATTTCTCTCGATTGTTTATCGTCTGTTCTCCACCAAAGTCAAGTCCTCGCTGTGCTGCTCATCACAGCTTGCCAAGCTCCCAGGGCAACGCCTGAAACATGGCAGTGGTTCAGCACACATCTGTTGACCGAACGAGTGATAAACAAGTAACCAAAATAATAATCCAGGTCGCCTCTACCTCCCACGCCTCACTTAAAATCACCATTATATTACAAGTGTGCTGTTTAATGGCTCAGTCGTGTCCAACTCTTTTTGACCCTTTGGCCTGTGGCCCGCCAGGCTCCTCTGTCCATGGGATTTTTCAGGCGAGAATACTGGAGTGGGTTGCCATTTCCTCCTCCGGGGGATCTTCCCGCCCCAGGAATTGAACGTGCTTCTCCTGTGTCTTCTGCATTGCAAACAAATTCTTTACAGGCTGAGCCATCAGGGAAGCCCATATTACAAGTGTAGCCAAACTTTAAATGTTACAATCACCCTAAAGGAAAAATATATCATTTCCCTCTATTATATTTATAGAATGAAATATTAAAGACTAAAATCCATCCTTCAGAAAAGTTCTAAAATTGAAAAACATACAAAAAATTACCAGTTTGTCTGACTCCCAAAGTGAGTACATTTAAAATAAAGCATTCCTTCCACTCCCTCTGGCATCAGCTGTTACCTCTCTAGGCAGTGTAGTATGACTGCTTACATACATTCTTCAATATCATGTCAGTTTTTAAATTAAATCTTTTACCCTGTATTTATGACACGCATTCACATAATCGGGTTAGTAGAGATATCTCAAACTCAGGACACTTTAATAGTCTCTTTTAGTGGAAATAAACAGGAAGTCCAAAGGAGAAATGGGAGATACATTCAAAAATGTTATTTTCTCTAGCTCCATTTTTGGGGTACCAAAAGTAGAGGGACCTCTATTCATAGCTTAAAGAAATTCAAGGCTGATCTGGTCTTTAAGTCCTCATTTCCAGTTACACTGAGAAAATCGCCATCAGTGCTGAGTGGTAGTCTCCAAAAATATATATTTACATTCTAGAACCTATGAGTATTATCGCACATGGCAAGAGTGATTAAGTTACTGATCTTAAGAGGAGGTGCTTATGCTGAATCATCTGGTTGGGCCCTAAATGCAATCTTATGCATCCTTAGAAGAGAGAGGCAGAGGGGTTCTGACACAGAAGGGGAGGAGGCGATGTGATCACGGAAGCAGAGACGGGAGTGATGCAGCCAAAAACTAACACAAACGACCAGACTCAAAGACCAGATTCTCCCCAGAGCCTGCGGGGGCAAAGCCCTGCCCACACCTGTATTTTAGACTTTCAGCCTCCAGCCTATGAGATGACACATTTCTATTGTCCTAAGCCTCCCACTTTGTGGTCATTTTATATTTATTACAATTAATATGAGCTGGACACTATGAAAAGCATGGCACAAGAAGTCTGACAGCTATCAAAAAAAGTTTTTGTTTCATGGTAAATAAATTTGACATTTACATTTTGCTGTTGTTGTTCAGCTACTCGGTCACATCCAACTCTTTGCAACCCCATGGACTGCAGCATGCCAGGCTTCCCTGTCCAGCGTTTACATTTTAGTGGTGATGACTGAGTCACTAAGTCATGTCCAACTCTTGCGACCCCAGGCTACAGTCCATGGGATTTAAGTAAGTATAATTTGAATATATTCAATTTCCGTTTGCACGGCAGATCTAGAATATGTGTTCTCCTCTGTTCTCCTGATTTGAAGCCAATCACTTGATCTCTGTAAGGCAGCTTTCCACCTGAAAACACAGGATTAAAATTCTTGACCCCCTAAGGGTAATAAGGATAGTGAGAAAAAAGATGATGGCAGGCAACCCCTCACAGATTCACGGAGTCACGGAGCTACAACAGCTCAAGACGGCTTCAGTCCCAACTTCAACCCAGGGAGGGGAACGCAAGAGCCCATGGGCGGAGGCCCTCACCCTGCGACCGCAAGAGGACCCCAGGTACCTCGACTCTGCTAAGAGCCTTTGTACAGCAACGTGTCACCCATAGAAGGATGAGGCTGACATTCCCAATCCCCCCGTGTTCTGCTTTTCTTCCAGTTTCCTCTCATTCAATGCAAACAGTCGGTCACCTTAGGGTTCATGGCAAAATACGGGGCTGGAACATAAACGGCTTCTATTGAAAAGACTCTAGTGCAGACCTGATGGGGAAAAGTTAACAAAACGAAAAACAAAAATGTATTCTGAGGATAACAAACCAGGCCCCATGCAGAACCACAACAAAAGGGAGAAGGCGATGGCGCCCCACTCCAGTACTGTTGCCTGGAGAATCCCAGGGACAGCAGAGCCTGGTGGGCTGCAGTCCATGGGGTCGCTAAGAGTCGGACATGACTGAGCGACTTCACTTTCACCTTTCACTTTCATGCATTGGAGAAGGGAATGGCAACCCACTCCAGTGTTCTTGCCTGGAGAATCCCAGGGATGGGGGAGCCTGATGGGCTGCCGTCTATGGGGTTGCACAGAGTCAGACACGACTGAAGCGACTTAGCAGCAAGGCAACTGCAAATATCAACTCTTCCGGCATCAATTAGCCAAGAAAGAGAGTGAAAGGATCTGCCTGGAACCCATCCCAGGTAATAAAGAATCAAAAAGATCACATCATTTTTTTTTTTTTTGCTGTTTATCTATTTATTTTTGGCTGTGATGGGCCTTTGTTGCTACATACGGGCTTTCTCTGGTCGCGCAGAGCGGGGGCTCCTGTCTATTACTGTGGGCAGGCTTCTCATTGAGCTGGCTTCTCCTGTTGTGGAGCATGGGCTCTGGGGTGCAGGGCTTCAGAGGCTGCAGCACGTGGGCTCAGCAGTTGGGGCTCCTGGGCTCAGAAGCAACTGGTTCAGTTGCTCCGTGGCACGTGGGATCCTCTGGGACCAGGAATCGAACCTTTATTTCCTGGATTCTTTACCACTGAGCCATCAGCGAAGCCCCAAAGATCAGTGAGTCATCAGCACTGCCATTTTCCCATTGAAGAGACAAGGTAGAGACAAGGTGTGTGATAAAACTCATCACTCCAATGGGATAAAAATTCTTAAGAACTGAGAATAGGAGGTAGCCTCTTTAATTTGAAGAACGTTTACAAAACCTCTCCAACAAGCATCAGACTTATCAGTGAAATGATAAAAGATTTCCCCTCAGGATCAGGAATAAGGTAAAGATGCCCATCACCACTTCTCTTCAACACTGTACTCAAGATCCCAGCCTATGCAGTAAATCAAGGAAAAGAAATAAAAATTATAAGGGATGGAAAAGAAGAAATAAAACTGTCATCTACTGATGTGTGATTATGTATGTAGGAAATACAACAGAAAACACAGATAAAATATTAGAATTAATAAGTTTAACAAAGTTGCAGATAAAAAATTTAGCATGTAAAAATAAACTGTATTTTACATACCAGAACAAAGAGTTAGAAAATGAAATATTTAAAAGATACCATTGACCATGGACTATATAATCAGAAATATAAAGTATCTTAAAATGGATTTAACAAAGATATGAAAAACCTATACTAGGAAAAGCATCAAGTTTACTGAGTTTTCTTAAAGTAACTCAGGTATGTGCATAGATTTTAGTTATAACAAATGCAAGAAAAATAAATTAGATATAATTATCACCATATCTTCTCATTCAAAACTGGTTTTGAAATCTAGAGGTATCTTGATGCTTTATTTAAGAATTCTGCTTAGACAGGTATAAGGTAGGTCCTGATGGTAAACCAGAATTCTTATCATTAGCCCATGTTTTGAGTAAACATAAAGAAACATTTAATTTCCACACTAAGTACTATATTAACTATGAAAAACAAAAAGACTTTAAGTCCTATAATTTTATAATTATAGAAAAGTCTATTGAAAAATAAGATCTAAAGTGGCATTTTACAGATATGTATAATATTTCAACACATCTGAGATTCTATGCCATCTACTCTATTCCAATCCATTTAGAGTAAGTGTTCCAACTCATTATCAGAGAAATGCAAATCAAAACCACTATGAGGTACCACTTCATGCCAGTCAGAATGGCTGCGATCCAAAAGTCTACAAGCAATAAATGTGGGAGAGGGTGTGGAGAAAAGGGAACCCTCTTACACTGTTGGTGAGAATGCAAACTAGTACAGCCACTATGGAGAACAGTGTGGAGATTCCTTAAAAAACTGGAAATAGAACTGCCTTATGATCCAGCAATCCCATTGCTGGGCATACACACTGAGGAAACCAGAACTGAAAGAGACACGTGTACCCCAATGTTCATCGCAGCACTGCTTATAATAGCCAGGACATGGAAGCAACCTAGATGTCCATCATCAGATGAATGGATAGGAAAGCTGTGGTACATATACACAATGGAGTATTACTCAGTCATTAAAAAGAATGTATTTGGAAAACTGGTTGAACACTTGTAAAAGAATGAAACTAGAACACTTTCTAACACCATACACAAAAATAAACTCAAAATGGATTAAAGAGCTAAATGTAAGACCAGAAACCATAAAACTCCTAGAGGAAAACATAGGCAAAACACTCTCTGACTTACATCACAGCAGGATCCTCCATAACCCACCTCCCAGAATATCAGAAATAAAATCAAAAATGAACAAATGGGACCTAATCAAACTTAAAAAGCTTCTGCACAACAAAGGAAACTATAAGCAAGGTGAAAAGACAGCCTTCAGAATGGGAGAAAATAATAGCAAATGAAGCAACAGACAAACAACTAATCTCAAAAATAAACAAGCAACTTCTACAGCTCAATTCCAGAAAAATAAACGACCCAATCAAAAAATGGGCCAAAGAACTAAATAGACATTTCTCCAAAGAAGACATACAGATGGCTAACAAACACATGAAAAGATGCTCAACATCACTCATTATCAGAGAAATGCAAATCAAAACCACTATGAGGTACCATTTCACGCCAGTCAGAATGGCTGCAATCCAAAAGTCCACAAGCAACAAATGCTGGAGAGGGTGCGGAGAAAAGGGAACCCTCTTACACTGTTGGTGGGAATGCAAACTAGTACAGCCACTATGGAGAACAGTATGGAGATTCCTCAAAAAACTGCGAATAGAACTGCCTTATGATCCAGCAATCCCACTGCTGGGTATACACACTGAGAAAATCAGAATTGAAAGACACGTGTACCCCAATGTTCATAGCAGCACTGTTTACAATAGCCAGGACGTGGAAGCAACCTAGATGTCCATCCGCAGATGAATGGATAAGAAAGCTGTGGTACATATACACAATGGAGTATTGCTGCTACTGCTGCTAAGTCGCTTCAGTCGTGTCCGACTCTGTTAGACCCCATAGACGGCAGCCCACCAGGCTCCCCCATCCCTGGGATTCTCCAGGCAAGAACACTGGAGTGGGTTGCCATTTCCTTCTCCAATGCATAAAAGTGAAAAGTGAAAGTGAAGTCGCTCAGTTGTGTCAGACTCTCAGTGACCCCATGGTCTGCGGCCCACCAGGGTCCTCCGTCCATGGGATTTTCCAGGCAAGAGTACTGGGGTGGGGTGCCACTGCCTTCCCCGCAATGTAGTATTACTCAGCCATTAAAAAGAATACATTTGAATCAGTTCTAAGGAGGTGGATGGAACTGGAGCCTATTATACAGAGTGAAGTAAACCAGAAACAAAAACACAAATACAGTATACTAACGCATATATATGGAATTTAGAAAGATGGTAAAAATAAACCTATTTACGAGACAGCAAAAGAGACACTGATGTATAGAACAGACTTTTGGACTCTGGGACCGGGAGAGGGTGGGATGATTGGGGAGAATAGCATTGAAATATGCATAATATCATATCTGAAACGAGTCGTCAGTCCAGGTATGATGCCCGATAACAGATGCCTGGGGCTGAAGCACTGGGACGACCTGGAGGGATGGTGTGGGGAGGGGGGAGGGAGGAGGGTTCAGGATGGGGAACTCATGTATACTGGTGGCGGATCCATCTCGATGTATAGTAAAAGCAATATAATATTGTAAAGTTAAGCAAAAAAAAAAAAAAAAAAGAATGCATTTGAGTCAGTTCTAATGAGGTGGATGAAACTGGAGCCTATTATACAGAGTGAAGAAGGCCAGAAAGAAAAACACCAATACAGTATACTAACGCATATATATGGAATTTAGAAAGATGGTAACAATAACCCTGTATACGAGACAGCAAAAGAGACACTGATGTATAGAACAGTCTTTTGGACTCTGTGGGAGGGGGAGAGGGTGGGATGATTTGAGAGAATGGCAATGAAACATGTATAATATCATATATGAAACGATTCGCCAGCCCAGGTTCGATGCATCATACTGGATGCTTGGGGCTGGTGCACTGGGACGACCCAGAGGGATGGTATGGGGAGGGAGGTGGGAGGAGGGTTCAGGATGGGGAACACATGTATACCTGTGGTGGATTCATTTTGATATATGGCAAAACCAATACAATATTGTAAAGTTAAAAAATTAAATTAAAAAAATAAAGATCAAAAAAAAAAATAGAGTAAGTGTTCCAAACCAATGTATATATAATGAGGCCAATTCATCCTTAAATGGGAATTAATTGAAATTTCTGCCTTGTGTTTTTAGTTATCCCCCTGTTAGAGCTACCTTTATATGTAGGTGGAATGGATAGCTTCCCTTAATGTGATATTTATAAAGCAGACTTCTCAAAATTCCCCATTAGCCTGAAAACATCAGAAATCCAAGTATCAACAGTAATTCCTTTGAGCTAAGACACTGTGTCTCCTGGGATCTATTTTTAAAAGAAAAATACTTCTTGGAGGAGGCAGCATATTTGAGTCATTATCCAATTTTAATACAAAACTGAACTTACCTGACTCATACGCAAGATTTTAGGGAATCAAGTCTGACAATGTAGAGGAGAAGGACAGAGTACTTTTAGGCAGCACACGGTGCCACCATGAGCCAGACGGGTTGGCACCGTGAGTCTGCTGGAAAGAACAAAGTGGGCAACACAATGGTGCGGAAGGAAAAGTGAAGACGCCAGAGACGAGCATAACGCACTTGACCACGTGGGGGACACAGTCCTGCCGTCAAGATGCAGTGCTGACGGCCTGTTCTCCCCAGTGCCGATGGAACGTGGGAAACCCCTGAGTCCAGAATTCATGTTCTATTGCCTCCCAGACCCTCAGGGACAACAAAGCCCTCGGTAATACCATTTAGGGAGTTAATAAAAATGCATCCCCTGAGCTCTGGGATATAAAAGCCATACATTTAAATCAGAGACAGCATTTTCTTGGCTGTTGGCACAACCAAGTATTGACGAACATAGTGAGCAACTGGAACTCATATACAATGCTGGCGGGGGGTTATACAAACACCAACAATGTGGAAAACTGTGTATGAGTGTGTTGTTCTCAAGGGTAAGTAGAGATCCTGGGATCCAGTGATTCAAGAACAGATGTATCCACCAGAGCTTTATTTATAACAGTCATTGTGCGACAGACACAAACTGCCCATCAACAGTAAAAACGGTGAACTGTAGTACATTCCTACCACCAGACCCTGCACAGCAACAAACAAGAGCAAAGCACGGCATCAATCTCACAGACACGGCAAAAGGAGCCAGACACAAAGGAACACAGACCTCATGACGCCACTCATGCGAATCTCAAAAACAGGCAAAACTATTCCAAGGTGCTAGATTAGATCTGAGGACAGAATAGCAGTTATTTATGAGGGTAGGGGTGTTAAGTGGGAGAGAGGTGTGGACAGGGAGCCTCTTTGGTGGCGATCTGTGAAGGTATACTTGTATGTAAAACTTCATTGAGCTGTATGTACACTTAAGATTCGGGTACTTTAAATAAATTATACATCATTAAAATGGTAAATGAGAAAAAACACTGGCTGTTTATCAACGCTGAATATTTGTCTTAATCACTTTAATTATGAGAAGCCAATGTTCTTTAAATGTATTTTTGCTGTTGGCTATAATATGAATGTCTAAATACTTGAATGGAACTTCTAGCCAATCAAAAAACAGGACTCTCTCCAACGCAGACATGTAAGTGGTTCTAATTGTCTTATTAATATTTTGCTCCTCATTTCCCAAAGAAAGGCAATGCCAAAGAATGCTCAAACTACCACACAATTGCCCTCATCTCACATGCTAGTAAAGTAATGCTCAAAATTCTCCAAAATATGTGAACCATGAACTTCCTGATGTTGAAGCTGGTTTTAGAAAAGGCAGAGGAACCAGAGATCAAATTGCCAACATCTGCTGGATCATGGAAAAAGCAAGAGAGTTCCAGAAAAGCATCTATTTCTGCTTTATTGACTATGCCAAAGCCTTTGACTGTGTGGATCACAATAAATTGTGGAAAATTCTGAAAGAGATGGGAATACCAGACCACCTGATCTGCCTCTTGAGAAATCTGTATGCAGGTCAGGAAGCAACAGTTAGAACTGGACATGGAACAACAGACTGGTTCCAAATAGGAAAGGGAGTATGTCAAGGCTGTATATTGTCACCATGTTTATTTAACTTATATGCAGAGTACATCACGAGAAATGCTGGACTGGAAGAAACACAAGCTGGAATCAAGATTGCCAGGAGAAATATCAATAACCTCAGATATGCAGATGACACCACCCTTATGGCAGAAAGTGAAGAGGAACTCAAAAGCCTCTTGATGACAGTGAAAGTGGAGAGTGAAAAGGTTGGCTTAAAGCTCAACATTCAGAAAACGAAGATCATGGCATCTGGTCCCATCACTTCATGGGAAATAGATGGGGAAACAGTGGAAACAGTGTCAGACTTTATTTTTCTGGGTTCCAAAATCACTGCAGATGGTGACTGCAGCCATGAAATTAAAAGACGCTTACTCCTTGGGAGGAAAGTTATGACCAACCTAGATAGCATATTCAAAAGCAGAGACATTACTTTGCCAACAAAGGTCTGTCTAGTCAAGGCTATGGTCTTTCCTGTGATCATGTATGGATGTGAGAGTTGGACTGTGAAGAAGGCTGAGCACTGAAGAATTGATGCTTTTGAACTGTGGTGTTGGAGAAGACTCTTGAGAGTCCCTTGGACTGCAAGGAGATCCAACCAGTCCATTCTGAAGGAGATCAGCCCTGGGATTTCTTTGGAACGAATGATGCTAAAGCTGAAACCAGTTCTTTGCCCACCTCACGCAAAGAGTTGACTCATTGGAAAAGACTCTGATGCTGGGAGGGATTGGGGGCAGGAGGAGAAGGGGACGACAGAGGATGAGGTGGCTGGATGGCATCACTGACTCAATGGACATGAGTCTGAGTGAACTCCGGGAGTTGGTGATGGACAGGGAGGCCTGGTGTGCTGTGATTCATGGGGTCGCAAAGAGTTGGACATGACTGAGCGACTGATCTGATCTGATCTGATCTGATCTGAACATCTCAAAGGAGCCCTAATCAAAATCCAGACATCCATGGAGAGCAAGAGGTAGTCAGGACAGGCACCAAAGTGAGGTGAGTCTCCAACTTGACAACCAAGGGTCCCAGGGACTCAAGGCGCAGCTCAGGCTACCCCGAGGACTTCTCTAAAGCAGTAAGTGACGTGAAGTGAAGTCGCTCAATCCTGTCCGACTCTTTGCGACCCCACGGACTGCAGCCTACCACGCTCCTCGGTCCATGGGATTTCCCAGGCAAGAGGACTGGAGTGGGTTGCCATTTCCTTCTCCAGAGGATCTTCTCAACCCAGGGATCGAACATGGGTCTCCCGCACTGTAGGCAAACACTTTACCATCTGAGCCACCAGGAAAGCAATACGGTGTGCACAAAGATGCCTGTAATTCCTGAAGCTCCACCTCTGAGATGCACAGATACTGACGCACTAGACGCTCTGTCTTACGTGAGCCGGTCCCCGACTAGAGACCCGTTAGTCAGGGAGTCACAGAAACCAGTGCGGGAGAACGACCGCTGACATGAGCCTGCTGTGTCTATGGAGGCATGGAGAGCAGTCAGGAATCAGGACCAGTGTCTATGGAGGCATGGAGAACAGTCAGGAATCAGGACCAGTGTCTATGGAGGCATGGAGAGCATTCAGCAATCAGGACCAGGGCAAGGGTCGCTGTCAGCCGCCACCTCTCTCTCATTAACTCATGTGGCTAAAATGCCATTTCCACAAAAAAGGTGCTAAACATGTTTTAAGCTAATGATTAAACATAAAGGAGTCCAACTCAGCAACTAAACAAGTCATTATTATTTAAGTAACTCCTGACAAAAATAACCAATGTTTGAAAAAAAAAAATTTGAAAAGTCACAGAGAGAGGCATGAACTTCAGCTTCCACAGCCAAAGCACAGGGGAGATGGCCTTGGCTATTTCAACCACTGACTTTCCATTTTCAAGCAAACCTACCGTTTGTCAGCAAGATGGAAAGGGGACCTCCGCCCTTTCTGCTACAAGAACTGGCTACCTGAAAAGCTAATGTACGATACCTCTGAATTCTCAGAAGATGCTCTAGGTTTTCAGTGGATAAGCTGAATTCATTTATTCATTTCAAAATATTTAGATTAAAACTGCCAGCCTCATTTTCATCACTGAAAAAGTCATTACATAACTTTCCCCCAGTAGCTGACTCTCCACCGCTTATCATAGGTCATCTCATAATTGCATATTTTAAATGGCTACAGAATTTCATTCACCATCAAGCATCTTTTTCATACTGAAAACAGTAAAATCTGCCAGTCAACTGGAAAAACGTCAGCAACAGCAACAAAAATGTAAATATTTTCCCTTAAAATGTTATAGAGTCACTTCCTCCAAAAGACCTAAGTGTTTATGTATCTATAAAATGTCATCTCCTCTGATGAAAGGGATAAAAAATTTTAAATCCACATCATTAATTTTCTCCTGTTCTTGTCATTCTTCAAGGATATGATGCAGTCAAAGAAGAGTGGTATTTTAGGCTTAACACTGAGTCTAAGGGGAAAAAAATCACGGTAATATTCATAACAGGTTAACACAGGAAGTCAAGAAAGCAAAAAGCAGTAAGATTCAAGAGTCCCTTCTGGGACACTAGTATTAAGAGTAATTAAGGTCCAAATGGAGAAGGCAATGGCACCCCACTCCAGTACTCTTGCCTGGAGAATCCCATGGACGGAGGAGCCTGATAGGCTGCAGTCCATGGGGTCGCTAAGAGTCGGACACGACTGAGCAACTTCACTTTCACTTTTCACTTTCATGCATTGGAGAAGGAAATGGCAACCCACTCCAGTGTTCTTGCCTGGAGAATCCCAGGGACGGGGGAGCCTGGTGGGCTGCTGTCTGCAGGGTCGCACAGAGTCGGACACGACTGAAGTGACTTAGCAGCAAGGTCCAAATATCAAATGGACAAAAGCTTCTACGACCAGCAAAAAAAATCACTTCATGTGTGCATGCTACTCACAAAGGAAAAGTTTACATTTAGCAAATAATAATAATAATAAATTATTTCAAACTAATTCTATTTCCTCAACTACAAATAAACAAAGCTACCCTGTGAGTGGATGATTTGCAAGACACATTTCTTATGCAAAGGGGAGTAAATTGGTTAGCAAATGCTAAAATTTTATAGGGACTATTAAATATTTATATAACTTAATGTTTTACTAATCGGGGAGACTTGTGACAATTCACACTGAAGTTTTTCATGGACATTCATTCATAAAAGACAGAAGACAGTATTTTTCATCTGCCCTTGTTAAGATAAATACCCTGGAATGAGATATAACTGCACTTTCTCTAGAAAAATGCTATGGCCCTGAAAATCATATTTAGAAAACAATCCCAGGGAATCTGTGTCAAAACTGTACGTGCTACGACCTGTGGAAATGACATTAAAAGAGAAATACACAGAGGACAGAAGATTAAATGAACAGGGTTTGCACTCCCACCAGCAGATGGTTTAAAAGGGTGTACTCCCACGGCTGCTGTTCCGAGATTTCACTTTGATTCAAGACATGAAAAAGATGAAGTCAATTCAGTTCATCCTCTCCTTACCCAGCCCAACCCATCAAATCTCATGGACAGAGGAGCCCAGTAGGCTACAGTCAATGGGGTCACAACAGTCGGACACGACTTAGCGACTAAACCACCACCAGTTCATCCAAACACACAGTCTGAGCCCAACCACAGAACATGATCAAAACAAAACAGACACAGAACAGACGGTGGTTTTCGAGGGGTCCTGTGGGTTGCAGGAGGGATGGAGTGGAAGGTGGGATTAGCAGAGGCAAACCAGTATATAGAGAATGGATAAACGACAAGGTCCTACTGTAAACACAGGGAACTATAATCCACATTCTATGGTAAACCATTATAGAAAGGAGCATTTTTAAAATAATATATATATATGCATAACTGAATCATTTTGCTATACAGCAATAATTAATACAACTCTGTAAATCAACTACACTTCAATAAAGAAATTAAAATATAAATAAAAGAATAAAGAACCAGATGAGACTAGGCACGTGCAGTGTGGTATAGCCGTAGACAAGAACAAATAGAAAACACAACTTCCTCCCCCATAAGTCACTTGTGCTACAGCCCGTAACACTAGACCTAGAATTCACGCCTGGCCCAACTGCAGTTCCCACCTTCCCCACGTGATGTCAATCAGCCCATCTGGGTTTCTGGGTCTGCACCAAAGAGATGGTCTACATGATAAGACTCCTGCCATTTCCTTTCCCCAGAAGTAGTAGTCCTGGCCTGAAATAATCCTTACATTTGCTAATAACTTCCTTGCCCCACCCTCCTTCTGCCTAGGAAAACCATTTCATACAACTCCTTGGAGAATCTCTCTAGTTACCGGACAGGAAGCTGCCTGATTCATGAGTAGCTTAGTAAAGTCAATTGGATTTTCAAATTAACTGGCTGAATTTTTGCTCGTTAATAGGCAGATCTGATTACTAACCAGTGGTTTTAATTTTCCAGTAACAGCAGACTGTACACTGTGCCCCCTCCCCCGAGAAAGTGACTTTTATTCTCAGTCCATCTTCAAATGTTTCAGTGTCCTTTGGCTATTAAAATGTTAATAATATTAAGAATTAATGGTATTTAATGTTAATAATATTAAAATAACCACTATGAAGTACCATGTCTAAAAACCACTGAACTTGAATCTAGCAAAGTTTCTAAATCTACCTGCCAGCTTCTAAATAATAATACCAGAGATAGGGAAACAAGTTAAATGTCACCATGAGGAAGAAATCAGTCAAGAGGGGAACACTTTCTACGGGACAGACGGACCTACTTCACCATCGAGCAGTGTTAGGAAGGAGAAACAGAAACTGCCGTAAGGGGAATAATTACATAAGAAGAGAGATTTATAAACACAGTCACCAAATGCAAAATATGGGCCTTGTTTATACACAAATTTGAAAAGCAACTGTGAAATGATCCTTTTGAAACAACCAGGGAAATCTGAATATGGTTAATGTTACAGAACATTAAGTAAGGAATTAATATTAATTTTGTTGCAAACAATAATGGCATAACGGTTTTGCAGGGAAAAAAAAGCCCTTGTATGTTAGAAATATAAACGAGTTATTTACACACAAAATGACATGACTAGGGTTTGCTTTAAAAATAGTCCCACGGAGCTTCCCTGGTGGCTCCGTGCTAAAGAATTCGCTTGTCAGTGCAGGAGACACGAGTTCGATCCCTTGTCTGGGAAGATCCCACATGCCTTGGGGCAACGAGGCCCATGTGCTACAACTACTGAGCCTGTGCTCTAGAGCCTGGGAACCACAACTATCGAGCCACATGCCGCCAACTACTGGGCCCAGGGGCCCTAGGGTCCGTGCACCCAACGAGAAGCCACAGCAAAAAGAAGGCAGAGCACCGGACTAGAGAGAAGCCGGTGCAGCAATGAAGAGCCAGCACCGCCAAACATAATGAATTTTTAAAAAATAGTCCCCCCCAATAAAAGTTTTTAATAAAAGTTGGGGAAGGAAGAGAAGAAACAAGACTGGCAAAAGGTTGACCGTTGTTGGACTGGGCGACAGATTCATGAAAGTTCACTCTATTCTACTTGTGTGTACATTGAGAGATTTCTCCAATGAAAAGGGTTTAAGACGCGGAACTCATCCACCTCGCATTCGATCTTAAGATACTCCTCCCTCCCTGCAAAGCAGGCCAAGCCGATGGTTAAAGGTGGGCGGGCAGAAGCAGAAGCAGGGGAGGTCGGCTCCCCACATCGTCCCATTCCCTGTGTCCACTCCTCAGGCCACAGAGCAGAGCGGCTGGCCTGAGCTCTTCCCCTCCGTGGTCAGTTGTCTTCTGGGTCAACGTCCGACTCTCCCACACGACAGCAGGACGGAGGAGGGCGCCCCGAGCCTCGCCCCCCCCCCCCGGCGGGGTCTCCAGCCTGAGCAGCCGCTCTGAGCCTCGCCGGCCTCCTGGGAGGAGACCCGGCCGCGTCTTCCAGCCGAGCCCCCAGGGCTCAGCGTTTCGCAGCCCTATGCTGATACAACGCCTTCTCCCTCCGCCCAACGGAGCCCAAGCTAGTCTTCCCTCTGTGGGGCCAAGACGCCAGCCTGCTCATGGCAGGAGTCTGCGTGAATGTTTCTCAGGGACCCTGACTTCGGGGAGGCTGTCTGTGGCCTCTGCGAGGGAACTCCCCGCACACACACCCTCCAGCACACGCTCGGCTCTGCGCTGCGCCAGCCTGGGGCAGGCAGCAGACAGCCGTCAGAGTGCGGGTGGCCCTCCCTTCTTGTGGACGCCAGCAATGCGATGAGCAACCCCCTTGTCCCTCCTCCACCTCAGCTCAGAAGCAGGGGCCCCTCCCGATGCCCAGCCTCTCCGCTCTCCTTTGGGAAAGACAGAGAAGAACGAACTTGGATTCTCCACTGTTGTACCCTGAAGCCCCGCTTCTTATCTGCCGCTGGTAGATGTTTGACAAAGGAGTGTCCCTTCCTGCACCTGGAAATCAACTGGGGCTGTACTGGGTCTTGGAGAATCTAGAACCTAACCTGTTCTCTACAGGCGACTAGCTCTACTGTTGGGGTGGCGGACGGGGTGGCACAAAAGATCTCAGCCGGCAGCCCCCACCTCACTGCCGCACCCTTGAGTGTCAGGCATCCAGGTCGGGCAAGGGCGATCTGAAGGCAAGTGAGACCTGCCCCCACTGGCTGGGTCATCACAGTGGGTGAAGGAGGGCACCAGACTCGCCAGTTCCTGGGGCTCTGCTTTGAGCAAGACCACGGAGCCAACACCGTGAAGGCTTTGCATCCATCACTAGGAAAGGAGAGGTGGTCGAGGTGACTCCTGAACCCAGGGCCCTGCAGGAGAACAAGCAAAGCCACCACGTTGAGTGATGCCAGCCCCCAGTTAATTCAAACATAAAGAGCTGGCTGGCAGACAATATACATGGGCCTCGTCGGGGTGGCTCCCTGAATGGAATGATGGCAGACACTGTGCCACAGACCCAGTGGGCGAGCAGTCAGCTGACGGACCAGCACAGGGTCCTCAGCAGACGCGCCCCTGGCCCAGGCGCAGGCGGTGTGCACGATCCACCCCCGAGGCACAAGACAGCAGCAGGCTGCAGACGCCGTCCAGAGCGTCTACTCCGTGGCCGTTCACTCTGCCACTGGCATTTAGGATAACTCATCATGATTTCTAATATTCTCTCTCCCTAAAGCCCTGCCCAATTAATCAAGCTAAGCCAACACCCAGCCACTGAGAGGACTTGGGATAAGCCAAAGGAGGGGACACCTGTCACGCCCCTAGCTCTGTGCACACCCCTCCCACACTTCAGAATCAACCCTATAATCCTACAGACTCAGAGAACACAGTTATTTTCCTAGACTCTCTTGCATTTAGGGTGAATCATCACCTCTGGATTTCACGTGAAAAAAATAACTAAGTCACTGCTTAGGGGCTTGCTTATCCCAGACTCTAATATACATACAAAATGAAGAGACTCGGCTACAGGACTGCAGATCCTACCACCTGTGCTGTCGACGAACTTACGTTCAAGGATGTGTGTGAATACCAATGTAAAGCCAAGTTCTTCAGAACAGTGTCAGCCCTGGGGTCCCACCCTCAGTCCCTTGCTCTGGCTCCCATATCCAAACCTCTTGGAATCCGGGCGACGCTCTTGAGGTCACCCTGAGCTCCCTTCCAAAGCCTTGACTGACCAACACCTTGGAAGTCAGGTCAAGAGAAACACACCTGCCTGAACTCTGCCTCAATCACAGTGACTGCTGACTATATCTAGATGAACAGATTTATTCTACTGCCCACCAGAAAATCATGTATTCTCTGGCAGAAGATAACAGCATCCAGAGACCTTGCAATTTTCAAATACAATGTCAGGTCCTTTATAAATCAATAAGCACAACAAGAGATAAGAACAAATGACAAAAACTAGAGAGAAAGGATGGATAATACATACATTCTAAGTGTACTATCTAAGTGATACACTACAATTATCAAAAAGGAATTTTAATATAATTGCTATGTGTAAGAAAACATTAAAGATGACTGATTTTATCAAATACCTGGACCTATGCAAAAGAACTGAAGAGAAATATAATCATTGAAATTAAAAATGCAACAGACAGGTTTAACAGTAAATTCAGTTCAGTTCAGTTCAGTCGCTCAGTCGTGTCCGACTCTGCGACTCCATGAATCACAGCACGCCAGGCCTCCCTGTCCATCACCAACTTCCGGAGTTCACTCAGACTCACAGCCATCGAGTCAGTGATGCCATCCAGCCATCCCCATTCATCCTCTGTTGTCCCCTTCTCCTGCCCCCAATCCCTCCCAGCATCAGAGTCTTTTCCAATGAGTCAACTCTTCGCATGAGGTGGCCAAAGTACTGGAGTTTCAGCTTTAGCATCATTCCTTCCAAAGAACAGCCAGGGCTGATCTCCTCAGAATGGACTGGTTGGATCTCCTTGCAGTCCAAGGGACTCTCAAGAGTCTTCTCCAACATCACAGTTCAAAAGCATCAATTCTTCAGCGCTCAGCTTTCTTCACAGTCCAATTCTCACATCCATACATGACTACTGGAAAAACCACAGCCTTGACTAGATGGACCTTTGTTGGCAAAGTAATGTCTTTGCTTTTTAATATGCTATCTAGTTTGGTCATAACTTTCCTTCCAAGGAGTAAGTGTCTTTTGATTTCACAGCTGCAGTCACCATCTGCAGTGATTTTGCAGCTCAAAAAAATAAAGTCTGACACTGTTTCCACTGTTTCCCCATCTATTTCCCATGAAGTGATGGGACCAGATGCCATGATCTTCGTTTTCTGAATGTTGAGCTTTAAGCCAACTTTTTCACTCTCCTCTTTCACTTTCATCAAGAGGCTCTTTAGTTCCTCTTCACTTTCTGCCATAAGGGTGGTGTCATCTGCATATCTGAGGTTATTGATATTGCTCCCGGCAATCTCGATTCCAATAAACTAGACACAGCAAAAGGAGGATTTTCTAAAGTAAAAGGGGCATAAGGGGAAAATGTCTGTATAAAAGCAGTGAGAACAGAAGAATAAAAGTACAGAAAAGAGCTGAAGTGGCACCTGAGACATGGATAAAAGTGCCAATACATCTATACCTGGAATCCCCAGGAGAAAAGAGGAGAAAGAAGCAATAGCTGCAGAAATAATCACTGGCAGTTTCCCAAAACAAATTAAAGATACGGAGCCACAAATCCAATAAGCTCCCTGAACCACAATTAGAGGAGATATACTGGGTGAGGGGTGAGGGGTTGGGGGGAGGGTAATAACACAGGTATATATCACATATTTAAGCTAGACTCATAATTTCAGCTCAATTATGGAATTTTCATAGCTTCTCTCACCCACTTCGCTATTAAGGATAAAAGTCTCAAGGTTAAAATCTTTTAATTTGGGGCAGAATTCTGTAAGATATCAATTATGACATATTACATTTTTTATTTCTTTTTTAGTTTTAAAATCTATCACTTACTCTATAAAGACTTTTCATTGAAGTCTGAGATGTCTTTAACTCCTAAAATGAACATAAAATCACATCAGCTACTAGGTATCAACAGTAGTCATAATTTCACCTTCTGGAAACCCAAGGCCCATAATGTAGAGAATAAAATTGAGTTATTATTCTTTTGTGGTGAGACTGATTTCTTAACATGAAGACAGGAAGCTGCTATTGCAGATAAATTGGAGTGGTGAGTATACGTGTAACTTACATAATACTGTACTTCAATAAATTTTTTCAGAAATAAAGAGTTCAAAAGGGATTTACACTTTAAAAAAATAAGAGTGCTGAGCTCATCATAATTTCAAAGGCTTCAGAAATTTAGTCTGACTTTTTCTAACAACCTAGGAAGTTACGTTCACAGGAAAAGAAAGCAGATGCAAAAGCTTAAAGATAATTGTGTGTGGGATGGGGTTTGGGAGGCAAGAGAAACAGGCAAAGGCGGTCACCTGTATGGTGATGGACGGTAACCAGACTTGTGATGGGGATCACCCACATGGTACACAGATATCAAATATTTATGCTGTACACCTCAAACTTACACAACGAGAAAAAAAACTTTTTAAGATAATTTTGCAATAACAGTTTACCCACCCAAGCTGTTTGAGTATCTGTCTTACCCAAATGAGTCCTGGAAAAGCTGAGACAGAAAAATGAGGCTTGAAAAGACAAGACTCCTGTCCCTCAGCCCTCTCTCCAGAAAGCCATGGCTGCTAAATGGGCAGTACTGCTGACTCTAAGTCCCCCTCCACTGGGATTTCAGATACTGTTCTGGTGAACGGTACCATGATAGAAAAATATGATTCAAGGTTTCACAGATGACCCAAGACAAGATGACCCGAGACCCAAGACAAGGACCTTACGCGGGAAAGAAGGAACACTGACCCTGAGACCACAAGTGACATTGTAGCTTCCAGATCGAGGAAGACCCTGATGCTCATGTGCCCTCAAAATCCCAGCATCTTAACCGGAAGAACCTGAGGGCATCTACTAAGCCATCATTTTCTCCAGCCTGTGTGTGAAGGAAATCACCAGGCTTCAAGAGTTGATACCCACGGCCAAGACCCAGTCAATGAATAACTCAGCCCCTAGACACGAGGACTGGTTCAGAGACAGACACGTGCCCCATCAAGGTCAGCGAGTATGTCCTGGGGTGTACTGGGATGACCAGGAGACAAGCACCACCCTCTTCAGCTGGAACGGAATCTACAGATGCCTCACTTTTCCCATGATCTGAACGAAGCTGACAAGAGAGGAGACCCAAGAGAGTTGAGTCCCTGGACCACGGGATCCCAGAAGCCAGATGCCTGTATATTTATAGAAGCCAATATATTTTCTTTTTTGCTTGAGCCAGTATGAGCTGGGATTTCTATCTCTTGACGTAGAATGAGGCTCCATATGCTCGCTCCACAGAAAGGCAGCCATTCCAACACGTACCACCATGCGATGCCTTAAAGGACTTCTCAGCTGGAAGCTCTGGGGAAGTGGATTAGACCAGAGAGGGCAGACACTCACATAAACACAGTTCAGTCACTCAGTTGTGTCCAACTCCTTGCAACCCCAGGGACTGAAGCACGCCAGGCCTCCCTGTCCATCACCAACTCCCAAAGCTTGCTCAGACTCATGTCCAGAGAGTCGGTGGTGCCATCCAACCATCTCATCCTCTGCCTTCCCCTTCGCCTCCTGCCTTCAATCTTTCCCAGCATTAGGGTCTTTTCCAATGAGTCAGTTCTTTGCATCAGGTGGCAAAAGTATTGGAGCTTCAGCTTCAGCATCAGTCCTTCCAATGAATATTAAGAACTGGAAAAAAATTCTAAGCTGCACTGAACCCAATGTGAAGCTCTAGAGTTTTAAGCCTCTAAGTTTAAAATAAAAGTAAGGTCATTTGATCGTATGCTGAGTGAACTTTTCCCAGAATGAATCAGGCTACTAAACCCCTTAGTCCTTTCTGATGATGATAAGCAAGTATAATTCAGCACGACGGAATAGAAAGACCTACATCTTAATTTTCACTAACATTACCGACCGCTATAAATCCAATTTCTTTGACCACAGGCCTTGTTCAGAAGGATGTTCACTTGCAGGCATCATTTCAGCTTATTTAAACTCCGCTGTCACCTGCCCGCTGCCCTGAACCAGGCTTCCAGAGTCTGTGAGCTATCTGTTCTTCCTCTGGGCTTGGGAGGCCTGACGGACACAGACAAATGTCACTGCACGCGGCCGGCAGTGCTGGGCAAGGTCTGCGCTACTGGGTTACCATTAAATATCAGAGGAAGCACACACTGAGACTTGCCTGGTGGTACAGTGGATAAGAATCCCCCTGCCAATGCAGGGGACATGGGTTCGATCCCTGGTCCGGGATGATCAATCCCACATGCCGAGGAACAACTGAAGCCCATGAGTCACAACTACAGAGCCCGTAGGCTGCAACTACTGAAGCCCATGTGCCTGAATCCTATGCTTCCCAACAAGGGAAGCCACCGTGGTGAGAAGCCCATGGACCCCAACAAAGAGTTGCCCCCGACTTACCCCAACTACAGAAAGCCTAGAGGCAGCAAATGAAGACCCAGGGGAAACCTCCCCCGCCCCCCGCAAACAAAACAAAACACACACACACACACACACACACACACCTGGGCCAAGCCAGACAGTTGGCTACTGTAATAGCTGGCCAACTTTATTTTTCTTAAAAATACGGCAACTAAAGACAACATTATCTATGATGACAAAATCAGAAGCGGTGTCTGCCAGCCCCCAGCTGTGAGGCTTCGGAAGATCATTTGCCTCTGTATCTTTTCCATCCACTTAGGTCCTTATGACTTATGTTTAGTCAAACTAACTGATCACCCTCCAGAGCTGACATCTGAGAAACCTGTGTTCCAGGAACTCGGAAGCGCACAGCCACCTGCCTCCTGGGCAGTGGTACCCGGCTTCTGGAATGAAGTTACAGACACAGTATTACTCACACTGAGCTTTTGCAAGGCCATGGTGATATTCACATCAGAATTTCAAACTGAGCTGAAATAAGAGTTTTTTTTCCCTCTTTTTTTAAAAAAACACACACACACAGAAAGGCTCAGTCTGGATACTTAATTAAGAGAAATTTTAGGCTAAAAACAGTTAACCTCAGATTACTATTTTACTAATGTTAGCTTTATACCACATGGTGATACTCTTATTTCCTCCATGAAATTTTTTACGCCACTATAAAATTCTAGCTAATGCCCCAAATCCTAGGTGTAAGGCACACTGCCAGTGAGTACTACTAACGGCTTATCCAACAACCAATCACCCATTTATAAAATCAGAAGAAGCATAATCTAAATATACTCAGCTGAGAAAAGGCTGAATCCTCGCTCACCGTCTTCTTTTCTTTCAGAATCTGTCCCAGAACAAGGGGTGACAGAAAGCAGCTGATAGGTAATAAAGCACTACAAGGCATCTTGTTATGTTCTTAAGAGCCTGTTACCCAGCCCAACTGCAAAGAAGATACTCAGAAGCAAGAGTGATGGCAACCTTGACAATGGGGACCAGCAACAGTCCGCAGGACGGGGCCAGGGGACACCCAGGCACACCTTGGAATGGAGCAGATTTAAGATCACACTCCAGCCCCGCACTCTCAAGCCACCCCTGGACAAGACCATTTTCTCTCTGAGCTTCCGCGTCTCTCATCTTCGCTTGGAGAGTTAGTCAAGAAGCACACTTCCCAGCACTGCGGCAGGGAAGAAGGGGGCATTCCAGGTGTGAAGCGGAGGACGCAGCGCGTGAACGCCATGCAGAGAGCGGTCCCCTTCCTTCTAGCGGGTCACTGCCCAGCACCACATAGAGGCCTGTGAGGGCTGTTCCCTCCACCCCTGCATTCACAGGACGGGGTTAGCTTTCCACCGGAGTTTATGCTCTCTGGTGAGCCTGGTGTCGTCCCTGTGGTCAGGCCAGTGACCGCACATCAAGGGGTAAAGACAAACTTGACGCGCCTGCCTCGGATCAAAGACTGAGTCGCTGGGGCCTGTCTCACACCCGCTGAAGTGCCAGAGGAGGCAGTCTGGTGGTCCTTCTCACCTAGGCCCTTCCCTGGGAAAGCTCCCGGGGGGCACCTGTGGCAGCAGGACCCACCTCACTATCCTGGTGTGGATTCCCAAGTAGCTACAGTAAAAGCCCGCCTACCTCACTAGGCTGCTTCCCGCTCAGCTTCTCAGGGGTAAATGGGGAGGAACAAAGAGGGGACAGGGAGGCAGGCAGGCCCCGAGATGAAAGGAGGCGACCCCAACAGAACATTTCTCGGAGAGAACCCGAGACCCTCCTGTGTGCCACCACGTTGCCAGCTGACTGATAGGCAGAGTTCCAGGTCTGAGCAGAGCAGGGTCAGGGGTGTCAGGAGCATTACCCTCAATGCTCTCCTGTCCTCACCACTTCTTCCCACCCCCTGATCCGGCAGCCTCGGGACCACGCCTGCAAAGGATCTGACCACCCCCTGCCCCCGAACGCACCAGCAGAGGCCCAGCAGCTGAGGACTTCCGAGCCACACGTCACACCAGATCTATTTCAACCCAAAACCAATTCCCTTGAGGAAACACACCCAACATCCAGAAGGGTTTGAAGTGGAGGCAACTACTGCAGCCTGAGAGAAACAGAAACCTCTTCCAAGAAGAGTAACTCAGCCTCTGGGACCCCGGAGACCCCCTGCAGAGCATCTTACAAACGCAGGCAACGCGCACCAGCCCAGACACTCGGGATCAGAAACTCTGGGATGAGCTTGGGCATCTGTATTTTTTCAAAGCTCCAAGATGAAGACTGAGAAACACTGCCTGAGTCTATGGCTGCTGGCAAGGGCCAAATTAAACTCAAAATCAGATGTGGCCATCATGGCAACACTTCTTTCTTAAAGGCTGGTCGGTGGAACACTGTTCTTACAAAGGTTAAGAGCTGTCACACTGACAAACGGTTCTGTGGAAAAGAAGGCTGGGACCCAAGAGGTTAATCCAAATTTAAGTCCTCCTTTTAAAGCTCCCAGAACTTTAACAGACCCAGGTGCATCATACTTGCAAGAGAGGAAAGCAGTATCCGGTATTTTCCCAACTTATCTGACCAGCAAACTGTTCCTCTGAAAAGCATCTGATAACAACAGTGATCTCTGAACTACAGTTTGGGAAGCATCAGTCTGGCACAGTATCCTGTTAATTGTCCGACTCTTTGCGGCCCAATGGACTGCAGCACGCCAGGCCTCCCTGTCCATCGCCAGCTCCGAAAGGTTACCCAAACTCACGTCCGTTGAGTTGGTGATGCCATCCAACCATCTCATCCTGTGTCATCCCCTTCTCTAGAAGTTTCCAAAAGGAAAGTGTGGTGAAAGGCCAGAACACAATGAGGACTCCAGGTGGAGATCAGTCAGAAATCGGGTGACCAGGACCCTGGTCCCACCCCTCCCCACCTGGGAGAATGCTCTACACAGCTCCACACCCTCCTAATTTGGTCCCAAAATAAACACACGTAAGTAATAAATAACAAATCCTACGTCATGAATGAAAGTGAGCCTGTGCACACAGTCCTGAATTTCTTGGAATAAAGGGGCCACGTATATCCACATTCTCAGTGATACGACAAAACTATACGGATCTCCCTCTGAAAAGATGATGCTATAGAAGCCTTACCAGCTGTGGTTCTAACAGCTAGTGCCACGGGCATAAAGACCCTGTGTCACACGAGGGATCCTTAAAAGGCAGGTACGTTTCCAGCACTGGGCTAGATACAGGCCTGGCTGTCTTCTGAGCCCCTTCCTGGGGATCAGAATTCTAAACTCAAGAGAAGCAAAAGACACCAGCTATGAGCAGATCACACGTCTGCCCTCCATGTGCCCAGCACTGCAAATACGCAAGACAACAAAGTCACAGGCAGGATATTCAGTTGGTGATGACAAAAATCTAACGTCATCATAGTACCCTCAACATCACACTCTAGCCAGTGAGAACTTGCACAGACATTATCATTTCTGTAGATTATTTGAACATGAATATGTAATATGAAATAAAGTTTATCTAAGCAAACTTAAAAGAATCCAGTAACTCATATCCTACCCGAATACTTTAGGTATAACATTACCCACAAACGTTACCCATAAGTTAGAGCATGCCCCTGCACCCAACCCACAACATTTCCAGAGTACCTCCTACTTGCCAGGCAGCATTCCAGGAGGTGGAAATGCAGCAGTGAATAAGAGACAGAAATCCCTGCCCTCCTGTAGTTTTTATTCTAGATCTAGGAATCCAAATATTTAGCAAGTAAACTGGATTTCTGCCATTTCCACTTTCTTCTAAGGTTTATTCACTGTTAAACTCCTATCTCACAGGTACCCCAGTGTTCATGTGCTCAGTCTCATTGGACTCTTTGTGACCCCATGGACAGTAATTCTCCAGGCGCCTCCAGCCATGGGATTTTCCAGGCAAGGATACTGGAGTGGCTTGCCATTTCCTCCTCAAGGGGATCTTTTCTACCCAGGGATCGAACTCGCATCTCCTGTGTCTCTTATTTTGGCAGGTGGATTCTTTACCACTGAGCCACCTAGGAAGCCCAAAACATTCTTAGGGTGCTCCTATTTCATTTGTATGTTACTTCTCTAATTCCAGTTAGCTATGGCTCATGGATAGAGGAAAACAACAGAATGGGAAAGACTAAGGATCTCTTCAAGAAAATCAGAGATACCAAAGGAACATTTCATGCAAAAATGGGCTCGATAAAGGACAGAAATGGTATGGACCTAACAGAAGCAGAAGATATTAAGAAGAGGTGGCAAGAATACACAGAAGAACTGGACAAAAAAGATCTTCATGACCCAGATAATCATGATGGTGTGATCACTGACCTAGAGCCAGACATCTTGGAATGTGAAGTCAAGTGGGCCTTAGAAAGCATCACTACGAACAAAGCTAGTGGAGGTGATGGAATTCCAGTGGAGCTATTCCAAATCCTGAAAGATGATGCTGTGAAAGTGCTGCACTCAATATGCCAGCAAATTTGGAAAACTCAGCAGTGGCCACAAGATTGGAAAAGGTCAGTTTTCATCTTAATCCCAAAGAAAGGCAATGCCAAAGAATGCTCAAACTACCACACAATTGCACTCATCTCACACGCTAGTAAAGTAATGTTCAAAATTCTCCAAGCCAGGCTTCAGCAATATATGAACTGTGAACTTCCTGATGTTCAAGCTGGTTTTAGAAAAGGCAGAGGAACCAGAGATCAAATTGTCAACATCCGCTGGATCATGGAAAAGCAAGAGAGTTCCAGAAAAACATCTATTTCTGCTTTATTGACTATGCCAAAGCCTTTGACTGTGTAGATCACAATCAACTGTGGAAAATTCTGAAAGAGATGGGAATACCAGACCACCTGATCTGCCTCTTGAGAAATCTGGATGCAGGTCAGGTAGCAACAGTTAGAACTGGTCATGGAACAACAGACTGGTTCCAAATAGGAAAAGGAGTATGTCAAGGCTATATATTGTCACCATGTTTATTTAACTTATATGCAGAGTACATCATGAGAAACACTGGACTGGAAGAAGCACAAGTTGGAATCAAGATTGCCAGGAGAAATATCAATAACCTCAGATATGCAGATGACACCACCCTTATGGCAGAAAGTGAAGAGGAACTAAAAAGCCTCTTGATGAAGGTGAAAGTGGAGAGTGAAAAGGTTGGCTTAAAGCTCAACATTCAGAAAACGAAGATCATGGCATCTGGTCCCATCACTTCATGGGAAATAGATGGGGAAACAGTGGAAACAGTGTCAGACTTTATTTTGAGGGGGCTCCAAAATCACTGCAGATGGTGGCTGCAGCCATGAAATTAAAAGACGCTTACTCCTTGGAAGGAAAGTTATGACCAGCCTAGATACCATATTCAAAAGCAGAGACATTACTTTGCCAACAAAGGTTCACCTAGTCAAGGCTATGGTCTTTCCTGTGGTCATGTATGGATGTGAGAGCTGGACTGTGAAGAAGGCTGAGTGCCAAAGAATTGATGCTTTTGAACTGTGGTGTTGGAGAAGACTCTTGAGAGTCCCTTGGACTGCAAGGAGATCCAACCACTCCATTCTGAAGGAGATCAGCCTTGGGATTTCTTTGGAAGGAATGATGCTCAAGCTGAAACTCCAGTATTTTGGCCACCTTATGCGAAGAGTTGACTCACTGGAGAAGACTCTGATGCTGGGAGGGATTGGGGGCAGGAGGAGAAGGGGATGACAGAGGATGAGATGGCTGGATGGCATCACTGACTCGATGGATGTGAGTCTCAGTGACCTCCGGGAGTTGGTGATGGACAGGGAGGCCTGGTGTGCTGTGATTCATGGGGTTGCAAAGAGTCGGACAGGACTGAGCGACTGAACTGATCTGATGGCTCATGGATAAAGACTTTCCTGCATGTTCACATCTTTGCAGTTCTGCTGTGATTTTGCTGATGTTCAATGAATATGACCTGAGTGGATGACTTCTGCACATGAAAGGTGTTCATGGGAGTTTTCTTTTATGTTCACAGCAGCACTAAGACCTGGAAGTAAATGAAATGTCCATGGGCAGATTAATGGAATATTAATCAGCCACAAAAATTACAAAATAATGCCATCTGCACCAACACAGAGGGACCTAGAGACTGTGACACTGAGTGAAGTTAAGAGAAGAATATCACATGATACGACCCGTTTGTGGGATCTAGAAAAGAAAATGATACAAATGAACTTATTTATAAAACAGAAACAGACTCACAGACATGGAAAACAAACCTATGGTTACCAAAGGGGAAGGGAGGGGGACAAATTAGGAGCAGGGGATTCACAGACACACACTACTATACGTAAGGTAGGCAAGCAACAGGGACCTACTGGGTAGCACAGGGAGCCACACTCAGTGCCTTGTAATAGCCTATAATGAAATACAATCGGCAAAAAAAGTCACTTTGCTGTATGCTTGAAAGTAACACTCATTGCAAACCGACCATACTTGAATAAAAGGAAAAAAAAAACACAAAAGCTCCCATCTCCCTTCGATCATAAGAATCTTGGATGATCAGAGCTGGAGGAAACGACCTGGGCAGCTCTGTGCCTGCCAGGCAGGCGGGCAGGGGACTGAGATCCTGGCTATAGTCGTATCTGTGACCTCGAGGGACCCCTTCCCTGCCCTGAGCCTCAGCTTCCTCACTTGCTAAACGAGGGCTGGGTTCACGTTTGACTCAAGCACGGCAGTCAAGGGTGTCTGGAAATTGGGGGAGGTGGTACCTGGCTGACAGTGTTGAGTGGGCCCAGGAACGCTGAACACGCTGCAGGGCCCAGGACAAGCCCCACCCGGGCCACGGAGTTTGTGTAGCAAGATGCGCTACACGCAGCTTGGGGCCCATCTGGGCAGCTTGGGGCCCATCTGCACACCAAGCCGCTCCACTCTTACAAGGATCGTCTATGGTGACATGCTCCCAAGTTCCCACTCCTTTGAGACAGCCCCTTAGATGGGGAAGCCATCTGCCATGATCTTCCGAAGCCTCACATCAAATAGAGTGGGTGTCCGTCATTACCCTGATGTTCAAAACATCCCCCTTTCTAACAGGAAAATCTCTTCACAGCTGAACCTCAGATACATACAACTGAAATTATTATGTCAACCAGATCTAATTTCTACTAGGATCTAGTTAATCCACAGAGCTGTCATACCTTCTTACAAAAGATATAAACCTTTGTGACAAGCCTGGGTTTGAGATTTACAGCGTTCTTCCAAAGCCTGAAGGGGACACTGCTAAAATATTTGTCAAGGAAATCATTAATCCATAGAAAATAATCAGCTTGTGGGAAGAATAACATGTGCACCAAACCAAAAAGGTCAAGTAAGAAAATCTTATCAAATTTCTTTTATTCATTGGTAAGCAGGGTGTTATGTAATACTATCCAAGGGGCAGGGAGCAGGCCTCTGACTTGAGCCATATCGTAAATAAAAGAATTTTCGGCTTTTGCTAATTAAGTTGACGTGACATCTCTGCCCTCCTGTCAGTGTGCTGAGAAATTATAATCTTGCTCCTTACAGTTACTTAACCCCTAACTTACCTTGGAGGCCCATATCTCTGTGTCTAAAGGCTACAGAAGGATTACAAAACACCCCCAGAAAACTTTTTAATACCTAACTCAATGATTCCCAAACTGTGTGCCAAGGCACCACCCTAGGGTACCAAAAGCGAGTGCATAATTGTGCTTCTGAATATTTTAAATTTTCAAGCAAAGCACTAGATACTAGACTGTGCTGGGCGCTGTGCAAACTACGAGCTCCAGATAATCCACATTTTCAACATCATTCTGAGCTACATCCCTTTTGAAGATCACATCCTTGTGAAACTACATTTTGAGCAGTTACTGTGATAAAAAGCAACGGCTACACAAGATGAAGCAGCCCATCTGACTCCAAGGTCTGCGGCGCTGTGCAGCTCCAGGTAACCGTGGTTAAGAAGCAGATAAAACTTACTATTCTTTAAATCTATTGTGTTATTTTCTCAAACAGCTACTAGGTTGTTAGGACATAAATATAAGCTAATGGCTATAACTACTTAGTGGGGGGAAAAAAAAAAGAAAAACCAAACCTCTGAGTCATTTTCTTAGTCAAGGGGTGTTGAGACAATGAATGGGACGCTAACGACACCATGAACCTCCAACCTAAACCTCTTGGTCAACCTCCAAGACAGGGCAGAGAACAGCAAAGTTTCTTTTTCAAAGGGCAGAACTTTGAAAGAAGAGGTCCACTGCGCGGTTGCCTGCTCAAGCATCACAGTGACCGCATCGCCTTGGTGGCCCCTGGCAAGGCCAGCTCGCCAGCTCCACACACTGTCCAGCCCCTGTCACTTCCGTCTCTGGGCCTCGAACCCTGGCGGTACAACTTAGCTTGTGCAGTGAGCACAGCCTACAAGCTAAAGACAGATCTCCACACCACCACCAGACTGCAATGTTTTATCATGAATGGAGGAGTGTGAGCTCTTCGGAATAAATCACCACATGAGCATCTGTAAAAAAAAAAAAAAAACCAGTGACAGTTACTTCAGCTCCTTTCCAGGCCTCCAATCCATCCAGCTCCAATCCATCCAACTGCTCCCCATAAAATTAAGATTGGATGGGAGCCTCCACATAAGCCAAGCCTCTGAACTCGTACAAAGCAGGTTCTAAAATGCTAATTTCATTACAGGTGAGAAATGAGTTGATGAATAGGCATCAAAACAAAAGGTGATAAAAGTAAGGCATTTCTTAGTAGTTACAAAGAGAAAGATGGTAACCACACAGTGGAGAAATGGACCATCACCTGGCCAGGGTCATTGAAATCAGCATCGCCGACAAGGGGCAGGTGGGGAGCCGGTAAGAATGCATCGCTGTGCAGAATCCCAGCTAGGAATGCACAGCCTGAATCCAACCACGAGATCAGTCATCTAAACCCAAATGAACATCCTCTACAAGATAAAGGACAGTATTCTTCACAAACATCATTCAAAAAAAAGAAAAACTACGAGAAGGTTTCAGAGGGCAGGAACAAAGAGATATAATAACTAAACAAAATGCCTGATCGTAGTACCAGAGGGGAACACCACGAAGGTGTTATAAGTCAATATTACAGAGTCAGCGTGTAGGCAGTCTGTTATCTAAGAAGATAAACTGAAAGAGATGGCAAGCTGACTGACTGATGCCTGCACTGTCATTATATTGGAAAATATGCTTATGCTTAGGAAACACAAGCCAAACTATTTGAGAGCAAGGGCTATGTACGGGGCTTCCCTGGTGGCTCAGCTGGTAAAGAATCCGCCTGCAATGTGGGAGACCTGGGCTTGCTCCCTGGGTTGGGAAGATCCCCTGGAGAAGGAAAAGGCTACCCACTCCAGTATTCTGGCCCGGAGAATTCCATGGACTGTGTAGTCCATGGGGTGGCAAAGAGTCAGACATGACTGAGCAACTTTCACTTCACTTCATTTATGATCTGTGAAAGAGTGAAAAGTGTTAATTGCTCAGTCGTGTCCAACTCTTTGCAACCCTATGGACTGTAGCCCGCCAGGCTCCTCTGTCCATGGAATTCTCCAGGGAAGAATACTGGAGTGGGGAGCCATTCCCTTTTCCAGGAGATCCTCCTGACACAGGGATCAAACCCAGGACTTCTGCACTGCAGGCAGCTTCTTTACCGGCTGAGCCACCAGGGAAGCCCATATGGTGTATAAATTGTATTAGTTCATCATGATGTATGAACAAATGGTTCAGGAAAATACGATGTGTAATAATTTTGTTTACATATACTAGAGAGAGGGAGAGAAGAGCACACAAATGAAAAGCAAATGGTGCAAAATATTAACAGGAGGATCTGGGTAAAGGCTTTGTGTGCTTTTGGTTTCAGTCTTGTGTTTGAAACTTTTCCATAAGCTGAAATTATTTCCAAATAAAGTATTTTCAACCAGTGAAGTGCTGAACCACATTTGGGCACAAGAAGACAAGTGCGTAAGTAACTACACAGGACACCGGTGCCCCAGCTGAAGAAGGTGTGCGTCAGAAGCGTGTGCGTGGTGAGACGTTCACCGTAAATGAAGTGGGACGAGACCAGCACAGGTGAGAGAGGCTCTCCAGCCATCAGCCTGGTGGAGGCTCCAGGGAAAGTCAGGAAAAGCAGAGAGCAAGACAGCAAACCCGGAGCAGAGATCACGGCTCCTTCGGGGGCCCTGCGTGTGAGGTTCACCACGAGAAGGTGAAGTTAGTGTCCCTCTGAGGCTCCTGTGGGCAGAGCTGAAACAACCGAGCTCCCTAAAGATTCTGATTTCGAGTGAAGCCGGGGGATCTGGCTGGGTCCCCAGAATCCCGGAAGACGCAGTGCAACGGCTCAGGGACCACACCACGGGCTCCTATAGAGCCAGGACTGTGCATCCCCCCAAACCTCCAGTGTCTCACAGTGGAGGACTCCTGGCTGACACCCAGACCAACGTGTGCTTAATTAACTAATTAGCCCATAAACAAGCCAATTCTTTCCATTATGGAAGCTGGGAAAGGAAAAGGGAAGAGGAGGGACCACAGTTTTATTTTCAATTTTGGAAAAATGTAAAGGTTTACATCCTGTTAGTTAATACTGGTAATTTCTTGCATCCCTACTATGTCCCAGGTTGTTACTGTTACTCAGTGGCTCAAGTCATGTCTGACTCTTTGCAACCCCATGGGCTACAGCACACCAGACTTCCTGTCCATCACCATCTCCTGAAGTTTCCCCAAACTCATGTCCATTGAGTCAGTGATGTCATCCAAACATCTCATCCTCTGTCATCCCCTTCTCCTCCCGCCTTCAATCTTTCCCAGCATTAGGGTCTTTCCCAATGAGTCACCTCTCTGCATCAGGTGGCCAAAGTATTGGAGTTTCAGCTTCAGCACCAGTCCTTCCAACGAACATTCATTGGATTGATTGATTTCCTTTAGGAAATTTCCTAAAGGGTTGATTTCCTTTAGGACTGACTACCTACAGGATGTGCCAGGTACTTCACAAACATTCATCTCAATCCTCACAACAACTCTAAAAGGTTCGTCTCATTTTCCAGATGAAGGGTAGAGGGGTGCAGAAACCCATCCATCTCACAGCACTGGTAAGCAATGGAGCTGAGCTTCCAACCCCAATTCCAGGGCCAGTGTGAAGCAAACTGCCTCGCCTCTAGAAGCAGGGAGGCACCCACTCCAACACCAATCAACTGAGCAACCAGAAGTGCCAGGGTGAGGGCCATGTGTGCCCTGAGTTAAAGAAGAAGTTCAGGAGAAAGGGGATGCCTACACACACCTTCGGTCTTCTCCTAATGGGAGAAACGCTGGCATGCAGCCTGTAAGCTACCAGACTGGTAGCCATGTACGCATGTTTCCCAAACCAAAGTAACACAACTGGAAACATGAGATGAGAAGTGCAGTAGGTAGAATAAAACAGAAGCTGTTTCTCCGGTGCCCTTCTGACTCGTTATTTTCTTTCATTCATAAGCACCTTCATTCTCAGCTTCTCCCACGATTTGATTCAGGAAAATACAAGAGCCCTTCTTAGAGGAGAAGGCATGGACCAGGAGAAGAGGTGGGAAGAAAGATGCTGGTTTGAATCCCTTGACAGTGCGAGTCCGCTGCAGCCCCTCCTCGGCAGGAGAGCAGGCAGGCCCGCTCAGACTCCTGCCAACCATTCACCCTGAGGGGTACCCACTCGGCGCCAGTCCCGGGGGTGTTGAGTGGTCCCGGGGGTGCTCGGGACACTCCACACACCATGGTCCGGGTAACAGGAACAAAAGGCAAGAAAACCAAATGCAGTAACACCACACAGGAGGTGCCATAAAAGGGGAGGGGAACCCGCAGGTCAGTCCAGTGGGAGGGGAGAGGCCTGGAAAGAGAGACCCCCAGAGTCAAGTTGTGGAGAACCAGCAGGAACTGACCGGGCCGAGGAGCCTGGAAGGGTGTGCCGGCGGGAGGACACAGCAGCAAAGACCCAGCACAGTCAAAAAATTAAAAATAAAATAATTAATTAAATTTTTTTAGAAAAGGAAGAGGATGGGCAGGGTGCAGGCACTTGGCGATGGACCACGTAAGCCCCCTGAGTGACGGTAACAACATCAGGGTATCTTGGGGGGTTCTGGCTGGGGGCTGGGGGAGCCCAGGGGAGCATAATGAGTGCAGGGGTCTGGGGACACCAGACGGCAGAGTGAGCTGGGGAAACAAACATGAAGTCAGCACAAGGTCAGCACCTAGAGCAGAGGAGACTGCGCGGATGACACAGAACGAGAGGGCGGAGGGGACGGGACAATGGGGAGCACGGACCTGTAAGGACTGGGGAGGGGGCCACCCAGGATCAGCCACAGAAAGAGGGAGAAAACCAGAGGAGGTCACCAGACAAGCCAAGGGGAGCAAGAGTTTCTAGAACAGCGGTCAGAGAGTCAGAGGCTACACACACCTCCACAATCTGGCTTCCTAAATAAGCACTAACTAAGAGTTAACGTGCCGCATCAAATTAGAGGGAGATGAGCAATAATAACACTGAAACACACAACAAGAACTTCAGAGGAAGAAAAGTTAGGTGATTGCCTAACACAAAACAACACACGCACCCACACGCAAGTAGCTAATCCACACCCAGGGACAGCTCCCATTCTAAGGGCAGGGCTCAAATGAGGTCAAGGCTACAGGTAATGTTACATTTCACCTTGCTGCAGAAAACCATCAAAAAACGCCAATGTTGTATGTCATGTGATGGTACTTAATTTCAATTCAATCTACTATTTTCCAGCCATCAAGACCTCTATCCTTTGGTATATACCCCACTGGCTTGGGACAAAGCTGCCACATATTTTATTAACTTAGAAAACACATTTAATTACACCAGTAGCCCTGGCTGGAAGTGTCACCAGATATGAGCTCGCAGTAAAGAACCTGCCTGCTTATGCAGGAGCCATAAGCGATGCTGGATCAATCCCTGGGTCAGGAAGATTCCCTGAAGGAGGGCATGGCAACCTACTTCAGTATTCTTGCCTGGAGAACCCCATGGAGAGAGGAGCCTGGAGGGCTACCATCCATGGGGTTACAAAGCGTCCAACACAACTGAAGCGACTTAGCACACACACACACACACACACACATGACCTTGTGCAAATTCCAACAGATTCCTTTCCTGAGGTAGTCTAGTTCATTTCTGGTTCTTGTAACCACGAATCCTGAATGATATCCAACATTTTAATTTGCCAAGAAATAGAAATTTTAAATATTAACTATCATTATATTCTAAAAGAATAAATATTTTATATTTTAATATATAAGAAAAAAGACCAGAAGCTCAAAGTAAACATTATTCCTTTAAAGCGAATATTAGCTCTTTGAAAAATCACTTTATTCATCTCATTTGTCTGCAGGTGACTGACACCTTCACCAGCAACTGGATCCAACCCAAGAATTGGCACTTGGTAACCAAAGGGGTTCAGGACCAGCATATGTTTGTTTGGCCAGAAAGTTACTTCAGTTTTTAAGTAAAAATAAAAGGCTCATTATTCATTTTCACCAAAACATTATTGAACATGTTTATCATTTTGTTCCACTACTTTCTGCCATTTTCCAGGCAACTTCATAATTTCATCTTCCCAAAATTTTTTATCTTTTTGAGCAAAGAACTATTTCAGGTGCCTTTTACAGTCTTTCAGAGAAGGCAATGGCACCCCACTCTAGTACTCTTGCCTGGAAAATCCCATGGAAGGAGGAGCCTGGTAGGCTGCAGTCCATGGGGTCGCTAAAAGTTGGACACAAATGAGCGACTTCCCTTTCACTTTTCACTTTCATGCACTGGAGAAGGAAATGGCAACCCACTCCAGTGTTCTTGCCTGGAGAATCCCAGGGATGGGGGAGCCTGGTGGGCTGCCATCTACGGGGTTGCACAGAGTTGGACACGACTGAAGTGACTTAGCAGTAGTAGTAGCAGCAAATGGCAATTTTTTTTTTTTTTGATTAGGAGAATTTTGCAAAGACCAAAAAAAAAAAAAATCCAAAGACATCCAAAGGCGCAATGTCTGGTGCATCCAGCAGAGGAAATCAGAAGTTCCCAGCCAAGCCGTAACAGTTTTTGCCTGGTCATCGAAGAAACATGCGGTCTTGTGGTACTCTGGTAGAGGGTTATGCACTTTCTGTTGACCAATTCCACACAATTTTCATCAAGTGCTGCCTTCAGCTGGTCTAACTGGGAGCAGTACCTGTTGAAATTCATCTTTTGGTTTTAGAGAAGGAGCTCATAGTGGAGGACTCCCTTTCAGGCCCACCGTGTCCACAACGCTACCTTCTCTGGATAAAGACTGGCCTTCGGTCTGGTTCGTGGTGGTTCACTGCACTCGCCCTATGAACTCTCCTCTTCTACATTATTATACAGTAGCCAGTCTTCAGCATCCCTCACAGTTTGTTTTAAAAACAGATAATGTTTTTGTTATGTTTAAGTAGAGACTCTCAGGCAAAAATACGCTAAGACAATGTTTCTAACTTATGCGGCGCCCAAACATCAGAGCAGTGGAGATGACCAAGCTGGTGCCGTGATGCTCAAGCCTGATTTCGGTATTTTGAGCGTGCTGCCTCCCACGCGGCATAATGTCGACTGTTCTCAATTAATGTCTCGTTTTGATTGCTATCAACTTCAACTGGTCTACGGGACCATGGAGCATCGTCCAGCAAGAAATCTCCAGCACGAAATTCTGCAAACCACTTCCGACGTGTTCCTTCAGTCACAGCACCTTCTTCAAACACTGCACAAATCATTTTTTTGCTTCATTTTCGTTTTTACCTTTCTTGAAATAATAAAGCATAATATGTTGGTGTTTTTTCTTCCATCTTCAATACTAAAATGGCTACACAACAATTCATCCATCTTGGTAAGCTTTTGAAAATGCACGCTGATATGATAGCTGTCACCATACAATCTAACCAAACTGTTTTGAATGAAGTTAAAGACAACTAAACGCTACCAGAGCCATCTTACAGGAAAATACAAACCTTTTGGCCAACTCAATAATGTCTCACATTTTTGTTGAACTGAAAATATGCACGTCTTTATCACAACATTCAAGTATAAACACTATTACTCCTAATTATCACCTTTTTAAAAAAGAACTTTACAAAAAAAGTTTACAGTATCAATTTGAATGAGTTTCCCAATAATAGAGATGAATTTCACTTTTTCTAGAGGCCTTGACCATAGGATCACATTTGGAATGTTGAAAACCTCAGTAACAATTGAGCTGGAAGTTTCCATAAGGTCCTAATTCCTTCTTTTGCCCACCCTCCGCCTCTGACTTTCATTCCCACTTTCCCCCCAAACCTTCACACATGGCCTCACTGGATCTCTACCTTCCCTTCTCAGCCAGTGTGCCCCTAGGCTGAAGGGATTCAAGTTTCATTTTAAATTCTTCAGGAAACATACTACCTAACGGGTCAGAACCTTTCAGACAACTGCTTCCTAAGGGTCAGCTGAACCTTGTGAAACTGTGCCCTTTCAAGCACCAGAGTTTTATTTACAGTTGTAGGGTCATGATTTTCAACTTGAAAGGGCCATTGGTGTAATGGAAAAAATAAAATAAAAAGGCAAGACTTAAAGTAGCTGTCTCCTTGAAAGTATCAGAGTTAGTTGCTCAGTCGTGTCCAACTCTGTGACCCCATCGACTGCAGCCTGCCAGGCTCCTCTGTCCCTGGGATTCTCCAGGCAAGAATACTGGAGTGGGTTGCCATGGCCTCCTCCAGGGCATCTTCCTGACCCAGGGACCGAACCGGGGTCTCTCTCATTGCAGGCAGATTCTTTACCGTCTGAACCACAAGGTAAGCCCAGCTGTCTCCTTATGAGCAGTCAAATTAAACCCTAGAGTCTGTTATGCCCTCTTCTTGGGACAGAAAAAAGCATTCCTGCTCCTCACATTGATTTTCAATGTCATACAAGTATTTCTAGATGAGCAATAAGATCCTGTTACCTTTGGTGAAGAAAAACAGGTGAGGAAGTGGGTAATTTTGAACCAGATTTTAACTGAAAATCTAGGCAACACTAAGAAAAGGAATGCTATGCTATGCTATGCTATGCTAAGTCACTTCAGTCGTGTCCGACTCTGTGTGACCCCACAGACGGCAGCCCACTAGGCTCCCCGATCCCTGGGATTCTCTAGGCAAGAACACTGGAGTGGGTTGCCATTTCCTTCTCCAGTGCATGAAAGTGAAAAGTGAAAGTGAAGTCGCTCAGTCGTGTCCGACTCTTAGTGACCCCATGGACTGCAGCCTACCAGGCTCCTCTGTCCATGGGATTTTCCAGGCAAGAGTACTGGAGTGGGGTGCCATTGCCTTCTCCGAAGAAAAGGAATAATAAGGTGTAAAAAGGAATAATAAGGTGTAAAAGTAAATGCCAAAGGTCTTGTCAATGGAAAGATAATTTGTTTTTCTTACACAATACTATTTTTTAATGAAAAGTGATTTAAAAACCTAAGCAGGACTTCCTTGGTAGTCCAGTGGTTAAGAATCCACCTGTCAATGTGGACTCCATCTCAACGGACCCCATCTCTGGTTGGGGGAAGATGAAACACGCTGCAGAGCAGGTAAGCCTGTGGGCCGCAGCTACTGAGCCCCAGCACCCTGGAGACCACGCTCTGCAACAAGGGAAGCCCCTGAAGTGAGAAGCCCGAGCACCACAGCAAAGACCCAACACGGCCGAAAGCACATAAATCAATACTTTTTTTTTTACACTCTACACAAGTGAAAAATTAAGCTCAAGGAAGGAAAAGTCCCTAAATCAAAGAAATCCTTTTCATTAAAAAATTTGAGTGGCAAAAAAAAAAAAAAAGAAAGAAATCCCTTTCAACTTTTTTTTTTTCACTTTTAAAGGATTATTATTCTTTTTTAAAGTCAGGTCTTTGACTTTGTTATTTTTAATTATGGTAAAATACACGTAACATAAGTTTATTTTCTTCACAATTTTCAAGTATATTCACACTGTCGTACAATCACTCTCTAGAACTTCTTCGTCTTGAAAACGTAAACAGTGTTAAACAACTCCATCCTCTGCCCCCTCAACCCCTGGCAACCACCATTCTACTCTGCGTCGTCATGAGTAGGACTGTTCCAACCACCTCCTAAAAGCACAATCATACGGCGTTTGCCCTTTCGTTGACTGGCTGGTTTCACCTTTGTATAACATCCTCGAGTTCAACATCCGTGTGGTAGCATGTGTTAGAATCTGCTTCCTTTTTAAGGCTGAGAACTATTCCATTGAGCGCACAGATCACATTTTGTTTAACCATTCACCACCAGTGGACACCTGGGTTACAGCCAACCTTCCATGACTTACTTAAAAAAGAATTTATTTAACCTAAGCAGGCGCTGGTGCTGGAGTCAGAGCACCAGTTCACATCCCTCCTATCCATGGTAGCACAGAAAACAAATGTGAAAGAGAAAGAAGACAGAGGAGGGAAAAGAAGACAGAGAAAAGACAGGTATACTGCCACTGCATGGGTGTTCAGTCACCCAGACTATACACGGTCAAGCCCTCAGCAAATTAAAATACTGACAATGCTTGGTTCTGATGAGGGTTTTCAAATACCAGAAATACATCCAAACATTTGTTTGTGAACATGCATATGCTGGGCGCTGCAAATGCAGACACGGAGCCCCCTTTGAGGATGATGACGGCCACAGGACAAACACCCAACAGATGAACAACTGCAGACAGTGGAGAAGGGTGGGGGCGGCAGGGCCCAGCCCCAGGCCAGGCAAAGGCCGGGGTGGGTTTCCAGGGCTGAGTCCAGAGCAGGAACGCAGTGAGGAGGGGCACAGAGGAAGGAGGAGGTGGGGGTTGGGGGGTGAGGGGCCGGCAGGGCAAGACACAGCCATGAGAGGCTGAAGCAAGAAACCCACTTGATGGAAGGAGAATCTCAGTGAGCAGAGCCCCGGAACAGAGCAGAAAAGACAAAAGCCAGGCCTGAGGAGGTGACAATCAGCAGACAAGAGACGGCGGCCCCATGGCAGGCCGCATCAGGCCAGCGTGCCTCTCCTAGCCTGGCCTGGAGAAGCCCCATCTGTGGAAAAGGAACTGCGGTTCAGGAGGATAAATGAAAATTGCAGCAGCAGACACTGGCACTCATGACAAGCGTACATTCTTGTCTCATTCCATTAAGTGGAAAGACTGTGGAAGGTCAAAACAGATCCCAAAGAAAGCCACTTCGTAAACTATCGATAGAAACTTCTCTACTTGATTCTCTAGTTTTGCAAATATGCTCAACCTGCCAAGTTACTCCATTAGAGTTTTATATTCGTATTTACTTGTAACACCCCTTCGTTCCAAAAGGAAACGGCATCGGCTACTACTTCACATTATCTGATAGACACGTGTCATGCATGGGCTTGCAGAGCTGCAAAGAACTACAGGGTGATCTGGCCACAAAGAGAGCTTGGACCCCGCAGACAGCAGCTGAGGAACTAACTGGATCACAGCGTGAGACCCGCCGGCTCAGCGTCCTGCTCAGGGGCCCAGGCGGCTGTCGTGGGGCTGTGATGAGGAGACAGAGCGAGGTGCCCACTCTGGGGGGAGGGAAGCAGAGGGATGCGGTTCCCACAGGACCAGACGCCCTATATCCCCATGTTTTCATCAACCATGCAATGCCTCTTTCAGCGTATCCAGGTATCAGGACCTGTGTCTGAGTGCTGGAAGCCCCATAGGGGGGTCGCCACTGAAGGACCAGTAAATGTTCCCTGGAGGGTGGCAGGGAAGGAAGAGTTCCCGATGGGAGAGAGTGTGGAGACACTGGGCTCGGGGTGGGGCATGCACTCAGCGGGCAGCAATCCATGGAGAAGGCCTGGCGGCATCGAAGGCACCAGGGGGACACAGAAGAGACCAGGACATCCCCGGGGGAGGCGTCCAGCACCTCGAGCTGGTGAACAATGATCCAACCACCTCTCCCAGCTGGGACTCCAGGACCATCGTGCGCAGGGCAGGTACACCTGCCAACCAGCCACTCTTTCCCAGTTTACACGGCTGCCCCCTGCAGGTCTGGTGAAGGTCCACTATTGAGGGACTTCCAAAGCCCTGCATCTGTAAGGAACTCAGATTATAAGGAGTATGCATGCATATTAGGTCGTTTTAGTCGTATCTGACTCTTTGTGACCCTATGGAGTGAGTATAGGCCACCAGGTTCCTCTGTCCATGGGATAATGTCCAAGATACTGTCCTCTATCCAAGAATACTGGGGTGGGTTGCCATGCCCTCCTCCAGGGGATCTTTCTAACTCATGTCTCTTTTGCCTCCCGCATGGCAGGCGGGTTGTTTTACCACGAGCGCCACCTGGGAAGCCAAAGTTCCTGGAAAACCGAGGGCTTTCCCAAGCTCCCACTGTCCCAGAGCAGCCTGACTCCCCACCAACACCCTGTATCTGCAGCAGGACATAAAGAGACCAGACCCTCATCAAAACCCAGCTGGGCCTCCCTCACCACTTCATCCTGGGGTATGAACATCTTAATTGGATTATTTCTCATTATTTCTCTATTTTGTACAGTTTACTCTGGGTCTTCTCTACAATCATTTCAAGGTTTTAATATCATGATGTTCTTTCTAATGACACTGTTCTCTTCTACATCATCCAAGTCATTCTCAAAAACATTAAACATTGAAATATTTCAGACTGAATACTTCCGTTGTGACCCTCAAAGTAGTCTTGGATCACTTAGGCCTCTTAGCCACTCAAGTCTCTACTCAAAAAAGAATTTGTGAAGAATTATTGTTTGTATTTTTGTTGAATTATTCTTGTATTATATTGTTTTACTGTGGTTATTATTAACTTTTGTCAAGGTTGTTTTTATTTTTCATTACTGGTAACTCAGATACAATCCCTTTAACGCCTCACTCTCCATTGTCTGAGTATAAAGCAGTTCATTAAAACAAAATCACATCAACGTTTTGGTTTTCAGCCTTTTATCTCAAACAGTACAACAAAAGTAAACATTAAAAATCAAAACAAAACCTCTATAGCAATTTGTTGAATGAAGACCAGTGAAGGGGTTTTCCTGAAGGTATGCAAATGGTGAGCACAGCTTATCTATTTTCATTTTTATGTCTATAGATTCATCTCCATAGAAAACTAAAATAAAGGTTTGCTCTGCTGAAGGTTAAGAACCACAGATGTGACTTCCCATCTCATACTGTTCCATTTCAACTAATGATGTCCCTGAAGTTCTTAGTTTTTTTCAAAGTTCAGTCTCACCAGATGTAATAAAATATCTTATTCTAGAGAAATTCAAAATCACTGCTTACAAGAGTAGAACTAAAATAATGACCCCGAGATTTACATGTGTCCCCAAATCTGAAATCAACCATACAATCTGTCAGGGTACTATTCTCCAAGAGTTCTAGAAAGTATTCCCCTGAGATGCTATAAGTCAGAAAGTAAGATCATCGTTCAATTTCCTATTTTACTTATATAATTATTTTGTAGCATGGTGAAAATTACGATGCCCTTTCGATTATGGGTTAAATATTTGAGAAAGCTTAACATTTCGTCACAACTTCCAAAAGAAGAACAAATTATCATATTCAGGTGAATTTTTAAAAAAAGAATTATATAGTTCTTCTAACTATATTATTGGCATTTGCCATTCGGAGAAGAGATAAATTCTGAAGAAGCTGGCAGAGTAAAATGTAAATTACAGGCTTTACAAGTGAATAAAAGAATTTTCCATGGCAGCCAAGTAATTATACTACCTTGAAAAAGTACTCATATCTTAAAATAATAATCTGTTATTAATGAAACTATTGGAAGTAAAATGAAATTCAGCACATTTCAAACATAGCCAGAATACTGAATAAACTCAGACCATACAAAGATTCATTTCTTAAGTAATTCATGATTAACAGACTCACTTACCTGGAAGCATAAGAAAAGAAGGTTAGGATGAAACTACATCATTCTTCCACTGAGTAAAAATATCTTGACTTTCCTCCTTGAAATGGAAAGGAATCTAAAAAATAAAAATAGGAGTAACTTCTGGGAATTTCCACGTCTTAAATACAGATGATATTACAAAATTTTAAATCACTTAAGATCTAAAATACAATTTATCCAACCAAAGTCCTGCCCCCAAAAGCAGGATGGTATTTTCCCTTTTCTATTTTAATGGGTAAAATGCAAAGCATTTGTTTAAAAAAAAAATGATCAAGGTTTAAAATAAATGCCGAGAGCCATGTAGATACGTGTGTAAAAGCAAAGCAGAGTCACACTCTTGGAAAAGAACCCAGAAAAAGCAAACCTCGCAGGGAGGAAAGGTGCCCGTTGGCTCCCGAAGGCGCCGGGGCCTGGGCTGTGCGTCCGCAGCGAAGCCGCGGTTCAGGTGGGGTCGGGGGACTGAGCGCCGCGCCGCCACTTTTTTCTAATGGTCGGTCGTAGGGAAGGAAGAAATGTTACAAAACGGCAAACCCCCGGGAAGTTGGAGAGCCCAGCTCCCCGGGACGCGCGCCCCCGCCGCCCCCGCGGACGCCCCCAGCACCGCCCGGCGGGCGCGCACCGCCCGCGGGACCGCCTCCTCCCCGGACGGCCCCCTCCGCTCGCTCCGTCCAGCCCTGCGCACCCCCGGCCTTTCAGGAATCCACCGAGCGCCCCTGTGTCCACGGAGATCAACACGGACGCACAAGAGGTACGAGCACAGCACCGGGGAAACACTCCGGAGAGGATTCGCCCCCGCGATTAAATAGAGGCGAATAATTCTATCTTCAACTGCTTTACGCGGAGTCGTGTTTTCCCGAGTTTGTGATTTCATCTCATCTGTCTTTATAATTCAAGTCATAGTGCGCGCACACACACATACACACGCACACACACACACGCACACACGAAAATATGGTTCCCGTTTCACAGGCAGGAATAATACAAGAATAATAATAATTTTTTTAAAAAAGGTCCAGGGTGGTTGCAGGGGACAAAGACAAGATTGATAAGCGGCTCAGGTCCGCGGGGTCGGCCTCCGGGTGCCAGTGCTGGGGGCTGTCACGTGCTGTTTTTCCCTGCGCCCAAGTTTGAAAGTTTTCTCTGCAGCACGGACACCGAGTCAGTAAGTACAGCGTGAGGTGTGTCACCATAGAAGGGGCCATCTGGATCCGCTTTCCTGTGGGTTAACTGTTGAAGCGGTGGGCTAGCCGGGGCCATCCCCCCCACCCCGGCCCTGCCGGTCCCCCCGCTGCGCTGCCTCTCCCGGCTTCTCTCTCCCAGCCACTTCCGTCCCTGCCTGGCTAATTAATCCGTGTCTAAATGGGACTGCAGTTGGCAGCCCCGCAGCAATGCCAAAGTCGAATAATCACTTGGACCTGAATCCGAGTTGTTTTCCATCCTTGACAACAAATAAGGCCACTCTGGGGCCTGCGGGCCAGGAGTTGAAATGAGTTTATAATTTGGCTTCCAGTCTCCCATTCTAAATATCCTTTCCTGCCTTTTCTGCATGCAGGGGTGGAGGGGCAGCTTTGGAGGCTGGATCACCAGCATGGTCTTTATTGATATCCATAATGAATATTCTTTGCCATCTAAGTAAGAGGGAAAGTCCACATCATTCAAAACCACACTTGTTTTAACAATGAAACTAAATAGGCTGTCGGCTCATGCTACCACATGATCAAATTAATAATCTAATTTGTTCTTCTCACTGCAGCAACTGGAAGAGAAACGCTGGGTTTTTTCATCCACACACAGAGGCCCCATTCATCCATCCAGCCCCTGAGTGCCTGTCCTGGCAACGCCAGACTACAGGTTAGGAGTTACAGGACAGCCCTGCTTCTCCTCGCCGCCTAGTAAAGCACACACGCGCGCTCGGCTCCTCGGCTCTGGGAAGCACACTGTCTCCTTGCAGCTGCAAACATCAGGTGCCCTAAGAAGGTGGTCATCTGTTGCTGGTAATAGAAAAGGAGAGACACAGCAAGGCAGAACCACTGGCAAGACTCCCTATAGGTCAAGACGAAAGGGGAGGTGCCATCATGGAAAAGCACTGGAGGTGAGCCACAGATCCACAGAGGACAGGGGTCTGTGCAGCTGGGCTTCTCCCGTTAGGAAGATGGGAAGGGTTGTAACCCACTTGCCTGCCACGTGCCTGCTTCACACTGCAAGAGCTGCTCCCAGGGTGAGCTCCTGCCATCCCCACAGCGATGCCATGGGAGTCTGCAAAAACCTCCCCATTCTACAGATGGGGGAAATGAGGCTCAAAGGTGCTAAGAAGCCTCTCGGACAGATATATGGTAAAGCCAGGATTTTTCTGACTTCAAAACCGAAGCTCTAAAAAGAAAAAGAAACACAAGCCTCGACTTCCTCGAGGATCCAACACGGTGGTCCTCATGGGTGGTTCTCCAACAGGTGGGTGGCTGCCAGCGGTAACCTGCAGACACGCAGCCGGCATCCGAAGACCCTCCCCAGACTCCTGAAGCCCTCATTATTCACAAGAAATCACAGTGACAAACTCCTCTTGGACAAGCCTTTCAGAGTATCGAAGACAGAGACAATAAGAATGCGCTAAAAATAAAAGCTGAATCCAGAAAGCACCTGCAGGTACAAAGCAGAGATAAGCACCTTGCTTTGTTGAATTCAGAAACTAGTTCTCAAGGACATCCCTCGGGCTGAGTTCCAGGTCTGAGGGCTCCTCTCTAGTCATCTGATGCCCCGGTGCTCTCCTCAGTTTGGCATAGAGAGAGAGGATTATGGCGGGGCTTCCGTGGCCTCTCAAGTTCTGGTTTTGGTAAAAAGTGAGCAGGAGAAGGCATGATGTGCATGAGAGTGGCTGGGAGAGGCTCCATGGGAAAACCACATACTCAGTTTTGGAAATTTCCCAGTTGGGATTTGAAAGGTTGGGAAGCCTGCCCCCGCCCACCCCCGACAATAACAGAGTTTGACATCCATCAATTAGCAGCACTCCATAAATAAGTCAGCTTTTTAATCATGCCAAAGGAGATCGCCAAAAATCAACTATGGAAAAGAGCAGCTGAAAACAAGGACACTGAGGTCAATACTATTTTAACAATCTGGGAAGCCGTGCTGTTCAACGTACAATGAGTAAGTGAAAGTTCCCAGGACTTCCTAAGAACTTCAAAGACACAGCTGGTCCAATGGGCTGCCTATAATCATCCAGGTACCTTAAGTTCCAAGGCTCCCTCACATTCATACATGTAAATCTAAATCTTTAGTCCATCTAAACCACATCAGTATCAGACACATTGATTCCTGAAAAATGAAAAATAAGACAAGATAAAAAAGCCTGCCTAACATAACAAACCAAAGCTCCGATGGACTAGAAACATACTGGCCAGCTCGGGCTGCCCAGTGGGATTTTTTTTGTGCACATGTGGATAATAATATACATGTTTTAAAATCTTGATGGTAGTGTTTTCATTTGTATTAATCAACGGAGTCCTCTGGGTAAGTGCACAGGGAGACAGGGCAGACTTAGGGTCGGGAAGTATGCAGCCAACTTCTAAAATTATCCTTCTCAAGAATGTTTCAGAAAAGAAAGTGCCCTTGGATGCTACACGTTACAAATGGCATGTTACTGTATTCTTGACAAGATTCCTTCCACATTAAATAATTTTACTGAAAACAGTACATTTTAGGAAACACTTTAAAAGTCATGAGTTCTTCCTTCAAAACGCTGTCTTCTGTTATTCTGTCAAACGAACAACAGAGTCTCTGCGTCCTGGTCTTGCGTGTAAACACGCAGACCGAATGAGATGAGGATGTGGTGTTCAATTGCTCAGTCATGTCTGACTCTTTGTGACCCCATGGACTGTAGCCCACCAGGTTCCTCTGTTCATAGGATTCTCAGGCAAGAATACTGGAGTGGGTTGCCACTTTCTCCTCCAGGGGATCTTCCCAAGCCAGGAATCGAGCTCAGGTTTCCTGCATTGGCAGCCGGATTCTTTACTGCTGAGCTACCAGGGAATGAGGTGATGCCCCTTTCTGATTCCTAATCCTGCCCATGAAGCGGCCATCCTCACTTTCTTCACTTCAATTTATCAGTCCAATAAACAGTGATAAGCACAGATCAGTTCAGTTGCGTCAGTTCAGTTCTTTGCAACCCCAAGAACTGCAGCACACCAGGCTTCCCTGTCCATCACCAACTCCTGGAGCGTGCTCAAACTCATGTCCATTGAGTTGGTGATGCCATCCAACCATCTCATCCTGTGTCATCCCCTTCTCTTCCCGCCTTCAATCTTTCCCAGCATCAGGGTCTTTTCTAATGAGTCAGTTCATATCAGGTGGCCAAAGTATTGGAATTTCAGCTTCAGCATCAGTCCTTCCAATGAATTTTCAGGACTGATTTCCTTTAGAACTGACTGGTTGGATATCCTTGCAGTCCAAGGGACTCTCAAGACTCTTCTCCAACACCACAGTTCAGAAGCATCAATTCTTCTGCGCTCAGCTTTCTTTATAGTCCAACTCTCACATCCATACATGACTACTGGAAAAACCATAGCCTTGACTAGACGGACCTTTGTTGACAATGTCTCTGTTTTTTAATATGCTGTCTAGGTTGGTCACAATTTTTCTTCCAAGGAGCAAACGTCCTTTAATTTCATGGCTGCAGTCACCATCTGCAGTGATTTTGAAGCCCAAAAGTAAGGTCCCTCACCATTTCCACTGTTTCCCCATCTATCTGCCATGAAGTGATAGGACCAGATGCCATGATCTTAGTTTTTTTAGTGTCAGGCTTTAAGCCAACATTTTCACTCTCCTCTTTCACTTTAATCAAGAGTTCTTCCTTGCTTTCTGCCATAAGGGTGGTGTCATCTGCATATCTGAGGTTATTGATATTTCTCCCGGCAATCTTGATTCCAGCTTGTGCTTCATCCAGCCCAGCGTTTCTCATGATGTACTCTGTATATAAGTTAAATATGCAGGGTGACAATATACAGCCTTGAGGTAGTCCTTTCCCTATTTGGGACCAGTCTGTTCCATGCCCAGTTCTAACTGACCTGCATACAGATTTCTCAAGAGGCAGGTCAGGTGGTCAGGTATTCCCATCTCTTTAAGAATTTTCCAGTTTGTTGTGGTCCACACAGTCAAAGGCTTTACAGCAGAAGCAGTCAACACAGCAGTAGATGCTTTCCTGGAACTCTCTTGCTTTTTTGATGATCCAACAAATGTTGGCAATTTGATCTCTGGTTCCTCTGTCTTTTCTAAATCCAGCTTGAACATCTGGAAGTTCACAGTTCACATACTGTTGAAGCCTGGCTTGGAGAATTTTGAGCATTACTCACTATGCTATGAACAGAACTGCCAAGATGATGAGCAAGGTTATGTTGCTAAATTATTTGAAGTCTCTTTTAAAATGTATGGGTCTAATGTTGCCTTAAAGGGTATCAAGTATAAGTGTATCTCCTTAAATTCCAAGCATTTACAAAGTGCCTCCCACCCTGGGCTGTGGGTTCCCCGTGAGGGCCCTGTGTGCATCATCTCCTATACTGTCAACATGAAAACTGCTAATTCAAGGGAGAATGAAATGATTCATATGCTAGAGTCACAAATAATATGCTATTAGAACATCGGAAAAGACAGGCTAGAAGTGGAGGGAATCAGAATTACCGCCAATCTCTAGAAGAGACTAACGTGCTCTGTTTGCCATTGAAGGTGAGACCAATCACACATCTTTCTCCTACGTCAGTTGGGATACAGACAGACAGCAGATGTGCGAGCTGAGTTACTTGAGTCGTGTCTGATTCTTTGCGACCCCATGGACTGTAGCCCTCCAGGCTCCTTCTAGGCAAGAATACTGCAGTGGGTTGCCATGCCCTCCTCCAGGGGATCTTCCTGAGCCAGGGACTGAACCTGAGACAGCTGATGCTCCTTTATAAAAGAGAGCTCTTTCTCAGCAGAGTCTGCAGTTACACGCCCTCTGTGAAACCCCTCCAGGCCAGCCCTGCCCTTCTGAGATGCTGCAGCTGCCAGGCATGTGCTGACATCACAGATGCCAGTGAGGGAGACCTGTAGCACTCAACCCTGGGCACAGTGTGGGATTCGGGTTCTCATCTGTTCTGGACTGTGTTGAAATTCTAATCCCAATACATTGGTATTTGGAGATGGGGTCTTTGGGAGGTAATTAGGTCATAAAGGTGCTACTCTCTTGAGTGGGATTAGTGCCCTTGTGAAATATAACAAGAAAGCTAGCTTGCTTTTTTTTTTTTTTCCTGATTTGTGAGGACACAGTGAGAAGTCAGCTGTCCACAGCCCAGAAGAAGGCCCTTATCAGAACCAGACCATGCTCACCCTGTGATCTTGGACTTCCAGCCTCCAGAACTGTGAAGAACAAATGACTGCTATTGATGAGCCTCCTCCCAGGGTGTGTCTGGGTGTTTTGTTATAGCAGCCAGGACTAAGGCATCATCTTAAACCTGTTACTGTGAGACCTTAGGCAAGTCCATAACATCTTAGCCTGTATTTCCAAGTCTGGTTGGATCGGGCCAGTGGTTCTCAGTGAAGGAGGGTGGTCTTTATCAGCTGCGTCCCTTCCCCACTAGAATTCCATCGGTGGGGGAGATACATACATCACAGAGAGAAGCAAACAGCACAGATGAAGGGAGATGAGCAGGACAGCACCTGGACTTGGATGTGAAGATGAGGGAAGGAGCTTTAAAAAGCAGAAGCTCTTTCAAGACTTAAAGGTACAGACTCTTGAGTATAATGATTTTATCAGACTAGTTGATAATGAGTAATCTGACCATCAAAAGCATGGGTTTGTCCATTAACCAAATGTCACACCTCACAGAACTGACAGAGCCAGAAGCACAGCTCTCCATTCAGCAGAATAAACTCACCCCCAAAGAAGACAAGATGCTCAGGAAGAAGAGCGCTCAGATGCAGTGCCCCAGAGAACACGGACCCCTCCACAGGGCAGCTCAGAGAGAGCAAATCCCACCTCCAGCACCGAACACTCCAACACACCAGCCCCAATACAACAGGGGCAGGAACACTGAGAGAGCCCACGTAGAAAATGCACGCGTGGCTCAGAAATCCCTGGTCTAGCCCCACTTCTCCCATTAAGTTACTGTGTGACCTTGGGCTGCTGCTGCTGCTGCTAAGTCGCTTCAGTCGTGTCTGACTCTGTGCGACCCCAGAGATGGCAGCCCACCAGGCTCCTCCGTCCCCGAGATTCTCCAGGCAAGAATACTGGAGTGGGTTGCCATTTCCTTCTCCAATGCATGAAAGTGAAAAGTGAAAGTGAAGTCGCTCAGTCGTGTCTGACTCTTAGTGACCCCATGGACTGCAGCCTACCAGGCTCCTCCGTCCATGGGATTTTCCAGGCAAGAGTACTGGGGTGGGGTGCCATTGCCTTCTGGTCACCAAAAAAAATGAAAGTTTGGATCAGATCATCTCTAAGGTACCTTCCAGCACAGACTGTAACTGAATTACTTTTTATTGTGTTCCATAAAAGTCTATCTTGCTCCTAGAATCCTTGCAGCATCTTTAAGGTCAGTATATACATCTCCATTTATGGGCTCAGTTTTTTAAATTACTGCATTCCCAGGGTTCCCAGGACAACCACCCAGAACACAAGGCTGAGGTGCAGAATGGGTGAAGTTTGTTTTTTCTGGCTTCTTGACAATTCCCTCTGGCTAAAGTCTACCCACAGTGCTGCCAAGTCTCTAGCACTTCTGGCACTGAGGGTTGATCTATAGTATTCACAGGGCTCGTGACACAGTGACAGATGAAGAAATTAAATCTTTTACCAAACTTGAACAGGTATTCTGAATGGTAATTTTTATCTTGCCCCTTCCTAGATGCAGAAATGTCAACAGTTGAGAGATACTGTGGTGTTGGTAAAGAACATTAAAAAAATGGACTTGCCTCCCAAATGATCTCTTATTATCTTGAAAATATATTATTTTTGCTGTAGCCATTTTTTTTTAGTTTACTTCATGTTATGCTCCAGCTGCAAGGAAATTGAGAACATACTGTCCATATTTTCAAAAAAAAAAAAAAAAGACTTAAACACCAACATAAGAAATATTTCACCATGAAAATGAAAATTATGTGTAAATATTTATAGAACTGAATTTATTCAATCAATTTATTGGGTCAGGCCAAGGGAAGGATGCTTTTTTTTTGTACCTGAGAGTCAGCAAGACAGGAGAAAATTGTAATCTCGATGTTCAAATAAATAGCAATACTGTTTATAGATATCAATTTTTAAAATATGCATACAGAGTACAATGGGTGTTGCTCTCAAGAAATCTACAATTTCTGTATACTACTTACTACATATATCAGATAACAACAAAATGAAAAGTAAGAATGAGAAACAGAGATATTTAACCCAGTAAATATTTTTAAAATCATTAAAATATGTTTTCATTCCATGCCATGTCCAGTTAAGCAAGACAGGGGTAAAGAGTAAACAAAAAAAAACATTGGGAGTAATCAGCAATAAAAAGGAATGAACTATTGGTCCATGTAGGAGTAAGAATGATAATTATGCATAGGGAAAGAAGCCAGACAAATAGAAACTATACTGTGTGATTCCATAATATAAAATTCTAGCAGGTCAGAGTTTGCCTGGAGGTGGGCATAGAGGGTCAGGGGGGCCAGGAGAGGCAGGTGGGATTACTAAGGGGCAGATGGAAACTCTCCTGGTGATGTGTATATGATCACTATCTTAATTTGGGGGATGGTTTCATGTGTGTATTAAAACTAATAGCATTGAAACATGTATATTACCATATGTGAAATAGATCCCCAGTCCAGGTTCGATGCATGAGACAGGGTGCTCAGGGCTGGTGCACTGGAATGACCCTGAGGGATGGGATGGGGAGGGAGGTAGGAGGTGGGTTTAGGATGGGGGACACATGTACACCCATGGCTGATTCATGTCAATGTATGGCAAAAACCACTGCAATATTGTAATTAGCCTCCAATTAAAATAAATAAATTTTTGCAAAAACGAATCAAGTTGTATACTTAATTTTTTTATATTACCTCTGAAGTTGGAATGCATCTATTTCAAAATATTTATTTATTTGGCTTCACCAGGTCTTCACTGCTGCACACGGGACCTTGGAGCTTCGATCTCCGTCGCAGCTTGTGAGGCCTTTTAATCATGAGTGAGAACTCTTAGTTGGAGCCTGTGAGATCTGGTCCTCCAACCAGGGATGGAACCTGGGTCCCCAGCTCTGGGGCTACGGAACCACCAGGGAAGCCCATGTATACTTTAAATATGTGAGTTTATTGCAGAGCAATTACTGAATAGACAAAAATAGGGAGAACTTTTTTAAAGACTGAGTAGTTTTATTTTGAGGCAATTAAGATAGTTGTTGGATGAAAAGCTATAGAAAACAACACGCTAGACTAGAACCCATAAAAGCCTCCAGAAGCAAGATTTCTGATTGCTGTTTATATACACATACATGTAAACACAGTTTATTTCCTTAGTATTTTTGACAGCAAGAGTTCTAACTACCTTTAGAGTTACAGAAACAATCGCTAACATTTACTGAGCACTTACAGACCAGGGCTTCCCAGGTGGCACAAAAGGTAAAGAACCCGCCTGCCAATGCTGGAGACACAGGTGTGCTCCCTGGGTCAGGAAGATGCCCTGGAGTGGGAAAGGAAGTGGCAACGCACTCCAGTATTTCTTGCCTGGAAAATTCCATGGACAGATAAGTCTGGCGGGCTACAGTCCATGGGGTTGCAAAGAGCTGGACTCAAATGGGGACACGTACACTCTAGACCAGGCTCCAGTCTTACGGACTGAGCCATCTGCTCCTCACCTAAGGAACCTAAGGCATAGGCACTGCCTATCACGACGAGGATATCAACGTTCAGACAAGTATCTTGCTTCACATCCTTCACCAGCCCAGAGGTGGAGCTAGGTGTAAACCCAGGTTGAGCTTCTGAAACTACATCTCTCCCTCTGCTAGACACACAGGATCCTAGACCAAGGCTGTGGGTCACAATTTGCTGACTCACACCTCTGATGGCTTAAAGAAACTCTGTACGTGAAACAGCTACATTTCTAAGTTTGAAGGCTATTCAGAAAAGTCAGTAATGAAGCAGTGGTGGGAGGGAGGGGAACTGAAATGAGAAGCAGGGGAAATCACACCCAGAGATCAACAGATTTGGGTTTGGCTGTGTCCTCGGTGATGACTATACACTTGGGCAAGCCATTTCCCTTCCTGGTGTCTATTTCCTCTTCAGTAAGATCAAGGGTTTGGACTAATTGATTCCTAAGACTCCTTCCAGCTTGGTGATTCTGCCAGTTCTCTTTGGGGTAATACCCCTTGCATTTTGTAACTTGAGTAAAAAATTTTCCATGACACAAACACATTTCCAATACAAAGCTTCCTCTATCCCTTAAGATACCTGGAGCTCTCCCACACCTCGCAAATTCCTTCATTATTCCCCAAAGGTATTCTGTTCCCAAGGGACCACCTTAAGGGAAAGCTCAAGGAAAAGGAGAAGGGTCCCCCAGTCAGAGCCCACCATGCTCTCCTATGCACACTAACAATCTTTTTCACTTCAAAAACTCTACAACGTTGATTTGGGAGGTGTGGCCAACATGCTAGGCTAGGAAAATCCTGAGCTCATCTATTCCCGCGGACACACCAAAATTACAGCTATTTACAGAGCAACTATCTATGAGCATGAACTGAAGAGCAACAGAAAAGATTTTCCACAACTAAATATACATCAAAAGAACCTCGAGGAGATGGGTCAGAGGTCGGAGACACGGTCCAGTCAAGACTGTACACCTGGTGGATAACCACGGCTGCAGAGGCTCTCCCCCACAATCGAGGGGCCCAAGCCTCACACACCTTCCTCACGCCAGCTGCAATGGAAAGACAAACCCCCCCAGAATGTCTGGCTCTGAAGGCCAGGGAGGCACATGTGGGAGAACCTGTCAACCAACCGAGGATAGCCCTGCCCACCAGCCACACCCCAAGAAGTCAGCCTCGTCCTAGCAGAAGAGCGCCCAAAGCGAACACAGGGGCACTCCAGAGTATGCTGCCCTGGTGAGGGGCGTGCACTGCTCCCCCCAGGACATTTCCTGTATAAAAGAATAGACACATGCATATTTATAATCGAATCACTAAACTATATACCTCAAACTAACACAACATTATAAATCAACTGTACTTCAATGAAAAAAATTTTAAAAAATCTACATAAATAAATGTGAGAACAGTTTAGAAGACCTCTGAGACAACTCAGGCATATTAAAGCTAACATTTAGGGGTCCCAGAAGGAGAAGAGAGAGAAAGGGACAGAGAATTTATTGGAAGAAATAATAGCTGAAAAATTCACTAACCTGGGAAAAGAAATGAGACCTCTAAGTCCAGGAAGGAAGCACTGAGAGTCCCAAACAAGATGAACCCAAAGAGGTCCACATGCAGACATACTGTGATTAAACTAACAAGAATTAAAGGTAAAGAGGGGATCCCCAAAGCAGCAAGAGAAAAACGCTTCCCAGGTGGTGCCAGTGGTAAAGAACCCACCTGCCAATGCAAGAGACATGGGTTCGATCCCTGGGTGGGAAAGATCCCCTGGACGAGGGCATGGCAATGCACTCTAGTATTCTTGCCTGGAGAATCCATGGACAAAAGAGCCTGGTGGGTTCCACTCCACAGGGTCACACAGAATTGGACATGACTGAAGCGATGTAGCATGCATACCTGGCAAGCCGATCATTCAAGTTTGAGAAAGAAAGAAAGTTTATGGACAAACAAAAGGTAAAGAGTTCAACCCCACTAAATTGGCTTTGCAGGAAATGCTAAACTTCTCTAAGCAGAAAAGACCAAAATTAGACAAATGGAAACACAATGATCCAAAATCAGAGAATATATCAAAAGCAGTTCTGAAAGGTAAGTTTATAGTGACAAAACCTACCTTAGGGGACAAGAAAAAAAATCTCAATAAACAACCTCAACGTACACCTAGAGAAACTAGAAAAAGAAGAAAAAACAAAACCTAAAGTTAGTAGAAGGAGAGAGAGAGAAGAAAAAAAAGATCAGAGCAAAAATAAATAAAATAGAGACTAAAAAACAAAAACAAGAGAAAAGATCAGTGAAAGTAAGAGCTGATTCTCTGAATATATAAACAGACTGATAAGCCTTTAGTCAGATTCATCAAGGAAAAAAAAAAGGGGGAGCGGGCCCAAATCAATAGAAAATGAAATGAAAAAGAAGTTACAGCCAACACCACAGATATACAAAGAATCATAAGAGACTACTACAAGCAACTATACACCAATAAAATGGACAACCTGGAAGAAATGGACAAATTCTTAGAAATGCAAAATCTCCCAAGACTGAACCAGGAAGAAATAGAAAATATGAACAGATCAATTGCTAGCAAGAAAATTAAATTGGTAATTTTAAAAACTCCCAATAAGCAAAAGTTCAGGACCAGACAGTTTCACAGATGAATTCTACCAAACACCTATCTTTTTCAAACTATTCCAAAAACCTGAACAGAAAGGAATGCTTTCAAACTCATTCTACCAGGCCCACATCACCCTGATACCATAACCAGACAAAGATACCACAACAAAAGAGAAAATTACAGACCAATATCACTGAGGAACATAGATGCAAAGATGCTCAACAGAATATTAGTAAATCCAATTCAACAATACATTAAAAGGATCATACACCATGATGAAGTGGAATTTACCTGAGGATATAAGATGGCTCAATATCTGCAAAGCAATTAATGTGATACATTACATTAGCAAATTGAAGAATAAAAACTATATGATCATCTCAATAGATGAAGAAACAACTTTTGACAAAATTCAACATCCATTACAATAAAAACTCTCAACAAAGTGGCACAGAGGGAGCATAACTCAACATAACAAAGATTATATACAGTAAGCCCTAGCATCATGTGCATTGGTGGAAAACTGAAAGCATTTTCTCTAAGATCAGGAACAAGATAAGGATGCTGACACTCAGCACTGTTATTCAACATAGTATTGGAAATCCTAGCCACAGAGATCAGAAAAGAAAAAGAAAGGCACCCAAACTGGAAAAGAAGTAAAACTCAACTGTTTGCAGATGACATAATACCATATACAGAAAACCCATAATACCATATACCAATACCCATAATACCATATACAGAGATGCCACCAAAAAGCTGTTAGAACTAATAAACGAGTTCAGTACAGTTGCAGGCTGTGAAATTAATATACAGAAACCCATTGTTATTTCTATAACAAACTATTAACAAACTGTCAGAAAGAGAAACAAAGAAAATAATCCAACTCATAACTGCATCAAAAAGAATAAGATACCTAGGAGTAAGTCTAACCAAGGAGGCGAAACACCTGTACTCAGAAACCTGTGAGACGCTGACAAAAGAAACTGAAGATGACCCAGACAGATGGAAAGACGTGTATCCTCGTGGACTGAAAGAATACTGTTAACAAGACCATACTGCTCAATCTACAGATTCGACCCAATTTCTATAAAAAATTCCAATGGCATTTTTCAAGGAAGTAGAATATTTTTCACAGAACTGACTTCAGACTACACTACAAAGTTAGAGTAATAAAAATGGTGTGGAACTGACACAAAAACAGACACGCAGTTCAAAAGAACAGAAAAGAGTTCAGACATATATCCATATTCATATGGCCAATTAGCCTACGACAAAGGGGTCAAGAACACACAGTGAAGAAAAGACAGCCTGTTCATTGAATGGTAGTCGGAAAACAGGACAGTGACAGGCAAGAGAATCAAACTGAACTACTTTCTCGCAAAATGTACCAAAAAAAATTCAAAATGATTAAAGACTTAAATGCAGGACATGAAACTATCAACCTCCTAGGAGAAAACACAAGCAATATGATCTTTGACATCAGTCTTAGCAATATATTTTTGATATGTCTTCTCAGGCCAAAAAAAGAGTAAAAATAAACAAATGGAAATACAGCAAACTAAAAAACTGCTCCACAGTTAAGGAAGCAATCAATAAAATGAAAAGGAAGCCCATTGAATGGGAGAAGGTATTTGCAAAGGATAAATATGACTAGCGTTCTCACACAAGTCAACATCGAAACAAACAAACCTGACGGAAATATAAGCCGAAGACAGGAAAGCCATTTTTCCAAGAAGATACGCAGATGGCCAGAAGACACATGAAAAGCTGCTCAGCATCACCAATCATCAGGAACTGCAAACCAAAACCACAGTGAGATAACGCCTCATGCCTGTCAGGATGGCCATCATCAAAACACCAGGAATAAGAAGATGTGGAGAAAACGGAGCCCTGTACCCTGCCGGAGGGAAAGTGGTTGATACAGCCAATGTGGAAATCAGCACGGAGATTCCTTGAAAAAAATAAACACAGAACTGCCATATAATCCAGCAATTTCACCTGTAGGTTTTTACTCAAAGAAAATAAAAACAGCAATTCCAAAGGACATATGCAACTTTATGTTCACTGCGGTATTGTTTACAATAGCCAAGACATGGAAGCGACGTACACGTCCATTAGTGGAGGAATGGATAAAGCAGATGTGAGGGTGAAAGTCGTTCAGTCGTGTCTGACGCTTTGTGATCCCATGGAAGAGTCCATGGGATTCTCCAGGCCAGAATACTAGGGTGGGTAGCCTTTCCCTTCTCCAGGGGATCTTCCCAACCCAGGGATCGAACCCAGGTCTCCCACATTGCAGGCGGATTCTTTACCAGCTGAGCCACCAGGGAAGCCCAAGAATACCAAAGTGGGTAGCATATCCCTTCTCCAGCAGATGTTCCCAACCCAGGAATTGAACCAGGGTCTTCTGCACTGCAGGAAGATTCTTTACCAGCTGAGCTACCAGGGAAGCCCAAGAAGGTGTGGTGTATACCCAATACAAAATACTACTCAACCACACACACACAAATGAAGTCTTGGCATGTGCACCAACCTGGATGGATCTAGGGAGTATTATGCTGAATAAAATGAGTCAGAAAAAGACAAATACTACATGATTTCACTTATATGTGGAATCTAAAAAAAACAAAACAAACAAAACAAAATGAAAGGAGTCTCCTAGATACACAAAACAAACGGGTGGTTGCCAGAGGGAGGGGAGTGGGGACTGGGTGATATAGGTGAAGGGGATTAAGTGGTACAAACATCCAGTTATATCAGTTATATAATAAATGCACCACAGCAATATAACACACCACATATGGAAGATGGTCCATAACACTGTAATGACTGTATATGGGGACAGATGGTCCCTGCACTCACTATGGTGACCATTTCATAACGGATGCAAATGTTGAACCATTATGTGATTGTGAAACTAACATCATATTGTACACTGACTATATTTCAATTAAAAAATAAAAGATACCATTTTTTTTAAGTTGGTTTGGTGAAAAGGAGGTGTCCCATGGCCCAGAGCTCATTCCATCCTCCCTGTAAAGCTTCCAACATCCGAGATGATCCAAAGTACTGGGCATGTTGTGGCCATGGGGCCAGACTGCTTTTATCTCCATTCCCCTCGGTTCTCTAAAGCAGCTATTCTCTCTTTGCACTAAAAACACATTTTCTCTTTTTAAATGAAGGATTTTTGTGACCCTCTGGGGAGACATAAAAAATAAGAGCAACTAAATAAGGCAATTGTGAACCATTTCAGCATCTATAAAACCGTCTCCTTTGTCACAAAAGAAGGAAAAGCAGCTGGAAAAAGATGCAACTGACAAGAAACCAGATATCCCTAAAAACAACTTCTCCCTGAGTCTTCTTCTCTGTATTGAGGGTTTCAGCTGCCTTGAACATTATTTCTGGGAAAAGCACTTCTCAAGTGTGATAACTACTGTCATGATGCATTGCTGAGGCAAACTGAAAAATTAGAAGAGGCATAATGACTATTTTTCTCTAATTCCACCTGTCTTTCTGCCCTACGTTTTTATTCTGTGGTTCATACACTCTTCACAGATGTCCTGTTCTATCTCAGAACATATAGTTTATATGGACCCATTTAGCAATGCTTTTGAACTGTGGTGTTGGAGAAGACTCTTGAGAGTCCCTTGGACTGCAAGGAGATCCAACCAGTCCATTCTGAAGGAGATCAGCCCTGGGATTTCTTTGGAAGGAATGATGCTAAAGCTGAAACTCCAGTATTTTGGCCACCTCATGCGAAGAGTTGACTCATTGGAGAAGACTCTGATGCTGGGAGGGATTGGGGGCAGGAGGAAAAGGGGATGACAGAGGATGAGATGGCTGGATGGCATCACTGACTCGATGGATGTGAGTCTGAGTGACCTCCGGGAGTTGGTGATGGACAGGGAGGCCTGGTGTGCTGCGGTTCATGGGGTCGCAAAGAGTCGGACACGACTGAGCGACTGATCTGATCTGATCTGATACTACAGTAGACCAGAAATTAAAATCTAGATCACCTTTGGACTTCCCTGGTGGTCCAGTGGCTAAGAATCCAGCTGCCAGTGCAGGGGACACGGGTTTGATCCCTGGTCCAAGAAGATCCTACATACGGCAGGGTAAGTAAGCCCAGGAGTTGGTGATGGACACACAGAGGCCTGGAGTGCTGCCTTCCATGGGGTCGCAAAGAGTCAGACATGACTGAGCGACTGAACTGAACTGAACTAAGCCACGCGCTACAACTGCTGGAGCCCGCGTGCCCTAGGGCCTGAGCTCTGCAACAAGAGAGGCCCCCGCAGTGAGAAGCCGGTTCACTGCACCTGGAACGTAGCCCCCACTAGTCGCAACTAGAGAAGGCCCCCAGGCAGCAACAAAGACTCAGCGCAGCCAAAATAATTAACGAAAAACTGTGGATACCCTCTTTCCCACAGAAAACTCGAGATTTACAAAATTCACCTCCAACCTTCGTCATTGCACAGGCAAGGGTGTACGTGGCTGTGTTTGGATATGCACACCATTTTCTAACTCTTTGCCTGAATTCTCCATGTATCTACTAGGTCCTGGTATCTGTCGTTTTAAAAGGACAAATATTCCACTGTATCACTGAAATGGTTTCGTTAAGCCATCTTTGAGCTAGCTGTTTCCACTGTTATAATTCAGTCAAGCATTTTTAAATAAATAAATTTTGTTTATCCTCTGGAGCTATTTTCTCAGGCTGTAATTTGAAAAGTGGGATTATCAGCTTAAAGACCATAATCAGCTGGATGACTTTTATTATAAGTTGCCAGAGGCTCTCTTCAAGAGGTATTACCAATTTGCAATGTCACCAGAAAAATATGAGTTTAGCTTTTCCTTCATAGTCTCTTTAACACTAGGCTTTCTGGGTTTTATTTATTTTGGGGTGATTTCAAAAGATGGATGTATCTCTTAGCTCTTTGCATCTGTCATACGTCTGTTTAAAACTCTTACTGCCTCTTCTTGAAAATAGGTATTGATCACCTACTACATGCCAGGGGCCTTCAGTGCCCTATAACTCACTTAGTAGCCCTGACTGCTGCATAATGTAGACACTAGAAAGTTCATTTGCACTAAAGAAACTGACTCTCAAAAACATATATAATGTGCACAAGATTCAAAGGCTGGTAATTGATGACAGGATTCAACTTCATTATCTACTTGCTGTGAATTCTCCGTACACCATCCTGTGTCATAACCACAACCTTTAAACATCTTGCTTATTTTTCTTCTGTCTCTCTTTTTGGTTTATTTATCCTGTTTATCGAGGCACAAGACACGCAAGTAAAGTGAGCAAGTTGTCTTCATTTTAAAGGTACAGCCAGTGCAAATCGAAGACTCATACATGATGTAACCCCCACACAGATCAAAACACAGAATCTTTTACCAACTTGAGATCTCATCTCTGCTTTTTAAACACAGATCGGTTCTACATAGGCCCTGGTACTGAAGCTATGCAAACAGCTGTTTAATAAACTCTGTTGAATCATAAAAGGTTGAAACGTAGACGTGACCTGAGAGATTATGTGTCCCAACTTCTTAAACTTGCAGATGTGGAAACTGAAGCCAGAAGCAAAGAGGCTTCTCCAGCATCTGATAACACAGGCAGTTTCTGCCCCACTGCCCACGCAGGCCTTTCCGGCAGCTTACCACACCTTCCACGGAGGCAAGGTGAGGTGACAAGAGAGTGGGGTGCACAGCAGACGAAGGGCCTAGACAGAAGTTTTGGCTTTTTTTTTTTTTCTTTATTTTAAATGAGGCTTCAAGTAACCAAAGGGTCAAATCACAGCACGCTGACCTTACTGTAAAACACTGTTTTTTTTCTTACATAAAAATATCAACAGTTGAAGTCAAATGAGACTGCATGTCACAGCAGTCTCTTGGAGGGGTAAACACTTATTCCAATCATGCTCCATTGCTCATGACTTCATTCCAACACCCTCTTTCACAAGAACTTTCAGAGCTAATTTGAGTCCATTTTATTTTTTGAAGCTATAAAATTGGCAACAACAGAATAAAAACCGGATGCGTGCCTTTCAAATCACTAGAAAGAAAACAAAAATACAATCCATATCACAAAAGCACAGGGAACAAGAGGCATAAAATGTTAAAAAAATTAACAAAGGATCAAATCTATGAAATATGACAATAAATGTGAATGGGTTAAACAGGCCCCCAAAAAGGAAAAGATTTTTATCATCCAATTATATGCTATTTATAAGATGGGCCTAATACCAAATGACTCAAAATCAAACATAAAAAGAATAGCAAAGCGTGTCTAGAAAATACAAACAGAAAGAAGGGTTAGATGGCAATATATATACCAAATAACGCAGAAACTGGAGCAAAAGAACACTTAATAAAGAAAGACTATGTGAAAATTTTCAACCCCACTAACTAAAAATTCCACTTTTAAGAAGCAGTTTAGTTTATCAAACTGGTAAATATTTCTATCATTGAGTGTACTGACAGATAAACATATCCTGCTATTAAGAAGACAACAGGAAAATGGTAAATACACCATGGATACATATGATGGGATAAAATGTAACCCCAAAAAATCAGATTTTGAATGGCAATACACTCATTATACAATACTAAGTAAAAGAGGCAGTGGGATCTCAATTTGTCTTAAATAAAATATACATGTGAAGATATTTTTAAAATTAGAAAAAATATACCAAAATAACACTCATGCTAAATTAGCGTAGATCAATTTATTAACTGCTTTTTTTTTAATGTGTCCAGAACTCAAGTAGTATATATAAGTCATCTATTAGAATCCTTAGAACAACCCTAAGAGGTGGCTGCTGCTAAGTCACTTCAGTCGTGTCCGACTCTGTGCGACCCAAGAGACGGCAGCCCACGAGGCCACCCACCCTCCCCGCGCCCCGCGTCCTTGCGACTCTCCAGGCAAGAACACTGAAGTGGGTTGCCGTTTCCTTCTCCAATGCATGAAAGTGAAAAGTGAAAGTGAAGTCGCTCAGTCGTGTCCGACTCTTCGAGACCCCATGGACTGCAGCCTACCAGGCTCCTCCGTCCATGGGATTTTCCAGGCAAGAGTACTGGAGTGGGATGCCATCGCATTCTCTGAGTTAAGAGGTGGCAACTATTACCTTTTTTATCCCCTGGCAGCACTAGTTCCCTGACCAAGGATGGAACCCACATCCCCACCCCACACTGAAGTCCCCCTGGACCACCAGGGAATTACTTTTTGCATTCAAGAATCTCCCGTGGCTATGGGGTCCAGAAACTTAAACATCACTTTTTCATGGTAATCTCATCTCTGGTGATAATGTTGATAAGAAAAGACTTTGGAGTTAAGACATATGCACGTTCGAACATCAGTATCACTACATATTAGCTACATGACTTTAGGGAAATCATTTAACTTTTTTGAGCTTCAGTTTTAAAATAGGCATATCAACAGTATTGACCTCCTTGGATTGTTTTCAGCATTAAAAATAATAGTGTGTTCTTCAAAACTGTTAGTTCCTTCTTCACAGTATTTTCTACTTTGAATTTTAATAAGGCTTTTGGTAAACCAGGTCTTTGTGACAAAATTGGGTAAGATTTTTTATCATCTTGTCTAGCTATTTGTGAAAGATATATGGAGACAAAATTGGGACAATTGCAAAGATAAAACACCTAAACTTTTTGAGTGCCTAATATGTTGCTGACAAAGGTCCGTCTAGTCAAAGCTATCGTTTTTCCAGTAGTCATGTATGGATGTGAGAGCTGAATTATAAAGAAGGCTGAGCACTGAAGAATTGATGCTTTTGAACTGTGGTGTTGGAGAAGACTCTTGAGAGTCCCTTGGACTGCAAGGAGATCCAACCAGTCCATCCTAAAGGAGATCAGTCCTGGGTGTTCACTGGAAGGACTGATGCTGAAGCTGAAACTCCAATACTTTGGCCACCTGATGCGAAGAACCGACTCATTGGAAAAGACCCTGATGCTGGGAAAGATTGAAGGCGGAAGGACAAGGAGATGACAGAGGATGAGATGGTTGGATGGCATCACCGACTCAATGGACACGAGTTTGAGTAAACTCCAGGAGCTGGTGATGGACAGGGAGGCCTTGCGTGCGGCAGTCCATGGGGTCACAAAGAGTCGGACACGACTGAGTGACTCACTGAACTCAACTAAAACCGAGGATTCAGGTATCACTGACTTCGCAATCCCACTCCAAAATATTTGCTCAACAGAATGTTGCTCAACTGAACTGAATATTAGCAACTGCTCTCTCAGGTATTGCCGTGAACTTCCTGATGTTCAAGCTGGTTTTAGAAAAGGCAGAGGAACCAGAGATCAAATTGCCAACATCCGCTGGATCATGGAAAAAGCAAGAGAGTTCCAGAAAAACATCTATTTCTGCTTTATTGACTATGCCAAAGCCTTTGACTGTGTGGATCACAATAAACTATGGAAAATTCTGAAAGAGATGGGAATACCAGACCACCTGATCTGCCTCTTAAGAAATCTGTATGCAGGTCAGGAAGCAACAGTTAGAACTGGTCATGGAACAACAGACTGGTTCCAAATAGGAAAAGGAGTACGTCAAGGCTGCATATTGTCACCATGTTTATTTAACTTATATGCAGAGTACATCATGAGGAATGCTGGACTGGAAGAAACAGAAGTTGGAATCAAGATTGCCGGGAGAAATATCAATAACCTCAGATATGCAGATGACACCACTCTTACGGCAGAAAGTGAAGAGGGGCTAAAAAGCCTCTTGATGAAGGTGAAAGTGGAGAGTGAAAAGGTTGGCTTAAAGCTCAACATTCAGAAAACGAAGATCATGGCATCTGGTCCCATCACTGCATGGGAAATAGATGGGGAAACAGTGGAAACAGTGTCAGACTTTGTTTTTCTGGGCTCCAAAATCACTGCAGATGGTGACTGCAGCCATGAAATTAAAAGACGCTTGCTCCTTGGAAGGAAAGTTATGACCAACCTAGATAGCATATTCAAAAGCAGAGACATTACTTTACCAACAAAGGTTCGCCTAGTCAAGGCTATAGTCTTTCCTGTGGTCATGTATGGATGTGAGAGCTGGACTGTGAAGAAGGCTGAGCGCCGAAGAATTGATGCTTTTGAACTGTGGTGTTGGAGAAGACTCTTGAGAGTCCCTTGGACTGCAAGAAGATCCAACCAGTCCATTCTGAAGGAGATCAATCCTGGAATTTCTTTAGAAGGAATGATGCTAAAGCTGAAACTCCAGTATTTTGGCCACCTCATGCGAAGAGTTGACTCATTGGAGAAGACTCTGATGCTGGGAGGGATTGAGGGCAGGAGGAGAAGGGGACGACAGAGGATGAGATGGCTGGATGGCATCACTGACTCGATGGATGCGAGTCTGAGTGACCTCCGGGAGCTGGTGATGGACAGGGAGGCCTGGCGTGCTGCGGTTCATGGGGTCGCAAAGAGTCCGACACGACTGAGCGACTGATCTGATCTGATCTGATCTCTCTCAGGTATTATTTCAGCCCACATATCTTGGGCTTTCTTGTGTACTCAAGCACATCAACGTGCACACATCCCCAGAATCATTCTCTCACATGACTCTATCTCCTTTTTTAACACCACCAGGGTCTAATGGCATCTAAATATAGCTATTACTGACTAAAGGAATGACTGATCCCTATAATCCTATAACAGCTTGGACAGAGAGGCTGGCCTTGCTTTTACAAGCAAAGCACCTGGGTTTACATAGGTAAACCCACCTGTGTGTGTTAGCACAGTTCGTGAGACCTAATCAAACAAGCTCTTTCTAAGTTCTTCCTCTTTCTATTGCATCTTGTATGCTCTACAGATTTTGGGGGCTTCCGAGGTGGTGCAGTGGTAAAGAATCTGCCTGCCAATGCAAGAGAAGCAGGAGAAGTGGGTTCAATCCCTGAGTTGGGAATGTCCCCTGGAGGAGGAAATGGCAACCCACTCCAGTATTCCTGCCTGAAGAATCCCATGGACAGAGGAGCCTGGGCAGCTATAGTCCAAAAGGCCGCAAAGAGCCAGGTGAGACTAAGCACATCCCTATTAAAAAAAAAAAAAAAAAAAAAAGGGCCTAAAGTCCAAAATAAAGGAAAAGATGGCATGAGAGGACTTTGCTTCCTTAAATGAACTCAGGCATCCTGACTTCTTGATACAGAAAAACCCCATCCCAGGGCACTAGCAAGGGAGTCAGAAAAAAAGACTTCTTGTACTGGATGAGACTCTGAGCACCTTCTGGCTCTACAACCATGATGTTTAGAGTTTTATTCCAAGGACTGACTAGTTTTTAACAAGAATACAGACTGGGTTGATTTTCTTCTTTCTTCTAGGTTCCCCAAATGAACATAAAATAAGCAAATTGATAAACAATAAACAAGGCAGTAACACAGTTCAACCACCCACTTGGTTCACAAATCTGTGCTGCAAAGACAGATCTGCCAGCATCAGAAACGAGAATGTGCACGTTCTCACGGGTAATTCTGAACAGAAGTTCCAAACGTATTTTAAGCGAAGGCAGTCTCCTGGGAACAGCCTCCTGGATATCGTCAATGAATTACTTTGCATTCATTTTGATGTACATATTTTACATGTGAGGGTGTCTTAAAATAAACTTGTACTGATTTATGTTACCATGTCATTTATTCAACAATATGAAGGGAGAATAGACAAGCTTTTACAGGAGGGACTCAGTAGAAGTCAGCACGCTCCAATGCGCTTACAATGAGACTTGTCCTCCCATCATGATTAGGAAATAATCAGAATTTCAGATCTTTCGAGAAGTTCTCTATCTCTGAACAATATATACCCCAAATTTACAATCCATCGGCCATGAAGTACAACCGTAAGGGCCACAGCCCTGGAAGAACCCCAGCAATCATGGTGCCCAATGTCCTCCACTCCTGGGAATCAGGGTCCAGGGAGGGGAATGACCTGCCCAGTTCTTGACTGGTAAGCTGTCCGAGCATAGCTGCATCTGTCACGCCATCTGGTTTTTCCTTCCCACTGGATCTACATAATGTAATTATTACCACCACCCATTTGCTTCCATGTTGAACTCTTCACCTCAAAAGAAGTGAAATGTTTAATGGGGTGGGGAGCCGGTGGTTGAAACAGGCAAACCTCCATTTCCCACTCATCCCACAGATACGTGCCGACTGACCCCAAGGGCCCAGTTCTATGACGGGGCTACCGCCCCTGCTCTCAGGGAGCTCACAGACCCTCAGCTCCCCACCACCCCACCCCTTCAGCTCTCCACCACCCCAAATTCAGAAGGCTGTGAAGTCTGGGGGCATCGCAGGGGCTGCAGGAACATCTAACCACGCCTGAGCCGCAGCAAGCAGGTAGGAAGGAAGATGAGAGAAGAAATGGGAGAGAGGAAGCCAATCGTGAATGTGGCCGGGAGTGCAGACTCCCAGAGACCCCAAAAGCGGGTGGGGAGGGGGTGAGAAGGTTGGGAGTTTCCCTGAGGGAAGGAACCATGTCCAAAAGGCCATGGAGCCACTAACACAACTTAATTGAGAGATGGAAATGGTCCTATCTGTGTTTAAAACGCTCACTGCAGGGCCATGATGCAGCTAGGCTGAGGAGGAGGAGGCCCCAGGTGTGGAACCTTCCAGAAAGCTCCAGGAGTGGAGGCTGGGGGCACATCCAGGCAGGCAGTCAGGACAAGTGGTGGTTCTCATGCAGGTGAGGCAAACAAGGCAGCTCCTCAAACTTGTAGCTTTCTTCTTTTTCAAAACCCACGCTGTGTATCATTGACATATTCACGCATGACCAAAACAATATGGCCCTGTCCTCAGCCTCTAAACTTCAAGGAACACTGACTAAATTCTGATAATAGAAAGGGAAGCAGAGGCCAGCGAGGTTACTTGAAAGATAAAGGAGAAGCAGCACCAACCACTGACCACTCACCGGGCAGCAAGCGGTTACAGCCAGGTGAACTGGGGTTCGAATCCCAGGCTGGCCCCTTGAAACCTGGGGCAAGTGTTCCTAACTGGATTTCAGTTTTCTCACTTCTAAAAAGAGGGTAAAGATGGAACCTACCTAAGGAGCTACACCGGGAGGTTGAAAGGAGAAAAGTGCCAAAGGCAGCACCTGACCCCCAAAGAGCACTCATCACACAATCTGTACCATTCACAGTACAGAGGAATTCCCAGGCCTGGAAAAGAATAAAATTCTTCATGTTAATATTAGCATTTACTGTTAAGACATTCTGAGCTCTGTCCATTGGGCAAGAAAGAGAACACGGACACCCCAGCAGGTGGCTACGGTCAGATGCTCCTCTTAATTGCAAGGGAAGGCACTCAGGTGGGGACCGTGAGGTGCTCCCACCCAAAACCTGCCAGCAAGACATGGGGCGTGCACCCTTAGAAGGCACGGTCACAGCAAAGGAGAGGAATTACCTGCTTCACATCTGAACAGACAAGCAGAGAAATCCAATGCTATAAAAAAAAAATGTAAAAATAGCAGAAAAACCTTGAATGAGACCTGGGTAGTTTAGACAAAGGTGATAAGATTTCTAGTCCACCTTATGATAAAGAATATTGCATATTTCATTGTTATCTGTAAATTGTGTACTAATACTCTACACCAGTAACATTTATAAGTAATTTATGTACATAGATATAGATATATATGCAATTCCCTTTTTGCCCAGATAGCTGGTTGTTAACAGGTCCCAGCACATCACTAGTTTCTCCAAAACTAGTTAAAAGTATCCTAATTGTATCTGCTGACTTGGCGATCTTCTGATGAAAGGGGACAGACATTACTGTCTTAAACACAGCAATTGCTTCTTTGTACATTTCTTTACTAGAGTTTTTCCAGAACTTGGACTAGAAATATTATAGTTTGGGCTCTTATATTTAGGTCTATGATCCATCCAGGGCCTTCCCAAATGGCACTAGTGGTAAAGAACCCGCCTGCCAATGCAGGAGACACAAGAGATGCAGGTTCAAGCCTGGGTCACGAAGATCCCCAGGAGGAGAGCACGGCAATCCACTCCAGTATGCCCCCCTGGAGAATCTCATGGACAGAGGATCCTGGAAGGCTATAGTCTGTGGGACTGCAAAGAGTCAGACGTCACTTAGCTACTAAACAACAGCTAGGTCCTTGTATTGGCCAGGAAACAGGAAAAGTACTCATCTGTATCGGCCTTTAAGAAGTCAGCCCTTGTCTAAGGCAACCACTAGAAGAACATAAAAGAATGTATAACCCACAAGCCAAAGAAGAGAGGGGAAAGACGGAAAAGTAAAAAAATACTTGGTTAAAAACAAGACAAGAAAGAAGAGAAAGACGAACAAGAACAGGTGGGACAAATGGAAATCAGACAGACAGACCGCAGCTTGAAACCCAAACAGACCTGCAATTTTGTTAAAGGCAAAAAGTCTAGTCCAATTACAAGACAGATTGATAAATTAGATGCACAATAAAACTGAACTATACTGCTTGTTAAGAGAGGTACTTTAAACATGAGGATGCAAATGGTTGATGGTAATAGACTTTTTAAAAAGATAAGAGCAGGCCAACTCTAACCAAAAGAAAGCTGGAAGGGCTATGTTAATCAAAGTAGACTTTAAGGGAAAAATCACTGTCATCAGGCTAATACAGCAATCTTATATTTTGTATAAATGTAATAAATGTAATATTGCTTGAATCATACAAAGCAAAAAGTGAAGGAAATGAGGGACAGGTAAACATAAGCACTTATCCATAATCACGGTGAAATATTCCAACACACATCTCTCAGAAGCTAGTAGTACGAACTGAAAAATTTCAAATTTTCTATCCTTCTGCTTTTAACATCTCTATGTCCTTAATGTTAAAAGTGTCTTTTATAAGCAGCATAAAGCTGATCTGACACACTTTTTAACTAAACAACACTACAAACACTCTCCCACATTCAACAACTGTAGAACATGCCTCATTTTCAGCAGTAAACAGAATGTGTACAACAACTGACCTCCTGCTGGGCCAGAACACAAGTCTCAGCCAATCTCTAAAGATGGAAATTACATTGAGTGCATTCACTGATAACAGTGAAATCAAGCCAGAAATCAATTAACAGAAATGGAAAAAAAAAAGTCCTCTAGTGTCTAGAATTAACCAATAAACTTCTAAATAATTCATTGATCAAAAATTATTTAGAACTGAATGATAATGAAAATATAAATCCTTCCAGCAGGAAAAACTTCTAAGTCAAGAAGGCATCTTTTGAGACACAGATATAAAGAACAGACTTTCGGACTCTGTGGGAGAAGGCGAGGGTGGGTGATTTGAGAGAATAACATTGAAACATGTATATTACCATATGTGAAGCAGATCACCAGTCCAAGTTCGATGCATGAGACAGGGTGCTCAGGGCCGGTGCACTGGGATGACCCTGAGGGATGGGGTGGGGAGGGAAGAGGGAGGGGGGTTCAGGGGGACACATGTACACCCATGGCTGATTCGTGTCAATGTATGGCAAAAACCACTACAGTACTGTAAAGTAATTAGCCTCCAATTAAAATAAATAAATTAATTTAAGAAAAGAAGGCATCTGAAAGTGGTGAACAGGCCTGCTTCCCTCCTGACATGCTGTCCTGAGATCTGTGACTTCCATTAATGGAGCACACACTGAGCCTCCACCTGAGAAGGGGCCCGCCTCCCTCCTAAGTTGAGGTCACTGGAGACAAACGGTTAAACGCCTCGGACACAGACCCTGGGCAGTCACTCCGTGGAATACAAGAACCTTCTGTTTTACAGTGAGAAATGGTACCATCTTACCTCCCAGTGCCCAGCACTTCTCTCCCAGGAGAAGAATGCCCGCCCACACTAGACTGTCCGACCACCTCCTCGGCAGAGGAGACCCTCCAAAACTGTTGCTTCTGCCATTCCAATTCCCGACGGCACTTATCCTTAAGAGACGATTACCTTGACTTTCACCTGGACACCTGAGCTGCCTTCTGCTGCTTGAGAATCACATAAGGCCACCAACACATACCGGAGAAGGCAATGGCGCCCTACTCCAGTACTCTTGCCTGGAAAATCCCACGGACGGAGGAGCCTGGTAGGCTGCAGTCCATGGGGTCACTAAGAGTCAGACAAGACTGAGCGACTTCACGTTCACTTTTCACTTTCATGCACTGAAGAAGGAAATGGCAATCCACTCCAGTGTTCTTGCCTGGAGAATCCCAGGGATGGGGGAGCCTGGTGGGCTGCAGTCTGTGGGGTCGCACAGAGTCAGACATGATTGAAGCAACTTAGCAGCAGCAGCAGCAACCAATACATACACTTGGACTTCCCTGGTGACTCAGACAGTAAAGCATCTACCTACAAGGCGGGAGACCCGAGTTTAATCCCTAGGTTGGGAAGATCTCCTGGAAAAGGAATGGCACCCCACTCCAGTATTCTTGCCTGGAAAATCCCATGGATGGAGGAGACTGGTAGGCTACAGTTCATGGGTTCACAAAGTCGGACACGACTGAGAGACTTCACTTTCTTTCTTTACCAATACATAAAACTCTCACACATATTCCAGTTTGAAAAGAAAAGTCTATAATCACAAATGAATATCTTGTGTTACAGCCTCCAATGAAATTGCCTGCATGCTTCATAATGTATTTCCTGTAGCTCAATAAAAATGAAGCATTCACAGTAGTATAATAAATATAATATTCAAAAGATAATTTTGTTTTACACTTCTAAATATCCATCAGTATATTAATTGGAGTAATTACCACTCACCCATCCCCTTAAATCTCAGGGGTTTAAAACAACAAAGGTTTAGTTCTCTCCCAAATCACCACAGTGACTCAAGGACTTAGGCTGCCCATCTTCTTGCTACAGTGTCATCCGGGTGTCAAGCAGCCAGAAGCAACACAGACGCACACAGGGAGGTGGGACCAGACCAGGTCAGACTTGGCCTCTCAGTCCAGAAGTGACACACCCTGGCCATGCTCACTTTCCATTGGCCAGAACCAGTCACATGACCCTACGCAGATTCCCAAGGGGCAGGCAAGGGTGGTCTCCCAGTGATCAAGAGGAAAGTGAAGTGGTTTGTTGAACAGGTGACACCGTTCTTGCCTCAAACGTACATCAAACTTCCCAGTTCATTAAGGAGGAAGGAAGTGGTCTTCACTGATGTGGGTACCAACTTCACACGTATCGTGTTTAAACAGAAAGGAGACTTGGGAACCATACGTGTTATTCCCATTTTATAGATGAAGAAACCAAAGCACAGAGCTAATAAACAGGAGAGTGAGAAGCTGACCCCACATCTATGACCCCAAGGTCATGTGACTTCTCAATCAACCTCAGTCTTAGGTGGGTCCAAGTGTGGCGCACAGCCTCCCTGCATCAGAGTCGTTGAGGTGCCTCTTCAAATTGTGGGATCCTGAAGAATAAACAAAATGAAAAGACAACCCACAGAAATCAGGAGAAAATATTTGCCAATGATGGGACCAGTAAGGGATTAGTCTCCAAAATGTACAAACAGCTCGTGACACTAAGTAGCATGAAAACGAACAACCCACTCAAAAACTGGGCAGAAGACTTAAAATACACATTTCTCCAACAAAGACACACAGATGGTCAACAGGTACACGAAAAGATGTTCAACATCACTAATGATTAGAGAAGCGCAAATCAAAACTACAATTAGATATCCCCTCACACCAGCCAGAAAGGCTATCACCAAAAAAAAAAAAAAAAAAAAAAATCCACAAACAGTAAATGTTGGAGAGGGTATGGAGAGAAGGGAAACCTCCAAAACTGTTGGGGGGAATATAAACTGGTGCAGCCACTGTGGAGAACAGTGTGGAGGTTCCTCAAAAAACAAAGACAAGAGCTACCAAATGATCCTGCAACCCCACCCTGAGCATATATCTGGAGAAAAACATGATCCAAGAGGATACATGCGTCCCCATGTTCACGGCAGCACTGTTTACAACAGCCAAGACATGGGAGCAACCGAGACGTCCATCAGCAGAGGCAAGGGTGAGGAAGATGTGGTACATACAGACAATGCCATCTTACTCACCCACTAAAAAGGATGACATAATGCCATCTGCAGCAACATGGATGGATCTAGAGACAGTCATACAGTGAAGTAAGTCAGACCGAGAAGGAGAAATATCGCATGACATCCCTTATTTGTGGAATCTAAAAAGAAATGATACAAGTGAACTTAGAAAACAGGAAGACTCATTGATTTGGAGAACAAATTTATGGTTGCCGGGGGGAGGGACAGTTAGGAAATTTGGGATGGATATGCACACACTGCCATATTCAAAATGGATAACCAGCAAGGACCTACTGTACAGCATAGGGAACTCTGCTCAACGTTATATGGCGACCTGGACGACAGGGGTGTCTGGGGGGGCATGGATCCATGTATCTGTATGGCTGAGTCCCTTCGGTGTTCATCTGAAATTATTACACCATTGTTAATCAGCTACACCCCAAAACAAAACAAAAAGTTCATAAACAACACCCAAACAAACAAAAAAAATTGTGGGTTCCTGAGCTGCACACCACACTTACTGAATAAAAACCCGGGTTACAGGAACTTGCACTTTTAACAAGTTTCCAAGGGGACTCCATACATTGATCACGTTATCTTTAGCACTCAACAGCAAATTCTAAAATAATGTCTTTCAAGAAAGTAGAACAATATAAGGGAAAAATAAGAGATTCGGTAGGTTTAGGAGGGGAGAGGCCTTGTGACAAACTGAAAATCCTTCAGATGAAAGCACTTATCCAGAGACTAAATTCTTCAGATGAAAGACTCAGAAGCTGCGAACTCCAGCCCTCAACCAGTTAACCCCAAGTGATCTTACGCGCACTCACCAGTGCTGAATCTTTTCTGAAGGAAGATGACATTGTCTCCACAGGAATCAGTGGAATCACGCTAAATGATCTCTAAAGCCCACTGTGGTTCTAGGGAATTGTGAGAACTATACAGTGAGACAGTAAAACAAATACAGAATGAGAAAAGTAATAACAGAATTTAAAATGACAGCTGATCTCAGCAAAGCGCTTTTTGTTGAACAAAGACGAGCTTCTTCTAAAATGTATAGGGAAAGGGAAAAGAACTAAAATAACTAAAAGCAATCTGGGAAAAGAAGAATAAGGAGCGAGGACTCACAGTACCCTGTTTTGAGGCTCACTCTGTAATCAAAGACAGCGGGGTATTTATTGGCAGAGGCATAGACACATAGATCAATACAACAGATTTAAGAACCCAGAAATAGCTCATCAGTATGGCCAATGAATCTTTTCTACAAAGACACAAAAGCGACGGACTGGAAGAAGTATAGTGTCTTCAATAAATGGTGTCAGAATGATTGTTTATCCATACTCAAAAAAAGGAAAGAATTTCAATCTGAACCTCATACCTTAAACAAAAATTAAATCAAAATAGATCCTAGATGTCAATGTAAAACATAAAAATATAAAGCTTTTAGGAACAAACAGAGGAGAAAAATCTTTATAATTCAGGGTTAGGCAGAGAAATTGCAGACATAACAAAAGCATGATCGATAAAGGAAAAAATTCAATAAATTAAAAACTTTCACTCTAAAAAAACATCCTGCAAGGGGATGCCACACCAAGGGAGAAAACATTTGCAAGCCACATATCTAACAAAGGACTTGTACGCTGAACATATGAACTTTCTAAATTCAATAGTAAGAACACAAAGAATCCAATTTTTAAAAGGAGCAAAAGACTGGAAACCAGTCCATCACTAAAGAGAGTATAGAGATGACAAATATAAGTTCATGAAGAGATGTCCAACACCACTAGCCATTAGGGAAATGCAAATTAAAGTAACAGTGAGATACTGCCTCAGCTCTTAGGATGACAAAAATAAAGCACAGCAGCACAGAGAAACTGGAGGTCGCCCACACTGCCGGTAGAAATGTAAGATGGGACGGCACCAGAGAAAACAGCTTGACGGACTGTTTTGTTGGTTTTTTTTTTTTTTTTTTTTAAAGTTAAACATACACTTCACGCATGACTCAGCAATCACAATTTTAGGGAATGAAAAATGCTCACACAAAGTGGACATAAGTTTTCACAGCAGCATTGTCTGCAACAGCCAAAGAACTGACCACAACCCAAATGTCTTTCAAACAGTCAATGGACGAACGAACTCGGGGCCACAGCTCAGCAGTGAAAAAGCAAGCACTGCTGTCCCACGACCAACCTGGATGGGTCTCAAGGTCATTACACTGGGTGGAAGAGCAATCTTCAGACGTGTGATTCCCCTGCACGATGTTCTCCAAAAGTGATGGAGAACAGATCCACGGTGTCCAGGAAGGGGTGACCGTGACGGGACGGCCTTTGTGCAAATAGGACAATCCTGCATCCTACTAGGGGGGCGGTTGCATGAAGGTGTGTCCTGAAATGTCACAGAACTGTACACACACACGGACACACAAAAGACAGCATGAAAAAGAGTGAAATCCAAACAAGGTCTGTGCTTAATAGTGTTGGACCAAGGGCAGCTTCCTGGGTTTCATGAAGCATTGTCACTACGGAAGACACCATCATTACAGGAAGCCGCAATGGTTTCAGGAGAATTTTCTACTGTCTCAACTTCTTGTGAGTCTAAATGATTTCAAAGTAAAAAGTTTAAAGACAGCTGATATCATCAGGACTTCCCTGGTGCTTCAGTGGCTAAGACTCTCTGCTCCCAGCGCAGGGACCTGGGTTCAATCTCTGGTCAGATCACAGCAAAGAGTTAGCACGCTGCAAGTAAAGATCCCACAGGCTGCAATGAAGACCCAAGATCCCATGTGCTACAACTAAGACCCAACACAGGCAAATAAATAACTAAACATACTTTAGAAATTAAAACAGCTGATCATTTGTTGAGTACTTGCTAGGTAGCTGTACTGTTCTGAGAATGTTATGTTTATCCACATATTGAATACTTAAATCTTTACAGTAGACACTGTGTTCATCACATTTTACAGAGGAGGAAACTGGGTTTCAGAAAAGGGAAGCAATGTGGGCACAGATGCAGTGGTAAACCCAGGATGCCAGGCCCAGAGTCTTAGCCAGTAAGTAGTATTAAAAAAAAAAAAAAAAAAAACAGCAAATCAAAGAAAATGTCAGAACAGGAGTTAATAATATGGAAGAAAAGAAAAAGGACACAAAAGAGAGAACCATGACCATCACAGAAAAGACCGCGGAGTGGTCATTCCTGGCCATTCTGTATGTGTCCCTAGGAGGACACGTGGTCCTTTTTGATCCATGTGTTTCCAAAGCCTGAGGAGGACCCAGAGAGAGGGAAGGCATTTTGTCAAGGAGTACCAATCGGAGGAATTGAAAGAAAGAATCAAACTGGCAGTTCATTCGACTCAAAATTAAACCTGTGTGGCGAGCCCCGCTCCCAGCCCTCCAGGACTGCACAGGCCCCGTGCAGGGCGTGCAGCGCATTATCTGACCGCAGCAGCTGGCCCATTTTACAGACAAAGAAACGGAGCTGCAGACAGGCTGAGCTCCAAGCTAAGTCCCTCGGCTGCCAGGGTGGACAGGGGAAGTTCCAGCCCACGCTCTTCTGCCTTCAAGGCCAGACTTTCCACTACACAACACACTCTGCTAAGTTCAAAGATGTAAGGGCTTGACCCGTCCTCTGCCTGCTGGCATTTTTTTTTTTTTTTAAATCAATGATGTTCCTTTCCAGTTGCAAAAAACCTCCATCCATCGCAGTGCGGCTAACCTGGTTTGACATCAGCTCCACCTCCCCTGATCTCTACCTCGCTGTTTTTGTGGGACCTCATTCATCTCGTAAATTAACCCACATTTCTGATTATCACTCTCTCGACAACCTCCCTGTGGATGTGACGAGTCCAATTAGAAGACACTTGAGAGAAAGGGGAAGAACAATGACCCTCGTTCAAAAGTCGAGAACCTGGGCTGCCCGCTCGGGAAGGTGGCTGGGAAGCGACTCCAGCCCAGGTTGGGAGGGAACTCCCTGAAGATTTCAAAACAGAACCAGTGCTCAGCCCAGAGCAAATGCCCCTGGAGGACTCCTCCCATCTGGCCATGTGGACGGTGATGTAGCCGCAGTTACCATGTCGGAAGAGACCCCCACGAAACTGCCCTGGGTGTGTATGTATGTGTGCGTGCCCCAACAGAATTTCATTTATGGAGACTGAAATTTGAATTTCCTTTCACCTTTGGCCAATTTTTTAAATTAATAGGTGAACTTTTGGAGACATTTTAAGTGTACAGAGAAACTGAGATGAAAGTACAGTTTCCATGAACTCTCAACCACCCCATCAGAGTTTCCCCTATTACTCACATCTTTCATTTCTAAGGAACATTCGATACAACTGATGAACTAATACAGATACTTACACATATTTGACTACAGACTTATTGATACATTTTTTGTCACCCAAATGTTATTGACCAGAGATATTTCAATTTTCGCTGACATAACAAATCGCCAGCCACAGGTGTCAGTTACTGCAAAAAATCCCCCGGTCAGTAAGGCGTTAATACACTTTTCATTAAGATTTGCTGTTGGTGACACAGCCTATCGTTTCTGCCAAATGCAGGCAAGTCCCCACCATCACAAGATCACACAGAATAGCGTCACTGCCCTAAAAGTCCCGGGTGCACTGCCTGTTCATCCCTCTCCCTCCCCAACTCCCGGCAACCACGGATCTTTTTTATTTGTTTATTTTTGCCTGCACTGGGTCTTCATTATTCTGCACGGTCTTTCTCGAGTTGTGGTGCTCGGGCTTCTCCTTGCAGTGGCTTCTCTGGTTGTGAGCACAGGCTCCAGGGCACGCAGGCTTCAGTGGCTGTCTCTCTCAGGCCCTAGAGCTCAGGCTTAGTAGCCTTGGTACATGGGCTTAGATGCTCCGCAGCATGTGGGATCTTTCTGGACCAGGGATCGAACTCAATCAAATCTGATCGAATGTGTCCCCTGTACTGGTAGGTAGAATGCAATTCAGTGCATCACCAGGGACATCCCAAATCACTCTTTTTACTGCCTCTAGAATTTTACTTTTTTGCTGAATGTCATAAAGTTGGAATCACACAGTATGCAGCTTTTTCAGACTGGCTTCTTCCATTTAGCCACGTGCATTTAAGTTTTCTCCATGTCTTTTCATGACTTGAGAGATTTTTTTTAAATAGACTTTTTTAAGGCCAGGGCTTCCCTGGTAGCTCAGATGGTAAAGAACTTGTCTGCAGTGCAAGAGACCCAGGTTCAATACCTGGATCAGGAAGATCCCCTGGAGGAGGGATGGCTATCCACTCTGGTATTCTTGCCTGGAGAATTTTATGGATAGAGGAGGCTGGTGGGCTACAGTTCACAGGGTTGCAAAGAGTCAGACACAACTGATTCTTTCTTTCACTTTCTTAAGAACAGTTTTAGGTTTGCAGAATAGATCGCAAAGTACAGATCATTCCCCCAAATTCCCCCAAACTCCCACACACTCACGTTTACAACTTGTACTAGTGTGATGCATCTGTTATAACTGATGAACTACTGTTGGTCCGTTATTACTAACTGAAGTTCACACTGTGACATTAAGCACCAGGCTATGGCACATGGATAAGAATGAGTGTGTCCATCGGTCTCATCACTGAGTCATATCCCACCATATGGATGTATCATGCTGCTGCTGCTAAGTCACTTCAGTTGTGTCTGACTCTCTGCGACCCTATGGACAGCAGCCCGCCAGGCTCCTCTGTCCACAGGATTCTCTAGGCAAGAATACCGGAGTGAGTCGCCATTTCCTTCTCCCGGATGTACCATTGTTTATCCATTTACTGATGAAGGAATTTTGGGTTTGTTCCCATTTGGGGCCACTATGAATAAAAGTGCTATACTGCAAATGTTTGCATTCAGGGTTCCATATGGACCTAGTTTTCAACTGATTAGAAGAATACTTAGGAGCATGATTGCTGGATCGTGCGGTGAAAATATGCTCAGCTTTGTAGAAACTACAAACTGTTGCATCCCCACCAGCAACAAACGAGAGAGCCTGTTGCTCCACCATCCTCACCGGCACGCAGTGCTGCTGGTGTTTTAGATTCAGCCATTCCAGTCGTCTGCAGTGACATCTTGCTGCTGCTGCTGCTAAGTCACTTCAGTCGTGTCCGACTCTGTGCGACCCCACAGACAGCAGCCCACCAGGCTCCCCTGTCCCTGAGATTCTCCAGGCAAGAACACTGGAGTGGGTTGCCATTTCCTTCTCCAATGCATGAAAGTGAAAAGTGAAAGTGAAGCCACTCAGTCATGTCTGACTCATAGCCACCCCATGGACTGCAGCCCACCAGGCTCCTCCATCCATGGGACTCTCTAGGCAAGAGTCCTGGAGTGGGGTGTCATTGCCTCCTCTGGAGTAATATCTTACTGTCACTTTAACCCAAGTATATATATTAAAGTACAATGTTCAACTCCCTAAAGTAAAAAGCAACTTCTGATAAACTGCATAAGAAACTGCAAGGAATCAGCTCTGAACAGTCATTCTCAGAAATTCCAATCACAAAAGAAGGCTCTGTTGAGAGAGAAAAATTAATCTTTAAAACAATTCATTCCTATTGCTGAAGGCAAGGCTGCTATATGATTTGGAACCTGAAACACACTGAGCTTGAAGAAAACAAATCAAAAATTGTCCCATCATCACTAATATGCTAAAATACAAACTTTCAAAGGCAGCTGGACACCTGAAGTTGAGAGATTTAAAAAAAACTGTCTTTTAGAAACCACTGGCCACGTATAGGCATTTTCTCTGACATTCCTGGATTTGCTTTGACAACGTTCTCAGATTTAAACACTGTGCACTCCTAAATTGCTTCGTACCATTTATAAGGCACTAAAACTTGAACAGCGGGGAGGGGAGAGAGGGCTGGGCTTTCTCCTTCTTCTATAGCTTGTCCAGATGTTCTCTAGCACTTTTTATAGAAACTAGAGCACCAGAATAATGAGAAGAAAGGTTTCACTGTCTATTATTACACCTGCTATGGCTTGAACTTTCATAAAGACATTCTCTTACTATATTTATGTTGAAGCAGCATTTCACACCTGCATGTTGATACAATGGTTTTGATGTTCATTAACTCAACAAAGATTCAGGCAATAAAGTGCAAATAATTCTTGAAAGAAGTCACTGGTTTTCATTTTCTTTTTTGCATCGATGTTAACTTGCTATATGAAACTTAACATAATCAAAAGTCATATAACACATCTGCCTTGAAAAATTATTGGCAAGGCATCTTAAATTTTTTAACAGCCCATTTAATATTCCCGTTCTTAGCAGGCATGATATAACCCATATGAAACAAGTGCTTTATCCTCAGCTCTGGATGTGCTGTTTATGGCAGCTCCTCTAAAGCCTTGGAAACAGTCCATAATGAGGTGGCAAAGATGCCTGAACACTTTTCCAAACCAAATGGCAAAACATTTAAGAGAAGCATCAAAAAAGTATTTGCCAGGAATAAACCTAACATTTGGAATACCTTTTCTTTGCATTCTTGAGGATACATTTTGGAGGATACATTCAAATACTTCTGTGTTTGACCTCTGGCTACCTATGAGAATTGAGGCGAGGCATCCCCGTATTTTATAAAGCAACATCCTCTAGTGTAAGATCCTTCAAAGCAAAAAGCTGAAACAGCCACACTTTGGTAATGCTAGGAAAATTCTCCCCATTACTTTGCTGTCAACCTAACCAGAGCGTCTACGCATTCTGCTGAAGGCTTTTTTAAGAGGCGTTTTGGGGCTTGTTGTTGTTAAGTCACTAAGTCGTGTCCGACTCTTTGCGACTCCATGGGCTTCAGCACGTCGGGCTTCCCTGTCCATCACCAACTCCTGGAGCTTGCTCAAACTCATGTCCATTGAGTCGGTGATGCCATCCAACCGTCTCATCTTCTGTCACCCCCTTCTCCTCTAACTTATTTTAAAATTTCCAGAGAGGGACTTTTGGCTCAGAGGATACTGATTATCAGGCTGAATTGCAGGTGTCTTTGCCAAGTTAACCATCAGATCAGATCAGATCAGATCAGTCGCTCAGTCGTGTCCGACTCTTTGCGACCCCATGAACCGCAGCACGCCAGGCCTCCCTGTCCATCACCAGCTCCCGGAGGTCACTCAGACTCGCATCCATCGAGTCAGTGATGCCATCCAGCCATCTCATCCTCTGTCGTCCCCTTCTCCTCCTGCCCTCAATCCCTCCCAGCATCAGAGTCTTCTCCAATGAGTCAACTCTTCGCATGAGGTGGCCAAAATATTGGAGTTTCAGCTTTAGCATCATTCCTTCTAAAGAAATTCCAGGATTGATCTCCTTCAGAATGGACTGGTTGGATCTTCTTGCAGTCCAAGGGACTCTCAAGAGTCTTCTCCAACACCACAGTTCAAAAGCATCAATTCTTCGGCGCTCAGCCTTCTTCACAGTCCAACTCTCACATCCATACATGACCACAGGAAAGACCATAGCCTTGACTAGGCGAACCTTTGTTGGTAAAGTGATGTCTCTGCTTTTGAATATGCTATCTAGGTTGGTCATAACTTTCCTTCCAAGGAGCAAGCGTCTTTGAATTTCATGGCTGCAGTCACCATCTGCAGTGATTTTGGAGCCCAGAAAAACAAAGTCTGACACTGTTTCCACTGTTTCCCCATCTATTTCCCATGCAGTGATGGGACCAGATGCCATGATCTTCGTTTTCTGAATGTTGAGCTTTAAGCCAACCTTTTCACTCTCCACTTTCACTTTCATCAAGAGGCTTTTTAGCCCCTCCTCACTTTCTGCCATAAGAGTGGTGTCATCCATACACCCTCACTAATCACATTGGGAAGCCTCCAGGACAAGAGGTACAGATGTTTAATATAGTACAAATAACTAGAGGATTCTGGTAATTCAGTGCTTTCCTTTTTCACCCACAGCTTGATAAACATAGCACTCCCATCCACACCAAAGATGGAAAATTTCCTAGCATACAGTTACAGGTTAAATTGTGTTCCTCTCAACAACAAAGTAAGCACACTGTTGTTGATATGCCCAGAACTTCAAAGTGTGACTTGTTTGGAACCAGGGTCTTTTCAGATGCAACGAGGCCATCTCATTGGAATCAACCGGTCAATGGGATAGGGTGGTCCCTAATCCAATACGGCTGGAGTCCTTATGAGATGATGTGAAGACACAGGGAGAGAACACGGTGATGAGACAGATGTTACAGAGAGCGAGAGTTGCAGCTGCAACCCAAGAAAGGCCAAGAATTAACACCCACGGCCAGGGCCAGGAAAAGGAAGGAAGAACTGTCCCCTACAGGCCTCAAAGGGCGTATGGTCCTGCCCATGCTTTCAGAGGCACAGATTTCAGATGTCTGACCTCCAGATTTTTGAGACAATACATTCATGTTGTTTTAAGCTACCCAGCTTGTGGTAATTTTTTTGTGGCATGTTTCCAAAACTAATACACAACATGATTAGGTGGGATTTATTTACTGAGATGCAAGGATGGTTCAGCATACACAAGACAACCAACGTGATACACCACATTAACAGAATGAAAGATAAAAATTATAGACTCATCTCAATAGATGGAGAAAAAGCATTTGACAAAAATACAACATGCTTTCATGGTAAAACTCCTAACAAACTGAATATAGACAAAACATACATAAAGGCCGTCTATGATAAATCCCCAGCCAGCATTATACTCAATGGTGAAAGCTTTCCCTACGACAACAGAGACAAGAAAAGGGTGTCCATTGACGCCACTCCTATTCAACCCAGTACTGGAAGCCCTAGCCAGAGAAATCACACAAGAAAAAGAAATGAAAGCAAGAAGAAGTGTCTTTGTTTGTAGATAACATGATTTTATATTTTAAAAATCCTAATGACTCTGTGAAGAAATTGCTAGAAGTAATCAGCTAAATCAGTAAAATTGCAGGTTACAAAATCAAAATATGGGAATCAGTCATGATTTTTATATACTAACGATAAAACGCCTGAAAAAGAAGTAAAGAAAACAAGCCCATTGACAACAGTATCAAAAACAATCAAATACTTAGTAATAAACTTATCCAAAGAGGTGAAAGATCTGTATGTCGAAAACTATAAGACTTTGATGAAAGAACTGAAAAAGATACAAACAAGTAGAAAGATAGCCCATGTTCATGGATTGGAAGAAGTAATATTGTTAAAGTATTCCTATTACCCAAAACCAGCTACAGATTCAAAGCAATTCTTATCAAAATTCCAATAATATTTTTCATGAAAATATAAAAACTACCCTAAAATCTGTAGAATCGGACACGACTGAAGTGACTTAGCATAGCGTAGCATGGCCAAGCTGTATGGAGGCACAAAAGACGTCCAAATGGTCAAAGCAATTACGGCAAAGTAGAACAAAGTTGGAGGCACCACACTTTCTGATTTCAAACTGTACTACAAAGCTGTAGAAATGAACACAGTATGGTACTGGCATAAAAACAGACGCAGCAACCAGTGGAACAGAAGTGAGAGCCCAGAAATAAATCTATGTGTATATGGTCTCTTCAATAAATGGTATTTGGAAACCTGAATACCAAGCGGAAGAATGTGCACCACTCCCAAAAATGAACTTGGAATGGATTAGAGACTTAAATTTAAGATATAAAACCACAAGATATAAGATATAAATCTTATACCATAAGACACAAGATCAGATCAGATCAGATCAGTCGCTCAGTCGTGTCCGACTCTTTGCGACCCCATGAACTGCAGCACGCCAGGCCTCCCTGTCCATCACCAGCTCCCGGAGGTCACTCAGACTCACATTCATCGAGTCAGTGATGCCATCCAGCCATCTCATCCTCTGTCGTCCCCTTCTCCTCTTGCCCCCAATCCCTCCCAGCATCAGAGTCTTCTCCAATGAGTCAACTCTTCGCATGAGGTGGCCAAAATACTGGAGTTTCAGCCTGAGCATCATTCCCTCCAAAGAAATCCCAGGGCTGATCTCCTTCAGAATGGACTGGTTGGATCTTCTTGCAGTCCAAGGGACTCTCAAGAGTCTTCTCCAACACCACAGTTCAAAAGCATCAATTCTTCGGTGCTCAGCCTTCTTCACAGTCCAGCTCTCACATCCATACATGACCACAGGAAAGACCATAGCCTTGACTAGGCGAACCTTTGTTGGCAAAGTGATGTCTCTGCTTTTGAATATGCTATCTAGGTTGGTCATAACCTTCCTTCCAAGGAGTAAGCGTCTTTTAATTTCATGGCTGCAGTCACCATCTGCAGTGATTTTGGAGCCCAGAAAAATAAAGTCTGACACTGTTTCCACTGTTTCTCCATCTATTTCCCATGTAGTGATGGGACCAGATGCCATGATCTTCGTTTTCTGAATGTTGAGCTTTAAGCCAACCTTTTCACTCTCCACTTTCACTTTCATCAAGAGGCTTTTGAGTTCCTCTTCACTTTCTGCCATAAGGGTGGTGTCATCTGCATATCTGAGGTTATTGATATTTCTCCCGGCAATCTTGATTCCAGCTTGTGCTTCCTCCAGTCCAGCATTTCTCATGATGTACTCTGCATATAAGTTAAATAAACATGGTGACAATATACAGCCTTGACGTACTCCTTTTCCTATTTGGAACCAGTCTGTTGTTCCATGACCAGTTCTAACTGTTGCTTCCTGACCTGCATACAGATTTCTCAAGAGGCAGATCAGGTGGTCTGGTATTCCCATCTCTCTCAGAATTTTCCACAGTTTATTGTGATCCACACAGTCAAAGGCTTTGGCATAGTCAATAAAGCAGAAATAGATGTTTTTCTGGAACTCTCTTGCTTTTTCCATGATCCAGCGGATGTTGGCAATTTGATCTCTGGTTCCTCTGCCTTTTCTAAATCCAGCTTGAACATCAGGAAGTTCACGGTTCACATATTGCTGAAGCCTGGCTTGGAGAAATCAGATTGATTATATTCTTTGCAGCCAAAGATGGAGAAGCTCTATACAATCAGCAAAAACAAGACCAGGAGCTGACTATGGCTCAGACCATGAACTCCTTATTGCCAAATTCAGACTGAAATTGAAGAAAGTAGGGAAAACCACTAGACCATTCAGGTATGACCTAAATCAAATCCCTTATGATTATACAGTGGAAGTGAGAAATAGATTTAAGGGCCTAGATCTGATAGATAGAGTGCCTGATGAACTATGGAATGAGGTTCGTGACATTGTACAGGAGACAGGGATCAAAACCATCCCCATGGAAAAGAAATGCAAAAAAGCAAAATGGCTGTCTGGGCAGGCCTTGCAAATAGCTGCAAAAAGAAGAGAAGTGAAAAGCAAAGGAGAAAAGGAAAGATATAAATATCTGAATGCAGAGTTCCAAAGAATAGCAAGAAGAGATAAGAAAGCCTTCTTCAGCGATCAATGCAAAGAAATAGAGGAAAACAACAGAATGGGAAAGACTAAGGATCTATTCAAGAAAATCAGAGATACCAAAGGAACATTTCATGCAAAGATGGGCTCGATAAAGGACAGAAATGGTGTGGACCTAACGGAAGCAGAAGATATTAAGAAGAGGTGGCAAGAATACACAGAAGAACTGTACAAAAAAGAGCTTCACGACCCAGATGATCATGATGGTGTGATCACTGACCTAGAGCCAGACATCCTGGAATGTGAAGTCAAGTGGGCCTTAGAAAGCATCACTAGGAACAAAGCTAGTGGAGGTGATGGAATTCCAGTGGAGCTATTCCAAATCCTGAAAGATGATGCTGTGAAAGTGCTTCACTCAATATGCCAGCAAATTTGGAAAACTCAGCAGTGGCCACAAGATTGGAAAAGGTCAGTTTTCATCCCAATCCCAAAGAAAGGCAATGCCAAAGAGTGCTCAAACTACCGCACAATTGCACTCATCTCACACGCTAGTAAAGACACAAGATATGAAGATATAAAACTTCTAGAAGAAAACACAAAAGGAAGAGCCCCCGGGCATTGGTCTTAGCAGTGATTTCCTGGACATGTCGCCAAAAGTGCAAGCAATAAAAGCAAAAACAAATAAGTGCAAATAGGGACTTGCCCAGCCATCCAATGGTCAGGACTTGGATCTTCCAATGCATGGGTTCAATCCCTGGGTAGGGAACTGAGATCCCACATGCCCTGCAGCCAAATTTTTTAAAAAAAAAAGCAGGACTACATCAAACTAAAAAGCTTCTGCATATCAACAAAATGGTAAAGCAACCTACTGTATGGGAGAAAACATTTGCAAATCATATATTTAATAGGAGGCTTCCCTGGTGGCTCAGACAGTAAAGCATCTGCCTGCAATGCAGGAGACCTGGGTTCGATCCTTGGGTTGAGAAGATCCTCTGGAAAAGGAAATGGAACCCACTCCATTACTCTCACCTGGAAAATTCTATGGACGGAGGAGCCTGGTAGGCTACAGTCTACGGGGTCACAAAGAGTCGGAGACGACTAAGCGACTCACTTTCACTTTTCTTTTATCTGATAAGGGCTTAATATCGAAAATATATAAAGAACTCATACAATCCAACAGCAAAAAACAAACAATCCAATTTAAAAGTCAGTGGAAGAATTTATTTTCCAAAGAAGACATCCAAATGGCCAATAATCACATGAAAAGGTGCTGCTGCTGCTGCTAAGTCGCTTCAGTCATGTCCGACTCTGTGTGACCCCATAGACGGCAGCCCACCAGGCTCCCCCATCTGCTGCCAAGTCGCTTCAGTCATGTCCAACTCTGTGTGACCCCATAGACGGCAGCCCACCAGGCTCCCCCATCTGGAATTCACTAATCATCAGGGTAATGCAAATTGAAACTACAATGAGGTACCTCACACCAGGGAGAATGGCTATCATGAAAAAAAACACAAATAACAAATGTTGGGACTATGTGGAGAAAAGGGAACCCTCATGCACCACTGGTGGGAATGCAAGTTGGTATAACCATTATGAAAGCCACTCTGGCAAGTCCTCAAAAAAGTAAAATCAGAATTACCATACGATCCAGAAATCCCACATCTAGGTATTTATCCGAAGGAGTTAAAAATCAAGACCTGATAGGGCTATCTGCAATCCCATATTCCTTGCAGTATTACTCATCAGATCAGTCGCTCAGTCGTGTCCGACTCTTTGCAACCCCATGAATCACAGCACGCCAGGCCTCCCTGTCCATCACCAACTCCCGGAGGTCACTCAGACTCACATTCATCGAGTCAGTGATGCCATCCAGCCATCTCATCCTCTGTCGTCCCCTTCTCCTCCTGCCCCCAATCCCTCCCAGCATCAGAGTCTTTTCCAGTGAGTCAACTCTTCACATGAGGTGGCCAAAATACTGGAGTTTCAGCTTTAGCATCATTCCTTCCAAAGAAATCCCAGGGCTGATCTCCTTCAGAATGGACTGGTTACTACCTAAGATACGAAAACAATCTAAGTATCCATTACCAGATAAATGGATAAATAAGATGTGATATACCTAAGATTATAAGATTAACAACTTCTAGGCATCTAAGGCACAGCATGATGATTACAGGTAATACTGTGTCATATGTTTGAAAACTGCAAAGATAATAGATATTTAATAGTCTCACCACAAAAAAGAAATAGCAATTATGTAACAAGATGGAGTTGTTGCTAATACATAGTTGCTAATACTATGATAGCAATCATTTTGCCATATATAAATACATCAAATCAAATGTTATACACCTTAAACATTCACAGTGCTACATGCCAATTACATCTCAATAAAGCTGGGGGGAAATAAAAAAATTAGCCATCAACAGAAAAAAGACAGCTGGGGACTCCCTGGTGGTCCAGTGGCTGAGACTCTGCTCCCAATGCACGGGGCCCAGGTTCGATCTCTGATCAGGGAACTAGATCCCACAGGCCGTAACTAAGACCCAGTGCAGCTAAATAGATTTTTAAAATAATAAACATTTTAAAAACTGTTTTAAAAAAGGAAGCTAGCACACATACCTTGTTAAAAATGGGTTTGGGAATCAGATAACGGTTCAAACCCTGCTGTCTGGATTAACTTTCACGGCATTCAAAGCTCCTCTGGGTAAGTCTTGCTACAAGGAGTGGTCCCCAAGGGTCAGATCCTGTCCAGGCCCACCGTCAGTGCCCTGCTTCTGGTCTCACACACACTTTGGCAAGAAAACGGCCTCCAGTGACACCACGCGGATGAAGGTCTGTGATCAGAATTCACTGGGGTGGGGGACGGGGGCGCGCCCACCAGGGATGTGTGTCTGGTTTTTGTTTCTTTGATATTTAATAAGCCCAAAATAAACTGGGAAACTCATTTTACCTTAAAATTAAAATACACGGAGGCTATCTCATGTCATATTCACTAATCTTAAAACTATATTACTTTTACACATATAAAGTAGCCTTGACTAAAAAGTTGAATTGTGTTCATCCAAAATTCATATGCTGACCTCCTAACCCCAGTGTAATGGTATTTGGAGATGGGACTTTTGGAAGGGCCTCCTTAGGATTAGGAGGTCATGAGGGTAGAGTCCAAATGATGGGATTATTGCCTTTATAGGAAGAGACGCCAGAAAGCCTGGAGTGTGAGTGTGCGTCTGTGTCTGTATGTCTGTCCTGTCCCTCCCTCACCCACCTATGTGAAGACACAGCAGGAAGGCAGAAGTACAAGCCGGGAAAAGCGTCCTTGCTGGAAACCCACATGCTGGCACGTGGAGCCCCAGCCACCAGAACTGCGAGAACGTAAATGTTTGCTATTGAAGCCTCCCAAGCCATGGTGTTTTGTATGGGAGGCTGAGTTGACTAAAACCATTGTTATACACAAGAGAGAACCTAAGTTAATGAAATAGTGAAAACACCTCAAATTCTGTAGCGGTAATTAGACATCAGCTGGGTCAGAACTCCCTCCCTGGAAGTCCTCAGCTGATTTGGTGGTGGGGTAGTTAAGTCGCTAAGTCGTGTCCAACCCTTGCGACCCCGTGGACGGTAGCTCACTAGGCTTCTCTGTCCATGGGATTTCCCAGACAAGAACACTGGAACAGGTTGCCATTTCCATCTCCAGGGGATCTTCCCGACTCAGGGATGGAACCCATCTGCTGCACTGCAGGTGGATTCTTTACCAACTAAACCATCAGGGAAATCCTCAGCTGTCCTAAGTACAGTTCAGTTCAGTTCAATCACTCAGTCATGTCCAACTCTGTGACCCCATGAACCACAGCATGCCAGGCCTCCCTATCCATCACCAACTCCCAGAGTTTACCCAAACTCATGTCCATTGAGTTGGTGACGCCATCCAACCATCTCATCCCTTGTCCTCCCCTTCTCCTCCTGCCTTCAATCTTTCTCAGCATCAAGGTCTTTTCAAATGAGTCAGTTCTTCACATCAGGTGGCCAAAGTACTGGAGTTTCAGCTTCAACATCAGTCCTTCCAATGAACACCCAGGACTGACCTCCTTTAGGATAGACTGGTTGGATCTATTGTGTGTCAATTAAGATGCTGTGCTCCTCTGCTTTCAGTAACAAATAAGGCCTGTTTACTGTGTGTTTGATGGCACAGCCCTGTTCCCTGGGGTCGGCTCTCAGGGCAAAGCAGAACAGGAGGAGGGGAGGGAGAAGGGGCCCCAGTCCTCTCCCCAGGACACCTGGACCTGAGTCCTTATCTGAGCCTCCTCCCCGTGAGTGATGCCTGCACCAAGGCACGGCATGTTCTGAGTCAAGGGCCTGCGAGGAACCAGGCTGCCTCTCTGTCTGCCTCCCTGGTGCTGAACCCTTGTCCAGAGCACCAGGTGAACTGTTTCCCCACTGCCCCATCACCTCTCAGATCAACCCCAGGTCCTTGGCTTATTGGAGTCACTTCATTAAAGGATGGGCAGAAAGGGGACTTCCTGGCGGTCCAGTGGCTAAGACTCCACACTCCCAGCACAGCGAGCCCAGGTTCGAGGCCTGGTTAGGGAAGAAAATCCTGCATGTCCCAACTAAAGAACCCGCATGCCACAATGAAGGCCCAGTGCAGTGAAATAAATAAAAACAAATAAATAAGGGATGGGCAGAAGGGAGCAGCTCTGAGGCATCCAGCATCTCTCCGCTTTCCTCCTTGTCTTTTCACTCCCCTGTTCGTTCAACAGTTGAGAAGGCCTCTCACACAATTTCTCAAATTTCATGATATTATTCCCAGGAAGGATGTATAAGACATGCCAGAACCCCAGAGAAAATACCCCTGAAATAAGCACCACTTTTGCATAGTACTGGGGCCACTTTATAGAGAACAGCTGAGTCTTTTTATGTTCTATGCTTTTTTGAATCTGGAAAGTATTGACGGGTCCATAAAGACACACTGGTTTGCTATTTTTAATACACCTGCACAACACAACCTGTCTGGCAAAAATCAGTGTTCATGATAATTGAGGCTCACTGGTACCAGATATCCATAGCCAAGAGTGCTTCCCTCAACCTGAGACAGATCTCTAACATCCTTCTAGAATTCTCTATTCAACAAGAATAGCACAAGAGTACTTCCTCTTAGATGTTTTATGAAGTTTTTTTACCTTATTACTTAATGCATCATGTTATACCATTTGGATATGGATACTTTCATAGGCAAATCGGAGTCCTTGAGACAATGGTTTCAGATGTATCATTCATTAAAGAAAGCAATGACTTACATTTCATCATCTGTTTTCATTAAAATGTCTTAAGGAAATGGTTCTGCCTTAAAGGCTCTCTTCCTGAGTTCATATGCAACCAAATCATCTTATTCTTTTCCATGAAAAAGCTTAATTCTTGCAAGTTAGAGTTGGTGACTTTAATATTTAGTAATAGCCACAATCATTCTTTTTTATTTACCATATGCAGTTGGCAAGATTTTTATTTTACTATTTTTCTTTTCCATTTTATGATAATGTTCTCTTTTTTGTATGATAATGTCATAAGCCTAATTTTCTCTTCGGCTAGGTCTTGGATATTCCCCTCAAAGGCTGATATTTTAAATGAAAACATTTAAAACTTAATGTTAGCAGAATGGTTATGTGGTCACATGCATACATGGGGAAATAAGCCTACAGATTCTGTTAATAATATTCCATGCAAATTAAGTCTAACGCAGCACATATAGTAAGCAGCTTCCCTTCAGGGCTGAGCTAAATTGTAAAACTGAGACTAAAGTTTTAAAAAGATAATAAAATGGAGAGCAAATAACTAGGAATCAGCTTGTCAACTTCTGTTGCAGGGCTGACGTCTCAATGTCATTTGCATCTGACAGAGAAAACCACAGCCTAGGATACACGCTCACTGGATGAGCATCCAGTCTGCATTAACACTGATACTGAGCAGGGCCCTGTGGGGTCCTAGGCACAAAGCTTTTCTGTGCCCCTCATTTCTTTGATTATAGGAAATAACCTTCATTCAGCCTCCATGACCTTCCCTGAGCTGCAACTGGTCAGATTCAAGCACAAAACCAGGGAGAAACAGTTAAGAGAAACAATAGCGCAGCCTTGGGGCAGGGTCTTGGTTCCCCATCAATACACACAAGAGTATCTTTGAGCTGTTTTGCAAATACAGAAAGCCCTCCGGGTGAGAGTAGGGTGCTGCCCACCAGCACACAGACTCCAGACCAGTTAGAAGCAGAAGGTTGATGATGCTGACTCCCAGTTACCTCTCCACCAACCCATCAGAAGAACGCCCACAAGCTGACCACGCCTTCTTTGAACCATTGTTATGAAACTCCTCATCAGCCCCTCTCACTGGGACACACAGCTTTGAGGACATTGTGTCCCCCCTTTGTGTGGGAGGACAGTGTGTCCCCCCTTTGCCTGGCATAGCAATAAAGCTATTCAGTCACTCAGTCATGTCCGACTTTTAATGACTGCATGGACTGCAGCGCCAGGCCTCCCTGTCCATCACCAACTCCCGGAGTTTACTCAAACTCATGTCCGTTGAGTCGGTGATGCCCTCCAACCATCTCATCCTCTGTTGTCCCCTTCTCCTCCCGCCTTCAATCTTTTCCAGCATCATGGTCTTCCTACTTCACCCAAAACTCTGTCTTTAATTTAGTGTAGGGGTACAGAAGCCAGATTCAGCTTCAACCTGACCCTTTTTTTGTGTGTGGTTATTTGTTAACAAACATACCAGATTGGTGTCTCTTGCAGACATTAGCTGAGGCTGGCCCAAGGCATCAGTTCAACAGGTCCTTCAAGGTAATCTAGAGCCCAAGTGTAAGTTGAAGACACCTAGTTTAACAGCAGCCGAAGGTTGGGGGTTACAGGAAGGATCAGTTTCAGAAAGGCAGGAAGTGGCAGTGCATCAAGCTTACCGGCATGACAACCAGCCTAAACTGTCAGTACCTTGAGAGCAGGCGCTGAGTAAGAGCTCGTTCTGGTTTCTCGTATCTAACGTGGTGAACCGTTCGTTCTGTGTGCCTGAAATTCCCTCCCCACCTCAGCACCGCTGGGCCCACCCCACCCCCTAGGCCTCAGCTCCAAGGTCGGTTCCCGAGGCTGGCCCACCTGGGTCTGCCCCAGTGCTGCTTACCGAGACTGCGGAACAGAAACGAAAAACAGACAAGGAGGACCTGCGGGGGACAAATGACGTGTCTTCCCCGGCGTGGCAGCCACGTCCCAAGGATGCCCACTTGTCTCTGAGCTCAACCTGACCCCAGACCAACCCTTCTGCTCTCTGCCCTGTAAGATCTGTGCTCTCCCAGGGCTCACTGCTCTGATTACTGATGACCCTCAAAAGTATCAACAATGCCATTCCCAGGGACTTTCCTGCCATTCCAGTGGTTAAGCCTCTGTGCTTCCAATGCAACGGGCATGGGTTTGATACCTGATCCCTGTTCAGGGAACTAAGATCCCACACACCATGTGGCAAAAAAAGTTATCCCAAAGTGTGGTAAAAGAAACTGGAGGATCTGAAAGGCAATAATAGGAAAAAAAAAAGAATAATAAAAGGGAAAGGGGTACTTGAATGTATTAGGATTGAATGAAATCTAAATGCACAAAAGACTGATTCACCTGGAATTTAAACAGTCTAAGGAGATCTCTGCAAGAAGTGATTATGTAAGTGGACAGAAATGAACAGGGACTGGGGGTGGTGGGCACAGTGATCTCTCTCCCCTGGCCGAGAGATCCAGAGAAGGAGCTGAGCTGGGCGGCCACGAAGGGATTTTGTAAAGCCGATGCATTAGCATCACTTTTATAGACCACGTTGGGGTATAAAAGCACATACAGAGCGTTGCGTAACTTCCAAGGTCAGCGAAAACCACCACATACATAATTTGACAAAGGCTTGTTTCATACTATAAATGCCTACTTTTGTGCTCTTTTCCTGAACTTTCATGACTCACCAATAAAGAGATGCAACATTTTGTGATGTATTCTCTAATGAATCCGCCTTGTCTATTCAGGATTCTGCAAAGGGAAAACCGGGAGCAAATATAAATGTTTTCCTAGCTCTTATAAAAGTACAGAATTTAAAAGGCCCATTACCCTGTAATGGAAATATTCTACTAAACTGAAATCTCATTTTCAAATGATCCAACCAGAACAATCAACAATCACAGGCTTTATGTCCAAATGGGAGAGGAGGGGGCACAGATAACTTGCCCTTGGGTTAGCAGGGTTATATTTAAACAATGAAGGCCAAACATGTCTATATGAAGGGCTCTGAGAAAAATATGTCGGGTATTTTTTTTTATTTAATGGGAATTCTGCTCCCAAATTTCCACAGAAAGCTTTTTCTTTTCTAATCTGATTATTCAGTGCAGTTTTAGCCACTGCCAGGAAGAAGTCAGAGGACTGTAAAAATCTATGATGTCCCATCTGGAGGGAGGTGACCTATAATTGGGGTCCCTGGGGGCTTCATGTTCCAGTATGAGCTGGGATCGGGTGTGAGGGGTCAAGGGGAGAGATGTGCATGAAACAATGAGCTCAGGAGTTCCCCAAGATGCAAGCAAGTGCTGAAAACCACAATCACACCAAGTGTGGGCAACAGGAAGCCAGGTCAGTGATTTAACACTTGACAAAAAAAAAAAGTTTCCCTCTCCTCCACACCCACAAAGGAATAGGGCTGCTTTTCCTAATTAGGCCACAGACAACACACAACCGCTCTGACCCCCTCCATTCACCATCAACAGATGGCAAAGTATTACAGCTTCCTGGATTTATAGGGACATATCCATTTGAATTATCTACAAATGTTTTTTGGAACATTCACTTTTAAAAGAATAGTTCTTGAAACAATAAGGTCCTACTATACAGCAGAGGGAACTATATTCAGTATCCTGGGATAAACCATGATGGAAAAGAATATGAAAAAGAATATATATATATATGTGTGTGTGATATATACACATACATGTATATTCCACTCACAGATGAGTCAGTAAGAATCTGCCTGCAGTGCAGGAGACCCGGGTTCTATTCCTGGGTCGGAAAGATCCCCTGGAGAAGGAAACAGCAACCAGCTTCAAGTATTCTTGCCTGGAGAATTCCACGGAGAGAGGAACCCGGCGGGCTACAGTCCACAGAGTTGCAAGAGCCAGACACAACTCAGCAAATAAACCCCCATACATACACGTATAACTGAGAAGGAGACGACAGAGGACGAGATGGTTGGATGGCATCACCGACTCAATGCACATGAGTTTGAGCAAACTCTGCAAGACGGTGAAGGACAGGGAAGCCTGGCGTGCTGCAGTCCATGGGGTCTCAAAGAGTCAGACACGACTGAGCGACTGAACAATAACCGAGTCACTTTGCTGTGCAGCAGAAATTCACACAACACTGTAAAACAATTACACTTCAATGAAACAATTCTCTAAAAAGAACGGTTTTTCAAAAATTGATACAATAACAAAATGGGAGGAAGGGGGAATAAAAGCTGTGAGTTTATAACTTTAGCTGCAATTTGGCATCATTTCAGTCTAATGAAATCCCTGAAATATTTAAATTTACTTTGTAAGATATAAGATATTTTCATACAATGGAAACAACTAAATGTACCAAGATTGTTTGAAAAGTTTCCTTGTAGGAATCAGGACGCTGTTACACGTGCAAAGTCCACACAAGAGCAGTGCGCAGGCATGGCAGTGTCAGCAACAACAGCATCACATCCTTATACCTCTCCAGATGCAGCACATGCAGCACTTTGTCATCGTCATAGCAACTGTATTCCCATGGGAGGAAGTCACCCAGACAAGTGGCAAAGAGGATCGGTGAGTCAGTCCCAGAAACCAGGCACCCAGCCCCCAGTCCAGTACGTTTATTATTCAGCCCCTCATTAAGGTCAAGTTTTCTGAAGAAGAAAATCCATCCCTCTCTCTAAGAAAGGCGGCATTGCATTGGCGGTTAAGAGTATGGGCTTTGGAGACAAACGATTCTAAGTCCCAGGCCTTGTTCTGCCACATTCCAGGGATGTAACCGTGGACCAGTAACCCCTCCTCCCTGCACTCCGTTTTACCATCTGTACAATGGTCCCACGGGAGCCGCTGTCACGATACACCAGTCTCCAGCTTTCCCCCTCTTACCAGAGCACAGAAGGCACACTCCTCCACCGCCTGCACCTAGACGGCGCCACGTGACCAGCTCTGACAAATGAACTGTGAGCAGAGGAAGGTTTGTGGTGTCCAGGTGTGGACTGTGAGGGGTCCACGCACACACGATGCTGTGTACCCTCTCTGGTACCCAGCCCTGGGCTGAGACCAGAGTCACCTAACACCACACCACCTAAGAGATCGCAGCTCACGCCTTCCTCAGGCCCCTTCTTGTGACGATCAAATGAAATGGCAGAGGAAGGTCTTAACCCAATGCCTTGCACGGTCACCAGTGAACGAACGACGGCCCCCATCTATAGGCCTGCACAGGTGAAAAGGGAGACCCAAGATTCAGTCTCAAGACACCTATTCCATAGTCCACTTATTCTCTCTACAAATGTTTGCAGAGTACCACGTGCCAGGCACTCTGCTGGGTGTTGAATATACCCCCAGGAAATACGCACATCTTTAAAGACTGTCTAGAAGCCCCTTTCTGAGGGAGTTAAGGAGCAACTTGTCATGATTATGTACAACTCTTTGATTATATTATGCACAACTCTTCATGTATATGTCCTAGTGACCTGCAGAGGAGTGGATTCCTGCCCTGGCAAGGATCTGAGGGATCAGAGAGACCACCGAGGACACTTGCAAGGTCTTGACTCATCCCCTCCCCTACATGAGACTCACCGAGCTCTCCTGCTGCTGATGAGGGCACGAAATGTCAATGCACCTGGTCTACGAGGTGCACAGGGACAGAGCTCTGAGTTCCATCAAGGGTGCTGCAGTGAACACTTTATCACAGCGCCACCCCACGTCACAGCCAACAGCACCTGCCAGATACGCAGGGCATTTTATGAAATATGTGAGCTGAATGGATCGATCCTGATAGATCTCCCAGTATTTTCATCTCTTTTTTTTTCCTCCTCCATTCTTAAAACTTTACTTTTCTTGAGAGGGAACTTCTCCAAAGACCCCTTGGAGTTTTGGGTGTGCTTTTCCAACTTCTAATTTATTTTAATGATATGTACAGAAGTTAACAAATTATAATTAAAATCAGTTATGTTCATTACACATAACTTAAAGTCATGCAGCACTGCAAGTTAAAAACAACAGCTTCATTCATATACAAAATAGTATTATTTTGAGACTTGCATAATGAAATTTTTATCATAAGCTTCTGGTAAAGAGTATTTCCTAAAGATTTAAAGACCTGATGAATCAGTTAATGCATTATTAGAAAAGATAGGAAACATTTTAGTAAAGTGAGACTACAAGCAATTAACTTGAAAATTACACCAGGGACAGGGTTGAGCATTCCTGACTGAACACCCAATTGCAGGTGGACGTGTTCTCAAAGTAAGACCCCTGAGCTCCAGACACAGTCATGTTTTCATTAACTTGGGAAAAATGATTACATCTGGAAAATGCATATACTTAGGATCAAAACTCAAAATCGGTGCCCCACAGCATCAGCAAACAACACTGTTAACCGCAGGCAGATCCTGGTAGAAATTCTAAATTCTAATTTAGTGAAGCACGACCGCATTTTCCAGGAGTGATCAGCCACACTCAAATCTAATTTAAATTCCCAACAACCTTGCTTTAGAAATTTTTCCATGAAATCGGGTCTATGCCCGACTTGCCTGCTGTAAATTCTATTAACCAAATTCAGCAGGGCCTTATACTCCTCTTGAACAACACTACATTTGGAGGGGGAAAAAATGATTATGAAACATCTAGCAAACACCTTCTATATTTCAAAAAGTACGCTTAGGAGCTTAAGACTTAAATTTTGGTTGTTTTTCCTTTCAGATTATCCAAAAGGCTGGACTCAATGCCTGAATGATCACATTTTCCAAGACACAGGAGACAAGCCCTACACTTGGTCCCAGCTGTGAGGCTCAGACTGCTCAGACACGAAACCTGGTCTCACTGGTCCTCTCTAGCCTTTCTTCAGCAATGATGGAAACTTCTGGAACACCAGGCAAAACTGGTATTATTTGGTTGTCTTGCCTTTCTTTTCTTAGGGTTTCCAGGTCTCTTGGGAGATGGAATCTACCCATGTTCCCACTGACAGTGACCTGCAGACCCCGTCTGTCTCCTGCCAAACATCTCTCATCCTCAAGATCCTGCAAAGTCTTCAGGCTCCTTCAGGACTCCCACAGCCTCTGCAGGGCTACACACCCACCTGAACCAGCCCATGCCCGGGGCAGTCTGAGCTGTCTCCAGTGATGTCATCCTTCAGTATCTGCAGGGGATCAGTTCTGGGATCCAGGTTTGCTCAAGTCCCCTATGTAAACTGCTGCAGGATTTGCTTATAACCTATGCATATTCTCCTTTGCTTTATGTCCAGATATTCCAATTCTACTTCTCATATCTAATACAATGTAAATGCTATGTAAATAGCTGTAAGTTTGATGTAAATGCTATGTAAATAGTTGCTGGCACACAGCAAATTCAAGTTTCGCTTTCTGGAAATTCCTTGGATGTTCCTGTCCCAAATATTTACAATCTGCAGTGACTGAACCCTCAGATGCCGAGCCCATGGAGATGGAGGGTCAGCTGTAGAAGGAAGTTAATTGGATAAATAAACCAGATCACATCAGGTTAATGAAAGGCCCTACTCTAGCTAAGAAGAGGTCTAGGAAACAGCACTGCTGCTGGGGTTTGGAGCACGGGGCAGACTTGGGAGTCTGCCTGGAGCCCCGCAGACACTGCCATGTGGGCAGCAGCTGACCTCAATAGCCCTGCTTCAGGACACAGGGTATATAAATTGGATGTTCTTATGAGCAAATGTGAGCCTTCCAAAAGAAGTACTTTAAAAAGAATTCTCAACATTCAAGGCAGTTTAAAAAAAAAGTTTTCTTTTTATTTTTTGGCCACACCATATGGCATGCGGGATCTTAGTTCCCCAACCAAGGATTGAACCCATGTCCTCAGCACTGGAGTCCTAACCACTGGACCACCAGGGAAGTCCCAAGGCACTTTTTAAAGTGTAAAGTGTATGAAAACACTTTGTGTTCGTTGCAGCACCGTTTACCGTAGCCAAGACAACAAATGGAAGCAACCTAAATGTCCAGCGACAGAAGCATGGACAAAGAGGATATGGGACAGATATACAGACTCAGTCATCGAAAGCAATGAAACGATGCCGTTTGCAGCAACAGGGATGGATCTGGAGACTGTCATTCTGAGTGAAGTCAGACAGAGAAGGGGAAATTCCACATGACATCCCTTATATGTCGTTTTTTTTGCTGTTTGGTCGCTAAGTCATGCCCAATTCTTTGCGACCCCGTGGACAGCAGCCCACCAGGCTCCTCTGTCCACAGGATTTCCCAGACAAGAATACTGGAGTGGGTTGCAAGTTCCTTCTCCAGGGGATCTTCCCGACCCAGGGATCCAATACGTGCCTCCTGCATTAGCAAGGCGGATTCTTTGCCACCCGGCCATCAAGGAAGCCTGGATTCCTTATATGCAGAATCTAAAAAGAGGCACTACAAGTGAACTTATTTACAAAACAGAAACAGGCTCACAGACTTAGAGAAAGAACTTACAGTTGCCAGAAGGGAAGGACTGGAGGAAGGGACAGTTGGGGAGTTTGGGACTGACGAGTACACACTGCTGTGTTTAAAATGGATAACCAACGGGATCCTACCGTATACCACAGCTGGTGCTACTGTACAGAAGTGTGCACGCATACGCGGCAGGCTGGATGGGAAGGGACTTGACGGGAGAACAGACGCCTAGGTATGTATGGCTGAGTCTCCCAGCAGTCCACCTGGTACTACCACAACACTGTTAATCACTTACACTCCAATATAAAATTAAAAGTTTAAGAATAAAAAATAAAGTGCAGGAAAACATTTTGAAATGTAGGGAGAAAACAAAGGAAGAACAAAGCCAAACCTGTAGTCGTTCACCCCTCTCCTTACATAAGATCACCTGAAAGGCCTGAAACAAGCAAAGGAAAGCCGCCCACAGGGCTGTCTGCGGGCCAGTTCTTTGCTGCAGATGCCTTCATCAAACTTCATCTGTAAAGACCTAAACAGTAAATATGTTGGGCTTCGCGAGCCACAAAGGGTCTCTGTCATACATACCCTTCTTTGCTTGATTTTTACAAGCTTATAAAAGTGCAAAAACCAGGCCAGCTTGAGAGCCGTGGGTGGGCAGCCTTTGGCCACCGTTGGCGGTTATCAGGCTGTAGTCACAGCCTCAGACCATCTTTGGTGCTTAAACAGAGATGCAGGACAACTATATCTGACAGGACAAAATTGTAGATTAAGCAAAACACAGAAAACTAAGCTTTTGTTCAAAAGGAAAGCGCCTTTGCTGATAGGCACTAAATGAGCTCAGTTCTGCCTAAAAGCATGTTCTTGGTTCTACACAGTTGCAATTACAAATCCCAGAGCTGTCTGTGTCTCCTTTTGGTTTTCATTTTGTCTGTTTTTGCTTGAGGGTGGGAGTACAGGTCAAAGGAGATGGAGGATAAAGATTTTGGCAGAGTGATTCTTTGACTTATATTTTTAAAGTTAAAAGGTTAAAATAAGTAATTTCTGAAAAATAACTGTAAGAAGGAGAAATACAACCTTTCAAATAATAAAACATACTATAGATCTACAATAATTAAAAGTGTAATTTTAGACCAAAAATAGAGTTGCCATATGATCATGCAATCCCACTCCTGGGTATATATCTCGACAAAACTATAATTCAAAAAGGTACATGCACCTCTACGTTCATAGCTGCATTAATCACAGTACCCAGGACATGGAAGCCACCTAAATGTCCATCAACAGATGAGTGGGTAAAGATGCGGTATGTACACAAAACATGAATGAAATAATGCCATTTGCAGCAACATGGATGGAACTAGAGATGATCACACCAAGTCAAGAAAGTCGGACAAAAACAAATGCCGTAAGATATCACTTCCTTGAAGAATCTAAACTATGGCACAGATGGACTTATCTACAAAACAGAAGCAGACGGACAGACAGAGAGACGGACCTGTGCTTGCCTAGCGGGAGGGTGAGTCAGGGAGGGACGGAGCGGGGCCTGGGCAGCAGACACAAACTGTTATACGAGAACGGAGAGACAAGGTCCTACTGTACAGTACAGGGGCCTACACTCAATATCCTGGGATAACTCACAATGGAAAAGAATAGGGAAAAAATGTGCGTATATGAATAACTGACTCACCGTGCTGTACAGCAGAAATTAACACAATATTGCAAATCAACTATATCTCAAAAAATAATTTTTAAATACAATTTTAGGCTACATCAGAAGCAGATTAGTAAAACAAAAAATATCATAGGAACAGACTCTAAGATATACAAAATAGGAATACGTGATAAAGTGATGACAAAACTCTGTGGTGGATTCAACAGCTGATTCAACAAAATAATTGCTGGGTCAACTGCTTATCTATAGGAGGAAATAAGTAAGAAAGATATACTCCAAAATTAATTCCAAGTAACTCACAAAGTTTAAAAATTCCATTAGAGGAGTTACAAAAAACATTGTTAAGCATATTATTTCCTTTCTGTAGGGAAAGACTTTTTAAAACTGTGACAGAAGTCACATATCCATAAGATAGAACTGACTTCTTAAAAATTAAAATTAGTAAATTTATTTTTACATAGTAATGATATAGTCTTAAGATTATACACTTAGAGTGAATTAACATTATAAATAAAAATTAGCAAATTAAACACACCTAAACATCAAAAGGTCTTCCCAAGTGGCGCTAGTGGTAAAGAACCCGCCTGCCAATGCACGAGACGTAAGAGACACAGGTTCGATCCCTGGGTTGGGAAGATCCCCTGGAGGAGGGCAAGGCAACTCACTCCAGTATTCTTGCCTGGAGAATCCCCAAGGACAGAGAAGCCTGGCGAGCTACAGTGCACAGGGTCGCAACAAGTCGGACACGACTGAAGCAACCTAACATCAAAAAGTAGGATGAGAAGCCTGGTGGGCTGCTGTCTACAGGGGCGCACAGAGTCACACATGACTGAGGCAACCTAGCACACACGTACACTAACATCAAAAAATATTAATAAAAGGCAGCAGCTAATTAGGAAAATACTTTCAAAACTATTATAGAGAAACAATCGATAGCCTTCATATATAAAGATGCCTTAGAAACTGTTCGGACTTCCCTTGTAGCTCAGTCGGTAAAGATTCTGCCTGCAGTGCAGGAGCCCGGGTTCGATCCCTGGTTTGGGAAGATCCCCTGAAGAAGGCAATGGCAACTTACTCCAATATCCTTGCCTGGAAAATCTCATGGACAGAAGACCCTGGTGGGCTGCAGTCTATGGGGTGGCAAAGAGTCGGGCATGGCTGAGCGACTAACGCTTACTTACTCACACTATAAACTGTTAGGGATATATTATACTTCAACAGCTTAAAAAGTAGAGCACTTTTTACCACGTATTAAATAATAAAACTCATTTGAAAAGACCCTGATGTTGGGAAAGATTGAAGGCAGGAGGAGAAGGGGACCACAGAGGATGAGATGGGTGGATGGCATCACCGACTCAATGGACATGGGTTTGGGTGGACTCTGGGAATTGGTGATGGACAGGGAGGCCTGGCGTGCTGCAGTCCACAGGGTCGCAAAGAGTCTGACACGACTGAGCAACTGAACTGAACTGAAAGTTAATATACAGATAAAAACGTTTAACTTCACTGGCAATCAAAGAAAGGCAAATAAACATCATGATTTTTTGCTTCTCACATCAGCCACGTCAGCACATGATGCCTGAAGTGGGTATGAGTCCTGGCCCCTCCTCCCACTGCTGACTGCATAGAAATTCACTGGAGAACTTTATTTATTTTAGTGTTTGATTTTTTTATTGAAGTGCAGTTGATTTGCAATGTAGTGTTAATTTCTGCTGTACAGCAGAGTGATTCAGTTATACACATATATGCTGCTGCTGCTGCTGCTGCTAAGTTGCTTCAGTCGTGTCCGACTCTGTGTGACCCCATAGACGGCAGCCCACCAGGCTCCCCCCGCCCCGTCCTTGGGATTCTCCAGGCAAGAACACTGGAGTGGGTTGCCATTTCCTTCTCCAATGCAGCAAAGTGAAAAATGAAAGTGAAGTCGCTCAGTTGTGTCCAACTCTTAGCGACCCCATGGACTGCAGCCTACCAGGCTCCTCCGTCCATGGGATTTTCCAGGCAAGAGTACTGGAGTGAGTGCCTCTGCCTTCTCCAATACACATACATCCATGCCCTCATTCTTATATTCTTTTCCATCATGCTCTATACAGGGTACTGAATATAGTACCTTGGGCTGTACAGTAGGATCTTATTGTTTATCCATTCCATATATAATAGCTTACACATGCTAACTGGTAAATTATTTGGCCAGCATTATGTATCTTCCCACTTATGTATCCCACAACTTTAAAGTGATCAAACACACATGGAACTGTTAAAGTATCTTTGATACTAATTTCTCAGTTTGATATTGATGAGAAATCTTTCTTCTCTGCAATCAGCCTCTGGTTTTTCAGTCTTCTAACCTTATTGAAGCCTTCAATGGCTAAGTCAAAGATCTCTCTTGGTAAGTGTCACAGTGCACTTGAAAATCTGCAGGCTATTTTCGAATCTCTTTTGATATTGATTTCTAACCTAATTCCACAGTGATAAGAGAACAGACTCTGCATGATTTCAATACCTTTAGACTATGAAATCTTTGCACCCGGGCTTATGTTCCTGGATACATTCCAGTGTCTCCCAGTTTACAGTCTATGGAACTTGAATAAAATTTGTATCCTACTGCTGTGTGAAACTTGTATCAACCTTAATTCTGTTGAATTGGTTCACAGTGCTTTTCGGGCCTACTGTATCCTACTTCTCTGTCTATTCACTCTATTAAGTTTTGAGAGAGTGATACTGAAACTCCAACTACAAATCTTAATTTATTTCTACTTAAAAAGTAACTGTAATGTTTGGTAGAATTACATGTAACTTTGTTCTGCATTTTCCAAGTCGCCTATAAATGTGTTATCATAGATTCACAATTTCAAAAATAAAAAAGAGGAAAAAGTAAAGTGATCATACTCTTTGACCTGTTAAATTCACTTCAAAAAAATCTAAATGAAACTATCATAAATCCAGACAAGGACAAAGCAGGTGCATTATTGGAGCATTATTCATAAAACTAGAAACAATTTCAACGCCTGCTGCTAGGGGATGGCTAGTAAGTGATGACATAAACGTCTATGAAATATTAAGTTACCATTAAAATTGTGCTCATGGAGAGTTTTAATGATAGAGAATCTCTGTTAAATGAGAAAGGTGAATACAAAACTGCATGGGATGTGATCTTAGATCTGATAAAATACACCCACACAGTCACACCATCTCCACACACACCACAAAGACACCCCTCCTCAATATGATAGAGAATCTCTGTTAAATGAGAAAGGTGAATACAAAACTGCATGTGATGTGATCTTAGATCTAATAAAATACACCCACACAGTCACACCACCTCCACACACACCACAAAGACACCCCCCCAATAGACACACGCGCGCGTGCACCAAGACTGGGGCTGGGGGGCAGGGGCGAAATCCCAAAATGGTCAAAAGAAAGTGAGACAAAGTGAGATTACAGGTGGCTAGTATTTTATTCTTTATATATCTCTGCATTTCCTACATTTTCCATAATTAATATATATTCACTTCCTACCCAGGAAAAATATACTTTAATGAAATCCCTAGACCCCACCCCAGTACTTTTGCCTGGAAAATCCCATGGACAGAGGAGCCTGGTGGGCTTCCATCTATGGGGTCGCACAGAGTCGGACACGACTGAAGTGACTTAGCAGCAGCAGCAGCAGATCCCTTAACTAAAGACAATGAGTAAGAAAATACTGGTCTTTACCAAATCAAAACTTAATGAGTAAGAAAATACTGATCTTTACCAAATCAAAACTTATCAGAAACCAGAATTATAGAACCAAAACGTACCTCATCTCAAATTTTCACTGCAGATTAAAACTCACTATAAGAATTTTATGAAACTGAGACATACCCTAAACTTTTCAAGGTCTTATCCCAGTCTGCAGTCAGCCCGATATTACCTATAATAAAAGCCCTGTGTAAACACCTACAGAATGTTCTGTTAAACAAGACACAGTTCTAAAAGTAAAAAAAACAGGGTGCTAAAAGGAAAATAATCCATGTAAAAATCCTTTGGGCATCAAAGTTTAACTCATTAAAAGGAAAAATAAGCAACAACCTTGATCTGACAGTATCAGATGGTCAAGGCCACATGTGATATCACTTTAAGGCCTGCTCGCCCTGTGCGGGAGCCTGGGAAACGGGGCTCACCGGGGACTAACACAGTGAACAAGGGAAATGATGTGCTGAGATTATTAATGAGTCAAATGTTATTTCACCGCTCAGTTGTGTCCGACTCTCTTGCGACCCCATGGAGTAGCCCACCAGGCTCCTTTGTCCACGGGATTTCCCAGACAAGAATTCTGGAGCGGGTGGCCATTCCCATCTCCAGGGGGCTCTTCCTGACCCAGCGACTGAACTTGCGCCTCCCGCACTGGCAGGCGGATGCTTTACCGCTGAGCCACGAGAGAAGCCCAATGAGTCAAACAGGGAAAAATAAATAACTCCAGGGAGCATGACGCAGTAGTATTAAGATACCCACTGAGATGCCCTCTGATTAGGACATGAGGCACTAAGTCAATGAAGACGACAGAAAATGCAGAAAGCACTCAGGTATCAAGTGCCTTTGGACAGAAAAGACATGCTGCGGTGCAAGCGAAGTGGGCTGTGGAGGCCCACAGACAGGGCTGGAACCCCAGAGCACCCACAGGCAGGCCGTGTGCTCCCAGGCGAAATCTCAACCTCTCAGAGCATCAGCTTGCTTGACTGGCAAAAACACAGAGAGTAACGACCCTTACAGCCTTAGTGTGAGGTTTGAGGTAGTGGGTGCCAGACACCTGGATCAAATCCTAGGGTGCCCAGCCATGCGTGGAACCCACGACCCACCCAGGAAAGACCAGAGACCACAGAGACCACCCCCTCCTTGCCCGATGCTGGAGGCACCGCTTTCTCTTCCCTAGCTGGGGAAAAGCCTTGCTGGGCACTGGCGGGGGGCTGGGGCAGCTAAGAAGAGAATGATGGGCAGAGCTGAGTGATGCTCTGAATCTAGAAGCCCAGACAGTCCCTGCGGGCTCCCCCAGTGCTGGCCTGGCCCTGCTCCAGCACAACGCGACCCAGACCCTGAACAGCCTGGAACAGAACTGGGGCAAAGGAATGGGAAAACAGCATCAATTATGCCCAGTGAAGGCAAAGAATACAGTAAGCCTTACAACTAAAAGAATAACAAGAAATAAATGAAGGATGAAAAACCGACAAATCTCCATTAGCCTATGCTGCTGCTGCTGCTGCTAAGTCGCTTCAGTCGTGTCCAACTCTGTGCAACCCCATAGACAGAAGCCCACCAGGCTCCCCCCGTCCCTGGGATTCTCCAGGCAAGAACACTGGAGTGGGTTGCCATTTCCTTCTCCAATGCATGAAAGTGAAAAGTGAAAGTGAAGTCGCTCAGTCGTGTCCGACTCTTTTAGACCCCATGGACTGCAGCCTACCAGGCTCCTCCGTCCATGGGATTTTCCAGGCAAGAGTACTGGAGTGGGGTGCCATTGCCTTCTCCGGACACTTCAAAAAAGATGGTGTACACAAAGGAAGGAGAAAATGGGCAGCGAGGGGAGGAACTGATGAAGACAGAAATATCAATTTCACTCCATGGGAAGACAGGAAAATCCTGGACGTAGAGATACGTGTACAATAAGAACACTGCCCGGTATGCCTGCGGATTCTAAGAGAAGTGGGTGATGACCTTGCTGGACCGCCAGGACGGGGAGAGACAGAAAGAGAGCCCCTCTATTCATCACCAGAAGCTGATGGGAGACCCTGGGTGGTACTCTGATCGCTGGGAACTTTAAAGGGCAAACCTGACGACTTGTCAACGCATGAAGGCCTCAGTCTTCTTCTGAGCAGGAATAAAGATAATTAGAGGAGATACTGAAAATCATTAGCAACATTAAAATTGACTGTAATTACCTTACGGGTAATTGAAGCAGGAGTCATAACGAGCCCTTATTTAGAAAAAACCATGGTGTCAGACAAATGTGACAGCTCCTGGCCTCGGTGTTGGCATTTCTATTTTTAGCCAGCAGGATGGCACAGTGGACAAGGAAGGACGATCTTCACTACGAAAAAGACCCAGACACGAATCTCGCTTCTGTCCCCTTCCCAGTTTACACGTCAGCTGATCTCTCTGAGCATCAGTATTCGCCTGTCTCACAGGGTGTTGGTGACAGCTAACAACTGACAAAAAGACTAGCAGCACATGCTAAGAGCCACACGAACAGCACCGACTGCCGAGTTTAACAGCATCTCTTGCGTCAGGGATGGGGGTGGGGGAGACACACTCCTCCAGTGGGGATCTTGTCCAGTTGCTGAGAAGGGACAAGTGCCACGCTGATGAAGAACCTGTGGTCCAGCGCTCCAGGGAACACCTGCATGGCCTCCTCCACTCCCAGCAGCAGGCAAGCATACAGAGCGGTGATGAAGCCCACCACAGAGCACCGGGGAGCCCCAGCTGTCCATGGGCCCCTAAATCAGCACAAACCTTCTGTGGGCCCGTGCATTCCCCACAGTGGACCTGGCAAACCACAGCAACCACGTGTGGCTCTATCTCACTTTTTTAAGGAACACCACACTGTTTCCCACTTCCCTGGTCGCTCAGGTGGTAAAGAATCCGCCTGCAATGCGGGAGACCTGGGTTCGACCCCTGGGTTGGGAAGATCCCCTGGAGGAGGGAATGGCAACCCACTCCAGTATTCTTGCATGGAGAATCCCCATGGACGGAGGAGCCTGGTGGGCTGCAGTCCATGGGGTCACACAGAGTTGGACATGACTGAGCACATTTACTCTTTTCCATAGTGGCTGCACCAGTTTACATGCCCACCAACAGTATAGGAAGGTTCCCTTTTCTCCACACCCTCTACAGCAGTTACTGTTTGTAGACTCTTTGATGATGGCCATCCTGACTGGTGTGAAGGGAACCTCACTGTAGGTTTCATTTGCACTTCTCTAATACAAAATCGTATTTTTAAAAATTAAACGCGATTGTCAAAACAAGTATATGAGAACATTTTGCTGGTAGGGGTACATCCTCTATGGAGGACAGTTTGTCAGTATCCAGCAAAACAAAAACCTGTACTTCAACCATTTCTAGATTCCACTTCTAGAAATTTATCCTACAGACACACTAGTACATGTACACATGCCATTTCACTAAGGCTCTTTATAATATCAATATAAAATAAAGGCTCTTTATAATATCATAACAATCTAAATGTCCACCCATAGGGGACTAAATACATAAAATTATATCCACAGAAGAGAATACTGTGGACCCACTAAAAAGAGTGAGGCAGATCTATACATAATAAAATGAACCAATATCCATATTGTTAGGTCAAAAAAAAAAAGCAAGATGTGGAAGTGCGCACCATATGCTACTATTTATGTACAGGGTAAGGACAAAAAGAAATGTTCACATTTAATATTAATCGTTAATACTGGTTGCATATATTCTGCATGCCAAGAATTGTTCTTAGCACTTTACATGAATTATCTCATTAGTTGTTCTCAGTAATTCTGAGACCTCATTCATATACCCATTTTGCAGATGAGAAAAACTGAGGAACAGTGAGGTTGCCCAAAGTCACAGAGTGACTGAGTTTCAGACTCTGTCTGGCATCAGAGCTCACCCTCTGGGCCAAACCACACTGAACCCCCTAATACTTCTGCTACCTCTTAGAGTGTCCCCAAGAAACTTATACAAAGAGTTGCCCAGCTAGAAGATGAGGATGAGATGGTCTGAATTCCGTATGTGTGCGTGACTTGTCCAAAAATCAATAAATGCTATAATCTTTTACTCTGCCTGCTTGGATTAATCGGTGAGAAGGACAATATCAATTAGTGTTATGAATGAATTATGTACTTTTAAAGAAATGTAGTTTTATTCATCTATTGACTTGTTCCTATATTTAATTAGTTCCTCATTTTTTTCAAGGACTCGAAAAATGACAAATAAAACTTCATCTAATACAGAATTCACAGTTATGCATACAAGCAATTTCCAAGATCATCAAGGGGGAATAATAAAATATGCACGCACACACATACACACACACAGCATTAAAGGACTTCTCTGGCAGTCCAGTGGTTGGGACTTCATCTTCCAGAGCAGGGGGTGTGGGTTCGATCCCTGCTCAGGGATCTAAGAAAGATCCCACATGCATGCTGCCAAAGAATCAAGACGTGGAACATGGAAATAAAAACAAAAATAAACAAATGGGACCTAATTGAACTTGAAAGCTTTTGCACAACGAAGGAAACTATAAGCAAGGTAAAAAGGCAGCCTTCAGAATGGGAGAAAATAATAGCAACAAAGCAACAGACAAAGAATTAATCTCCAAAATATACAAGCAGCTCATGCAGCTCAATTCCAGAAAAACAAACAACTCAACCAAAAAGTGGGCCAAAGAACTAAACAGACATTTCTCCAAAGAAGACATACAGATGGCTAATAAGCACATGAAAAGATGCTCAACATCACTCATTATCAGAGAAATGCAAATCAAAACCACAGTGAGACACTATCTCAGGCCAGTCAGAACAGCCGCCATCAAAAGGTCTACAAACAATAAATTCTGGAGAGGGTGTGGAGAAAAGGGAACCCTCTTATACTGTTGGCGGGAATGCAAACTAGTACAGCCACTATGGAGAAGAGTGTGCTATGCTATGCTATGCTATGCTAAGTCACTTCAGTCATGTCTGACTCTGTGTGACCCCATAGATGGCAGCCCACCAGGCTTTCCCATCCCTGGGATTCTCCAGGCAAGAACACTGGAGTGGGTTGCCATTTCCTTCTCCAATGCATGAAAGTGAAAAGAGAAAGTAAAGTCGCTCAGTCATGTCCAACTCTTAGCGACCCCATGGACTGCAGCCTACCAGGCTCCTCCATTCGTGGGATTTTCCAGGCAAGAGTACTGGAGCAGGGTGCCATTGCCTTCTCCAGAGAACAGTGTAGAGATTCCTTAAAAAACTGGAAATAGAACTGCCTTATGACCCAGCAATCCCACTGCTGGGCATACACACCAAGGAAACCAGAATTGAAAGAGACACGTGTACCCCAATGTTCATCACAGCACTGTTTACAGTAGCTGGGACACGGAAGCAACCTAGATGTCCATTGGCAGACAAATGGATAAGGAAGTTGTGGTACATATACACAATGGAATATTACTCAGCTATAAAAAAAGAACACATTAGAGTCATTACCAATGAGATGATGAAACTGGAGCCTACTGTACAGACTGAAGTGAGTCAGAAAGAGAGATATCAACACAGTATATTAATGCGTATATACGGAATTTAGAAAGACAGTAACAACGACCCCATATGCAAGGCAGCAAAAGAGACACAGATGAACACACTTTTTGACTATGTAGGAGAAGGCGAGGGTGGGATAATATGAGAAAATATTATCCCACCCATTGAATATGTTTCAATGCTATTGAAACATGTATATCACCATATGACTAGATGACCAGTGCAAGTTCGATGCATGAAGCAGGGCACTCAAAGCCAGTGCTCTGGGACAACCCAGAGGGATGGGATGGGGAGGCAGGTTAGAGGGGGGTTCAGGATGGGGGCCACATGTACAGTCGTGGGTGAATAATGTTGATGTATGGGCTCCAAAATCACTGCAGATGGTGACTGCAGCCATGAAATTAAAAGACGCTTATTCCTTGGAAGAAAAGTTATGACCAACCTAGATAGCATATTCAAAAGCAGAGACACTACTTTGCCAACAAAGGTTCGTCTAGTCAAGGCTATGGTCTTTCCTGTGGTCATGTATGGATGTGAGAGTTGGACTGTGAAGAATGCTGAGTGCCGAAGAACTGATGCTTTTGAACTGTGGTGTTGGAGAAGACTCTTGAGAGTCCCTTGGACTGCAAGGCGATCCAACCAGTCCATTCTAAAGGAGATCAGCCCTGGGATTTCTTTGGAAAGAATGATGCTAAAGCTGAAACTCCAGTACTTTGTCCACCTCATGTGAAGAGTTGACTCATTGGAAAAGACTCTGATGCTGGGAGGGATTGGGGGCAGGAGGAGAAGGGGACGACAGAGGATGAGATGGCTGGATGGCATCACTGACTCGATGGATGTGAGTCTGAGTGACCTCCGGGAGTTGGTGATGGACAGGGAGGCCTGGCATGCTGTGATTCACGGGGTCGCAAAGAGTCGGACACGACTGATCGACTGATCTGATCTGATGGCAAAAACCACTACAACACTGTGAAGTAATTATCCTCCAATTTAAATAAAATTAATTTAAATAAATTAATTTTTTAAAAGACATGGAACAGACTGCAATTCAATAAAGATTTGAAAATAAAACAGCATTAAGCCTATGGTTGAGGGTGAGGCTGTTCACTTACTACAAAGTATCCTCAAAAGCAAGAGGAGGGATTTTAGACTTTATTTCTACATAAGGAGAGAAATTAAATGCAGAAAGAGTAAAAGCATCCTCAGAAGCACACTCAGTCTCTTAATTATGATCTATCTCCAACAATAACTGAGAAAATGGCAGAATTTTTCTGATAGGGGAAACATTCATCACAAAATATAAAACCACATCCTCGCAAAGATACAAAAGGTATAAAACATCGATGAGGTAGGGCTCTGTGTTTTGTGTGTTCATCTGAAACACAAGGTCAACAGGCCAGAGCAGTGCTTCTCAAACTTTAATGCGTGTACACATCCCAGGGGACCTCGTTAAAATGCAGATTTGGATTCGGTAAACCTGAAGGCAACCCAAGACTCCACCTTTTTAAGGCAGTCCAAGGGCCACGTGTACTGAGGTGGGCCGGCCACACTTCGTGGAATAAGATTCTAGACAATAAGGCTAAGGAGATACAACTACACCTTGATAAATTTTCAGTTGGAGAACTAAACTGCAGCTACTAAAATCTCCGTCCCTTTGTTTTCGACCAGGGTTCTTGACCCTGTCCAATGAACAGAAATTGATAAAAGGCCAGACAAGAAATTCAGACAAGGCTTTACTGGGGCCCCTGCTGCAGCAGTGGGAAGGGAAAAGCAAGTAACAGGTTCCCTTGCTGGGTCATTCCCCAAGCTGGTTGCTCCTATGGGGTGAGGGTAGGAGCAGGCTCGGAGATCAGCCAGATATACGGCTTAGGGGGTCAGCCACCCCCTTGGGTGGTGTTGAGGACAGTGGACATGTGCAGGACTTTGCTTTTGCCCCCAAACCCCTGCTTTTCTTCCCAGCTGTTCAGAAGTAGCATCTGGGCTTTTGGTCTTTTTGTATATTGTGTCTATAATTTGCCCCAACTGCACGTGCACGCAGTGATTTTCAGTCCCTTAGAGTTTCTCTGTATTTTTGTCCAGGCGCAAGCACAGCAGCCAAGGGTCCCAGGCCCTAGCCTGTCTCACCTTCAGAAGCGCTTCAAAATCCAACAGAGACCCAGATTTGAATGGAGGTGTATTTTCTCTTGACAACTGACCAGGGTGGCATACAGAGGGAAACGTGCCTGCAAACATGTTGCTTTCAGTGTATTCAGAAATTCAAAGTGAATGCGAAAGAGTCAGCAGAGGATCTGGCTTCAAAAGTGGCTGAGAAGGGTCAGCAATTAGCACCACTTCATGCATAAGAGCGTGACTCTGCGGTACTCAGATGTTTTCAGCTTCATCAAAATGCATGTGCCGGGCATCTGAACCCGCTGAGCAGCTGTGGGACACAGGGTTGGAGTGGTCCCCGTCCCCTGGGCTGGAGCAGAGCACGCCACCGCCCCGCCACAGTGAAGCCTCTCCCAGGGCACAGATGAGGCTGGAAATGCACAAGACGGGTGGAAACAACACATACGACTGCTGTGGAAGACTCAAGGCAGAGAAACAAAACCACAGGCGTGAGGAAGACACGGGGGCTCCTGGTAATGATTCTGGAGAGGAAGTGGGTCTTGGTTTCTTAGAAAAAGTGAAGAAGAGCAATCCAAGGGAAGCAGAATAAGGTAGCACATCCCAATCCTGGAGAGAGCACGGCAGGCAGGCATTACCCGGGCTCCTTCGGGAGCACCCAGACAGGTATCGCTGCAGCTGTGGCCAGGTTTCGTGCACATCTGATCTAATCTCCGATCCTAACAGTTAAAGTTCCTGAGAGAGGAGTCAGTGGGTAATTCTCAGGGCATGCGGCATCTGGAGAATGCCAGGGAACACAGAGGGAAGGGCTCCCAGCGCTGCAGGGAGAGGGGCCCTCTGAAGCCAACATCCTCACAGCACCTCGGTTCCCCACCTGTCCAGAGGTCTACACACTCCTCTGAAAAGGGCCAGACAGAGACTATTTTAAGCTTTGCTGTTGGGCAAAAGCAGCCTGAGATGATGCGTAATTGCATGAATGTGGCTGCATGTCAGTAACACTTTATTTTATGGAACAGGCAGCAGGCAGGCTGGATTTGGCCACACTCCTGAATTACAAGGTAGGCGGTGGTAACAACTTCCCTAACGTTAGGAAGCTTGGGGTAAAGACCAAGGAAGGGGGAGTTGATGCATCTTACAAGTGACCCTGGGACTCAACAGCCATCGACTACAGCCGTCGGGGTCCATCTGGAAACATCTAGGTTCTTCTCATTACCTCCATCCCTCCTGATCACCGGGCAAGGTGTCTCTTCCCACCCACCTGCTTCCTCCTCCGGGCCCTCACTCCTTAACTCTTCTCCCCTCCAGAGCACTACCACTCGCTCTATTTCCTCCTTCCGTTAGCTTACAGACAGCACAAGTCTATCCTGCCCCACCCCAGTACCACCCTTTAGACCACATTCCTCTCTATGTCCAATCTAGCAGCTTTAGGAACCTGCAGCAGTTCTGCCCACTTTCCAGAGCTTCCACCCAGCAATCCCGTGCCAACTGGACTTTGACCCCACTAAGTTTTTGTAATAGTCTTTGCCAAAATCAATGGACACTCCTGAGCCATTAACTTTCCTGACCTGATTTGAGCACTGGGAACTGCTGATGGCCAGCCCCTCTTCAAACCCCCTCCTCACCTGGCTGGCAAGCCGGCCTGGGGCCTCTCCTGCCCACGACCCCTTCACTGGCTTCTCTTCTTCCCTCCGATGTTTCCATTCACCAGCTTTCTGCTTTGAACCGCCTTCCGGCATTTGTAACAATGGATGTCACACAAGTGGGAGAGCCAGGGAGGTGAAGGATGAACTGATGCAAGTGAACCCATCCCCTTCTCTTCAGAGCTGCCCCCACAAGGTCTGCTGTCCTCCTGGGCAGAACCTGCATCCGCCTCGCTCCCGCAACCACAACACTATGTTCCCCGTGGCTCCTCCAGCCCTCTTGTCAACAGACGGCCATCTCCTGTCGCTGTTCATTCTCTCACAGTCCTCACACCTTGCCACACGAATCCAGTGAGCCCCGCTCAATTTCAACGTGACCTGATCTCCCTTGGCGCTGCCGGGTCACCCTCAGGCGGTAATTGTCCCTTCCAGAGTTAGAAGGCCTGCAGCCCTGCTCCGAGGGCGCCTGCTCCCGCTACCACCTAGAGGCGCCTGCTTCTTGGCCCACCATGTGCGTCAAGGTCCCGCCCTCGGTCCTGATCCCACCCCACGGCTTTAATCCCCTCCATGACCCTTAAGGATCAAGTCAGAATTTTCACCTGTACATTTCTCCAGGGCGTCAGACCGCTCCATCCAACTATCTACCCACCTTTCCAGTTCTTATCATCAAGTGCCCGGGAGCAGCTGCAGTTCCGGACTGCCTGCATGCCTCACGTCTCCGACCCCAGCCCGTGATGGAACTCCTCCTCCTATTGAGGAAGCCATCCCGGGTGGTCCACACCGGAGTCTGTATCCTCACTGCTCCCGCCTATCAGAGCCCTGCAGCCCCCTCGCTGCGCCCACTGCACCTACGGTGCCCTGTCCAATGATCACCAAGAACACACCCCAGACAACGTTTGAGTGTGTCCGGACCTGACACTAAGACACAAGCATTAGTCACTGTCAGCAGCAGTCACTGGACAGATAATATTTTCCTGCTGTTTCCCCAAATAGCGATACAAAGTAAACAACAAGAACTAGAAACGCCCAGTCAATTTCCAATGAGGTCACATCCTGAGACTATCACAACTTAGCTTTGAATTTCAAATGGGAAGACAAGGCATTTAAACATGTTTAATGGCTAACATTTAAAATCAGACCAAATCCTAGTATAAAGCTGAAGCTGTGAGTGTATGGGAATGGCACCCCACTCCAGTGTTCTTGCCTTGAGAATCCCAGGGACGGGGGAGCCTGGTGGGCTGCCGTCTGTGGGGTCGCACAGAGTTGGCGACTTAGCAGCATCAGTGAGCATATGGAGTCCAGGAAAGAAAGCAGAGCTCCGAGCTCAGGTGAAGCAAATCATAACAGCCCCATCCTTAATTGGTGAGTGACCAGGACAAGTTATTTCGCTTCAGCTTCCCCATCTTTAAAACGAGGGTCCTGTATGGTCTTCAAAGTTTAGATCAGGCAGTTTGTCAAAAGTTCTCAATACAAAGTAAATTTTCCTGAAGAACCAGATAAAGCAAACTCAAGACTTGAAAAAACATTTCTCCAGTTTTACTGAAAAAAAAAAATCTAAAATCACCTGATATTAGAAAAGAATTAGAAAGGAAGGAAAATTGCAATATGCATTCATTCAGTTTAAAAATCAAGTCAAATATATTGAGTAATAATCAAATAAACTTTAGGGAAACACTTTTTGTAGAACATTCAGGCCTAATTTCTCTTTGAAAAAAATAATGATGGGCAGAAATCATTTTCTTAGAATGATACAAACATTTTCCACTGTAACAGACATCTGTGATCCTACCATGGACAGAGTCCTGCCAAACCACTCCAAGCTCCAGACAATGAGACTGTGCAAAAAAACCCAGGCTCTCTGGGATGGGGTATGCCATCGCCCAGAGAAGGCCCCACCCACTTTAACAACCCCTCTGAACTACACGGGGGAGATTTAAAGAATCTTTAAGCACCATTCAAATTGCAAGCCTTTTGTAATCCTGTGTTTCGTAGGTGCTCATCCTGCTACTCAATTAAATCCTTTCCTTTAATTATTGAACAAAATATTTCAACTATTGCTTAAGGCCTTCCACTGCGTGCTATGGAACAGAAAAACGTGAATAAAACATGGAGCTCTCGGTCTGGTGTGGAGATAAGAGTGAATCTGTGATAAATGCACACCGTACTAAGATAATTCCAAAGAGTAGATGCGTTTGGGGAGAGCATGGGAAACCAGGGACGTCTTCACAGAGGATGAAGCCCTTGAGCCAGGACTGGCTGTGTAATAGGCAAGAACAAATCTGACTCCATAGAAGAGTCAGATCTGTTCCTTTTACTTTAACCTTTGTATTCTATGTCTTTGCTTCAAGGTAATAATGTTATCTATACCCTGAAATATACAGGAAGCCCATTCTCAAGGCTCTAACCTTTAAAGGTATAACACTTTTCCATTCATATAGAGGTAAAATGTTGCAGAACAGAGAACAACATCTGTGTTGTTGGAGGTTTACAGGAATTGTAACCTGAGCTATCTGGACAGCTGTAAGAACAAAGGATTCCAACACCAACAAGTCTGCAACAGCCAGCCATGCCCCTCTCTCCCCTTGCCTTTAAAAACATTTTGTTAAGGGGTTTGGGGGGAGCACGAGCCACCCGTTTCATTGCATGGCCTCATGAAAAACCATTCTCTGCTCCAAACTCCAATGTTTGGATGTGGCCTCACTATGAGTTGGGCCTGTGAACTTTCGTTTGGTAACAGATGGGCAGGATGGGGGTCAGGGACATGTTTTAATCAGAGGTGAGGACACCTGTGCTTCACACACCTCCAGGGGTCTGAGCGCCTCACCCCACAGTCATCTCTGATTTTAACATCATGATGAAAATTTTCTGTATGATAGCGATAGAGTATCTTGGAAAAAGAGCTCCCCCCCGACACTAATTTGCACTGTGTCACCACATAACAAGCAGCATGGCTGCCTCCAAGGAACTGCAAGCAAATCTGACTTCTCAATCCTTGTGACTTCATGGGGAAAACAATCTCCCCTAAACATCTGTAATTAAGATCTGGCCCTCACACGGGACCTGCAGTCTAAGCTCACGGTGCCTGGCGACCTGGTGAATCTCGAGACAAAAATGTGCTTTAAGGAGTTCCCAGGTTGGTGAGACCCCCAAGAAACCAGGCAGCAGCAAACAAACTCTCCGGAAGAATCCACTTTCAGTTTAGGCCTGAAAGAACCTCCACAGATAAATTTTCAAAAAACTGTGACACCCTTAAAAGTCACAAATTTACAGGAGGAAGCATCAACAGAAACCACACGTACACACGGGCGCACACACACACGCACAGAAGATCAGCAAAGAGTCTCAAATATCAGAATCATCAAACACAAAATGCAATGCAATCATGTTTAAAGAAATAAAATTAACAACTGATAAGATAAATATGAAACAGAAAACTCATAAAAATAAGCAGGTGTTTTAAATTCATAGAACGTTTAGCAATCCAAGCATGTAAGATAAGTGACATTTAAAATGCAACAGATGTTTATTAGGAGACTAGACACCAACCTAGATAGCATATTCAAGAGCAGAGACATTACTTTGCCAACAAAGGTTCACCTAGTCAAGGCTATGGTCTTTCCTGTGGTCATGTATGGATGTGAGAGCTGGACTGTGAAGAAGGCTGAGCGCCAAAGAATTGATGCTTTTGAACTGTGGTGTTGGAGAAGACTCTTGAGAGTCCCTTGGACTGCAAGGAGATCCAACCAGTCCATTCTGAAGGAGATCAGCCCTGGGATGTCTTTGGAAGGAATGATGCTAAAGCTGAAACTCCAGTACTTTGTCCACCTCATGTGAAGAGTTGACTCATTGGAAAAGACTCTGATGCTGGGAGGGATTGGGGGCAGGAGGAGAAGGGGACGACAGAGGATGAGATGGCTGGATGGCATCACTGACTCGATGGATGTGAGTCTGAGTGACCTCCGGGAGTTGGTGATGGACAGGGAGGCCTGGCGTGCTGCGATTCATGGGTTCGCAAAGAGTCGGACATGACTGAGCGACTGATCTGATCTGATCTGAGACACCAATGAAGATACACCTTGAAGACAAAACTGAAGAAATTATTGAGAATGAAGCAGAGAAAGACACAGATGGAAAACTGAAGGAAGTATTAGGAGACGTGATCATGTTGACGGCGTCTAACGCATCTAATTAGATTCCCATCAGAAAAGAAAGAGACTGAATCAGAGGCAGCAAATGAAGAGAACGGCTGGACATGTCCTAGAATTGATGAAAGACACCAATCCAAAGATTCAGAAGACCTAATACATTCCATACAGAGTCATCAAAAGACCTCCTGACACATCACAGCGACACAGAACACCAGGGACAAAGAGATCTTAAAAACAGCCAGAATGAAAAGACAGGTTACAGCCATCTCTTAATATCTAAGAGGGATTGGTTCCAGGAGCACCCTACAAATACCAAAATCCACAGGTGTTCAAGTCCCTTCTGTAAAATGGCATTGTATTTGCACCTATTGTAAATAAGCATTGTATTGTATGTAGTCCCTTCATATGTACTCCCATTGTATGTACTGTATGTATGCTCAAGTCCCTTCTGTAGAATGGTATTGTCTTGCACATCCTCCCATATATTTTACATCATTCCTAGATAACTTACAACGCTAAGTACAATGCAAATGTTATGCAAATAATCGTAAATACACTGTAAATGCTATATTAAGTAGTTGCTGGCATGAGGTAAATTCAAGTTTTGCTTTTTGGAACTTGCTAGAATTTTTTTTTTTTTTAATATTTTCAAACCAAAGTTGGTTGAACCCTCAGATGTGCAATCCAACTGTACTGGAACAGCAATTAACTGACTAAGGAACTAAGAAACAATAATTAACAGATTTCTCAAGAGCTACAATGCAAGTCAGAAACCGGTAGAACAACACTTTGAGTGTAAGGAGAGACAATAAAGGTCTGTCTAGCACCAGACAGTTTGAGTGAGCATCCTAAGAGCTAGGGCAAAAGAAATGTATCACAGAAAGAGTATTCTAGACCAAGGGGACAGAAAGTAGAAGGTACAGAGGTGATTACACGCTTGGGATGTTTTGGGGAAAAGCCAATGTAATGGGCAGAGTAACCAAAGAGGGCACTGGGAGATGAAGACAAAAGGGATCACAGGGGCAGATAATAGGGTCTGTGAGGCTAACTTGAAAGTCCATGGCAAAATCAGTAGAGGGTCCAACTGGCCTCCCTGCCTGAGTCTTCTATGCATTGCTGAGTATCCAACCAGATTCTGATACACAGAAGACCTAGACACCAGCTTTGTTGGTGGTTCTTGGCTAATTTTTTTGTTCCACTCAACCCTGAAATCTTATTCAGGCAGAACAATGATAGAGAAAATATAGCTAATTATTATTCAACCAAGCAAACTTTTTTTGGTCGGGGGGGCTATGCTGGGTCTTTGCTATTGCTCAGGCTTATCTCCAGTTGCTGCAAGTGGGGGCTACTCTCTCCACGAGGTGCGGGGCCTTCTCCTAGCAGTGCCCTGTCTTGTTGCAGAGCTGGGGTTCTAGGGCCCTTGGGCTTCAGAGCACAGGCTCAACAGTTACAGCTTTGCCGTTCCCACACGTGGGATCTTCTCAGATCAGGGACAGAACCTGCGTCTCCTACACTGGCAGGCAGATCCTTTACCACTGACCCACCAAGGAAGCCCCAACCAAAATTTATTAAGATATATTTCGGAAGATTGGAACTAGATATATTGGAACTAAGATATATTTCAGAAGATTGGAACATAGTTTATTAAGATATATTTCAGAAGATTGGAAAAGCCAAGAGGAATTCCAAAATCCAAGCCAATTCTCTGTGCCACCAGATTTTCAGTAGTCGAGGCATTTATTACGGCAAGCTTCAGCTCCTTCGGGGGGATTCTGAGGCTAAAACATCGCACACTGCGTTCACCTTCCACTCTGCACACCTTGTGTTGAACAGGTCCGTGGAATGTGACGGTCAAAATCAGTACCTATGGGCTAGTAACATCTGTTGAAGCTGTGAAGAACTACCTTCATACGTGATTTTTCTACTCATCTAAGTGATGGGGTCACTGGTTCAGCTCTCACTGAAAAGGCAAAGGTTTTTCCAACTTGCATGACCTTGTGGCTTACGTTTTCTGCAGGATGATTCTGGCATTTTAATGTCCAGTGTACCCTTTGAGGGACATATATATTCCAGGCAGGTCTATCAAGGCATCTCCCAGAAGAGGGTGCAATGGTTATTTCTTAAATTCCTACTGAAAAACAGAACTCTATAACCCAGACCCACTGTGCCCGTGTTTTCCAGTATTTCCCATCTGTAACACTCGAAGCATCTCCTTCTTCATCCCAACTAGGTCACCATCCTAAAGGATGATGTCCTCCACACATGGACCCAAAGCATGACCTCTCATCCCCAGCTCTAGCACTCTCACAGAGCTGCCCGCCAGTCAGTGTGTTTCCAACAAAACTGAAGTCTCCTCAGGAGCAGGCAGTCATACCAACCCTCCCCCAGAACCTGTATCTCTGTGCTGCTTCCAAAAGTATTTAAACTGAATCTGCCCAGAACCTAGAAATTAGCTTGAAAGTGTTTTTCATCACCTCAGCTATCATCTTAAATTCTCCTTTACTTTTTTTGCACAGTAAGAGTATAGGACATACACCCTGTTACACTGCTTGCTAATACTTTAAGACTGGCTGATCACCCACAGTTTTGCTTTAGTTGTTGCGAACATTCAGCAACATTGTTGCTGAGAATGCCGAGACCGAGGCATGGAGGCACCTGCATGGGGCAACGCTGAGTGTCCCACCAGCCACAAGGTATCCCCCCTCTTCTCCAGCCTGAAGAGACAGAGGCAAAATCATGACAAAACAGTAACGGCTCGCCGGCAGTGAATGTCCGCCATATCCTAGACGCTGTCCCAAGTGCTTTCTAGGGGATAATTCATTTATTATGTTAACAACATAGAGGATGTACTACTGTCTCGGGCTCACAGATGGAGAAACTGAAGCACAGAGACGTTCAGTCTCTTGGCCAGGCTCACAGCTAGGACGTGGCCAGGCCTTGATGCAAACCTGGTAAGGCTGTTGGGCTCTGCAGTCTACGTCTGTAACCACAGTTTCATACACACACAGATAAAGGGCGCTCTGTACCATCCCCTACACTCGGAAAAGAGGAAGGGAGGGAGAGAGCAAGGGACAGAGGGCCAGAAAGGAAAAGAGAAGAGAGGGGAGGAAGACAGAAAGAATCAAAAGGAGAGTGAGAAAGAGTCAGGCGGGGAGGGAGAGAGAAGCCGAGGGCGTGCAGCAGATTTCAGAGTGCAATCAGAGTCCAGATGGGCCTCAGTGAGTCCCATCTGTTTTAACTACATGACCTCAGGCCAATTACTTAATCCCCCTAAGCCTCAATTTCCTCATCTGTAAATTGGGGATAATTACACCTTCTACCACTGCTGATGAGTGGCAGAAGCAGTATTCAGCCCATAATCGTTCCATAATGCTATACTGCCACGTCCTCCAGAAGATTCTAATTTTTCAAAACTAGGAGGAACAGCGAGGCTTCCTGCTGCCGGCCAGTTTGGAGGCAACTGTGCCGCCAATCAGAGTTTCTTGGTCCCCTGACGTCTGCAGAGTCTAGGTTCTGAGTGAACCAGAGAGCTCCACACAGACACACTTAAACAAAACACTTAACTTAAACACTTAACTTAAACGAAAGTTCTTAAACAGAGCATGCACCCCCCACAAGCTGCTAGACAGACCTCCTGCTATGGGGAAGGGGCCTTTCAACCCTCCCACTCTGGATGTGTGTGAGCTGGTCCTTCGAGGGCCCTGGAAGCGGGCAAGGCTCTGCTCAGACCTCGTGAAGGTGAGTCACCACGGAGAGTACCTCGGGCGAACACCACCCAGCACAGGTCCTCAGCAGGACGCTGCAAAGACCTTCTACAGACTCACCATGCACAAGCCAGCAAAGCTGTGTACAAAATGGAGGTCAAACATCAAAAATCACAACACAAAACTATCTAGAATCTGAAGTGTGCACCAAATAGTGTCTGTACGAAGGTTCTGGTTTCATGGCTCGTACTTTTTTTTTTTTTTTTTTTTTTGAGACTTTTCCAATGTTCTGTAATACGGCACTATTATTGCTATATAAAGTCTTCTTTTAAGTAACACAGATAACATGTAGCCTGAATTGGAAGAGAGAGAAAAATATTCATCCCTCATCTATTTCATGACCATTTGTGTTATGCTCCCTGTAAAATAATGGGACAAACGCTTAGACTATTCTGTTATTGTGGGAGGCTCCAGCCCTTCCTTTCCATGAACCCTAGAGGTCAGGAATATCTCAGCTCCTAAGAGAAGCCGCTGGCACACACAGTTAAGTCTACCCTGCCCTTCTGCCGCCCCAGTAAATTTCACGTGTGACCTGTATCTTCTATTTGCTTGTTTTGGCTGTGCTGGACCTTCCCTGCTGCATCGGTTTTTCTCCAGTTGCAACAAGCAGGGGCTACTGTGGAGCTGCAGTTTCCAGGCTCCAGAGCACAGGCTCACTGGTGGTGGCGCACGGGCTTCGGTGCTCCAGGGCAAGTGGGATCTTCCCCGACCAGGGACGGACCCCGTGTCTCCTGCACTGGCAGGATTCTTTACCACGGAGCCACCAGGGAAGCCCAGCATCTTCTGAGCCTGACTCTGACCTCAGAGCACCCTTTCATCCTAAGACGTCAAGATCTGGGGAACAAACTCACAGTCCGTCTCAGCCATTCCCCCTCTTAACGTTCAGTCTTCTGGGAGTCAGAGGTTCTTTATCTGTAGATTCCCCCAGTCAGCATTAACTCCTTTTCCACCCATCATTTAAAGCCGTCCCTCTGCATATTCACCAGCTGCTGCCCTTTATTGAAATTCAGTAACTAAAACAATGGTAACATAAATATATGTTCCCAATATTCTTACTAATTTTAAAAAAGTCAAAGTTAAAACACTAAGGTGATGCTTTGTTTAAAAAGGTTTGCATCGTGCAATAATTGGATGCCATGTAAACAGTTAACAACCATCTTATCAGTAAACAGATATCCTCCTCACAAGAAAGCCTCCCGCTATTCCACTTCCTCTTTCCTGACAGGAAGGCTTTAAGCCCGAAAGCGGAACCCAGCACTGGCCCCGCACACGGAAAGACCGTCTGCAAGGAGGATGCTGAAGCTCAGGCAATCCATCTCAGAGCAAGAGAGCCACTGGCTTCACTCCTCGGGGGACAGGGGCCTCGCCTGGCTGCGTCCCCGCCGTCCACTTGGAGCCACGTGGAGACACAGTCCATCTGCTTTGGCCTCCGCAGAGCCGTCCTGGTCCGCCAAGCTGGGGGGCCACGCTGTGCATCCAGCCCCCTGAGCCTCCACCCCCGGGGGAGGAAAACCCTCCGCCTCGGACTCCCCTCACAGACCCCCAACCCCCAAGGCAGAAACCCCAGCATTACCTGCCCACGCAGGCAAACATCTGTAAACCACACAAGGGAAAGAAAAAAAGACCTGCCAGGGCTACACACGCCTGGAAGAGGATGCAAAACGCGGTGTCCAGGGTCCCGTCCATGTATCCATTAGGCTTCTCATCAATCAGGCCTCTGAGATGCCATGAATCCGCCCCCCACCCCCGTACTGTTGAGAAAACACTGGAACAGCATCAACCTACTTAAAGATAACCACGGTCCTGACAACGGATTTTTCCATCTTCCATCGTGCAGGGTCAGGTCTGCACTTATGTATATTTTTCAGCTCCGACCATGGTTCAAGGCCAGCAGACTGAAAACCCTGTTTTCTCTGGGTGGTTATTTTCCTTTTAAACCTCGCCCCCAGGCCCAGAAAAATCTGAATGCCAAACATATTGAAAAATCACTCATTACGATTAAAGATTTCCAGAGCAAATCTGACACTGAATACAAGTAACGACCCACCACCCCCATCGGCCTTGCCTTCCCAGGGAGAGGGGTCCCTCCGGTGGGCTCCCTTCCAGGCGGCGTGCATTCAGGCTTTCATGAGCTGGGAATAGACCGTCCAGGAGGCTGCAAAGAAGGCCTGATTCACATGCCGGGCATGCGTGGCCCTGATGGCAGCGGCTGCCTCAAGCTTGCAGACCCAAACCTTGGAGGAAGGTATGAAGCATGCTTACTGACCGGGGCCGGGGGAGGCGAGCAGGGCGGGAGACTTAAAGAGACAGATGTCTTACCTGAAACAACCCAGGGAAAACGTACCGCTACATTTCCATGGTGCAAAAAGTGCCAGCTCATCGTGAGAGAATCTTAGGTATGAGCGCTGCCAAGAGCCAGGGCGCCAAACCAGCCCCACCCCCGCCCCCGACTGCCTACAAGTCTCTGTTCCTAACGCTTGATTCGACCCTGAACCCACCTTCGGGTTCACAGCAGACACTGGCGATGTTAAGACAACAGAGAGATGTCTCTCTCTGTGCAAGACTAAAGAGGACTCTGTCCTGGTTGGTGGTGTTCAGTCCTCAGTCGTGTCCGACTCTCTGTGACCCCATGGATGGTAGCATGTCAGGCTTCCCTGTCCATCACCATCTCCCAGAGTTTGCTCAAACTCGTGTCCATAGAGTGGGTGATGCCATCCAACCATCTCATCCTCTGCCATCCCCTTCTCCTCCCGCCTTCAATCTTTCCCAGCATCAGGGTCTTTTCTAATGAGTCAGTCTTTCGCATCAGGTGGCCAAAGGATTGGAGCTTCAGTTTCAGCATCAGTCCTTCCAGTGAATATTCAGGGTTGATTTTCTTTAGCACTGACTGCTTTCAGAGACTTTTCCAATTATCGGCAGAGGGACCCCCGCTGGAGAGAGCAGTCCTTGACCAGGTGATGCCCTTGGAAACCTAGTGATTCTGCCCTCATCACGTCCTCTCTCCCAAATGCTCCCCAGACTCCCATTTTCTGCTGTAAACATTTTCTAAAGCTGTAAATCAAGGAGCAGGATGAAGACATGACTGGTTTTACAGGGTTACTGAATAAGGAAATGGCATTTCTACTCAGCTTCAAGCTATCCTGATAGATAAATTTGGGACTTATAAAAAATAAAAGAAACTTGTTTGTAAAAGTATTCACGACTGAATTGTGTTAAATACTGTGGGGTTCTTTCAGGCTCTTCACACAGTGTTTAAAATAGTCACAAATGCCTATTAATAACCAGCTCGCCTCCCAAGATAACACACAGGAGCCAGAACTCAGGAGGAGGGTCAAGAAAGGGCGACTGTCTCACAGGTCCTGAGGCCCTGGGTGGACTTTGGTGGAATAAATGCTCGTATTCACAGTCTGGGCTGAAGTGTCTCGGCAGGGATGAGTCACCCCAAGTCCTCCTCCTCCCAGCGTGCAGCCAGGGGTGCGTGGACCTCACCCCCATAGTTGCAACGTGCAGCCCAGGGCAGAGCCACAGTCCTCAGGGACTTTGGTTCTGCTATCAGGACCAAGGTGGATGGTCACCTGGGAAGACGTGATCCTCCCCCAGTAACCTCCCAAAGGACCTGAATTTTTTCCCCCAGACTTAACACACCATGGAAGGGTGTGCGTTGGTTCCCCGGGATAACGGATAACTAAAAACGTGTTTTCCCATCAAACAGCACAGCCTCTGTTCATTTAAACTTCACACGGCAGCGTCCAAGAGGCGACCCCCAGTCTCACCGCCGTGAATGAGGTCATCTAACTCCATCCTTGACGATGTGCCCGACTTCTTACTTTACTTCTTACTTTTACTTGGATCTTTCTGGTCCAAGTTTCCTCTCTCTTTACATTCCCCTCAGGACAGGTTTCACAGGATGGTCTATATCGAGGTTATTTCAATTCCACTTAGAGTCACTTCCCGTCGTCTGTCTAGTTTAAGACCAGGCAACCTTAGAGAGAGACCGTTCCCTCCACTGGTGTGAAATGGTAGGCAGAAGCAGAGTGTTTCACGTCTTCCTTAGGCTCACAGGACGAGGCGGACATACTGGAGGCAGACCACCATCGGTGCCTCCTGGAGCCCCGAAGCACGTGTCACTAGCCCTGCGCAGTCAGCCCACCAAGTTCGAGTGCTACAGGGAATCAGAGCATGCAGGCCATTAGCCCCCGTTCACAACTAAGGTGTGGAGCCCAGACAAATTCGCTTACTTGCTCCAGGTCCCAGGAAGAAAACTCCATCTCTTTTACTTCCTTCTGTTCAAGCTATTTCACCCAAGGCACTTGCTAACCTACTAACCCCAAAGTGAAAGAGTTAGTCACTCAGTCGTGTCCAACTCTTTGAGACCCTAGGACTACAGCCCGCCAGGCTCCTCTGTGGGATTCTCCAGGCAAGAACACTCGAGTGGGTAGCCATTCCCTTCTCCAGGGGATCTTTTCAACCCAGGGATCGAACACGGGTCTTCTGCATTGCAGGCAGATTCTTTACTGTCTGAGCCACCAGGGAAGCCCTACTAAGCCCAAAGACAATTTCTTTTCAACCTCAAAACGTGAAGTGCTCTCTTATACGTGGACTCTAAAAAAACTGTACAAATGAACTTATTTACAAAACAGAAACAGACCCATAGACATAGAAGCAAACTTACGGTTACCAAAGGGGACACACAGAGGAGAGAGACACGAGGAGTTTGGGAGGAACATACACACAGTACAACGTATAAAGCAGATAAGCGGCACTGCTGTGCAGCACGGGGACCACTGCTCAGTGTCCTGTAATAACCTGTAACGGAGAAGAATCAGAAAAAAATAGATAGATAAGTTTAACTGAATCACTCTGCCCGACACCTGACACTAACACAATATTGCAAATTAACTACACCTCCACTTTAAAAAATGTGATCTAAGGATTCCTTCACACAACAATTGAGAGGAAAGGGTCGGGAGTCCCTTTGAACAAGCAGGACTGGAGTTTGAACAGGAAAGTGAACATCGCTCAGTCGTATCCGACTCTTGTATAGTCCATGGAACTCTCCAGGCCAGAATGCTGGAGTGGGTAGCCTATTCCCTCTCCAGCAGATCTTCCTGACCGAGGAATCAAACCCAGGGTCTCCTGCATTGCAGGCGGATTCTTTACCAACTGAGCTATCAGGAAAGCCTGGAGTTCGGACAGGTCAAGACCCTAAATCCAACACGACCATAGAATGACTGCCAGGAAACACCATCTGCAACTCAAAACCTAACGTCTCTCGTTGGAATGAGGAAGACTTCCAGAAAGCAGAGAAGATCGCCCACTGTTCCAAGAGACAGAATGTGAAATCATAAGCTGTAAATCAACCAAAGTTACACCACAGAGAAGGGAATGTAAGATTATACCAGGCACATGTTTTCATTATAAGAGTACTAAATGTTGGTAAGAAATTCAGAAATTTGAAAGAGCATATGAGAAAAGTATTAAACTCTATGACAATCATGAAACTGCCTTCAACTAAATATTTTCAAAGGAAATATAATTAAAGTGTAGATTACAACTCTTCTGAAAATGAGGATAGGGTAGTTGAACAGAAGGAACTGTAAAAATTCAAATATGAAGAGGATGCTGGAAATGGATTGAGAAAGTAAAATCCTGACCCCATACATTGCATCCTGTAACTGTTCCAACAACTGTTTCTGCCTTTTTGGAGGCAGAAAACCTGGCTCCAAACTGCAAAACACAGTCAGCTACCCGGAGAAAAACAGCTTTGACAAGTTTTGCTATTTTTTAATTCAAAAACACAAAACGTAAAAATCATATATAGTCTCATCATTTCTTAAAAATTGTATAAAGAAGTGATTGTCCCCTCCCCACTCTTCCAACCACACCTTCACCCCCGGAGCCACTTCAGGGATGCAGTGTAGGGCCACACATTCGTCAGCTTCTTTCTGTACACAGAGGCCTCGCTCAGCATACACACACACACACACACACAGCCCTAGCTTAGACACACACACACGCACACAGAGCCCCAGCTCAGACACACACACTCACAGAGCCCTAGCTCACACACACACACACAGAGCCCCAGCTCAGACACACACACACACACACACACACACACAGGGCCCTTGCTCACACACACACACATACACACACACACAGAGCCCCAGCTCAGACACACACACACAGGGCCCTCGCTCACACACACACATACACACACACACACACACACGGCCCCAGCTCACACATACACACATACACAGAGCCCCAGCTCAGAAACAGACACACAGGGCCCTTGCTCAGATACACACACACACAGCCCTCACTCAAACACACACACACACACACACAGGGCCCTCACTCAGCCGCACACACACACACAGGGCCCTCGCTCAGACACACACACATATACACACACACACAGAACCCCAGCTCAGACACACACACACACACACAGGGCCCTCAGTCAGCTGCACACACACACACATACGGGGCCCTTGCTCACACACACACACATACACACACACACAGAACCCCAGCTCAGACATACACACACACACAGGGCCCTTACTCAGCCGCACACACACACACAGGGCCCTCGCTCACACACACACACAGAGCCCCAGCTCAGACACACACACACACACACACACACAGGGCCCTCGCTCACACACACACACATACACACACACACAGAGCCCTAGCTCAGACACACACACACACACAGGGCCCTCGCTCACACACACACACACACACAGGGCCCTCGCTCACACATACACGCACAGCCCTACTCAGACACACACACACACAGAGTCCCAGCTCAGACACACACACACACAGAGTCCCAGCTCAGACACACACACACACAGAGCCCCAGCTCAGACACACACACACACAGAGCCCCAGCTCAGACACACACACACACACCGAGTCCTCGTTCAGCACACGCACACACACACAATACACACAGAGCCCCAGCTCAGACACATACACACACACAGGGCCGTCGCTCAACACACACACACACACATACACATGGCCCTCGCTCACACACACACACAGACAGCCCTCACTCAGACACACACACACACAGAGCCCCAGCTCAGACACACACACACACACACACGGGGCCATCGCTCAGCACACACACACACACACACACAATGCACAGCCCTACTCAGACACACACACACACCGAGTCCCAGCTCAGACACACACACACACACACACACAGAGTCCTCGTTCAGCACACACACACACACACAGCCCCAGCTCAGACAGACACACACACACACACACACACGGGGCCGTCGCTCAGCACACACACACACCCACACATGCACAGCCCTACTCACACACACACACACACACAGAGCCCCAGCTCAGACACATACACACAGGGCCCTCGCTCACACACACACACACACAGCCCCAGCTCAGACACACACACACACACACACACGGGCCCTCGCTCACACACACACACACAGCCCTCACTTAGACACACACCCACCCACCCACACACACACACACCACACACAGAGCCCCAGCTCAGACACACACACACACACACACACACACGGTGCCATTGCTCAGCACACACACACACACACATGCACAGCCCTACTCAGACACACACACACACACAGCCCCAGCTCAGACACACACACACACACAGAGCCCCAGCTCAGACACACACACACATACACACACAGAGTCCTCTTTCAGCACACACACACACACACACAGAGCCCCCAGCTCAGACACACACATACACACACATGCACAGCCCTACTCAGACACACACACACACACACACACAGAGTCCCAGCTCAGACACACACACACACACAGCCCCAGCTCAGACACACACACACACACAGGCCCAGCTCAGACACACACATACAGCCCCATCTCAGGCACACACACTCAAAACCTTACAAAAATAGGCAAATGTTTCACACGAGTCTTCAAATTGCTTTCTTTCTGAATATATTTTAGAATGTAAAAACTTATTTAAAAAGAAACAAGTTGAATCTTTTTAAAGTAATACCAAAAAAGGTAAGGAACAGATCACCAACTTCATGAGTAAATTCAAATCTAAAGATTCCTAGCTGTGTACTTCCAACTGTACATCTATTTTTAAACAAGAAAGATGATACAAATTGTGTAGGATAAGGAATGTAGATTTGTTAAACTCTTTGAAATATTATGAGAAAATAGTTTATGAATTTCCAGTGATCATGGCTTGAATTCCTACCTAAAATGCTTTTAAAGCCTGTCATAGATGATCATTTACTGACTCCAAAACAAATGCTGCATAAAGCAACAGACAGAAATAGCATGAACCTCAGGACACTTGTGGCACGTGTGGTGTCAATCAAACCGACAACCTTCACACAGGCTCTGATTAAGCAGGCTTCTGAGAGTCCAGGCACACAGATGGGATTCAAAAGCACTGTAATAACCTGCTACACAGCTTTGAGAAAACAGTTTAGCCATGTAAAATCTGCCTCCATTTTCCCAATAGCTGGTGAGTAAATCTGCAGATTCTAGCACAAGTCCAATCCAGGGGCTGTGCAACCACGGAGGGGAAAAAAATAAGTCTCTGGGAGCAAACAACTTCCTCTTTGATTTTATGTCTTTTCACTTAATAAATTTCATTTCAGGATGAAAGGCAGTGCCATAAATATGACAAATATCAAAAGCACACCGTTCCACTTCTATTTATCAAACCAACTGAAAACTGAAAACCTTTTCTTTCAAACCCCATCTCTAATGTGGGAGAAGATCCAAAGGTCCCTTGTGAGGCTGAAAACAAGAGGTTCCCACTCCAGCAGGAAGGCTCTCCCCGTGGCACCCAAATCCAACTGCCAGCTTCCTCCGCCAGTTCTCACCTGCACATCCCCTGCCCAGGAGCCCACTATTCACCCAAAACCTTCTCCCATCCATTGTCAGCTGTGGTCCCTCGACCTGGAACTCTTTATTTTCCCCATGTCTAGGATCTCCACCTAACAAAAGTTGTAATTCCGGGCCCATAAATAATGTCCCCTACTCCATCCATCCTCACCCGTCCCAGATTTCATATAATGTCTCCCTCCTTGAAACCCCAACAACATGTCTTTTCTCTTAAGCGTTGTTTATGCCCTTAGAATCTCACTTCATAGACTATTTTCAGCTGACTTTTATACAATCTCCTTCAGTGCTTACTGAATTACCTTATAAAGAGTAGCATCTCAATAAACATTTACTGAATTGAATTATCTGTTATGTAGTAAACTGCTTCCTAAAAATTGATCTGTATTTCCTGCATAAAAACCACACAATTTTAATAACAGAAGGTTATAGTAATCAAGTTAGATTCTGGACTTTTCACTTTAGTTTATCAGCTTTTTTAAATATTAATAACAAATTGTCATGAAATATATACGTGCACACATACATGATGCCTTCTGAGGCACGTGCCCCATACTATCCTCACGCAATCTCAAAAGGTCATAAACGACATCTATTTTAAATACAAGCAGCCAAGGACGTGATATCAGCTTTGAAACCAAAACTGTCTATGCACTAGTGAAGGCAAGAAAAGTAGAAAGTAGAAACCTTTTTCTCCAATAACTTGTCACTTGCCTGCAGAGAAAAGGTAGCCCATAGACAAGTACACCATGTGTGTTTAGAGTGTTTCTACAGTTGTTTCTTAAAGAGATTCCACGTGACTCCCAACTGTGGTAGCTCTGGCCTCTTTGGTTAATGTCAGTTGCAAACAAGAGATCCCCGAAGATGAGTGTGAGAGCCATGAATTAAGAATGGTATTGAAATGGAGACCAGGAAAGATACAGCCTGGGAAGGAGGAGACCTAGAAGCAGCCCCGAGCCAGGGGTGTGATGGGGAAATGGGAAAATGGAAGAAAAGAAGCTCAAAACCCCGCCACAGTCACGCTCTACAGCCAGGCTAGATGCCGGGGTCCTGAGAGCTCTCCCCGTGATGCTTACTGCTCACAGCTGGAAGGCTCTGAGTCTCCAATCGTCTGTTCAGCCATCCCCAGATAAGCTAGTTAGGTCGAAATGAAGACTTCATAAATAATAATATCTTCTTAAAGCTTTTTCTAATTATAGAGGTCATCTACGTTTGTCTTAGAAAATATGAAAAGTTCTGAAAAGTAAAAGGGGATGGTCAATAACAATCGTCTTATTATAATCCAAACCCATTTATTCAACAATCACAATGTTTATTAGGATCAGGCATGTGCCAGACACATCAGAGAGCAAGACAGAAAAAACTCCCTGCCCTCCGGCAACTTAAACTCTATCAGGAGAGAAAGACAATGAGCAGTAACATGAAGAAGTAGGTTGTACAGGACGCTGCGTGCTTGCTTAGCTGCTCAGCTGTGTCCATCTCTTCGAGACCCTTTGGACTGCAGCCCACCAGGCTCCCCTATCCATGGGATTTCCCAGGCAAGAATACTGGAGGTGGTTGCCATTTCCTCCTCCAGGGGATCTTCTCAATCCAGGCATCAAACCTGCATCTCCTGTGTTTTCCACACTGCAGGGAGATCCTTCACCCGTGGAGCCATCTGGGAGGCCCTAATAGGTCGTACGCACAGAAGGGTCAAGAGCAGGGCAGGGCGGCCCGGACTGAGAACATCGAGCTACCACTCTGAGATCATCCGGCTTTATAGGCTTCCTTCCCCACTTATTACATGGTGAGAGCTTCCCTCCACCGTTACACAATCTTTAGCAAAATAATTTTTAATGACTGTAAAGAACTCCATCTCATGAATGTACCGTAATTAATTTCATCATTCTGCTCTACGCAGCGATGAGATTTTCTTTTTTTAACTATCATAAGTAATGCTTCTATTTCCTCAAGAGAAGTGTCAAGAAGAGAAATCACCCGGGACGGAGCCAGGCACTGCCGAGGCCCATGGTGACCTGTCACTGCACAGTACTCAGCGCCGGCAGGCCACACACGGACTCTCCCTTCCCTTCCAGCTGCCTGCTGCCCCCACCTGACGACCTTTCCATCAGTTCCCAGAAGAGCGCTGGCCACTGCATCCCTCCACCATCGCTGCTCCATATGAGATGAACTCTACCCCAGGTAGGCGCTAGCACCATGACCAGTATGAAGCAGAACATGTAATAAACACCCACTGGATTAAGAAATGGATAGAGAACTGAATGAGTACTCAGAAATCACTCTGGCGTTCAGACAGCTGGGAAGCTGCTGAGAAGTGTTCCCTCCCACTAAGGAGTGAGTCATATCTCAGACACATTCAGCACCTTCCTAATAGGGCTCACGGTATTTCCCGTAATGCCTTTCAGATGTTGGAAACTGCCATACGACCTGGACAGCCAGAGAATGCCATTAACCATTGAAATGAAACGCTAAATAGCACAGAGAGAGACTACGCAGAAAACACTGCCAGTACTTTCCCTCTTTCTAGTTACTTAAAGATGACAATTATACAATACCTTCCTCTTGAAACATAAATGAGAAGTGTATCTTTTAATAGTTCATCCGCCACGCTTCATCCTAAATGCCAACCACAGCATTATAAACTGCTACTGCTACTCTCATTAAAAATTAACACACACACAAAAAAAATGTATAAAGAAAGAGGAAAAGCCTTTAAATGATGTGTATGAAAACTTGGCAAACAATTCGAAACAGACTCACAGACAGAGAACAGGCTTGTGGTTGCTAAGGGGGTGGGGAAAGATGGATTAGGAGTTTGGGATTAGTAGATGCAAACTATTATATTTAGAATGGATAAAAACAAGGTCCTACTGTAAAGTACAGGGAACTATATTCAATACCCTGTGATAAACCATAATGGAAAAGAATATGAAAAAGAATGTATACATATGTATAATTGAATCTCTGCTATACAGCAGAAATTAACACAATATTGTAAATCAACTATTCCTGAGTAAATTAAAAAAACAAAAACAAAAACTTGGCAAACCAGAAAACATAGCAACTCAGAAAAAGCAAATCAAGAACAAGAGGAGACATCAGTTTTTCTCTCCTGAGCTGGCTCCTTAGGGAGCCATGTATCAGCAGTAACAGTTTCATTGTTGAGGGAAAGGAGACTCTGAGTTGTAAGCACCATACTCCCTATTAGAAAAACAACCTTGAAATTTTCCTTCCACTTTCAGAAGACAGAAGTGAATCTAGGCAGCCATCTCAGAAGAGCTCCCAATTTATGATGCAGGCTTAGAGAAAACGAGAGGCCAACATGCCCACCAGCAGCGAGAACGCACACCCTGGGGTGACAACTGCCTTTTCTGTAAATAACCCACACGGCCCTCCAACCACTGCACTGCAAATGGGTTTGGATGCAAAGGACAGAGGCAATGCAGATTTCTGAGACTTCACTGGTTTCTGGGTGTACGTGTTTGAGCTCTGTAACTACAGCGTCTTCACGACCCACCTGGCTAAGTCTCAGATGAGCAGAAGTCAATACAGGAGGAGAGGATTGGGGCCACAGCAGCCAGTGACTGTTTAAAGTTGCCCAGCTTTGGGGCTGTCTACCACTCACGAGCTCTCAGTCTGTCATCATTATCAGGGGCCTGGATACAGCAGAACAACATGAGGGATAAGGAGGCCAAAGCAGCTGAGTGCAATGTGCCTGGGGCTGGCTTCCACAGTGCTGTGTCCACCCCGTCCGTCTGCAGATGCACTCGGAACACAAGAGGGAAAGCTAAGCATTCCCATTCCAAGTATGTGAGAGTCAGAGTTCATTCATCTGCTTCCACCAGGGCACTAATGCTCTGCACCCCAAGGGTGGGCTAGGAGATGCCGGCATCACCTGAACAACATCTTCATCCTTCTCTCAATACAGTGGTTTTGGGAAAGACTGGAAAGCAACTGTATCAAATTCCTTTATGTGAAGAAATATTCTGACTACGTTGCTTGTCCTTTGGTTTGCTCGTTCAACACATATTTCTCGATGATCTGTTGAACAAGATGAAAAGAGCCGTGGAGACAGACAGCGGGGACGATTGCACAACATTACGAATGCGTTCAACACCCCTGAACTGTAAACTTCAAGATAGAGAAGACGGCAAATTTTATGTTATGTGTATTTCACCACAATAAAAAATTGGGGAGGAAAAACAGGCAGATTGTGAGAAGGAGTCAAACTTGGAAAAGTAACATGCGAAGGCTTAAGCCCTCCCAAGTCTCTCCCAGCCGTGTCTTCCTTTGTCCCCAAGTTTGGGCCACAGTCACAGAGGTTCACAGCCAGATCAATCACATGGAGAAAGCCCGTGTGCCTGTCTCTAGTGTAAGTGAGGCCAAGATCCACAGAGCTAGACAAGGGGGTTCCTGAATTCCACCCGAGTCTCAGGCTCACCCCAAGCTGCATACATCCAGGACAGACCCAAAACAGACAGCAGAGACCTTGGAAAACTAAACTACGCTGGAACTACCACTAAGAGGGGGTGAGACAGAATCCGTGTCCTAACCTAACCATGTGGCTGCTAAGTCGCTTCAGTCGTGTCCGACTCTGTGCGACCCCAGAGACGGCAGTCCACCCGTCCCTGTGATTCTCCAGGCAAGAACACTGGAGTGCATTGCCATTTCCTTCTCCAATAACCATGTGGAATACCTGCTAAAACAAAGAAATGGGCAAAAAACACAGCACTCTCCAGATTACAACAGCACTCAGTGTTTACACACACAACACTCACAATGTTTAGGACAAAGGAAAACTACTCCGTGTACAAAGAACCAGGGAAATGTGAGCAGTTCCCAAGGGAAAAGATAATCAGCAGATGGTGACTCAGTTTGACCCAGATGTTAGCATTACCGAACAAAGACTTTAAAGCAGCTATTGGAGCTGTGTTTCCTGAGGTAAACGTTCTTCCAGTCAACACAAAGTTGGGTCCTCCCAGCACAGAAAGAGAAACAATAGGTAAGAATCAAATGGAAATTACAGAACTGAAAACTAGAAGATCTATAATCAAAAATTCACAGGGTCATCGCAATAGCAGAAGGGAGATGACAGAAGAAAAGTCAGTAAATTTGAAGATCAACAGAAATGACCCAATCTGAATATCAAACAAAAATGATAAACACACAGCCTCAGGAACCTGCAGGGCAACGTGAGAAGATTTGACACGTGTTGTTGCAAAGGAAGGAGCAGATAATGAAAGAACAAATACAAGTATCTGATGAAACAAAGCCACAGAATTGGATGAGAATGTCTGTAAAGTACGAGAAGTGGGGACCCCAAAACCGAGCCCAGAGCTTAGACTCAAGAGGAAGAGAGACCATCAGCACAAGGTAAAGAGGGAAAAGACAGGGTGGAACTGGGAGGCTGGGCCCTGGACCACAGGGAAGAAAACCAGGAAGGGTGGAGTCAAAGGTGGGGTGGAGGGTGGAGTCAAAGGCTGCTGGTGGATCAAGTGTGACCACGATGGAGAACCAGCCGCTGGACTGAACAATGTAAGAGTTATTAGGGATCTTGGTAAGACCTGTTCAGTAAAGTGATGGGGACAAAAGCCCAAATAATGAGGATGCAAGGAAGGAAGAGAATGCAGATAATTCTTCTGAAAAGTCTTGCAGGAAAGAGGAGGAGAAAGTAGAGGGTTGTACAGACAGACTGGGTTCACGTGTGTGCGTGTGTGTGTGTGTGTATGTGTGTATGTGTTTGGAAGACACTTTATTCTTTTGAGTTAGAAAATAATAATAAATCCCTTTAACTAGTGAGGATAGTACAGAACTGTCAAGAGAAAGAAACAGGTAACTCAGATCCCACCAAATTCTTTGGTCTGGTGGCAGTTTCACAATAAAGTATTATGTTTTTTTAATTGTATTGGATTTTATTAATATAGTTCTAACTATTTCAGTTATTATTTGTCTTACATCATCCAATTTTGGTTCTAATTCAAGAGTACATCTTTTTCAGATGGAAGGTATTTTCGAATGCTGAGGGGGTTGATCCAGGAAAGAGGGAAAAATAATGATGCAGGAGAGAAGGACCAACTTTAGAGAAATGACCCTGAGTGAGAGAGGGGTGGGAACCCAATACTGGGAGGACAGGCCTGGGACAGGCACGTGGGTAAGAGTGTGTGTGTTTCAATGGGGAGGAAATCAGAGTCTAGAAGTACAGGTGTGGTGGGTTGGTAGTTTCAGCTGAAAGGACAGATTCACTGTCTTCCAAATGGATCCACTTTAAGTGAAATAAGAAGCCAGATGACCACTGGTATTAAGGAAGGGTGGGAGATGTTGGAGGTTTGAGCAGAAAAAAAAAAAAAAATGGTGTGGAAAAAACTCATGTTTAAGAGTGAATGCACATCTGAACCAGGGAAAATTACTAGAACTCAGCAGGTTTGTAAGGAGGCTTCCTTTGTAGGCAAGCTGGAAAGTCACAGATGACTGGAATTTTCAAACTGTCTCAAAAACAACCCCACTAAAGGCTACCAAAGCCCCTTTATAAACACACTCCCTCAGTCATTTCCTCAGGGACTAATCCCAACTGTGAGGCAATCCCAGCAACCTCAACACCCAGCCCTCCGGGGCTCAGGCACTGGCCAGGGGTAGAAAGAGGTGTCTGTGTATTTGCTCTGTGGCCTCAAGGAGACAGGTCGGTGGGGATGAACGTGAAATACTGACACCTCCCAACCTGACGAAAGTCCGGAGAGGGAACAGGAAACTCCGGGCCGGGAACTCTTCAAAGAACGAGCAACAAAGCAAAAACCATCCCAGGAGAAGCTGCGCGAAGCGAAGCTTATACAGTTCAGCCCCTTTTGTGCTCACAGCTGAGCAGAAACTGACGCTGTCTGACACAACTGCAAAGCAGGCGCCCAGCACAGCCGGGAAATGCGCTCGCCAAATATCCCTCCACCCCCAGCTTATTAAGAAAAGAAGGTCCTATGGTTTTTCCTGTGGTCAAGTATGGATGTGAGAGTTGGACTGTGAAGAAAGCTGAGTGCCGAAGAATTGATGCTTTTGAACTGTGGTGTTGGAGAAGACTCTTGAGAGTCCCTTGGACTGCAAGGAGATCCAACCAGTCCATTCTGAAGGAGATCAGCCCTGGGATTTCTTTGGAAGGAATGATGCTAAAGCTGAAACTCCAGTACTTTGGCCACCTCATGTGAAGAGTTGACTCTTTGGAGATGACTCTGATGCTGGGAGGGATTGGGTACAGGAGGAGAAAGGGACGACAGAGGATGAGATGGCTGGATGGCATCACTGACTCGATGGATGTGAGTCTGAGTGAACTCCGGGAGTTGGTGATGGACAGGGAGGCCTGGCGTGCTGCGATTCATGGGGTCTCAAAGAGTCGGACAGGACTGAGCAACTGAAATGAACTGAATGTTGCTACTGGTCTCTTTTAGATACACTAATGGTTTAATTGTACTATAAACTGACTAACTGACTTGTAATGTCCAGAGTTTCCCTAAGTGAATTTTTTTAAATCTAAAAAAATAAATACAAGTCTGCATTAGAGCAGTGAAGGAGTTGTGGAGGTGGCTTAATCATTTAATGTTTGTAAAATGTTTTAAGAACATTAACTACAGGATTCAGACTGAAAAACACCAAACAGGGACACATTTTTGTAAACACATTGTCTCCTTTGGAATATATGGCACAAATACATAATTTAATAGGCCTTTATGCATAAAAATATTGAAAATAATTTAAATGGGCATTTAGTAAACTAGAAAAAGTCCAAGAAAGCCATACAGGAAAAGGTTAAGAAAAAAACGATGAAAGGACTAAGAGACAGCAGAGAGGAATCCAAACTGGTTACTGGAAGGCAACAAATCAAAAACTCTAAAAAACATAAAAAGGAAGAAATCCTGTACCTCTTGATCCATGAAGGAGAGCTCTCAGAATACGAAAACAGAGCTCTCTGGAGCAACAGAGAAGAGCCCCAGATTAAGGGGGAGGCCCCAGAAAGCACAGAAAGTCCGATAAGGAACAGACAGGAAGAGACTCTTACATCGACAGCACGCCCAGCTGCAGGGCCCACGGGACAACATGGGGAAGCACTCAGTCGGGGTCCCGTTACTGCAAGCGCGAAGGCGGCCAGGCCATTGCAAGCTGTCACGATCCCTGTTTTATAGCGGAGGAACAGACCCATGTGTTACGCAACCAATACAAGAGAAGACAAAGTTCATCAAGTTCTGAAAAACAGAAGCTATTCTTCTACCTACTAGAACTCTTAAAGGTAAGGAATTCCAGATTGCCACAAAGCCAGGGGAAAATTCCAGCAATTTAACCTCATGGGCAGATCAATGACATTTTTAAATTTTTTATTTTATTTTTAATTAGAGGATAACTGCTCTACAATATTGTGATGGTTTCTGCCATCCATCAACATGAATCAGCCACAGGCATACATATGTCCTCTCCCTCTTGGACCTCCTCGCACCTCCCACCCCATCTCATCCCTCCAGGGTGTCACAGGCTTTGAGTTCCCTGTGTCACACAGCAAATTCCCACTGGCTATCTATTTTGCATATGGTGATGTATATGTTTCAGTGCTATTCTTTTAAATCATCCCACCCTCTCCTTAGGGAGGCCTGGCGTGCTGCGGTTCATGGGGTCGCGAAGAGTCGGACACGACTGAGTGACTGATCTGATCTGATCTGATCTGATCTCCTTCCCTTACTGAGCCCAAAAGTCTGTCCTTTAAGTCTGAGTCTGCTTTGCTGCCGTATGAATAGGATCATCAGTATCATCTTTCTAGATTCCATGTTCATGTGTTAATATACAATATTTGTCTTTTTCTCTCTGACTTACCCTGTATAACAGGCTAAAACATCTATTTCTGCTTTATTGACTATGCCAAAGACTTTGACTGTGCGGATCACAGTCACACAGTCCACACAGTCCCACACACTTTGACTGTGTGGGAAATTCTGAAAGAGATGGGAATACCAGACCACCTGACCTGCCTCCTAAGAAACCTACATGCAGGTCAGGAAGCAACAGTTAGAACTGGACATGGAACAACAGACTGGTTCCAAATAGGAAAAGGAGTATGTCAAGGCTGTATATTGTCACCCTGTTTATTTAACTTATATGCAGAGTACATCATGAGAAATGCTGGGCTAGAAGAAACACAAGCTGGAATCAAGATTGCCGGGAGAAATATCAATAACCTCAGATATGCAGATGACACCACCCTTATGACAGAAAGTAAAGAGGAACTAAAAAGCCTCTTGATGAAGGTGAAAGAGGAGAGTGAAAAAGTTGGCTTAAAACTGAATGTTCAGAAAACGAAGATCATGGCATCTGGTCCCATCACTTCATGGGAAATAGATGGGGAAACAGTGGAAACAGTGTCAGACTTTATTTTGGGGGGCTCCAAAATCACTGCAGATGGTGACTGCAGCCATGAAATTAAAAGACGCTTACTCCTTGGAAGAAAAGTTATGACCAACCTAGATAGCATATTCAAAAGCAGAGACATTACTTTGCCAACAAAGGTCCATCTAGTCAAGGCTATGGTTTTTCCTGTGGTCATGTATGGATGTGAGAGCTGGACTGTGAAGAAGGCTGAGTGCCGAAGAATTGATGCTTTTGAACTGTGGTGTTGGAGAAGACTCTTGAGAGTCCCTTGGACTGCAAGGAGATCCAACCGGTCCATTCTGAAGGAGATCAGACCTGGGATTTCTTTGGAGGGAATGATGCTAAAGCTGAAACTCCAGTATTTTGGCCACCTCATGCGAAGAGTTGACTCATTGGAAAAGACCCTAAGGGTGGGAGGGATTGGGGGCAGGAGGAGAAGGGGACGAGAGAGGATGAGATGGCTGGATGGCATCACTGACTCGATGGACGTGAGTCTGAGTGAACTCTGGGACTTGGTGATGGACAGGGAGGCCTGGCGTGCTGAGATTCATGGGGTCGCAAAGAGTCGGACACGACTGAGCAACTGAACTGAACTGAACTGAACAGACTGAGGTTCATCCACCTCATGAGAGCTAACTCAAATGCGTCCCTTGTTATAGCTGAGTAATACCCCCTTGTGTGTGTGCCACATCTTCTTTATCCATTCAGCTAGGACATCTCGGTTGCTTCCATGTCTTCGCTATTGTAAACAGTGTGGCACTGAACACTGGGGTCCACGTGTCTTTTTCAGTTGTGGTTTTCTCAGGGTGTATGCTCAGTACTGGGATTGTTGGGTCATATGGCAGTTTTATTCCTAGTTTTTTTAAGGAATCGCCACACTGTTATCCATAGTGGCTGTATCAATTTGCATTCCCACCAACAGTGCAAGAGGGTTCCCTTTTCTCTGCACCCTCTCCAGTATTTTCTATCTGTAGACTTTTAGGGACAAGGGCACTGAGAATGTGGATCCAGTATGCCTGTCTGCCACTTTTCTATTCTAAAAAGCTATGACTTGCTGCTGCTCTTCAAATGTTCTCTCATTATAAGGCGGTCACAAGTACGAAATTTGATGGGCAGTGGTGGAGCTGAGGGTCCTGGGAACTCAGGGGCTCCCCTGCACCCCACCCAGCTCTCCCCCCAAACAGGTACTGGTACCCAAGTCCCCCGGGAATCAAAACAGTGTTCCTCTATCCAGGCAGGGGTGAGAGACGGCAGCAAGGTGGGTCCCCAGGCCTGACTCCAGACAAGGAACTGTTCAGCTTCAAACTCTCTGATCAAGATTTCCTCACCCTTAATAACCAAACAGATGGACACAAATCACAGCCCTCCAGAGCTCTCACATCAGTTGAGATTTGATTGCGTTTACTTACTGATGTTCAAAGAGCATCTTTTAGATCCAAATTCTAAAACGAACAGCCACAATGACCCACACATTTTGTTCTGAAAGTTCATTTCTAAATTAGTTAGTTGAAACTGGGAATGTGGTTCTCTACAGAAATAATTTTAGAATAGTTAGGTTTCCATGTCAACCTACCCAAGCCTATTAACTTGCAGAATACCTGAATATACTACGACCATAACACCGTCTCCGCTCATTGGAGCGTAAGGGAGGCCCGTCCACCTCCCACCTCCCTGCCAAGCACAGCCACTGCCACCAAGTGTCAGGGAGAAGGAAATTCTCAGGCAAAAAAAGGCGCAGAAAATGAGAGCAGAAAGATGGGCAGCAGGTGGGTGTGGGGCCCCTTTCATCCCAGCGCAGCCCGAGCACGGCTGGGGCCCCAGCTGCCCACCTTCACTTCCTACGGCATGGGCACGTGGTAACACCCGCTGCAGGGCCCCCAGCCCAACGGCAGGGGGACCCCAGGGCCACACGCCTCTGGGCGAGTCCAGCAGACGCCATCCTGTACCACCAAGAGGGAGCAGAACCGGGGGACACCGACGTGGGTCATCAGCATCGGGGCCACGAGCCCCTGAGTCCCATGTCAGCTCAGGATACGAGACCTGATCTGTGCCTGAGCGGAAGAGACACTTTGCTGAGTCACACTCCACCAAGGCTCTCGGTGACTTCACATTCCCCCCGTTCTGTGCATCCCAACCTTGGCCCTGCTGATGCTCCATCATACCGTTTATGATCAGGAATCCCGCCCCATGAGGTCACCAGGCCCTGACTCCTCCCACAGGGGCCAGTCATGATAGTGTTTTTGACGAATCAAAAGCCACCAGGAAACACTCCAAAAATGGGTTGGATGAGGAGTCAAATTCTTTTTTAAAAGCCTTCCTACAGACCAACAACAGCCAGCGAGAAGAGATGATGGGAGAGAGACAGAAGATCCCTTTCAAAATGAAAACAACAAACACTACCCAGAACAGACCATTAAAACTCTACCAGAAAGACCAAAAAAAGCCCACACCAATCACAAAAAAAGAAAACGGAATAAAGAGAAACTCCACATTTCTGAAAAAATGACAATATTAGATAGATTTCAACTCTTTAGAAAATAATCTAAAATTAATCTGGATCCAATCAAATCCCAACAGAATTCTTTTTCTGGAGTTTGGCAAAAATGAAGCTAAACATCACTTGGAATAATGAAATATGTGAGAAAAGTCAAGAAACTTTAAAAAAGAGGGGACAGGGTAAGACTACACCTTCCAAATATAAAAATATACGCTGAAGTTCAAGGACTGAGGAAGTAAGAGCCTGAAATAAACAGGTCTGTCAATGCAACAGAACAGAAAGCCCAGAAAAAGATCCAAGTATAAATAATTATTTAATCACAGTCCAAGTAGCATTTCAGATCAGTGGGGCAAGGTAGACTCATGAACAAATGGATTGAAGCATCTGGTGAAAACCTGGAAAATAATAAATTAGATCCCTACCACAAAGCATCACTAGATCAAAGCAGAGACATCACCTTGCCAACAAAGGTCCATCTAGTCAAAGATATAGATCTTCCAGTAGTCATGTATGGATGTGAGAGCTGGGCCATAAAGAAAGCTAAGAATTGATGCTTTCAAATTGTGGTGCTGGAGAAGACTGGAGAGTCCCTTGGACTGCAAGGAGATCAAACCAGTTAATCCTGCTGCTGCTGCTGCTGCTAAGTCGCTTCAGTCGTGTCCAACTCTGTGCGACCCCATAGACAGAAGCTCACCAGGCTCCCCTGTCCCTGGGATTCTCCAGGCAAGAATACTGGAGTGGGTTGCCATTTCCCTCTCCAATGAATGAAGGTGAAAAGTGAAAGTGAAGTCGCTCAGTCGTGTCTGACCCTTAGCGACCCCAAAGGAAATCAACCCTGAATATTCATTGGTAGGACTGATGCCGAAGCTGAAACTCCAATACTTTGGCCACCTGATGTGAAAGAGCCGAATCATTGGGAAAGACCCTGATGCTGGGAAAGATTGAAGGCAGGGTGAGAAAGGGACGACAGGGGATGAGATGGTTGGATGGCATCACCAACTCAATGACATGAGTTTGAGCAAACTCCAGGAGATGGTGAAGGACAGAGGAGCCTGACGTGCTGCAGTCCATGGGGTACAAAGAGTCAGATACGACTTAGCAACTGAGCAACAACCACGACCACGAAACGTTCACCAGATCAAACTAGATGTGACAAAGACAAAACACGGAACCACAGAATTCTGAAAAGGCCAGCAAACATCTGCACCATCTCACGGTGGGAAAGAACTTGTTCCGTTCCCACTGGGTGACTCCCAGGGTCCCCAGGGTCTCAGGTCAGAGGAGGAGCTTCATCCCCTGGCCCCAGCCCTGGGACCCAGAGCATCCTCTGCCCTGCCTCCCTCCCGTGGGTGTGGATGAAGGGTGAGCAGCTGGACCCTCCCTCACCCTGGCCCTGGGGAGGAGGAGCCGCTGTTCCAATCTGATCAGGGAGCCTTTTCAAGTGTAAGTTTTTCTGGCCAACTGCCCCCAGAGAGCCCAGAAGGGGAAAAAGGAGCTGTATTTCCAAAGCTCTAGTGATGTGTTATAATTCCTTTTCTTGTTTTAAGCAAATGTTCACTTTTGTATCTAATTCTGCATTCACATTTTTATATTCTTTTTCCTAAAGAGAAACCAACATTGCAGGGAAGGGACAGGGAAGCCTGGCATGCTGCAGTCCATGGGGTCGCAAAGAGCCGGACATGACTGAGCGACTGAACTGAACATTGCATAAGCTTCCAGGCTCTGCAAAACCTGGACCCAGGCAGCCCAACGCTTTCCTGCAACGTCTTGCCCACAACTCTGCCCAAGGACCTCACTGCAGCAGGAACACGGATGGGAGGAGACCCTTGATGAGAATTTATAAATAACTGCACTTTTATAACACGGAGTGTAGAGTTACAGCTAGAACCCAGCCTTCGGAATCAGGCAGATCCAGAGCTTCAGTTTCTTTTTATGTAAAATGCAGATTATAATACGCTGCAAGTCGGAAGGACTGAATGAGATCAGGTATGCAGGAACGTGAAGAACAGCACCTACTCCGTGGCAGACCTCTGTGGTCTGGCTTCTAAAGACATGAGGTTCCAGAGCTGAAAAGCCACAGCCCTATTACCTACTCGAATCCACGATTTTTACCCCTTAGAAAGAAAAGGCCTACCTAGAGAGAGCACTCTTATTACGGCATCCACTGCAACTGTAGATCACAAAGCAGAAAGTCATTGCAATTTTTCAGTTGCTGACATTTCCAGGCATATTTCTTATATAAGTCAAAAATGGGAAAATGACCAAAAGGGATAAGTATACGACCCTCAGAGAAAAATGTCAGGTCTCTCATAAAATGTAAACACCCGCACTGGCCTATGGGACTACGAATAATTGCTTCCTTACATCTGGATAGTACCCTGCAGTTTACAATTTTTACAGTTCAGAGGGCACTTTTACAAGAGTGATCAATCTCACAACAACCCCTTTAGTAGGTGTTCATACCCCGTTTTATAGATGACCAGCTGGCACTCTGAAAAGATGACTCTCCGACCAGTACAGTGTTTGGTCCTGGGGCCAACTGCGGGGGGCTTCTAGAAGGCCCCCAAGCCCCAGGTCCTCCTACGGGCTGCTCTGCTTCAGGGGGTGATCTGGGAAGAGGGGATCTTGGTGAGCTCCCTGAGGTCACAGGGAGGAGAAAACGTCACTCTGAATTCCAGCGGAGGTCACCCGCGGGCAACAGTTTCCACTAACGTGAAAGATAGATTTTTTTTTTTTCTTTTAAATCTCCGTGTTCTGAGCTTCCCTGGGGGTCCAATGGTAAAGAATCCATCTTGCAATTCAGGAAACTCAGGTTCGATCCCTGGTCCAGGAAGATCCCACGTGCCGTGAAGCAACTAAGCCCGTGCACCCCAACTACTGAGCCCACGGGCTGCAACTACTGAAGCCTGTCCGCCTTAGGGCCCGTGCTCTGCCACACGAGAAGCCACCCCAATAAGAAGCCCCGGCTCCACTACTAGAGAGCAGCCCCCGCTCCCCACAAGCAGAGAAAGCCCATGAACAGCAACGAAGACTCAGCACAGCCGTAAATAAGATAAACAAATAAATGAGTAAAATTGCTTAAAAAATTTAAATGCTAAAAAAAACATCTCCTCTACTGGGAAACAAAACAGCAGGCAAAGGGCCACACCCTGAAGGGCAGGAAAGAGGCCACCACGGCAGGTGAGCCATCCTATAAACAACGCTTTTCTCCAGGTGGGGTCCCTCTCTCCTACAGCAAAGGTCGAGCTTTGAGGGTCAAGAGGTGGTGGGAGGCACAGGGCCAGGTGCCCTGTGCTCAGAAAACAGAGGAGGAAGTCAGACATGTAGGTGCATAGGGAACGCCTTGCACTTGGCGTTGGCTCCTTCCCTTCGCCCTACAAACTCTCCAAGCCATGAAAAAGTAGAAAGAAGAAAAGAAAAAAAAAGCCATGCTGGCCTCCCACCAGCATCTTCAAACCTGGGCTGAGCACCATGGGCACGCAGCCACCCGCTGTCTCGGCACCCAGCAGCACCTGTGACCCCTGGGGGCCACAGCCCAACTTCTGTCCGGGCCGCCCCAACTGGACAGCCTCACCCAGCTCACCTGGGCCCACAGAGGAGCACCCCTGATGAACAGCACTCAGCAGTGCCTGCTGGACCCAGACCGAGTCCAGTCAAGCCTGTGGTCTTGGGAAGCGGGGCAGCCTTTCCCAACCCACAAGTGCTCAGAAGTCTTCTACTTTGTATTCACAACAGCCAAGACATGGAAGCAACCTAAGTATCCATCAACAGAGGAATGGGTAAAGAGGATGTGGCACATATAGACAATGGAATACTACTCAGCCATAAAAAAGAACTAGATAATGCCATTTGTAGCGACATGGATGGAGACCTTGAGATGATCATACCAAGGGATAGTGAAGGTCACTCAGTCATATCCGACTCTTTGTGACGCCATGGACTGTACGTCCATGGAATTCTCCAGGCTAGAATACTGGGGTGGGTAGCCCATCCCTTCTCCAGGGAATCTTCCCAAGCCAGGGATCGAACCAAGGTCTCCCACATTGCAGGTGGATTCTTTACTAGCTGAGCCACAGGGGAAGCTCAAGAACACTAGAGTGGGTAGCCTATCCCTTCTCCAGGGGATTTTCCCAACCCAGGGATCGAACCGGGTCTCCTGCATTGCAGGCAGATTCTTTACCAACTGAGCTATCAGAGGAGCCCCATACTAAGTGAAGTTAAGTCAGAAAGAGAAAGACAAATACCATATGACATCGCTTATATGTGGACTCTAAATATGACACAAGTGAATTTATCTACAAAATAGAAACAGACCAGACTTGGGGTTATGGTTGTCAAGGGGGAGGAGGGGATTGGGGGCAGGAGGGCATCGGGGGTTTGGGATTAGCAGATGCAAACTATTATACTGAGGGTAGATAAACAAGGTCCTACTATACAGCACAGAGAACTATACTCAATATCCTGTGGTGAACCACAATGGAAGAGAATATGAAAAGAATATACATGGGTATAACTGAATCACTTGGCTCTACAGCAGAAATGAAGCTAACGTTGTAAATCAACTATATTGCAATTTTTAAAAAAAATGTGTTTTAAGTCTTCCATGTAGAAGCCACAGATAAATGTTTACCAGAGGCTCCTATAGGCGGGTGGCCTGTCTCCTGCCAACAGGTAGAGTCTGCAGTCCCCACACCTCCATGCTCGGAGACCCCCAAGGCCAGCAGGAAGGCATCACAGCCCAGGCCACAGCTGGACCCCACTGCCAGCCCTGCACGTGGAGTCTCCACGCCCTGTCCCGCCTCCCCCCTCACCCCATCCCCACCTCCCTCCTCCCCCCTCACCCCATCCCCACCTCCCTCCTCCACACCCTCCCCTCCCACTCCTTGAACACATGACTTGCGTGCCTCTGGAGGTGTGCGAACCTCCCACACCGAGCTCTGCCCAAACTGCCTGTTTATGTGTAAATAATAAATGACTGTTGTTTGAGCCGCTACGTTTGGGGAAGGTTTGCCATCTGAGAATAAGTAACCTACACAGGACTGCAGAAAACTCGACTTCTAAATGAAAGATGGTGGGAACCTCCTATGTATTAAATCCATTACATAAAGTTCAATTCTGTATGCTAGAGATAACTGGAAAACCGAAGGTACAAATTTGCCGGAGTCTGAAGAAAACTGTTTTGAAGAAAAGATCACAAGCAGTTATTTTCTAATAGACCACCTCATATTGATCAGCAATTAATACACAAATACTTTTAGAAGTGCTTTCTAAAGTAACAGAAAATATACTTTTCCATCTTTTCTTTCCAGAAAGCTGCATGCATTAACTACATTAACAGCCAGATAAAGGTGTTTTTAAGTCTCTATCATCCAAATGATTATCCACATTGTTATAAATTCATCCATCTTTCTAATCTAACCCAGGTGCCAAGATGTTTATTTCTCTACCTTGGGTCCTAACTCACTATTTCTGCACAGGAAACATGATGGAAGCTTCTGCAAATGTGATATATAGGACTATTAAACAGCCAACAGCTCACATTTCTCCTAACTCACAATTTGGCTACAGTTCCCGAAAATGAAAAAATAGAAACCATTTCTAAAACAGCTTTCTCTTTTATAAGCAAAGCCCATTTGTAATAAACTACATGAGATATTCAAATCTGCTTGATCCTAACAGAGCTGTTTAAAAATACATGTCTGGAATTCACATTTGCAGTTTGCAGATGGAACAATAAAGATACTTGGAATTAATAATTCATACGTGATTTAAATCCAGCAGGAAGAAGGTGGCATGCGGGCACATGCTCTCAACCCCTTTCTTCTTCACACCCTGGGTCTTCCTGCGGCCGGGTCAGCTCAGGGACTGACTTGGGAAGTCAGGCCGAGTTTGTGGGTTGTATCTGAGATGGGAGATGAGAATTTAGGACTCTTCGAGGGTCACTGGGAAGAGTCATAGCGTCCTCCACCAGGGAGACTGATTTTATTACAAAAATATCCTCTGTTATTTTGAAACAAAATGCCAGGCAACAGTCCACACCCTGAGGCAGAAGGGAAGAGGCTTGAGCTCTGTGGCCCATGTCCACACTGGAGGCCCTGGGCCCCTGGGGGTTTCCCAGCCCAGAGGTCAGCCGATCATGTACAGGGCCACCCCCCGCCCAGGGATGTGAGTGGGACTCCACAGCCCCAGACAACCCAGCCAGCCTCACCCAACAGGGGCACTTGTACCAAAAGTTAAAGTCCACTAACCAATCCAAACAGGACCTGACGTTTGCAGAAATGTAACCCACCAACCAACAAGGACCTACCATATAGCACAGGGAACTCTATTCAACATTTTGTAATGTTGTAAGGGGAGATGTTTACATTTGTAATAACCTGTAAGGGGAGAGACTCTGAAGAAGAATAGATAAGTATGACATATGTATAATGGAATCACTGCACTGTACACCTGAAATTAACACGATATTGTAAATCGGCTGTACTTCAATTTTTCAAAAAATGTAACCCATCCACTTTCACCACAGAATAAAATGTAAGACAGAAACTCACTAGGGCTGTGTGTGTACTCAGTCGTGTTCGACGCTTCCCAACCCTATGGATTGTAGCCCGCCAGGCTCCTCTGTCCAAGGGATTCTCCAGGCAAGAGTACTGGAGTGAGTTACCCAACCCTCCTCCAGGGGATCTTCCCAACCCAGGGATCGAACTCTAGTCTCTTGCGTCTCCTGCATTGCAGGCGGATTCTTTACCCCCTGAGGTACCTGGGAAATCCCACTAGGGTTATACAACCGAACTGCAAACTCCACCGGCGGCCGCTCAGAATGGCACCATCCGGCTCTGCAGCTCCAACGCCCTAACGATGGTCCAGGCCTGATCGTGGTCAAGGCCGGGGCATCAGCAGCTGACCCGCTCAAGGACTCCCTGACACCGCTTCTCAGGCTCGTGGTCTTGAAGTAGTGGCGTGACCTCTCCTAGCCTCAGCTCCTCCTCTGTAGGGTGGACAGGATGACACCTGGCCATGATCCTGTGAGGAGCACTGACGCCGTAGTTCTCAAAGTGCATACCGGACCAGCAGCCTCGGCCTCATCTGGAAACCAGTGAGAAACACACATTCTCAGGCCCCACCCAGCCCCACTGAGTCAGAAACAGACTGGGAGCCCATCAGGCAGGGAAGCTGCCTGAGTTTTAATGAGCCCTATGGGTGATTCTGATTCATAGTAAGGTCTGAGAACCATGGCCAGTCTGTCCTTTTTTACTTATTAACTGCTTTTAAAAAAAAAAAAGTAAATATAGTTAATTTACAATGTTGTGTTTGTTTCAAGTGTCTGCTTCAAGTTTGTTTCAAGCAAAGGGATTCAGTTGATATATATTTGTATATAAGCTTCTTCAGATTCTTTTCCCATGTAGGTTATTACAAGATGCTGAGTAGAAGTTCCCCGTGCTATACAGTAGGTCCTTGCTGTTTATCTATTTTATATACAGTAGTATATATATCTATATATATATAGATATATATATATATCTATTTTATATACAGTAGTATATATCTGTTCAGGCTTCCCAGGTGGTTCAGTGGTAGAGATCCCACCGGCCAATGCAGGAGACGTGGGTTCCAACCCTGGGTGGGGAAGATACCCTGGAGTAGGAAAATGACAACCCAAACTCCAGTACTCTTGCCTGGAGAATCCCACGGACAGAGGAGCCTGACGGACTGTAGTCCCTGGAGTTGCCGAAGAGTCAGACACAATTTAGCAACTAAATAACAACAACAAAGGATCTGTTCATCCTGAACTCCTAATTTATGGCCCAGCTGTTCTTCAAGCACTCTGCACAGTACCAGTTCAACAAGTGACAGTTACCACTGTTACAGCCGAACTCAGCTTACTTCGTCCCTTCCCTGAAATGCAGGTGACACACGGTTCTACTAACAGTTGTTAAATTTCCGTGATGATGCCAATGGCAATGGTGATGATAGTGACAGGGAGGCTTAAAGTGGCAGCTTTTCCACCCAGAGTGGCTGGAAGGCGGACAGAGCCCAGAGACACTTAGTTTATGGCTGAGAATTTATACGACTAACTCAGAGACGTGTCCCCTCTGCAGCCATCCAGAGGACAGAAAGGCATAAAGGAGCCCCTTATACAGAACTTTATGTTAGTTCTGGCTGCCATGGAATTCTCCACCATCAACCCAGGGTGGGTTGGGGAGCCCTGGTGGAGGGTTGGCTGCTATGCCTTCCTGTGGTGGTTGGAATCCAAGAAGATCATCCACAGCCTGAAAAGGCACCACCACCCCACACACACACACCTGGCTGAGCTCCCAATGGTCTAGAGAAGAGGTGCCATCTCCGGCCACGTGGGGCACAAGCTTGGAAGGTCAGAGGAGCCCGATGCCTGGGCCTCGCCACCCTTCGGGGAAGGCTTGCCTGGCTGCTCCAGCAGGTCCACTGGAGCGAGCAGGAATCCCACCGGGAGCACATCTCCCTCCAGCCCGGCCCCCCTCCTCGGGCCTACCGCTGGTCCTTTCCCTGCCCTTCCACTAAAAATCACCTTTTCCAGAGCCATCCGCCAACGGGCTCCAGCCAGGCTGAGGTGGAAGGCAGGGGATTTCTCCCCTGTCCTCTCTCTGCTTTGGACGGCACCTCCAGTGGGGAAACCAGACAGGCCAGTTCCATGGAGCTGCAGCTCGTGGCCTCTCCCCAACCACCACTCTCCGCAACCCCCGACCCCTTTGTTCAATGGCTTCCTGCTATTGTTCACCTCTGGGTGACTGCATCGCCCTCCATTCAGCTTTCAGATCTTCCAAAGACCTTAACTAAGTCCTTGCGTCAGAGGGCTCCTAGCTGGCTGCATGGGCCACGACTAAAGCAGCCTCCTCTTTCATCATCAGCCTTGATCGTGCCTTACCTGAGGCCTGCCCAAATGACCAGCTTCCTTATCAAGATGCTCCTTGGGGCTATCTTCTTCAGTGGGGTGCTCCTGTTCAAACCTAGGTCTGGGATCAATTAGATTTGATACAAGTCTTTGCAACTGTGCCCTGACACCACCCCCAGCCCTGATCACTCAGACTCGGTGCCCATCTAACTCCAGCTCCCTCGGAGACTGCCATCTGCCACCTGGCTTCCCTGGTGGCTCAGATGGTAAAGAATTTGCCTGCAATACAGAAGACCTGGGTTCGATCCCTGAGTCTGGAAGACCCCCTGGGGAAGGGAATGGCAGCCCACTTCAGTATTCTTGCCTGGAGAACTCCATGGACAGAGGAGCCTGGTGGGAAACAGTCCATGTAGTTACATAGAGTCGGACACAACTGAGTGACTAACACTTTCTCCTTGAATTCGGTAACTAAGCTAACAGGCACACCGAGTTTCTCAACAGATATTTTACGCTTGAAACTCTTTCCAGGAGCAATTATACACCCACCATGAACTGAATAGGTTAAACAGGCAAAAGTCAACTTGTAACTTGAGATAACTATGTAACCGGCCCCACACTCACCTGATGTTTTCACAACGTTCTGCTTTCTTTTGGCTGGAAAGATACAGCAGCTGTAGGAAACACAGTCAGAACACGGTGTTCCAGAAAATGAGGATGCTTCTGGCAACAACCCATATAAATGCAGTAAGTACAGTATTAATGACCAGCCTTGCCTGATGCCTCGTGTTTGGTAAGAGTTCTACCCCGTTTCAAGTTCTGCTTCCAAAAGCAATCACTGAATGATCCTTAATGGCCAACCTTTTAGAGCTCCACTCTCTTAATTGATTTCTCAAAAAGCTCAAGCGTGAAAAAGCCAAACCAGACAACTGCATGTAAGAAGACTATGATGGTGTTGATCTGGGATTGAAGCCAGGACTGGCAAAGGCTGTGACTTTTCAGGGCAGACAAGCACTATATTTATTAGAGTTGCACACTGCACTACAGCTTTTGGAAACATTCAGCTCTTGTCCATGAGAGCTTCTAGAATAGGAAAAGGGTACAGGGTTTCCTTAAATGTTAAGTCAACTGCGAGAAGTCACTGACTACCTTAATACGTGCTTCTGAGCCCTTCGGGCGTGACTCGACTATTCCCAGTCTGCCCCGAAGCTTAGCACATTAATACAAAGAAGGAAGAAAAGAACAGGCGCAGACGTACAGGTTATGTTCTAAAAGGGGCCTCTGCACAAATGCACAAGATCCCCAGGCATTTATGCCACGCTACCCACGCAAAGACACAGCAGCACTGTGTCTGCAAAAGAGCCCCTCCAAGTCAAACAAGCCTGGGAGACCCGACCGAGCGCTTTCAGGCCAGCACGGAGCTCCCATCTCGCTGTATTTGCCCAGAGTCTAGTATTACCACACCTAACGTGGTGCGTGAGGATGTAAAATCCCAAGAAAATACGCCCATAGAAACATCAATGTGAAACTCGGAGCTTTTGCAAAGTGCGCTGCTACTATTTTCTAAAACCACTGACTTACTTTCAAGTTTCTACAGCTTTGGGAATCATTTAAATCATAACAGCTTCAGTTAAAAAATAAGAACTTGGACTTTTATTATTTTTTCCCACCCCAGTTTCTGGATGACTTCATCTCTGAAAACTTACAAAAGGGAAATTTTTCAACTAGGAAATGTGAGCCTGTGGGTCTTGTCCTGCGTCTTGCCTTCATTCCACCCCTGTCTAGTCATATGACCGTGAGTATATTTCATAATCTCCCTCATCTTTCGTTCTTGTAAACAAGGTGGTTGGCCCCTTCTAGGCCTAAAAATGTTCTGATTACAATGTACACTCAGCTCCAGAGTAATAACCCAAGACATGCAGTTTTCATTCAAGGTAAATTTGAAGCATGATGAAACAAAAACACTGGCTCTTAGATTTCTAAAACCATTTTGGAAGCTACACTGCAGCTGAGGGCTGAGATTAATAATATAAGAGAAACAACAAGAAAAAGACCAAGGAACGTGTGTGATTTAGAATGGTTTCCAAAAGTTACTATGTTTCACATGATGTAATGCACACTTTTTTTAATATAAATTTGCAGTCAAAAGCTTTTTCCTCTGCTACAGAAGAGTTTGCAATATTTCTAAATGACAGCATGTGAGGAAGAGAAAAATCAAATATCACACTACTCGAGCTTTCATCCTGTCACAAAGCCATTAGACCTAAGGAAAAACAGTGACATTGTTTAGTTTTATTTAGAGTTTCTTCTAAACAAAATGAAAAACGAACAGAAAAACACTCTGAATATAAATTTTTAAAGACTTTAAAGATTCAAGACCAATAGCAAATATATATGTATATACAGATATATATATATGTTGACATAGACCTATAAATAGTCCCTTCTTCTATGTATATATAGGATTGTAGGTGGCTCCTACCAAGTTTTCCTTTTCAAACTGGCATCATGAGTAATTTAGATATCCTGCATTCCCAGGTCACTGTCATCAGGAATTTAGGGCCTGCCAATGTGAAAAAGATTCTGTCTCCCACTCAAACTATATACAATCTGTCCTGAACACTACTGACTGACCCCCGTAGAGCTGAGTGAGGCATGACACCATTCCCCATATTGTTTAGTCACTTGTCCTCAAACCAGCCAACCAGGTTCTACCTTACATTAGGTCTAGGAACAGGAGAAAGAACAATCACATGTGTTTAGCACTTCCAGTCCAGAGCTTCACAAACTGCATCCCATCCAATCAGACAAATGTGCCCTAAACATCTCAGTTTTTAATCCCCTCTCCTACCATAATACATGATGAGATAACAGTAACACTGCTATTTAAACAGAACTTTGACCAGGGGTCAGCAATCAAAGGCTGGAGCATATAATTTTAGCTTCTGCAGGCCAAGAAGCAAAATTGAGGCTATTATGTAGGTAACTTACATAACAAGGGAACACACACAAGTATTCTCAAATTTGTTACCGATCAAATTCTAAAGATAGTAATACCAACTGACTATAACAGATCTTTAAACAAGGAAGAACAGAAATCTTGGGAGATTTATGTTTTATCTAATTGGCTTTCATCTCCAAAAGCCAAAGTTCCCTATCACCACCCTTACTGCAAATATTCATCTGTAAAATCTTAGCTGGTAGGCAATGCAGAGACAGGCAGCAGGCCAGATCTGCCTGTGGCTGGCTGACCCCTGCTTTACAACTTACCCACAACTTACCTAAATGTTTTCACTAATCATTCACTCAGCTAATTTTCATTATATGCCTTCAGGGACTCTTTTAAAAAAAGATTTGATGAGTATGTACCATGTGCCTTCCTGGACCACAGGGATACAGATGTTTCCATCTTTTCTGGATACGTGCCCAGAAGTGGGATTATTGGATCACATGGTAGTTCTATTTTTAGTTTTTTAAGGAACCTCCATACTGTTCTCGCAAGTGGCTGCACCAATTTACATTCCCAAAGAGTGGAGGGGAGGTTCCCTTTTCTCCACACCCTCTCCAGCATTTATGATTTGTGGACTTTTTGATGTTGGCCATTCTGATCTGGGGAAGGAAATGGCAACCCACTCCAGGATTCTTGCCTGCAGAATCCCACTGGACAGAGAAGCCTGGAGGGCTACAGTCCAGGGGGTCACAAAAATCAGTCCCAACTAAAGTGACAGCATCGGGCAGCATTCTGACCTGTGTGAGGTGCTGTCTCATGGTAGCTCTCGTTTTTATTTCTCTAATAATTAGTGATGTCAAGCATCTTTTCACGTGCCTATTGGCCATTTGTATGTCTTCTCTGGAGAAATGTCTATTTAGACCTTCTGCCCATTTTTTATTGGGTTGTTTGTTTTCTTGATATTGAGCTGTATAAGCTGTTTGTGTATTCTGGAGGTTAAACCCTTCCAGTTGCATCATTTGCAAACATTTCTCCCATTCCATAGATTGTCTTTTTGATTTGTTTATGGTTTTCTTTGCTGTACAAAAGCTTTTAAATTTAATTAGGTCCCATTTGTTTATTTCTGCTTTTGTTTCCATTACTCTAGGAGGCAGATCCAAAAATACTGCTGTGATTTATGTCAAAGAGTGTTCTGCCTTTGCTTTCCTCAAGGAGTTTCATAGTATACGGTCCTAACATTTAGGTCTTTAATCCATTTTGAGTTTATTTTTGTACATGATGTTAGAGAGTGTTCTAACTTCTACATGGAGTTGTCCAGTTTTCCCAGCACACTTATTAAAGACATTGACTTTTCTCCATTGCATATTCCTTTCTCCTTTGCTGTAAATTAATTACCCATAAATGAATGGGTTTATATCTGGGCTTTCTATCTTGTTCCACAGATCTATGTGTCTGTCTTTGTGGCAATAGCCATACTGTTTTGACGACTGAAGCTCTATAGTATAGTCTGAAGTCAGGGAGTATGATTCCTCCAGTTCTGTTCTTTCTCGGGATTGTTTTGACTATTCAGGGTTTTTTGAGTTTCCATACACATTTTCATTTTTTTGTTCCAGTTCTGTGAAAAACGTCATTGGTAATTTGATTGGAAATGCACTGAATCTGCAGATTGCCGTGGGTAGTACAGTCATTTTGACGACATTGTGTCTTCCAACCCCAGAACAGGACATGTCCCTCTATCTGTTTGTGTCATCTTTGGTTTCTTTCCGAGTGTCTTATGGTTTGGGGAGTATAGGTCTTTTGCCTCCTTAGGTAGGTTTATTCATGGGTATTTTATTCTTTTTGATGGTATGGTCAATAGGATTGTTTCCTTAATTTCTGTCTGATATTTCATAATGGTGTATGGAAACACAACAAATTTCTATTTTGTATCCTGCAACTTTGTCAAATTCGTTGATGAGCTCTAGCAGTTTCTTGGTGGTGTGTTAGGATTTTCTACATATAGTATCACGTCTTCTGCAAACGGTGACAGCTTTACTTCTTCCTTTCCAATTTGGATTCCTTTTGTTCTTTTTTCTTGTCTGATTGCTGTGCGCCAAAGACATAAATGGGACTAAGGGCTCCCTACGTACTTGGGAGAGAGCATACAAATGCCATCATAGAGATGTGTGTGAGTCAGGCGGGGTCGGGGCAGCCCAAGAGGAAGCGGCCACCTCTGTCTGAGCAGCCAGCGCCGCCCCAGTGGTTCAGAGCCTGAAGTCTGGAGAGAGACTGCCTGTCCTCAGATCGCTACTAGCCTCGAGCCAGCAGTGTGACCCTGAGCACAACACTTAACCTCTGTGCCTGCTTCCGAGCTGTGAAATGAGGGTGATCATGTTGGTGCTTACCCTGCAGGCTGTTTTGAGGACTCAGCAAATTAATTCCTGCAGAGGATGTATGGCAGTGACGGAGCACGCAGGACGAGCACTCGAGTGCTGACTGCTCTCCTTACGACAGAGGCCACCAGGATAGAGCTGAGTCATAAAGGGTGAGCGGGAATTTCCCAGTTAAGACAAGGTGGGGAGAGAACTCCTGGCAGAGAAGAAGGCATCCAAACACACACCAGGGTGAGAAGCAACCCTGAGTGCTTTGCTGTAGCTCAGAAGAGAAGGGGTTGGTGGGCAGGGGGTGAGGACGGTGGGAAGAGATGGCAGAGGCTTGTGGGTGCCATTCACAGGAACTGGTCTTGATCTCTGAGCCAGGGGGCATGGGTTCTAAGCGGCTGAAAGCAGCAGCACTGGGGGGTCTGGAGGCAGAGCGGAGGATGCCTGGGAGGGGGCGGGTGAAGTGAAGTGTTCATTGCTCAGTCATGTCCAATGCTGAGACCCCATGGACTGCAGCCCACCAGTCTCCTCCATCCATGGGACTTCCCAGGCAAGAATACTGCAGCGGGTTGCCATTTCCTCCTCCAGGGCATCTTTCCAACCCAGGGATCAAACCCGGGGCTCTTGCACTGGCAGGCATTCTTTACCACTGAGCCACCAGGGAAGCCGGGACGGGGACAAAGAGATGGAATGGGACTAAGGTAACAGCAACAAGGAGAGGCGACCACTGCCCGAAAAAGGAAGCAGTGGGGAGGATGCAGAGGTGAGGACGCGGGAGCCACGCAGAAGCTCAGGGACCCTCAGTGGCTCACCAGGGAGAGGGACAGCAGGGAGTCCCCAGTGACAGCCAGATCCCTGGCCTCGGAAAAAGGTGCCTGGAGGGACTGACTGATGGCCTGATGGGCACTCCCGGGGAGGAGGAGGAACACAGGGAGGGGTCCAGACCCAGCAATGACCTAGGTGAGGCCCTGGGCCCACGGGGCGGGGGGAGTGGCCACACCCCTGCAAGGCAATCCTCCAGGTTCTCACCCGGGCCGGGCCACCGGAGCAGGGGGATAAGGAGCTCACCCGGGGACACACTGACCAGGAAGACCGCAGGAGGGAGCTGGAAAGCGGGGCCTGGACTTCAGAAGGAGAGGTCCAGACATACAGACCCAAGGGCAATCTGAAAATGCGTGATAGGGGTGCCCCCCGCCCGCCCCACTGGAGAGAGTGAGGGGGACTGGAGGAAAGAGAGAGAGAGGGTGCTCAAAGAGGGACTCTCTGAAGGACACGCAAAACCAGAGGGTGTCCCAGGAAGCCAGGGCGAAGACCACAAACAGAGCGGAAAACACGGCCAGATGCTGAGGAGGCTCAGAGAGGACGAGGCCCCGAGCTGTCCAGACTCGGCGAGCAGCGTCCCCACGAGAGCTGAGGGCAGCCCGAACTTCCCAAGGGGAGCACGGGAGGTCAGGGGTGGCAGCAGAAGGGGGCAGTGGGAATCCCACTTCCCGGCCTTTATTCGACGGAGATGAAGCTGGTGTCTTGAAGAGACAGCTGTCTCCCAGGCTCGGTGCAGGATTACTCACACAGTCAAGACAGGGATACGGCCTAAGCGTCCATCCGGGTGGAGTGGACACGAGCCTCAAGGGCCACGTGTGCAGACACAGACAAGCAGATCTTAGGCAGCATGAGAAAGAAGGGCTGCCATTTGCCACAGCATGGATGGCCTTGAGGGTGTGATGCAAAGGGAAATAGGCCAAAGACATTAAGTGCCTTATGTTTTCACTTATATGCAGACTTTTACACGTCAAACTCAGAAAAACAGAGTGTAGAAGGGTGGTTGCCAGGGACCAGTGCGGATGGGGGCAGGGGGCATGATGGGAAGATGGTGCTCAAAGGTACAAACTCCCAAACTCCAAACGTAAGATGCATATATTCCAGGGACCTGATGTACATCACGGTGACTATAACTGACTGTATGCTTTATTCCAAAATTGTCAAGAGAGTGGATCTTAAACGTTGTAACAGAAAAACAGCAATCTGAGGGGATGGAGGTGTTAGCCTATCTTATCCTGGCAAGCACGTTGCAGTATGCAGCCTTAGCAGTCACCACACTGTAGCCTTAAACCCACATGTGTTACAGGTCAATATCATCTCAGTAAAGCTGGGAAGAAACTTCAGGCTGTTGTGGGGAGTTAGGGAGAGCAGAGCGTAAATGTTTAGTCCAATAAGTTGCCCACAGTTACATAAGAGCCAGATATTTGCCCGAAGTCCCTCAACTAGAACGTGGGAAAGTTGGAATTCTCTTCCACGGGTTCCAGCTCCAAGACCAACGCCCTTTCCACTGTGACGCTTTGGAAACATTGTGTTTGGGGTTAGGATGTAGGAGGCAATCTACAGCTAGGAACAATCGTACTATTAACAACGATGCACATTGTTAACTCTTTTAGCTTTTCCAGGGCCAGAAAATGAGTATCCGAATGGGCTTTATCTCATCAACATCCATACAACCCCTCCACTATGGCAATTATGTTGAGTGGAAAATGAAATTGAAGCTCTCAGAGTAAGTAACTTGCCGGAGGATTACGCAGAGAAGCAGTGATTCAAAAGGAAGTTAACTGGAAGCACTGCTCACACCTCACTCCTGTTAGGATGGCTATCATGAAAAATATAGAAAACAAGTGTTGCTGAGGATGAGAAACTGTTACCTTTGTGGGTCGTGGTAGGAATGCAGAATAGTGGAGCCACCATGGAAAACAGTATGGCTGTGCTTCAAAAATTAAAAACAGATCCAGCAATTCTGCTTCAGGATATATACCCAAGAGAATCGACAGCAGAGCCTCAAAGAAATATCTGTCCATTCATGTTCCCGGCATCACTATTTGTAACAGCCCAAAGGTGGAAGCAACCCCAGTGTCCATCGACAAATGAACCGATAAACAAAATGTGGTGTAGGCAATGGAATGTTACTCAGCCTCTGTAAGGGAAGGAGGTTTTGATGCGTGCTGTTACCATGAATGAACCCTGAAGACATTATTCCTGGTGCAGGAAGCCCCTCACAAATGGACACAGGCTGTATGATCCCAGTTATCTGAGGTAACGGAGAGCGTAAAGATCAGAGACAAAGGACAAGGCGGGTTGCTTCGGGCTGGGGAGGGGGAGGGAAGGTGCAGGTATTGTTTAACAGACACAGGGGTCCCGGAGGAGGAGATGACAAAGTTCTGCAGAGGGATGGTGGTGACAGTCACACCGTGTGAATGCACTCAGTGCCACGGAACTGCACACCTGGAAATGGTGAAGGCGGTGAATTTTATGTTACGTGTACTTCACCACCTCACAAACAGCCTTTTTAATATTTTTAATATTTTTTTATTTATTTTTATTTGGGGGCCTGTGCTGGGTCTCCGTGGCTGTGTGTGCATTGCAACAAGCAGGGGCTACTCTCCAGCGGCTGTGTTCAGGCTTCTTCTTGCAGCTCTACAGCGTGATCGCTCAGCACTTGTGACACATATGCTTCATGACCTCACAGCACGTGGGATCCTCCTGGACCAGGTATCGAACCCATGTCCTCTGCAATGGCAGGTGGATTCTGAACCACCGGACCACCAGGGAAGTCCCGAGGTTATTTTTTCAGTTATATACATCGGTTACTGCAGCTCTGAGCCTAGAGCCGAAACCTCCTATTTCCGGACACGGATCTTACTAAACAGGGCTCACAGACCTGCTTTCAAAGCTGACTCAGACTTGAGGTTAGGCAGGTCCTTACAACTCGCTGCTGTGGTCTCTCTTTAGGTGGAACTCTTGCCTGATGGTCTTTCTCATCGACAGAATCAGGCGAATCAGCTTCCTTCTTTGTATCTCCTGTGATATGTGGAGAGTGTCTATGTCACCGTCAGCCTGCCTACAGTATAGAAATATGATAGGCAGGAGTCGGACCAAATGACAAAGCTTCCTCAGCCTCAGTCAGAGGGCACCATTCATTATGCGACTCACAGAGTGGATCTTAGGTAAAAGCTAAGGCTCCCGCCCACACCTACACTGACAATTCATTGAGCTTAAAAACAGCCTATGTTCCCATCTCTTTCTGTAATTGCCTCTTCTGTTTTGAACAAACTTCTTACAAGCAAAAACTTATAAATGCTAAAACCTTAACTAATTAGACTACCGGAAGCTGTCGATTTGGGAGATGGCGATCAGCTGCTAACACAGAAACAGACAAAATTACTTTAAGCCCTTGAGGCAGCTTTCTTGCAGTGAGGTCCCACTATGACAGAGACCACCAGTTGCCCATACAATATCCACCCTTCTTGTTTTTCTTAGCAACAGAACATCTGTATTTTGAGGGGAGCAAAGTGCCTGGAGAGAATTACCTTTCCCAACAACCCCTGAAGATAGAGATGGGCAATAAGATATTACTGGAAGTCATGAGATAGGGTTTCTAGCGTATTGAACCTGCAGGTACCCTTCTGACCTTCCCCCTTCATTCTTTGTCCTTCACTGAGACAGGCATGATGGCGGCAGTGGCAGCAGCTGTCTTGAGCCCAAGAGAATCTCAGGTGTCCTAACATCCTGAGGACATCAAAGCAGTGTCAGCAACTGTCCACCAGCAGACTTCTTGTTAAGAAAAAAACACTTAGGTATTTAAGATCACGGTGGGATAGACTGTTAACTCTCAGCCGAAGGCAGTTCTTAAAGGGGAATACATAGGCTACCAAAAAGATCCTGTATCTCGGTGATAAGACATTTGTTATAAATGTTACAGATGATGGTGATGTTAGTCTTTGTGAGGGAGCAGGCACTGAAGGACAGGAAGGCTAAAGCAGTTCACCCAAGGTCTTGCAGCTAATAAGCTGGAGGCCGGGCTCTGAATCCACAGTCTACGCTTTTGACTACAAGACCATAATATCACACACAACATACTAACATACACTGCACAAAGTAACCTCCACAGATACACTAATCTTCAAGAAGCTTTGCTGATTCTTGAAGGGAAATTCTTATCTCACGTCACCCCCTAAACTACTCCTCTGAGACACTGCTTCCTGCAAGAACTGAGATCCTCGTAAGTCTCACAAGGCACTCGACTGGCTTCACAGCTGCCTTACGTATTGCCTTAAATCCCGCTTAGACCATGACCATGGTCTCCTCTGGAAGTCCCTCCTCACCCCCTTCCACCACGGCAAGATTCACCTCCCGAAAACGCATTCTGATCTCATCCCAGCCCTTCACACACCTTCAGTGGTCCTCGTGGCCTGCCTGTGCTCCCAGACACTCCCCACCTTCCCGCCTCCCCCCTCCACCCTCCAGCGTGCCCTGCGTTCACTTGGGCTTCTCCATCTTGGACCCTGGCACGTGCACATGGACCCATGTCCTCTTCCAGCCCTCCCCCAGCTCCTCCTTCAGCACCAGACCTCACCCGGAAGACTAAGTCAAATAGCTCGCATGCCATGCTGTGGCTCCCTTCCAGACAAGGGCTGAGCTGCCACGGATCTGTCTGGGGAGGGAAAACTCTGGGTTTCAGAGTCTCCCCTAGAGAGAATGAGGGGAGCCCAGCCTGGCAGCAGCCCCCATGCAGACCAGAGCCAGGACTGGATCTCGTCCAGCATCACTCACCCGCCACAGACCCCTGCCCACTGAGCATCCTTTCCACTTTCTTCCTGTCGTCGGATCAAAATCAACACCTTGGACAGTCTTCAAGCTAAAAATACTCCACGAAAGGGAAACACATAATCCCCGGGATGTCTGAGAAAGGGGGCTGAGCGAGGCCCCAGGGAAGCTCTCCCAGCACCGAGGGGTCCAGCCAACAGGAGGTCGCTGCCTTGCTGACCCAATGACCAAACTCATCCGAGTCAAGGAAATGCAGAAGGCAGCTGGCCCAAGGCCGGGACACCCTAAGAGGGGGCTCACTTCCCCTGAGACCAACGGGGGGCGTTGATTACCACTGACAGCAGAGCACCTGGCACAGGAAACCCAAGTTCAGCCAAGTTCAGAGCATCCTCCTGGGGCTACAGGTCCCACTGATGGATAAAAGCCATCAGATTCAATGCCCAACATGCGCAAGAGCCAACCTGGAGCTTCTGGGTGTGACTGACTGCGTCGTCCCCAGGGCGACGGCTGCCAGCAGGGTCCTCTGCTCACAGGACCCCCGGGCGCTCCTCCCAACCCTGAGATTCCTCATGTCACACACACGGTGTGCGGGCATCTGGACAGCAGTCCTCTCAGTAGCTGGGGGCTCCTGGAGGGCGGGGACTTCTCTGGTGGCTCAGATGGTAAAGAATCTGCCTGCAGTGCCGGGGACCCAGGTTCTATCTCTGGGTAGAGACGATCCCCGGGAAGAAGGCATGGCAACCCACTCCAGGGTTCTTGCCTCGAGAATCCCATGGACAGGGGAGCCTGGCGGGCTACAATCCATAGGGTAGCAAAGCATCGAACACAACTGAGCGACTAACACACACACACACACACACACACACACCCCTGGAGGGCGGCACCCATTCTGCTGTGCTTTTCTGCCCTCTCAGACTAACATCCGCACTGCACTTGGGAGAGCTTTTCAAGGTTTTGAATGAAGAATGAGAATGCTCCGAATGGGCTGCATTTTATGGTTAATTAGGCAACTCAGTGGGTCACGTTCACACCCTTCTCTCCCCCTCCCCACCCCGTGCCCCATCGCCTGGAAAACGTCACCCAGTGAACGTGCTGCTGGAGAGAGAAGGACAGCGGACCTGAGCCCTGCGCGCTTCTGGAGCCCCCGGCGTACTGGCTTTAGATGGACTGTTCCAAAGCATCACGAACGCTGGGTTTTTATTTTGAAACACATCTAATCCCTCTCTTCCCAGAATCACACCTGGCCTTACCCAGTAAACCACAGTAGGGGGGAGGTGTTTACGCCCCTCTTTCTTTGTCTGCCAGCGAATCCCCAAAACCCCTCCATTTAAATTAGGAAGAATTCTGTTTCCGGTTCTAACAGATTTCACAAAATAGCCAAGAGTGTGAGCCAAAGCCCAGCTCAGCTGTATCTGTGTTCCCCTAAGGACCAGCGTTTTCCTCAACATCCGCAAAGGAAACTTGACTTCCTAAAAGGAAAGCTGTAGGGGGCAGGGAGGCTGATGGTGCTCCACGCCCCCAGCCCACCCACCGGAGCTGTCGGGGGGGGGGGCTGGGGTGGGGGGAGTGGGCACCTCCACTCAGGCTGCCAGGAATGCAAGCCCAGGCCCCAGCTGGGGCAGGGAGGACCACGCAGGGCTTCGGGGTGCCTGTTCCTCGTCTGAAGCCCACCAGGCCCCTGGGAGAGTTCTTTCTTACGTCTCCAGCCTCCAGAGAAGGAGGGGGATCACTGTCACGGGGATAATAAGCATCTGTGGCTGCACCCCAGGCGTCTGGAGGCCGGATCCCCCCAGGATGTGGTCCCCCCAGGATGTGGTCCCCCCCAGGATGGCGTCCCCCAGCAGGGGGCGGGGGCAACGCCAAGCAAAGGCCTGGTGTGGTGGCTCCCACTTCCCTCCACATCCTATCTGAGCAAAAATCAACACCACAGACAGTCCTCAGGCTAAAATACACCACAGGAGGGAAACTCGTGACCCTCAGGATGTCTGAGAAAGGGGCCTGGAGGGAGGCCCTGGGGAAGCTGTCCCAGCGCCAAGGGGTCCAGCCAACAGGAGGAGGCGGCCTCTCTGATCCACTGACCAAAGCCAGCCAAGGCCAGGAAATCCAGAAGGCAGCTCAAGGGAAAAGCAGCGTGAGGTTCAACAGGATCTGAGAACACCAGCACTGCCGGTGGAAATTCTGCAGCTGAAGTCAGGAAATCCTTGCTGGGTTGAGAGCTCAGGCAGTTCTGTGTCCAAAACGCACAATTACACAGAGCCAGCACCAACCTCTGAATTCCAGTTAAGGGCTTCCCTGGTGGCTCAGAGGGTACATAATCCACCTGCAATGCAGGAGACCCAGGTTCGATCTCTGGGTAGGAAAGATCCCCTGGAGAAGGAAATGGCAACCCCCTCCAGTATCCTTGTCTGGAGAATCCCATGGACAGAGGAGTCCACGGATTGAGTCCACGATTGAGCAACTAAGAGTGCATGCTAACTAAGGGTCAATACTGCAGATGCCAACCCACTTACCAATTATTTCCTATAAAGCTGCCTGATTTAGAGGACATGTGGTGTTGGAGAAGCCTCTTGAGAGTCCTTGGACTACAAGGAGATCAAACGAGTCAGTCTTCAAGGAAATCAGTCCTGAATGTTCATTGGACGGACTGACCCTGGAGCTGAAGCTCCGATACCTTGGCCACCTGATGCGAAGAGCCGACTCATCAGAAAAGACCCTGATTCTGGGAAAGATTGAAGGCAGGAGTGACAGAGGATGAGATGGTTGGATGGCATCACCGACTCAACGGGCTTGTGTTGGAGCAAGCTCCAGGAGATGGTGAAGGACAGGGAAGCCTGGCATGCTGCAGTTCATGAGGTCATGGACACCACTGAGCAACTGAACAGCAACAAATACCTGTGCATAGGTCAGCAGCAGGAAGAATGACAGCTAGACCAGCATCGTTGTAAGTGATGCAGCGTCAGAGGTGGGGACCATTTACTTAAAGTCACTGATCAAACATGGGAAGTTGGGAGATGATTGTTCTGGAGAAGGCGGCCTCCGTAACTCATCATCCAAGGAGGCACACATCAGAGAGGGAGGGCAGCACCGCTGACGACTGTACAGGGACAGCAGACAGCCCCCACGCATCCCGGGCGGCCAGCGCGTGGTCCCCATCCTCAGTGGCCACACTGAAATTAAATCGATGGCGGGGATCAAAGGTTTAGCTGACATCACTTAAAATCTACCCCCAAACAGCCTTAAAACTCTATTAAATGCAAACAGCAAAACCACTCGGCAGCTCCATCGTGAGCGAAGACAAGGAGCCAACAGAGACAGGGAGAAAGCTGGGGGACGAGGCGGGAGGTAGAACCAGAGAAATGCAAGTTAGTCTGGATCTGAGGTCAACGTAACCCATCACACGACTGTTTCATTTCTCACATTTTAACGGCTGAACAATGCAATGTTTCTACATACAGAGGGACATGCGCAGCGCACACACTAAGCTATGAAGCCAACTCGTCAGTTCAGCACCCATGACCCACCCTCCACCCACTGCATCCGAGCCAGGGCAGCACCCACCCGACACACCACACAGGGGCCCATCCAGGAGACGGATTTTCATCTCTGTTAGGCATTTAGACGCTGCTGCACTGATTGGTGATGACGCCAGGTTTTCAGATATCTTCCCGAAACTCATGATCTGCCATGATAAGGGTTCGCAGCAGGTCGCCGAGGAAGGAGGGCTCCCTGTGGAGCAGAGCCAAGCCTCCCAGTCCTCACCTGCACCCAGAGAGGAGCCGCGGGAAACCGGGAGCACGGAGTGAGGGGCAGTGAGCGCCCAGTGCCCTAACCCCGCCACAGTGCCCAAGAGGGCACCCAGCCCAGTCCTCTGTACCACCATGTGGACAAGGTCACGCTATTTACTTATTTATCTATTACTTTTGATCTCAATTTTATTTTTTTAATTTTTATTTTCTATTGGAGTATAGTTGATTTACAACGTTGTGTTAGTTTCAGGTATACAGCAAAATGGTTCAGTTACACACACACACACACACACACATATGTATTTTCTATTTCAGACTCTTTTCCCATTTAGGTTATACAGAACATTAGAGTTCCCTATATAGTATACAGTCTATACAGCTATACCATAGGTCTTTGAGGATTATTTATTCTATGTGTGTGTGTGTGTGTGAGTCACTCAGTCATGTCTGACGCTTTGCGACCCCATGGGCTGTAGCCTGCCAGACTCCTCCGCCCATGAGATTCTCCAGCAAAGAGTAGTGGAGTGGATTGCCATTCCCTTCTCCAGGATTTTACATGTAGTGTGGCAGAAGGTGAAGGGGAACTAAAAAGCCTCTTGATGAAAGTGAAAGAGGAGAGTGAAAAAGTTGGCTTAAAGCTCAGCATTCATAAAACGAAGATCATGGCATCTGGTCCCATCACTTCCTGGGAAATAGATGGGAAAACAGTGGAAACAGTGTCAGACTTTATTTTTGGGCTCCAAAATCACTACAGATGGTGACTTCAGCCATGAAATTAAAAGACACTTATTCCTTGGAAGGAAAATTATGACCAACCTAGATAGCATATTCAAAAGCAGAGACATTACTTTGCCAACAAAGGTCCATCTAGTCAAGGCTATGGTTTTTCCAGTGGTCATGTATGGATGTGAGAGTTGGACTGTGAAGAAAGCTGAGCGCCGAAGAATTGATGCTTTTGAACTGTGGTGTTGGAGAAGACTCTTGAGAGTCCCTTGGACTGCAAGGAGATTCAACCAATCCATTCTAGAGGAGATCAGTCCTGGTTGTTCTTTGGAAGGACTGATGCTAAAGCTGAAACTCCAGTACTTTGGCCACCTCATGTGAAGAGTTGACTCATTGGAGAAGACTCTGATGCTGGGAGGGATTGGGGGCAGGAGGAGAAGGGGACGACAGAGGATGAGATGGCTGGATGGCATCACTGACTCGATGGACATGAGTTTGGGTGAACTCCGGAAGTTGGTGATGGACAGGGAGGCCTGGTGTGCTGTGATTTATGGGGTCGCAAAGAGTCGGACATGACTGAGCGACTGAACTGAACTAAGTGTGTATATAAAAGCTTCCCAGGTGGCGCTAGTGGTAAAGAACCTGCCTGCCAGTGCAAGAGACGCAAAAGATGCGGGTTTGAGCCCTAGGTCAGGAAGGTCCCCTGGAGGAGGGCATGGCAACCCATCTAGTATTCTTGCCTGGAGAATCCCATGGACAGAGGAGCCTGGCGGTTTACAGTCAAGAGGGTCACAGAATCAGACACGACTAAAGCGACTTAGCAGCAGCAGCAGCATGTGTACATTAATCCCAACATCCTAATTTATCAACCACATTATTTACCTGCTTTGAGCCTCTTTCATCACCTGTGTGTGATCGCCCCACCCCTGAGGAAAGGATCTGGTCAGACAAAGCTTCCCTGGTGGCTCAGATGCTAAAGAATCTGTCTGCAATGTGGGAGACCTGGGTTTGATCCCTGGGTCAGGAAGACTGCCTGGAGAAAGGCATGGCAACCCACTCTAATAGTCTTGCCTGCAGAATCCCATGGACAGAGAAGCCTGGTGGGCTACACTCCACGGGGTCACAAAGAGTCAGACATGACTGAGCACTAACGTTTAGAGCCTATTACTATTGTATACATGCTTGAGGCTGTATTTTTATTATATAATAATTATTATTATTCACTAGGAAATAATGAGGGAAGGCCAGGATACAGGCCCAAGACTGGGTTCCAGGACACATTGCCCAACATTCTGATTAAACACTCCCAAAGAGACTGGTGCATCTTTTCAGCAAAGAAGTTAGTGTTCTTTAGGTCTTAGGAAAAGGACAAACTTATGCCCAGTGGCCCTTCGATGCCTTTTGATATCAGAATTCACATTCTCACTTGACAACCATTTCCCACATATGTGTTATGCCAGGCGCCGTGCCAGGCAGAGGAACACGGTGTCAACAAGAAGCAGGGCCCATTTCCTAGTGGGGAGAGGGGAGAGAATAAGCCAGGGAGCAGATTCGCAGATGATTTCCGACGGCTCTAGCGTCAGGAAGGAAACAGACTGGGTGCCACGCTTCAGTCCAGCTGCTGGTGTCGGGGGGGATTGTTCTAGAAAGGCTGGTCTAGGAAAGCCCATCGGAAGAGGGACTGTCAGCTGAATTCCTGGGGCGAGGCGGCAGTTGGTGAGTCCAAAATCCCAGGGATGTGGCCACCTGGGTGTGTCCTGGAGTCCTCCAGCCCCCTACGTGTCTCAGAAGTAGAGCCCGAATTAAGAGCTGCCCAGATAAGTCTGAGTAAGCTCGGGACAGAGCCATGGGCCACCAAGGGGTTAAGGCCTTCCACTCCAGACCCTGTGCTCCAACAGAGCGTAAACCAAACCCCAAGAGGTGGCCAGGTGAGGGACTGTGTCCAGGAGTAATGATTTCTTTTCACGTCACAGTCTGGGGCGGGGGGCAACACCGTGTGTACGAAGCGTTTACTCCCTGAAGGCTTGACTCTTCCTCCCTAAGGAATACTTCTAGGAAAAACATGACAACTAAACCAGCTTACTCCATATCCCTGGAAACTATCTGCCACTTCTCATTTCAAGCGTTAAAAAAAAAAAAAAAAAAAACTGAAAAAAAAGGCAAAAATTCATTATGGTTGTCTCTGTCATTCCATAAAATCATAATCAAAAAAGAACACAGCATGACTCTGCATGGGGAGTGAACAGGGTTTATAATCCATATGTCAAGAAATAATGATCAGCTGAGCATCCCAGCACCCCGCTGACTTTAAAAGCCCATGGTGAAGCAGGATTTAGGCTGCCCTGGTGGCTCAGATGGTAAAGAATCCACCTGCAATGTGAGAGACCGGAGTTCAATCCCTGGGACTGGAAGATCCCCTGGAGGAGGGCATGGCAACCCACTCCAGTGTTCTTGCCGGGCTACAGTCCTGGGGTCCCGAAGAGTCGGACATGACTGAGCGACTCAAACAAGAGGCAGGAAAGTCATCTGCACAAAGGTCAGTTCCTGTAAGACAAGCTGATCATCACCTCAACCATCAAACAACCATACACCCCACGACAGGAAGCTCACCAAACCCACCACAGCGGCTTCCTCTGGGAAGGGACAGGAGGTGGCGGACGAAGAGTTCATCTATCAGAAACATCCTACTCCTTTCATTAAAAAAAAAAAAATCTGAAGCCAACAGTACAATATTTATGAATTCCAGGGAGTGGACCTTGAGTGCTTGGGGCACGCACTCTACTTTCTGTATGAAGGAGGAAGAGAGAAGGAACATTTGAAGGGTTAAAAACAAAAAATTCTTCACTTAACACTTCTTGCATAGTAATGTGTTAAACTGTCTGAAACCCTGTAATTATTTCCTAGCATGACTGTTTGCCAGTTGCTGAGGCAATGTTCCTCAATTTATCATTAGCATTTGTGCTCCTGTTATATTTATATAACACGAGGGCTAAGGAGAATCTGCTCAGTGCTGTGTAGATTGTCTATTTCACCATCTCCTCTTTAATGGAACAGACTAAGCGTGTCTCTTGGCCATTGTTCTCGAAAGTACTGCAGACAGTCCCTATAGTCTCCCAGGAAGACTGACCCTGGCTCACCTTTTCCAGAGCCTCGCTGCTGACTTAAGAGATTTGGGTCAATCTTTCCACAGTCTTTTTTTCCCTTAATTTATACTTTCAATAAAAATCTATTTCAGAGGGCACTGCAACTTCAGTTTCCTACATGTCTTTAAAGGATAACTCATGGTCCTTGTGTTAAGTCAGGTCCAGTAAAAAAGTAAATACTCATCAAAATTATAGTTGAGTACTGCTAGGGCAGGGGTGGGGGCAGGAAATACAGAACTGAAAGTTTGAGAACTGATATTTGCAGCCTGAAATGTTCAATCAATCAGTTTTACAGCAGTTGAAAACACTGCCCTCCTGCAGGAAGGTGGGGTGGTGAGGAAGCAGACAAAGAGACAAAGGAAGAGATTCTAACAAGTTCAGCAATAAATGTTAAGAGGATTCAATTCACACTGGTGAGAATATACGGTTGAGCAAATCCTGTGTGTTGAGTGGCAAGAAGTAATATATTCCAACAGTGTTGTCCTTTTAAGGGACATCACAAATAAAACTTCAGCTTATAAGGAAGCTTTTACAGTATAAAGTCCAAAATCAACACGATCATTACATTTACAAATTAATATTTCTCACAAACTTATGGTTAGCAAAGGGGATAGTGGGGGGTGCAGGGGGAGAGATGGAAATAAATTAGGAGTTTGGGATTAATAGATACACAGTACTATACATAAAAGGGATAAATGACAAGGACAGGGAACGTGATTCAATATCTTCAAATTACCTATAATGGAAAAGAATCTGGAAAAGAAAAATATACACATGTGTATTCTGAAGGAGATCAGCCCTGGAATTTCTTTGGAAGGAATGATGCTAAAGCTGAAGCTCCAGTATTTTGGCCACCTCATGCGAAGAGTTGACTCATTGGAGAAGACTCTGATGCTGGGAGGGATTGGGGGCAGGAGGAGAAGGGGACGACAGAGGATGAGATGGCTGGATGGCATCACTGACTCGATGGATGCGAGTCTGAGTGACCTCCAGGAGCTGGTGATGGACAGGGAGGCCTGGCGTGCTGCAGTTCATGGGTTCACAAAGAGTCGGACACGACTGAGCGACTGATCTGATCTGATGCTGCTGCTGCTGCTGCTGCTAAGTCGCTTCAGTCGTGTCCGACTTTGTGCGACCCCATAGACGGAAGCTCATCAGGCTCCCCTGTCCCTGGGATTCTCCAGGCAAGAACACTGGAGTGGGTTGCCATTTCCTTCTCCAATGCATGAAAGTGAATGTATATGTATATATATTTATGTATAACTGAATCACTTTGCTATATACCTGAAACTAACACAATACTGGAAATTAACTACACTTCAATTTTTAAAATGGCTCTTAAAAAAATCAATATTTTTCAGACGTTCAATCTCCAAACGTATCTTCAGCTCTAAAACAAAGGACAGAGAGTGGGAAAGCCCTAAGAGCCCACAGGCTCAACATCTCACAACTGCCCGGAGTCTTGCAGACAGTGTACTCCTCTGCTCCAGGCTGGCCCTGGCAAGGCCAGAGCTGCCGCTTCCCTCCTGTCTGTGGTGGTCTCCACGCTTCCCCTAGAAGGGGATAAACCAACAGCATGTGGCATCTCCCCCACACCCAGCAGTACTGGGCCAGCCACTCCTCAAATATCTTAATTTCACTGACTCTTTCCTGGAACCTCGAAGGCGGTGTCCCCTCTGTGCTGCGGGTGAGGAAGCTGCATGCCCGAGACGGCAGGTGTGACGAAGCCCTGAGATCAGGCTTAGTGCTCAGAGGTACCCAAGACCAGACCCCCTTCCTTTAGCATCCACCCAACGACACAAGAAGCAGAAGAGGACACATGTGCCCACTGGGTCCAAGCAAAGGTAGCAATGGCAGCCGTGTCCATCCACAGCGCCCACTCTAGGCATGGGCACTCTGCTTCCGGAAACTCACTCTGCCTGTTCTCCCAGGGCCCACACGGTCTTAGGATTTCTCCTACTAAACTGCCAGTCAGCCCGCCCCCAAAGACCTTCCCACCAAGCTACTCCTCATCGCCACCAAGCCTCTCCATTAGAACCACCATCATTAAAGAGATAGAAGCACCAACCTCTGCATTTTTAAAAACCGCCTTCTTGGCCAAAATAACAGCGCCCCCAAAGTTGCATGGATGTACAGTTTCTTGCTATGGTACTAAAGGCAGAGGACCATCTCACTGAGGTACCTAAATGCACAGACCTAACCAGGATGGGTTTGTCCAAAGCTGTGCAGAGGGTGGAGCCTGGCAGCAAGCACCCCAAGGTGTAACCATGACAACTAGCCCAGCCACCTCAACTGGCTGCTGGATGCGCCTCTGGGTGAGCCCCATGCAGAGCATCCAGAAACCGCCTCACCGGAAAGCCCAGCCCCGGTCCTACCCCAGACAAAGAGCGGTATTTTCAGAAGCAGTTTCCAGCGTTCTCTTCTCCTCCCATCCCGGCACCGGCATCTTCACCCCACCCAGCACCTTCCAGGAATGCTCGCCCACCAAGTCACCATCCACTCCAATGGCTCCTTGATCCTGAATCTGGGCTGGGCTGTGGGCTCCTAAGGTGTTTCCTGGGAGGTTCCTTTCAAGTCTCTGAAGGGTCCAGAGAGCAGTGGGTGACTTCTGCTCACAGGAGCAAGGGGCAAGCTGAGTGGACAGCGATAATGAGCCACATGGCAGGGGGCGCGGGAGAGGGGTCGCAGGGAGGGATGTCCACAGAAGGTGCAGGCGGGAGGCGGCAGCTCAGGGACTCCAGATGCTGCGCGCCATTTCCCTAGACGGTCTGGTAAAGAGGGATGAAGACTTGGTGGGTGTCGCAGTTGAACTGTGTCCCCACCCTCGCCCCCAGGACCTCAGAGTGTGACCTTAGGTGGAAACGGGATGGTGGCAGGTGTGATGAGTTAGGCTGAGGTCACATGGAGCTGAGTGGGTCCCAGTTCAGATGACCGCGGGAGGACAGAGACACGCAGACAGGACAGCACGTGGGGACAGAGGCAGAGACGGAAGAGGTGCGGCTGCAAAGCCCTGGGCCCGAGGATGCTGGCTGAGGGCTGGGACCAGGAAGCAGGCAGGCTGCTACCCCGGGGGCCTCAGGGGAAGCCTGGCCCTGACCACACCTCGAGGCTGGACCTCAAGCCTCCAGCACTGCGATGGTACTTGTTTTCGAAGACACCCAGTGCGTGACACTTTCCTTCGGCAGCACCTCAGGTCTCACTCTGAGATCCTGGGGTGAGGGTGGGGACACAGTTCCAGAAACTCATGCAGTGGAGGGTGGAAGAAAGAGAAGAAGGCAGGGGTGGTACAAAGCAAACCACAGGACAGGTCTGAGAATCCATCCTCTGGCCTCAGGAGACCAGTCCTGACTCACTTCACTCTGAATGAGGCGTCTCAGCAGCTCCGCTCACACCCAAAGGGCTGCAGCTTCCCCACCCTCATTTCAGCCTGTCTTTTAAAAATGAGCTGCTGTTGCTCCTCCAAAGGGGCTTTGCAGGTGGTGCTAGTGGTAAAGAACCTGCCCGCCAATGCAGGAGACCTAAGAGACCCAGGTTTGATCCTTGGTTCGAGAAGATCCCCTGGAGGACAGCATGGCAACCCACTCCAGCATTCTTGCCTGGAAAGTCCTAGGGACAGAGGAGCCTGGTGGGCTGCAGTCCATGGGGTCACACAGAGTCGGATATGACTGAAATGACTTAGCATGAACGCACTCTGCTCCAAAGGCAGCGCTGCGCCTGGAAACCTTCCCTGATGACCTCCACTCCTGTCAACATCCTGCTCCAATTGTTCTGTTGCCTGTTGTGCAAACCGCAGATACTTCCCGAAACTCTGCTCCCCCCGCCCCACTTGCACCCTCACATCTCCTTCTAACAGCAGCCTGGGTTACTTCTTCCTCTTCTGAACCACTCACTCCAGACTCAGACCTTTGCTAGGGTGGCCTCGCCTGGCACCTCCACTGAAACAAGTCTGCAAGGGGTATGAATTCTAAAGATGTGCTCCCTGGGTCGGGAAGATCCCCCTGGAGAAGGAAATGGCAACCCACTCCAGTACTCTTGCCTGGAGAATCAACATGGACAGAGGAGCCCCGTGTGCTGCAGTCCATGGGGTCTCGAGAGTCAGGCACGACTGAGCAACTGAACACAGCAGAGCTATGCTGTATCAACAGAAATGCGTGGTGGCAAGAAGTGCCTTTGTGTTCTCAAAATGATCTAACTGAACAGATTATCTTTTTTTTCTTGCCATCAATGTACTGTTTTTATTTTATATGAACTGGTAATTACTGCATGCAGTATTTCCCCATCATGACAGTAATTTTCAGAAACACTGCTGGGATGCTGTCACCTCCCTGGCCCTAAACATTTCCCAATGTGCCATCATTTATCTGATAAAATCCAAACCATTCAGCCATCTCTAAATTTGCCCACACTGCCTCCCATGACTGAGCTCTGCTCTGGAGAAAGGACTTATTTTCACCTTCACACACATGCACACACCAGAGAAACTGATTCATCCATCCAAAAGAAGGAAGGATACAGTTAACCCGTGAATAACCACGGGTGTGAACTGAGATGGTCCACTTGCACTCAGATTGTTTTCAACAGGAAATGCTTCAGTACTACAGGATCCAAGGCTGGCTGAGTTGTGTGGATACAGAACTAAATCCTGAGTACCCGTGTGTATGAGGAATGGAGGGCTGGCTCTGAACTATAGGCGGGTCCCAACAAGTGACAAGTAGATTCAAGGAATTAGATCTGATAGACACAGTGCCTGAAGAACTATGGACAGATGTTTGTGACACTATACAGGAGGTAGCAATCAAGACCATCACCAAGAAAAATAAATGCAAAAAGGCAAAACGGCTGTCTGAGGAGGCCTTACAAATAGCTGTGAAAAGAAGAGAAGCAAAAGGCAGAGGTGAAAAGGAAAGATATACCTATTTGAATGCAGAGTTCCAAAGAATAGAAAGGAGAGAGAAGAAAGCCTTCCTCAGTGATCAATGCAAAGAAATAGAGGAAAACATCAGAATGGAAAAGACTAGAGATCTCTTCAAGAAAATTAGAGATACCAACGGAACATTTCATGCAAAGATGGGCTCGATAAAGGACAGAAATGGTATGGACCTAATACAAGCAGAAGATATTAAGAAAAGGTGGCAAGAATACACGGAAGAACTATACAAAAAAGATCTTCATGACCCAGATAACCACTATGGTGTTACCACTCACCTAGAGCCAGACATCCTGGAATGCAAAGTCAAGTGGCCCTTAGGAAGCATCACTACAGACAAAGCTAGTGGAGGTGATAAAATTCCAGTTGAGCTATTTCAAATCCTAAAAGATGATGCTGTGAAAGTGCTGAACTCAAAATGTCAGCAAATCCGCAAAACTCAGCAGTGGCTACACGACTGGAAAAAGTCAGTTTTCATTCCAATCCTAAAGAAAGGCAATGCCAAAGAATGCTCAAACTACTGCACAATTGCACTCATCTCACACACTAGCAAAGTAACGCTCAAAATTCTCCAAGCCAGGCTTCAATAGTACGTGAACCGTGAAATTCCAGATGTTCAAGCTGGATTTAGAAAAGACAGAAGAACCAGAGATCAAATTGCCAACATCCGTTAGATCATCGAAAAAGCAAGAGTGTTCCAGAAAACATCTACTTCTGCTTTACTGACTAAGCCAAAGCCTTTTGACTGTGTGGATCACAACAAACTGGAAAATTCTGAAAGAGATGGGTATACCATATCACCTTACCTGCCTCCTGAGAAATCTGTATGCAGGTCAAGAAGTTAGAACTGGACAAGAACAACAGACTGGTTCTAAATCTGGAAAGCAGTACGTCAAGATAGCCTCCCACAAACGATCATGAGTTTCAGGGTCTAGACCTTCATCTTGCCTCTTGCCACACAGCTTCCTGTCCACTGTTAAAACCACTCATTCGATAAGTGTTAATCTGAGTCATTTTTACGTAGGAGTTAGCTGCCTACTTCTCCCTTGTTCTTTAGACTCCCAATTAGAACCATTACAACTCCAATCTTGCTCCAGGCAGTAATGTACTCTTCCTAACAAAGGAACTTTGTTTCCCCAAATCCCTTGTGGCTAAGGATAGCCTACTTCTAGCCAAGGAGGTGTGGGCAGAAAAAAGCTGCCCTCTTCCTAAGTATGAGAGAAGCACCCTCAGCTAGCCCATGCCCTCAACCTCACCATTCACCCTTCTTACTACTTGGAAGGCAACGTAAGGACAGAGGTGCCAGCTGTTTCTAGACCTGAGAAGGAGAGAAAAGCAGGGCAGAAAGCTAAGGATGGAGATGCCACCCTGCCTGAACCACTACCTACCTCCTCTGCATGTCTTGCCACAGGAGAAAAACAAACCCCTGTATCTCAATCCAGAGGTTTGGGTTTTCTATTATGTGCGTGCTAAGTCGATTCAGTCATGTCCAACTCTGCAAGCTCATGCACTGTAGCCCACCAGGCTCCTCCATCCGTGGAGACTGTTGAGGCAAGAATACTGGAGTGGGTTGCCATGCCCTCCTCCAGGGGATCTTCCCAACCCGGGGATGGAACCCGCCATCTCCTTGCAGCCCCTGCATTGCTGGTGGAAGCTTTGCCACTGAGCCACCAGGGAAGACCCTTGGGTTTTCTATTACATGCAGCCTAACTTAATCCAGAAGGGCTAGGGAAGAGGTGTCCTTGATAATAAAAGAGATGAGTTAGGCCTGGTCCCAGCAGTCAACAGTGATAATCTATCTGGAGAGAGAGAAACTCAGAGGAATAATCCTAACACCAGACGGGACATGACCAGCACGTGGGCCACAGCTGGGGTGCTCACGGGGGTTCAGAGTGGGAAGAGAGGGCTTCTGGCTAAAAGCATTGAAACTGAGCCACTTCATACTAAAAATACCACATTTATCCCACCTGGAGAGATACTGTTCAATCCAAGAGAGTACATCTCTACCAGCGGACTGCACGGGTTTGAGCCTCGGGGAGTTACAGAGGCCACGCCCCTTCCACAGATGGGTGGAGTTGAGGGGCCAGCCTGCACCTGGTGGGCATCTAGGACTCCCACCCGCCCCCTCCTTTCTATCTGCCCACCGAAAGAGCCCCAAATACATGTTCTCAGGGCCCCGAGGGGACCAAACTTCCCCTGTCCTCTCCAGATGACCTGGGGCACCCTGGCAGAGCGGCTCCCTGGAGGAGGAGGAGGTTTCCATCCCATGTTCCAAACCATCGCAGCAAAAGTGCCGATGAGACCCCGAGTCACAGCCTGCAGGGAAGGCAGCCCCGCCGTGGCTGGGAGACCCCAAGGCTGTCTGAGCTCAGCCGCCCAGCCAGGGTGCCCAGAAAACACAGCCAGGGGTTCGCAGCCCTGTCCTCCCAGATGGCCCAAGGCCTGGGCCAAACATGGGGCACTGCCAGAAACGGGAGCCCACCGGTGCAGCCGGCCACTCCCCTGCTGGAACTCAGCCACCCAGCACTGTCCTCACCAGGCCCTCCACGCGAAGCCGGGGCCCAGGACCCCCCGAGGGTCTCTGGCGTCGTCCTCCTCCCAGACTCCCGGGGGTCCCCTCTCTGCCACTGCCTTCTCCACAACCTGCTACTGCTATTGGAGCAGGTCTGGTCCATCCCGCACCCCCTACCCTGGCTCACCCAGACCCAAACGGGGCACCTCCTGCACCCCGCAACCGCATTCCACACGGGCTCTGGGCTGGCAGCACTCCCCAATCACAGATGCTCTTTAGCGTTCACACCCTTGTGATCTGAGGGGTGGTTCTTTTCTATTTTTTTTTAAATTGAAGTAAGAGTTTGATTTGAGCTTCCCTGGGGGCTCAGACGGTAAAGGATCTGCCAGTAACGCAGGAGACCCAGGCTTGTGTTAGTTCCCGGTATACAGCAAATCATATGTGAAAGTGAAAAGAAAGTCAAAGTGTTAATCGCTCAATCTGGTCCGACTCTTTGTGACCCCATGGACTGTAGCCCACCAGGCTCTTCTGTCCATGGAATTCTCCAGGCAAGAATACTGGAGTGGGTTGTCATTCCCTTCTCCAGAGGATCTTCCTGGAATAGAGATCGAACCTGGGTCTCCCACATTGCAGGCAGATACTTTATCTTCTGAGCCATTAGGGAAGCCTATATATACATACATATATACTTTTTCAGATTATTTTCCAGGATAGGTTATTCAGTTCAGTCACTCAGTCATGTCCAACTCTTTGTGACCCCATGGATTGCAGCGTGTCAGGCTTCTGTGTCTATCAACAACTCCCAGAGCCTGAGACAGTAAATACAGTTCCCTGTGTTACTATAGTAAGTCTTTGTTGTTTATCTATTTTATATGTAAGTAGCTTGTATCTGCTAACCCCATACTCGGAATTTATCCTTCTCCTACTGGCTTTTCCCTTTGGTAACCATAAATTGGTTTCCTATGTCTGTGAGTCTGGTTCTGCCTTGTAAATAAGTTCATTTGTATCGATTTTTAGATCCTACATATAAGGGATACCATTGTCTTTCTCTGACTTTCTCCACTTAGTATGACAATCTCTAGGCCCACTGATGCTGCTGCAAATGGCCATATTTCATTCTTTGTTGGGGCTGAGTACTATTCAGCTGTATACACGTACCACACCCTCTTCATGCGTTCATCGTTCATCACTGATGGACGCTTCGGTTGCTTCCAGGTCTTGGCTACTGTGAATGGTGCTGTGACGAACGGATGGGTGCATGCGAATTTTCGATTTAGAGTTCTGTCCCCATATATGCAGGAATGGGACTGCTGGGTCATATGGCACTTCTGGTTTTAGTTTTTAAGGAACCTCCATACAGGTCTCCATAGTGGCTGCCCCAATTTACACTCCCACCAGTGGTGCAGGAGGTCACACCTTCTGTTTGGGAACAGACACTGCCTGCTGGCAATCAGTCCAAGGTCACCAGGCCAGGCCCCAGAGAGCGCAGCGCATGGGCATAAATCCCACCTCACCATCCAAAAAGAGAAAGAAAGAGAAAGTGAAATCGCTAAGTTGTGTGACTCTTTGTGACCCCGTAGACTGTAGCCTACCATAGACTATAGCCTCCAGGCTTCCCTGTGCATAGGATTTTCCAGGCAAGAGTACCAGAGTGGGTTGCCACTTCCTTCTCCAGGGGATCTTCCTGACCCAGGGATTGAACCCAGGTTTCCTGCATTCCAGGCAGATGCTTTACCCGCTGAGCCACCAGGAAGCCTATTGAAAAAGCCTGTCCAAAAAGTAGTATCACCATCCAAAGCTGACACTTACTACTGACCCTGAGGGCCACCTTGCCCAGGCTACACCCTTTCTGCGGAGGCCCCCACGAAGTTCAGTTCAGTTCAGTTGCTCAGTCGTGTCCAATTCTTTGTGACCCCATCGACTGCAGCACACCAGGCTGCCCTGTCCATCATCAACTCCCAGAGCTTGCTCAAACTCATGTCCATCGAGTTGGTGATGCCATCCAACCATCTCAATCCTATGTCGTCCCCTTCTCCTCCTGCCTTCAATCTTTCCCAGCATCAGGGTCTTTTCCAAGGAGTCAGTTCTTTGCATAAGGTGGCCAAAGTATTGGAGTTTCAGCTTCAGCATCAGTACTTCCAATGAACTTTCAGGACTGATCTCCTTTAGGATGGACTGGTTGGATTTCCTTGCAGTCCAAGGGACTCTCAAGAGTCTTCTCCAACACCACAGTTCAAAAGCATCAATTCTTCGGCGCTCAGCTTTCTTTAAGCTGAGCCCTCTTGGAGGACAAAGGGCTTCTCTGCCCCGGTCCTCCTGGCAACCACCACCCAGGAAAAAAGGGAACCAGCCCTCCAGGGAGGAACAACAGACACACCCCAGGGCCCCAGGCAAGCCCTCCGGCTCCACCCATCCCGCCCCACACCCAGAGAAGGATCCTGATCAAAGAAGCATGCAGAGCACTGCTTTCACTGTGAAGTCAGTAACTACAAAAAATATTTTACCTAAAACACATAGGCTGTAACAGCCAACAGAACTCCACTTGCCATCTCAAAGGTCAAATTTGAAAAGACAGCCATTTCTTTTTTTTTTTTTTTTTTTTGGCTTATAATCACATTTATTTTATTTTTTTTTTACAATATTGTATTAGTTTTACTATACATCGAGATGGATCCGCCACCAGAATACCCGTGCTCCCCATCCTGAACCCTCCTCCCTCCCCCCTCCCACACCATCCCTCCAGGTCATCCCAGTGCTCCAGTCCCAGGCATCTGTTATCGGGCATCGTACCTGGACTGACTCGTTTCAGATATGATATTATACATATTTCAATGCTATTCTCCCCAATCGTCCCACCCTCTCCCAGTCCCAGAGTCCAGAAGTCTATTCTATACATCAGTGTCTCTTTTGCAAGACAGCCATTTCTTCTCAGCACATCACATAGTCAAAAACTACACCTTCAGCACTGAAAGTGTCTAAGAAGTCTGCCTGCGTATGCAGATTCACACGTTGCTAATTGGCCTTGGCTGTTTCTTTTACGTAAAGTCAACACTTTTATGGATCATTAAATGTCTCGCTCAGCATATTAATTTCAAAACAAACAGTAATGGCTATAAACACAAATTCCCCGGTGCAATGAATGTAAAGACTGAAGATAACCAACTATATTTGCTATATCACTATAGCCGAGGGTCTTAACATGCTGATACCAACACTGAGACGGTCTTCAACTCAAGCAAAAAAAATAAATTTTGTACCAAAGTCTTTCTTCCTGTGATTTAAAGCTGACTGCCCGATGCTGGTTTAAGTTCAATATAAGCTACACTGGGGACTTCCCCCACGGCCCAGTAGATAAGAACCCACCTTCCGACGCAGAGGACACAGGGCTTGAACCCTGGTTGGGAAACTAAGATCTCAGATGTCTCGGGATAACCAAGCCCATACGCTGCAGCTGGATTTCCCTGGCTACCACTCCCAGCCACCCACCACAGCTCTGGGGACAAAATGTAGAGAGGTAATTCCAAAGTCCATTTCAAGATGGCCCTTCTCCATTTTGACTCCACTTGTTTGACTTCATATGACTAGAATGCTTAATTTCTAATTTTAGAAAATACATATGCAACAAAGGTTTACGGTATAGCCCAAGGAACTGTAGTCAAAATCTTGTAATAATCTATAATGTAAAATAATCTGAAAAATAACATATGTGTATAAATGAATCACCTTGCTGTGTACCTGAAACACTGTAAGTCAACTATACTTCAATAAAATATATATATACTAAGAAAAAAAATACTTTTAAAAAGATTGTCCTTTTCAATGTCTCCACCTAAGAGCCAGCCTCCTCCAGGTACACAGGCTACTTCACTTAGTCAGGTTACCCTTGAGCTGACATCCTGAAACACTTCACCTCTTAAAATAGATGAGGCATTCTGGGCTCTGACCCTAAGACCCAATGGACTAATATAAAAATTTAAGGTCAAACCTTCAATTCAGATCAGATCAGATCAGTTCAGTCGCTCAGTCATATCCGACTCTTTGCGACCCCATGAATTGCAGCACGCCAGGCCTCCCTGTCCATCACCAACTCCCGGAATTCACCCAGACTCACGTCCATCGAGTCAGTGATGCCATCCAACCATCTCATCCTCTGTCATCCCCTTCTCCTCTTGCCCCCAATCCCTCCCAGCATCAGAGTCTTTTCCAATGAGTCAACTCTTCACATGAGGGGGCCACAGTACTGGAGTTTCAGCTTTAGCATCAGTCCTTCCAAAGAAATCCCAGGGCTGATCTCCTTCAGAATGGATTGGCTGGATCTCCTTGCAGTCCCTTACATTCAAGTTCTTATATTTGGGAGCACTTTTGGTATAAGCCTAAAGAACTGAACACAGTATCATAAGTGTGTTTAACGTTTTGAACATGCTGATAAAAGACAAGTATGCCAGTAACAAAAGAACCTGGCCCTCAGCACTATACATTAACATTAGCATTAAACACTATATATTAGCACTGTGCTCTGCTGGGCTCAGCTGCATCAGTCTAACTCTGCAACCCTATGGACTGCGGCCCACCAGGCTCCTCTGTCCATGGGATTCTCCAGGCAAGAATACTGGAGTGGGTTGCCATGCCCTCCTCCAGGAGATCTTCCCGACCCCAAGGATCAAACCCGAGTCTCCTGCTTCACAGGTAGATTCTTGACCGCTGAGCCACCAGGGATATCCACATTAGCATTAAACGCTATGTATTCACGTCAACATTAGTGCTGGGTGTTCGCATCCACGTGTGATGTGGAAACGTCACATCACGTGAGTCCTCTCCAGACACCAAGGACTACTTGGAAAAAGAAGAAATGTTTCTCTCAGACCTCAAGGTGGCTAACTGCATCAGTTCTCAGGTTTAGCAAGAGTCAAAAAAGGAAATGGAATGTATGACACTAACCACTAAGGAGGCGATGCTACCGGAATAAAAGAGGCCGTGAAGGCTGGAGAGGAAGGTGAGTGGACAGGTTTATTTTCCAGTTCAGGGCACAGAGGTCATGGTCAGCTCCTCCCACACTACACGACCTGCACTTTGGAAAAAGTGCCTCCTTCTCGAAGGTCAAAATGAAGCATAATGATACACCTTCACCAGTTAATGGTACTGTATGTGAGAACAGTCTATAAACGCCCTGGCTATGTTATAATCTGTAAACTGCCTTGGTCCCAAATCTAAGTGAAAATAAAAATAGTGGGATTGAAATAGAGCTCTGATCTGTAGTTCCATTCTTAACCAAAGTGTCTGTCTTTCAAGGGCAAGAGACTTTTTTCTAGCAATAGAAGTCGTCTACTCTATTTTTATCACTAACTTTATCACCATTTTTTAAGGATAGGGGCTTCAAATAACCCATTTCTTAAACCCTGGGACTTTCTGGCTGGCGAGTACATTTGTGCCCGATCACGGGGTTTCTGCATGAAACCTCTGCCCTAGCTCCTCAGTGTCCGAGGCCCTGAGCCAGAAGGACCCTGGGGAAACCAACCTCACACCCACTTCCTGCAGCTGGTGTGACAAATTACACCAACTTGGTGGCTTAAAGCATAACAAATCTATTGTGTGACAGGTCTGGAGGTCACGAGTCCAAAATGGGTCTCCTGGGCTGGCCCTAGCATCCCAGGGCTTCATCCTTCTGGAGCACAAGGAGACTCTTGGGGGAGGACCATTTCTGCACCTTCCCAGTTTCCACGGGCCCCTTTCTTTCCAGTTGGTGGGCTCCCAGCTCCACCTCTGAGGCCAGCAATGGCCGGTTGTGTTTTTTTTTGGTGTCGTGTCAATGGGTTCTCTGTTCTCACCATCACATCTTTTTTTCTGAGTCTTTTAACACTGCGATTACACTGCCCCTCCCCAAGATAATCCACATAATCTCCCCATCTCCAGGGCCCTAATCCTCATTACCCCTGTAAAGCCTTCTCTACCATGTAAGATACCATGGACTCCAGGGATAAGAAGGTGGGCATCTTTGCAGGTCATTATTCTGCTGCCACAGCACTCGAGGCTCATGAACGAGAAGGGTGATGAAGCTGCAGGGAGTTCAAAGCAAGGCCAGTAAGTCCACTCTGCCCAAGTGTCTCCGGCTCCAAAGTGTCCCTGGATATCGCAACTTTTCGGGAGGTTAGAGGACGGTAGGGGGTCGGGGGCGATGCCTCACCTCCTTTTGGTGCCCCCACATGCCCACCTGCATCATGGCACTCTGCATCAGCCTTGGCCTGTACCATCGCCTACCCATGACCCCTGAAGTTTACCTGACCCTGACTCCATCCTTACCCAGTGAGCCACGTCAGACCAGGAACACACACACGTCGTTTTCAGACAGCATGGACAAAAGCTCCTTCTCAGATGGGTAGAGAATTCGAAGGCTCTTGTCTTCGGCCATGAAGGCTGGAGCTGACCTTCTAGACTACTCAGAGCCAGGTGGTTCAGGACACAAAGTTCTCAGAATCATTGCCCGTCGGCTGCCCAAGACCCTAGGGAATGTCCAGAGTGGCTCTGAAAGCCAACTAGATAAATCAGAGCCCATGACAAAGCACCAATAAATCTGAATTTCTGCAAAAACCAGAAATTGGTAAGCATGGCCAGTAATCACGGCCATTTACCCTGGAAAAGTCATGGGCCTCAGACTTGCTAAGATATTGGCAATCCTGCCTGAATCCCCTGTATGTTAGAAAGCATACCCTTGAATCTGCATGTCTGAATTTTAAAAAGGTATTATAAATAGTTACAAACTTTAAGGAAAGTGAAAATTAAATTTTAACGCAAGTATCTTCAGGACCTTGAATAAATGAAACAGCCCTATGTTCCTAAAATGATGACTAAGAAACAAAAAGACATTTATTTAAGACAAAAATGTTAATTACCTCAGTACATATGAAACAGCCACACAATACAGTATTAGAGAGCTACTTTTGTGAAATGGGAAAAATGCTCACTTTCAGGATAGGCATAAAGTTGTATAACAATATAAATATTGAGTATGTAAAAACACATTCAGAGACAACGGAAGAAAAATACACCGAACACTGGCAGAAATTTCCTCTAAAAATCAAGTGTATCTGTTAAAGATCTTTAACTGCAAACCACTGTTCTGACTAACTCGACCCAAAGAAGTTCTACTACAATCCTGGGAGCTGGGGAACCAAGTTGGCAAACAAGTGAGAGAAATAAGCGCTTCAGGCAAGTCCTCACCCAGGAGCAGTCAGTCACTCAGGTGTCACTACCAGGATAAATGCGCTCCGAGCTCGAGTATTTGTAAACTTTGTCACTTTCCTCAAATCCTTGGGAAGGAACACTGTTTACGGAGGTCACAGGCCTACCCCAGGGGCAAAGCCCCTTCTTAACAATGCCCTCTCCAGACTCTACCACGTGGGGAGAGGTGTAATCCCCCAGAGGAGATCTGAGAGCTTTATGGAAGGAGGGGGTGATAGTTTAAAAAGCTGTGACTTCCCTGGGGGTCCAGTGTCTAAGACTCAAGCGCCCCCAGTGCAAGGAGCCGAGGTTCCATCCCTGGTCAGGGAAATAGATGTGCCGCCCTAAGACCTGGCACCGTCAGATACGTAAATAAAATGTTTCAATGTGATGGGGCCCACGTAGGGTCTCAGCAATAAGAAGGCTTGTTATGCGGACCTCGCAAACAAAGAGTAAAATCACAGTGATCTGTGAGACGGACCAAACTGCCCAAACGGCATCCTGTTATCTCCCTGGCGCCTGTCTTCTCAAAGCTGCAGGACCACCAGATTCCAGACCTCCGGCCGCGTGACCATTCCTTCCGGAAATTTTCACAGGTGGGGTACCAGGAGGACTCCGTTGGAAGGGGAGGACGCTGGCTCTCCTTAAGGGCCAGTCACCCTCTCTTTTCCCGCTAATAAATTTCCCTTCTCTTGCCTGACTGACCAGCTCGCTCTCTTTTTCTCTGCAATCGCCTTACACAATGAAATAAAGTAAAAAAAAAAAAAAAGTCTGCTTCAGTGGAATCAGGAGTGAAGTTTGTCTTTTTTTAAATACTTTCTTTACTTGTTAAGATTCCCTATAAAGATGAAATATTATTTTTACCGAGAGCATTACGTTCTTTTCTACACCCAGGGTGGACCCTGCTGACGGCCCAGGAAATCCGTCTCCCCCTTCTCCTGAAACCATGGCTGGCTGACGTCCTTCCCCGCAGACGGCCGCGGCGCGGTCACCACAGCCGGGGTGACCGAGTCCTCCTCACCGTAGGACGCCCGAGTGGAGGCGGCCTCGGACCGAGGGCAGGCGGCCGCGACTTCCTCCCCCGTCCCAGGGGCAGCATGTGAGCACGGCCACCACCCTGCTCCCCACACACAGGGGACAGCAGTGCCCTGAGGGTGACGGAGCCCCGACTCAGGAGGAAGGAGAATCTCAGCAAAACGGCCCTGCTCACGGGAGCCCCTCAGACCATGCGAGAGGGACCCAGAACTTTCTCCTTCAGCCACCAAAAGAACCGCTGGGTCCCCCTGCTGTAACCTCTCAGCCTCACCCTGACTCAACCGTGCAGACACCACACCAGGGAGGGCAGGAGTTCCGGGAGCCACACCCTTGAGAGCCACACCCTGGACAAACCACGGGGCCTCCAGACCCGTTTGCCCAGCAGAGCTGAGGCCTGGACAAGCTGGGGAGACTCTAGCTTCAACCCCCCTGGTCTGTTAAATGGAGTTAGTGGGGGTGTCCGCCTCGTCAGGCTGTCATGAGGACTGAGGGAGTCTGTCTGTGTAAAATACCACGGTGACCGCACAAAGGGATGTTACATTTCTACATTATTCCAAAAGGACACCTTTTTTTCACAGTTATATTTCAGGTATTTGATTTGGAAAAATATTAACACATCTATTAGCCTTAAAAATAAGCCGTGAGCAGGGTGAAAGCTAGAACTGTAAATAGCTAAGAATACACATTAGACCTGTTCCTTTCACTTGAACCTTTGTGCCCCGCGGCCTCTGATGAGACGCGCTGGCTCTGCACCTTTTGTAAAAGCATGTTGTCTGTGGCCTAAAACATACAGGAAGCCCATTCTCAAAGCTCTGACCTTTAAGGGTATAACACTTTTCCAATCACAGAGAGATAAAAAGTTGCAGAATGCAGAGTAACATTCGTCTCCTCGGAGGTTCATATCCTCATCTGACTTATGTGGACAGCTGCGAGAACAAAGGATTCCCACACCAAGAAGCTTGTGGCAGTCAACCTCACCCCTCACCTTGCCTTTAAACGTGCTTTGCTGAAACCCTTCAATGAGTTTAGGGGTCTGCGGGGCACAAGCCACCCATCTCCCTACATGCCCCTGAAATAAACCTTTCTGTGCTCCAAATTCCAGCGTTTAGGTTTGTTTGGCCTCACTGCGGGCTGGGCACACAAACTTGTGTTCAGTAACAGAATAAGGATCATTCTCCATGTGCTAGAGTCAGAACTGTAGTAAGAATGAAGTTTGCTGCTGCTGCTGCTGCTAAGTCACTTCAGTCGTGTCCAATTCTGTGCGACCCCATGGACGGCAGCCCACCAGGCTCCCCAGTCCCTGGGATTCTCCAGGCAAGAGCACTGGAGTGGGTTGCCATGTCCTTCTCCAGTGCATGAAAGTGAAAAGTGAAAGTGAAGTCTCTCAGTCGTGTCCAACTCTTCGCGACCCCATGGACTGCAGCCCACCAGGCTCCTCCGTCCATGGGATTTCCCAAGCAAGATACTGGAGTAGGGTGCCGTTTAAGAAAGGCTTAAACTCAGTGGTGTGAGCTGAAGATACAGATTTATTCTGAATCCTTCTCTTTGAGGGGCCTATGAGTTTAGGTCAGACTTCTTTGCACGAGTCTGTTCCAGTGTGAGCACACGTGCACACACTCACACGTTCACACACAGGCACCCGCCTCGATACAGAGCTGGCCCCACATTTCTGCCCACAGTTTCTGCAGCTGAGGATAAAGCGCTATTCATTCAGTGAAGAGGCACGTTGCTGCCGCATAAAAAGGTGGCTTGTTAATTCATTTTGCAAGTTTTAATACTTTCTTACAATTTCTCCCCAAAACTCTGGAATGGTTTTAGGTGTGTACTACCGCACTGCGGAAAAAGAAATTAACCCTTTCCTGGACCCTGGGAGACCTAACTTCATCCCAGTGGGGGACCTTTCAAGAAGGTGAAATAAAAAAGGAGGAAAATAAAATAGTCCGTCAGGCAAGGAGCTGTGAGTTTACAGATGTCACATTACTGGTGAGTTTACTAAGGAAAATTTTAACTGTTCCCTGTCTTTTTTTAAGCTGAATATATTTACCCATGGCAATTAACACAAATTGCCTCTGTGTCCTCTGACAAAATATCCCACAGATATTTCCATGACAGCATAAAGCGGTTAAATTGTGCCTACCAGATGCAGCCCAGTGTGCCACTGCTGCCAGGTAGGAAAGCGTCTTTTGAAAGCTAACGCAGGCACTGAGATGCTCTGGGCACATTAACCCAAGGGAGTTAATAACACATGGAGTCAAAAAGCAGGCTCACTGCACTCTGATACCGAGGCATCGTTACATCGTGCTTGCTCGTTACATGACAGGTCCATGTGTCCAGACAGGGTTCACATGCAAATCGATCCCATTCTTACCCAATTGCTCTTCACGTCTCTAAGGGGCAGAATTTAAGACCAATGGGTAGAAGCTATAGAAAATATATGAAAAACTTTCCAGCTGGGCCACTCAGATTCAGAATGGACCCTACTGTAAAGCAGTCAGCTTGCCACCCCCAGAAGTATTCAAACAGGCTGGACAGCCCAGGATCTTGAGAGAAGCTTCAGTATGAGAATGCTAGCAAACTCCAGAGAGGTCTAGACCCGATCGAGGTTTAAATCAACAAGAGCCCAGGACCTCACCAAGGCATTTGACTTCAGCCTAATGATGTTTTTCTCGTGAACTGCCTAGCCCCAGAAAACTAAGCTCCAGGAGTGACAAGGCACACCTACAATGTGAGAAGACTTCCCTTCCTGGCCCCTGACCTCCCAGGTCAAGGTCATCCCCACCATCCAGTGCCTGGTGGCTCTGGGCTCCCCCTGGGGATGCTAAGCAGCAGTGAGGAGGAAGGGTGGACGTTCATCCCACAGAGATGACCCCAGGCTCCTCGCTGGGGGAGGGACACCTCCCTGGAGGGAGCACCAAAGAGCTCATCCAGGAGAAACACAGGTAACCAGGACCAGGCCACCTCCTAGGGCCGAGCGGGGACCACAGGGAAGAGCGCCAGGGACCCCACCAGACTAGAGACCTCCTAGGTAAAACCTTCCAATCTTTCTGATGGTGCCTATGAAATAGTTAAAAGACCCCCAGTCTGCAACCCCAACTCTCAGCTGCCTCCATGACAGAAAATCAGACAGATCACAAAGCCAAAATCACATGACAAGTCACCATCCTTCCTCCTTGAGACTCTGTGGATCACCATCCCCAAATCTGAACCAACCCAAGGATGAAGAAGGGAGAGGCAGGACTTCTGGGAAGCAGGCCAGGCTCCCCGCACAGCCCCTGGCTCTGGAGAGGGCTGAAATGCAGCAGAGAGAATTTGCATACTGGAGGCCCTCCAATCAAGTCGTTAATAGAGAAACTGCTCACACAAGATGCCTAAAAACGTTCTGCATTGTTAAATGTGTATTATGTACGTGCTGAGAATGACAATGTTTAAGTGACGGCTCTTCTGAATGGACTGTACCCAAAAAAAACGGGTGAGGGGATAAACACAGAAGTTAAATGAGGAACCACCTCCCCCCCGGCGGTCCAGGGGTTAAGACTTCACCTTCCAATCCAGGGGGTGCAGGTCTGACCCCTGGTCGGGGAGCGAAGATCCCACATGCTTCCTGGCCAAAAAAATCCAAAACGTAAAACAGAACCAGCATTGTAACAAATTCAATAAAGACTTAAAAAAAAACAAAACAGCAAAATGATAAGATGGACCCACAGGAGGGAATAAGCAGGTCTCTGCTCTGAGCAGACTGCCATCTTCCTTGTGTGCAGAGCCACAGACTGGCCACTGGCAGCTGGATCTCCAGCTCCGGCCAGTGGCTGCTGAGTGGGAGCGGCCCATCCTCTGCGTTCCTACAGTGCCTCCTTTAAGTTGCTGGTGCTTGTCCGTCACAACGAAGTAATTGGCGTGTTTTCCATTTTCTGATCATCTTGCAAACCAGACTCCAACTGCCACTGGGCAGAACCTCCTTACGAACCTGGAAAGGCTGTTCACAGGCAGCTCTCTTGCACCATTCCTGCATGACCTCAACCTTCCTTCATCCTTCAGCCACCAGCACAGTCTAAGGCTCGCAGGGACTTGGGGCAAATATCCCTGGGAGGAGGAGTTAGGGGGAGCAGCGGAAGCATCAGCAGTTTGTAATAGGGAAGAACAAGTCTGACTCCCTATTACTTTAATTTTGTATCTTCGGCTCTTGTTTCCAGTTTAAAATGTTGTCTATGGCCTGAAATATACAGGAAGCCCATTCTCAAGGCTCTTTTAAAGGTATAAACAACCCTTTCCTACTCACACAGAGAGAAAAAGTTGCAGAACAGAGAGTAACTTTTGTTAGAGGTTTAAAGGAGCATCATTACCTGACGGATGTTGTAGACAGCTACAAGAACAAAGGATTCCTGTATCAAGAAGATGGCACCAACCAACCACACCCTCTCCCTTTTCAGTATAAAAGAAGCCTGAATTCCAACTTGGGTAAGGTGGTTCTTTGGGACAACAGTCCACCATCTCCTCTGACTGCTGGCTTTCCAAATAAAGTTATTATTCCCTGCCCCAACACTTGTCACTCGATTTACTGGTGTGTCATGTGAGGGGCAGTATGAGCTTAGACTCAGTAGCAGAACTAAATTTAACTGGGATTCCGACTGGGATTAGGGAGTGTGGGGAAATGGAAAAGTGAAAGTCGCTCAATCATGTCTACTCTCTGTGGCCCCAAGGACGGTTGCTCACCAGGCTCCTCTGTCTATGGGATTTCCCAGGCAAAACCCCTGGAGTGGGTTGCCATTTCTGTCTCTATGGGGGGCTTCCCAACTCAGTGATCAAACCAGCATCTCTTGTGTCTCCTGCATCGGCAGGAAGATTCTTTGCCACTAGCACCACCTGGGAAATGGAAGGGCTCCCTTAAAGAAAAGGGAAGACCTGAGAACTTGTGTGCTACTTGTGAATGAAATTATGAAATAATGATATTACATCAGGCTAGCTAGAATATGGTGCCTCAAAATAATAGTAATGGTAGCTCAGAGGTTAAAGCGTCTGCCTGCAAAGCGGGAGACCAGGGTTTGATTCCTGAGTTGGGAAGATCCCCTGGAGAAGGAAACGGCAACCCACTCCAGTACTCTTGCCTAGAACATCTCATGGATGGAGGAGCCTAATAGGCTACAGTCCATGGGGTCACAAAGAGTCAGACACGACTGAGAGACTTGACTTCACAATAACCATCAGCTCCTGAAAGAGTTCTGGGATGAATGGTGGGGAGGGTTGAACAACAGTGTGAATGTACTTAAATGTGCCTTAACTGTACACTTTTAAGTGACTATTTTTTAATGGTTAAGATGGTAAGTTTTATGTGTATTTTACCACAATAAAGAAAAGTGCTGGCTTAAGCTTTAACTTTTGAAAAACAAAGAGCAGATATTTACTTGTCAGCATCCTCTGTAATTCCACATTAAGAATTTCTTTTAAACTGTGGCCATGATTGTGCCGTGTTTAGTCGCTCAGTCGTGTCTGACTCTTATGACCCCATGGACTGTAGCCTGCCAGGCTCCTCTGTCCATGAGATTCTCCAGGCAAGAATACTGGAGTGGGTTGCCATTTCCTTAAAATAAAGTAAAATGTTGAATCAAATAATAAACAAGTAGCCAGGCCATGCTGCACCTCTGTCTGCCATCTCCATTCTGTATGGCAGAAGAGTTTTGTCTCCATAATGTGTTGACGGCAACAGAAAACAAGGACACTTCCAGAAAAGTGTCCTCTCCCAATCCCTTTTTACAATCAATTCTAAATCTTTCAGGTTAAGAGAACTAAGTAATGTAAGCCAGATGCTGCAATCTGGATCAATCTAGATTTAATCAGATCTTCTTTTTTCCTCCAAATTAGTGTCCTAAAAATGGCATATTTTCAAACAGATTAACAAGGGTTAACTGTATTCCTCCTGCTGTAGTTGATGGATATTAACAAATCTCAATTACTGTCTTCTTGACTTGATTGCTATCAACTTAATTGATATTAACAAGGATATGCACTCACCTACTTTTAATTTCCTGAAACACAAAAGTTAGAGTTTTTAACAGTATTTTCACATCAAAATACACCAATTTAAGATTCATAAGTGTCCACTGTGGTTAACTCTATTTATTAGCTGCCACAGAACATGTACCAGATTAGTTGCTGTGCTCAAGGCCCAGCTCTTGAAAACCAGAACACAAACACAAATTCTGACTCTCCAGTAGTTGACCTTTCACCTAGATATTGGATTTCCCCAACTGTGAAATAAGAATAAAAAGCAGCTGTGTTTTCATGTGACTCTTCCCTGGCGCTAGCTCAAAGCAGAGCATGTAGTAGGGGCTCAATGAGCACGTGCTAAATGAACCAATAATAACATCAAGGTTCGTTTACAATACACACCAAAAAGCAAGAAGTATTCACAGACACTTCAGGCAACAAGGCAAGCTACAAAACAGTTACGTATGTGAATCTTTCAAAATTATGTCATTTCCGAATGCACTACCTCAATTTATGAATTACCTACCATCTGTGTTATCTTGTATTACTGCATCTTACAAAGGGAAGCTTGGTGGTTTTCTTTCTTTAGAATGTAAATAACTTCTAATTTAACTGTTGGGTTGACCAAAAAGCGTGTTGGGTTTTCCCGTAAGATGGCTCAAGTAGCGCCTAGCTCTTTAAAACTTCATTCAAAACAATTTTGTTAGGTTGTACCAACTGATACTGTATTGACTGATATTAACTGTTTGGTTGTACGACTGATATGGGAGCTGCCGTATGACTGATATGGGAGCTGCCATATCAGTCATACCAGTGTGTATTTTTTTTTTAATTGTCAAAACTGGTGAATTTTTGTGTAGCTATTTTAATATTGAAGATAGAAGGAAAAAGCAGTATTTTTGGCATTTTATGCTTTATTATTTCAAGAAAGGTTATAATGCAACTGAAACCCAAAAAAGATTTGTGCCATGTATGGAGAAGGTACTGTGACTGACTGAACTTGTCAAAAGTGGCTTGCGTCGTTTCTTGCTGGAGATATATCATTAGGCGATGCTCCATGGTCAGGTAGACTAGTTGAAGTTGATAGCAATCAAATCAAGACATTAACTGAGAACAGCCAACATACTCAGCCAGATCAGGTGTCGAAAATCATTTGCACCAGCGTGGTTCTGTTCATCACTTAGATGTTCCAGTTCCACGTAAGTGATAAAAAACCTTCTTGACCGTACTTCTGCATGTGATTCTCTACACAAACATAACGAAACATTACATTTTTAAAACAGACTACAAAAGGTGATGAATCTTGGATACAGTACAGTAATGTGGAATGGAAGAGATCATGGGGCAAAGCGAAATGAACCATCACCAACCACACCAAAGACCAGACTTCACCCAAAGAAGGTAATGCTGTGCATATGGTGGGACTGGAAGGAGTCCTCTATTATGAGCTCCTTCCAGAAAACCAAATGATTAATTCCAACAAGTATGCCTTCCAATTAGACCAAATGAAAGCAGCACTTGGCAAAAAGCATCCCGAATTAGTCAACAAAAAAATGCATAATCTTCCATCAGGATGACATAAGACCATGTCTCTTTGATGACCAGGCAAAAACGATCACAGCTTAGCTGGGGAGTTCTGATTCATCCGAGGTATTCAGCAGACACTGCACCTTCGGATTTTCACTTATTTCGGTCTTACAAAGTTTTCCTAATGGAAAAAATTTCAATTCCCTGGAAGGCTATAATAGGCACTTAGAACAGTTCTCTGTTCAAAAATGTAAAGGATTTTGAAAAGATGGATTATGAGGCTGCCTAAAAAATGGAAGAAGGTAGTGGAACAAAATGGTAAATATGTTGTTCAATAAAGTTCTTGGTAAAAATTAAAAATGTGTCTTATTTTTACTTGAAAGCCAAAGGAACTTTTTGGCCAACCCAATGTTTTGTAAATTTGATGATACTGAGTTTATCGTTGTTTTTAATTTGTTCTTTTCAAAGGTAGAACATGTAGATATTTTAAATTCATTTGTAAGTATGAGGATAAAATATGGCAAACAGATGGGGAAACAATGGAGACGGTGAGAGACTTTATTTTCTTGGGCTCCAAAATCACTGCAGATGGTGACTGCAGCCATGAAATTCCAAGATGCTTGTTCCTTGGAAGAAAAATTATGACCAACCTAGACAGCATATTAAAAAGCAGAGACATTACTTTGCCAACAAAGGTCCAGCGAATCAAAGCTGTGGCTTTTCCAGTAGTCACATATGGATGTGAGAGTTGGACTGTGAAGAAAGCTGAGCGCAAAGAATTGATGCTTTTGAACTGTGGTGTTGGAGAAAACTCTTGAGAGTCCCTTGGACTACAAGGAGATCTAACCAGTCCATTCTGAAGGAGATCAGTCCTGAATATTCACTGGAAGGATTGATGCTGAAGCTGAAACTCCAATACTTTGGCCACCTGATGTGAAGAGCTGACTCATTTGAAAAGACCCTGATGCTGGAAAGATTGAAGGCAGAAGGGACGACAGAGGATGAGACGGTTGGATGGCATCACCGACTCAATGGACATGAGTTTGAGCCAGCTCTGGGAGTTGGTGATGGACAGGGAAGCCTGGCATGCTGCAGTTCATGAGGTCGCAAAGAACCAGATACAACTGAGCAACTGAACTTAACTAAACTGAACCTAAAAATTGGAAAACCTTTACTTTCAAAGGACTATACTCCTAAACCAGTCCTTTAGATTGCCATGTTTGGGAATAGTATATCACTGAAAGAGGATTTCTGAGAATTAGTAAGTGATAAAGAGTAAAACATTTGGCAAGGATAGGGGAGAACAGGCAATAATGACCTAGGAATAGGCACTGTTTTCCATTTCTTTTGTCTGACACAGTAGTGCCTTATGTGGAAGGCATGTAGTAAATTTCAGGTAAATAAAAATATAATCCTATCCATAGATTTTAAATACACAGACTTATAAAGCACCGCTGCCAGTTTGGAGCACACTCCCTGTGGTTATGTTACCCTTACAAATCACATTCAAGGCCACACTTGACCAGTGGTTGATGTGAAATTCTATTGAAGTGTAAAACAGATTCCGTTATTTCCCACTTTGAAGACCTATACTTTCCATTAGTAAGAATAAACCAATTCGGTGTCCAGGATAAGCCCCAAGTCACACTCCCTGCCTCAAAGCTTCTAACTGCAGAGCCAGATACGCCAGTGTGGATTGTCACTTGCTGTGGTTTATGTCCACTCATGTCTGACTGTTTTGCAACCTCACAGACTGTAGCCTCTCACCCCATGGACTGTAGCCTGTCAGGCTCCTCTTGGGATTTTACCAGGCTAGAATTCTGGAGTAAGTTGCCATTTCCTTCTCCAGAGGATCTTCCTGACCCAGGGCTCGAACTTGAGTCTCCTGAATTGGCAAGTGGATTTTTTTTTTACCACTGAGCCACCAGGGAAACCCAGATTATTGCTAACCTCCTCCAAAGTCCTTAAAACAGGATCATGGAGGCAGTGCACCAGGGTCTCTCCGTGCTGAGAGAGGTCTAGATCTTTCTACTGATAAGGGAACACTGTGGGCTAATCTCAGAGAAGGCAATGGCACCCCACTCCAGTACTCTTGCCTGGAATATCCCATGGATGGAGGAGCCTGGTAGGCAGCAGTCCATGGGGTCCCTAAGAGTCGGACACGACTGAGCAACTTCACTTTCATCTTTCACTTTCATGCATTGGAGAAGGAAATGGCAACCCACTCCACTATTCTTGCCTGGAGAATCCCAGGGATGGCAGAGCCTGGCGGGCTGCAGTCTATGGGGTCGCACAGAGTCGGACACGACTGAATCGACTTAGCAGCAGCAGCAGCGGGCTAATCTATGCCAGCTTTTCACCATCTGAAATACACCTCACACATGTTCACCTTTTGCAAATGAGACACACACACAAAAAGAGATACTTCTTGAGACAATCAAGGAAAAGTTTTTTTTCACTTATTGATATATTTTAATACTTGTACATCATTAATCATCTACGTCATTCTTTCTAAAGGCTAATAAGAATTCCTCTGTATGGAGACACCAGAGTATCTTAACCATTTCCCATTGATTTATATTTAGGATTTCCTTCTCTATAAATAATGCTTCAGTGAACATGCTTTACATACCTTTGGATACTAGTCTGATGATCTCTGTAGGATGAATCCTTATAAGTAGATTTACGAGGTTAGAGTATGAATTTTTTTTAAGAATTTTTTTGATGTGGACCATTTTGAAAGTCTTTATTAAACTGTTACAGCAACGCTTCTGTTCTATGTTTTAGCTTTTTGGCCTCAAGGTACGTGTGATCTTAGCTCCCTGGCCAGGGATCGAACCCACACTTCCTCCACTTAAGAAGGCAAAGTCTTAACAACTGGGCCACCAGGGAAGTCCCAGAATATGCATTTTTTAACTAAGGTATCACTAACACAATATAATTGTGTTAATATAATAACAATATATTATTAATTAATATATTTGATTAATTAAATATATAATTAGTTATATTATTTATTAGTTAGTTTCAGATGTATAATGCAATGATCTAACATTTGTACAAATTGCAAAACAGTCGCCACAGTAAATCCAGTTAACGTGCATCACCACAGTTAGTTACAAAACAAGGAAATTTTAAGCACAGCCTGGCTATTAGGCAACTTTTAAAGGATGATTATTAATTTTTTAGCTGTGAAGATGGCATGGAGGTCTTGCATTATAAAGACATTTTTCAGTTGAAATAAATATAATATTCAAGCAGTATGTATTTCCCCTACTACCCAAGGGAAACTTCAGTAGATCCCATAATTCTCTGATACTTGTAGGTAACAGAAACTCCTAAAGTTACTTTAAGTCAAAAATACAATGATGATTCAGAAAATAAAATGTCAAGTCAGTACATTATCCACCCTTGAAGTAAGGCCAAAAAACATCAGCTTCTGCCTTCCCCCTCTCTCTCCACCTCTTCCTGGCTGTGGTTACCTCCCCTCCAGGGTTGGAACGGCCACCTGGCTGCTAATACCATGAAAATGAAGTGGCACAGACTTCCGGGTGTCTCCCAATATCCACTAGTCCCTTGCTCTTGACAAAAAGAATCCCAGTTTTAAGCTGGGCCCATAGTGACCCAGCAACAAGCTTATAGTTCCAAAGATCTCTTAGAGCTGGGCATGACCCCATGACTCAGCTCTGACTAGTGACACATAAGCAGAAAATGTTGGGTGTGCATCTTGATAGTACCCTTAAAAGGGAGGGAGCAGACCCTGCCTCTGTCTGCCTGAGCTATAATGTGATGGCTGGAGCTGCAGCAGCCCCTCTGACCCCGAGCACGAGGACCACAGTCATGAGCCTGGGCCGTGGGGCGGTAAACTAGGAGGTGTGACCCTGGCAGCTCCGTGGAGCCCCTGAACTGCCCACTTTCCTACCGACTGTACATAAGAGAGAAGCTAACTTCTACCAGGTGTCATCACCGTTCTTTCACTTACATGCCGGCAAACTCACTCCTCAGCAGTACAGAAGGCTTTGCACCCTCTGGACCAGCAGATACCTAGACCTGACTCACTCCTCAGTGGTACAGAAGGCTTTGCACCCTCTGTACCAGCAGATACCTAGACCTGACTCTCTGACTCACGTGGGCACTTCTGTAGGGACTCCAGGGGCTCCCCTCAAATCCTGTGCTATGGGTGATGAACCCAGCCCCTGAGACTCACTCCACAAGCTCTCCTTGGACTGTGCCCCTGAGTGGGGGTCAAGGCCCAGGCTGGTCCCCCTCTCTGCAGGGGCCACACCAGGTCCAGGGGAAGCACTCACAATCACCCCAACACCTGTGGCAGTTGGGGGGCCCTGTGCCAGCTGCTCTCACTCGCCATGCCCCAAAAACATCTTACCAGATTCAGAGCCAGCCCCCAGGCGCCCAGCTGGCAGGGCAGCACCGGCAACCCCACTTCCTCCCGGAGAGGGGCTGGTGCAGATTCACAGCAGAGGATTCTCCACAAATAGAGCGATGCTTTTTATACCCTCAGAGTAAGGAGGATTTTCAAGAGCTGTGAACCTCGTGTTCAGACGCTGCCTCTGAAATGCCCATTTTGGTCTTTCTCACAACTTATTTTCGTCACTGCTATCTGATATATCTGGGGGCTTTAGTCAAGTTTTCCAATTCAACACCCTGTTGCAAAAACAATAAATCTTATGTGGACACAGCAGGGGAAGGAAAGGTGGGGCGAAGAGAAGCAATGAAATATGTACATTGTCCCACGTACAATAGATGGCCAAGGGGAGATTGCTGTTTAGCACAGGGAGCTCAGCCTGGTGCTGTGACCACCTGATGGGGTGGGATGGGGTGGGAGGGAGGTCCAAGAGGGCGGGACACACGTATCCCTTTGGCTGATTCATGTTGATGGATGGCAGAAACCAAGACAACAGGGTAAAACAATTATCCTCCAATTAAAAATAAATAAATCTAAAGAAAACAATAACTCATGTGGGGATGCACGTTGGTGGGAAACTCTAATAAAGCAAGGAGATGATTAACACAATACTTGGAAGCGCAGTTAGCCCTGGGTGGGGGTGGGTCGGGAGGAAGGCAGAGACTCTGACCCAGAAGCACACGTGGGGACTTCAGAGGGAAAGTGCTAGATGCTCCCTGGACAGCCATTCGCTTCATTATTATAAGCTAAAAGGGACACGCATGTTCACATGTGCATGTATTTATCGACTAACGAATGAAGACTAGTCAAGGCTATGGTCTTTCCTGTGGTCATGTATGGATGTGAGAGCTGGACTGTGAAGAAGGCTGAGCGCCGAAGAATTGATGCTTTTGAAGTGTGGTGTTGGAGAAGACTCTTGAGAGTCCCTTGGACTGCAAGGAGATCCAACCTGTCCATTCTGAAGGAGATCAGCCCTGGGATTTCTTTGGAAGGAATGATGCTAAAGCTGAAACTCCAGTATTTTGGCCACCTCATGGGAAGAGTTGACTCATTGGAGAAGACTCTGATGCTGGGAGGGATTAGGGGCAGGAGGAGAAGGGGACGACAGAGGATGAGATGGCTGGATGGCATCACTAACTCAATGGATGTGAGTCTGAGTGAACTCCGGGAGCTGGTGATGGACAGGGAGGCCTGGCGTGCTGCGATTCATGGGGTGGCAAAGAGTCAGACACAAATGAGCGACTGAACTGAACTGAAATGAATGAATTTTAAAGGAAGCAGCAGGCACAGCGTAACATGTAAACTCTGCAGCAAATGATCTGGACGTGAGCCTGCACTTGACAACAAGGCAATGAACGTGATACAAAGTGGAGCAAGTTGGTCAAAGCGTGACCCTTCCAGTGGTCGCCTCGGAGGCGTGAGTGTCACAGCTGACCTCAGTGGCGGAGGTCAGTGCTGCGGCAGTGACAGATGAGAGCAGACAGATCACAGCTGCTGTCTGCGACCCCGGAGCCACCCAAGGGGAGAAAGTCTCCAGGACCCGCGAGCTGGAAAGGAGTCTGGGCCATCTGCTCAGCCTCCCGGCTCTGGCTGTCCCCAGCACCGTCCACACCGAGAAACGTTCGGTCAAGGCTCCTGAGCTCTCTCTGAGTGACTTTTGTAATTGCCAAAGCAACTTTCTGATTATGATCTGGTTTCTTGGAGCTCCGTGAAGGGCAAAGAAGGTGCTGATCACGGAGGTTTTCCTGTTACTATTGCTAAGGCGACGCCAGCTCTCTCACCATCAGCGAGGGCAGCTTATCTCACCTGATCCTCACAGTCAAGTTAATCTGACTGAGAGGCAGCAGAGGAGGGAGACTCAGAGCAACTGGCTCCAAGATTCAAATCCTACTCGCTTCACCCCTTAAAAGCTGTCATCGTGAGCGATTCACAGAACCTCTCTGGGCCTCAGTCTCCTCACCTGTAAAGTGGGGATAACGTTTGCTGTGAAGACCCCATGAGTTAATGGTCCTGAGCCACTGAGACGGCAGATGTCACAGAGTGAGTACAATAGAAATGTTTGCTACGACTCCCACCTTACAGACAAACACCGGAGGCTCGGGTGCTAAGGTAACTTGCTTAAACCCCATACCTGGCAGCTGGTCGGACTCAAGTACGTTAGGCTTCAGACCCCACGTGCTTAACCACCAGGCCTCTTACCAACCACCAAGACAGTCACTCGTCAAGGTAAACGAACCTCTGTGCCTTGGCGTGTTGGTGAAATGACTTACTCAGGCCTGATGACGCCACCGCAGGCTGACGAAGACCAAACCCTGGGCCTCTGGAACAGAGAACCCGACTCTCCAGCTGAGCCCCCGGTCAGCCGAGCGGCAAGCCACCTTCTCTTGGACCATCATCCCAGGAGAGCAGACAGCTGTGTCCCTACCCACCCGCCACTGAACTCGGAACTTCTCAGAGGGAGACACTGGCCCCAGTTCTCCATTTCTAGGAAGATGGCAATTAGCAGATACAAAATATAAGTTCTTCTGTGACCCCAGACGGGTTCTGCCTTGAGCTGGTTAAATGGCAGCAAGCTTTCCTTCAAGACCTTTCTAACATGAAGCTCAGGTATAACCACTCCTGTGAAGGGCAAGGAGATGGACCCTGGCCAGAAGGTCACCTTGGGAGACTTGTCATCAGGCCTGGAGACAAGTGCAGGGATGCAGGACCCCCGCTAACACCCTGTGACCTTGAGGAGGGCCGACCTCTCTGCACCGGCGTCCCCATGCAGGAAGCAGAAAAGTTAGACCAGACAATCTGTGAGTTCCCTTCCATTCTTTGATCTTTATATCCATATTTTAACTCGGAGCTAAATTTCATTTTGAGTTGACCGCATTCAAAATCAACTCAAAATAACTCTCACTTCAAGGAGATACAGGCTGCTTTCTGTCCAGAATGCATAAAGGGCAGGCAGTGCCAGTGCTGTTTGCAATTGTGAAGCGGAAAAGGTGCTTTCAAAGCTCCTATGTGAGCTGCCGGGACCGAGAGGGAAAATCTATTAGCCTGGTAAGTGCACAGCACGTGAAACGGGCCTTAAAAGCTTTTCTCCCTGAGACTAGCAAGCAATAAACCGGGCCTATTGCTAAGCTGGTTCACACCCACAACCCCAGATTACACTTTGCACATGTGTGTGCCTGTGTGTGCACATGCTCACAACAGACTGTGGGGTTTTTTAGAAAGGTAAATACTGAAGAAGTACCATAACCCTTCCAAAAAAGACAACGTTCATTACAGGGATCGTCTCAAAATGATGTGGATAACTTAGAGACACTAGCCTGATCCATAATCTTACCCTTGGCCTCATACGGATAAAGTGTTTGGCTATGAAATCCACAACGCAAATTAACTTCTGAAAAAAGACTGCACAGAAGAAATAAGCTGAAAAAGTAAGTAATGGGGACTTCCCTGGTGGTCCAATGGCTAAAGACTCCACAATTTCCCTGGAGGGGGGCCTGGGTTCCACTCCTGGTCAGGGAACTAGATTCCACATGCCACAAATAAAGAGTTCACAAGCTGCACCTAAGACCCAGTACAGCCAAATAAATAAATATGCTTTTAAAAGTAGGTAGTGGACCACCCCATTGGACTATCAGGAGATACTGGATTGACACCTAAAATTATTCTTTTTGTCCGCAGCATGTATAAAGTGCAACTATAATACTGACAGGTTTTCTCTTCCAAACAACACTGTCACTTTTACTTTTAGCCTTTAAAGCTATTTTACAATTCGTCAATTTAGTAAAAATTAGTTTCATCAGAAATATCTGTCCAGAAGCCCAACTCATGAAACAATGCCAACTATAGACAATACATCACTCCACTCATTTTTAAAAGATCTCATAATCTTTGTAGCAGGACCTTCTTAATGGCCTGACGGTGCTGAACCCTCCATCAAACTTTGCTGCATTATATCTGGTACACAGGCACTCTGATAGGAGGAAAAAAGAAAAGACAAATGATCCAGGAAGCTGAGGTATGTCACATGTAATGACCAGGCTATTACTCTGAATGATAATGTCAGGCTTGTGCTGAGCACTTTGCCTAATTAGACTTCACACAAGGGGGAAAACACTTTAATATTTAACGAGTGTAATGGTGTAATCAATGTACACAAATCAGGCTTGATAAGGAATACTGCTTATTAAAGAGCGAGACAGATGGCTGCAGGAGAGGTACCATCATTCAAGGCAAAACTTCACAGTCTCGCACGGGGGGCACCAGGCAAGCACTTTCCAATCACCTCTGCACCCCGGCCACACCATGCATTATTCAACCTGCCCGCTTGCTCAGTGGACTACAGATACACCCACATCATAGACGTGAGGAAATCACTTCATTGAAACAAGTCAGCTCTGCCATTTCTCAAAGCATCTTAACCACTCTGACTGCTGTCAAAATCCCCATGAGTCAAGATCTCCAACGTCTCTCTTATAATCACTTCAGCGAGATAATTAGTCCTCCTTTTTATTACCTTCAAGAACACTTAATGTGCTGGAAGCCTTCCTGACTCTATTAAATTCAGCCAGCCTGCCGCAAGATTATGAATGCATAATTGGTTTACAGGTAGCTTGAAAGAAAACACCAAGATAGCAAACAGTATGGGGGAACAGAGTTAGAGACAGGCACACTTACGAACAGCACATGATACTAAAAAGGATTTTGAAGGGAGGGTCATCTGTTTGGTTTCTCCAAGGTCACCTTTACATGCACATGCAGGGATCCTAGGAGGTAACTTGTCCTGTTTGTGAACAGTTTCTTCCCAGCCCTGTGGATTTTAAGTTGATGTCTCTGTTCATTTCATGCGTGTTTGCAGAGGACCTTCCTTCCGTTGTCTACACACTGAGCCACGCTGCTCACAGGGCATCAAACAACAACTGCGTTAAGTCCCCACACTCCAGGGCCTGCAGTCTTGTCCAAAAAGGACACAAGGCCGCTGCTGCATCAGGCCTGGTGCCGCACGGGTGCCACGCCTGGACACAGGAGCTACAGCGCCAAACAGGCTTTCATGAAAATGCTGGGTGTCCCTGCCAGGTCATCTGTCCTGCCACGGCATCTGGTCTACCTGAATCTTGGTTCTGGTATTTTCATAGAAGTTTCAAAAATTTCCACAAATAAAGTGCTTTGGATACTATTGAATGCCTAAGTAGATTTCTTCCTAAGCTTCTGCCGCTTCTGCACTCACGGTGGGGGAAAAAATGGGCCTCGATGTAATTTAAAAACTACTATTCAACCTGATGTAGCTTCAGTGACACCCATATTTGCATTTTATCCCTCTTTGGCATAAACAATCTGATTTTTTATTTGTGTCCATAAACAAATTCATCCAGAACTATTCTTACCAAGTGCTTCCAGAAAGACCATGCGTTTCAAGTGCAGAGGACAGAGGGTTTACAATTTTAAACCTCTTGCTGGATACATACAGAATGACTCCAGACAAAGCTGGAATCATTCAGAGGCAATTCGATTCATGAAGCGTACAGCCATCATTCCCATTTCGGACGCTGTAAAATCAACAGGAAATAAAAACAAGTCCTGTTGATCTTGAAGCCGGCACTGAGAGCTCACCATCCCAGGGATGAGGTTCCACATGTCACTAAGCCGCGGCTTGACAGTATATCCCATCTTCGTATTTCACGAGACTGTGGGCTCCTTGAGGTCAGAAACCCTTGTCTTCTTACCTACATATATCTCTAGCACCGAGAACAGTGTCAGGCACTCAAAAGGAGCTCCCTAACCAAATTGAGGAAAACCTGAGAATTGTACAGGTGCCATCACTGTCAGGGCACCTAAAACTACCTGCCAGCCAGCCTGGTGCCCAAGGAGACTGCACGGCCCATAGAGACCAGCAAGATCTGGAGAATGGAACCTGGTCTTCATTCTCGACAGTGTCATTTCACTTAGCACCTGGGTCATCTGAGACAAGGCACGTCCCCTCACTGGGCTTCTTTCTGTTCTGAAAACCAGGAGATAGTCCAAATGATCTCAAATGTGCTATTATTTCTGCAAAATACTGTTGGTCTAACTGATCTGAGAGACAACATTTCTCTTGATGTATGCTTGCTAAGCAGTGGTCCCCCTGCAAAAAACTTCCAACTCTAAGAAGTCACTGATAAGACCGTTAAATGAAGTCGACAAATCCTCCAGAATCCAAGTGCTCCCTTTAGATGCACAGTTTTGCCATTTCAAAGATTTTTAGTTCATGTAGACAGACTCAGCTCAGTTCAGTCGCTCAGTCGTGTCCGACTCTTTGCGACCCCATGAATCGCAGCATGCCAGGCCTCCCTGTCCATCACCATCTCCTGGAGCTCACTCAGACTCACGTTCATCGAATCAGTGATGCCATCCAGCCATCTCATCCTCTGTCGTCCCCTTCTCCTCCTGTCCCCAATCCCTCCCAGCATCAGAGTCTTCTCCAATGAGTCAACTCTTCGCATGAGGTGGCCAAAGTATTGGAGTTTCAGCTTTAGCATCATTCCTTCCAAAGAAATCCCAGGGCTGATTTCCTTCAGAATGGACTGGTTGGATCTCCTTGCAGTCCAAGGGACTCTCAAGAGTCTTCTCCAACACCACAGTTCAAAAGCATCAATTCTTCGGCACTCAGCCTTCTTCACAGTCCAACTCTCACATCCATACATGACCACTGGAAAACCATAGCCTTGACTAGATGGATCTTTGTTGGCAAAGTAATGTCTCTGCTTTTCAATATGCTATGCTAGGTTGGTCATAACTTTCCTTCCAAGGAGTAAGTGTCTTTTAATTTCATGGCTGCAGTCACCATCTGCAGTGATTTTGGAGCCCCCCAAAATAAAGTCTGACACTGTTTTCACTGTTTCCCCATCTATTTCCCATGTAGTGATGGGACCAGATGCCATGATCTTCGTTTTCTGAATGTTGAGCTTTAAGCCAACTTTTTCACTCTCCTCTTTCACTTTCATCAAGAGGCTTTTTAGTTCCTCTTCACTTTCTGCCATAAGGGTGGTATCATCTGCATATCTGAGGTTATTGATATTTCTCCCGGCAATCCTGATTCCAGCCTGTGCTTCTTCCAGTCCAGTGTTTCTCATGATGTACTCTGCATATAAGTTAAATAAGCAGGGTGACAATATACAGCCTTGACATACTCCTTTTCCTATCTGGAACCAGTCTGTTGATCCATGTCCAGTTCTAACTGTTGCTTCCTGATCTGCATACAAATTTCTCAAGAGGCAGATCAGGTGGTCTGGTATTCCCATCTCTTTCAGAAGTTTCCACAGTTTATTGTGATCCACACAGTCAAAGGCTTTGGCATAGTCAATAAAGCAGAAATAGATGTTTTTCTGGAACTCTCTTGCTTTTTCCATGATCCAGCAGATGTTGGCAATTTGATCTCTGGTTCCTTTGCCTTTTTTAAAACCAGCTTGAACATCAGGAAGCTCATGGTTCACATATTGCTGAAGCCTGGCTTGGAGAATTTTGAGCATTACTTTACTAGTGTGTGAGATGAGTGCAATTGTGCAGTAGTTTGAGCATTCTTTGGCATTGCCTTTCTTTGGGACTGGAATAAAAATGGACCTTGTCCAGTCCTGTGGCCACTGCTGAGTTTTCCAAATTTGCTGGCATATTGAGTGCAGCACTTTCACAGCATCATCCTTCAGGATTTGAAATAGCTCAACTGGAATTCCATCACCTCCACTAGACAGACTGGTGCCAGGCATTATTCGCATAGTGGATGGCTAGCTTTAGTCAAAGCCTCTCCATTCATTCTCTGACTCTCATTCCTAAGTGATTTAAGAGCTGCAATTATGCCTGTCCACCTCACATTGGCATTACATTTGCCCCCCTCCCAAATAATGAAATGGTCATGAAATCACTTACAGAGACCAGGGAAGAGAGCTTCTAAAAGCTGGCACCTCCCACACACCTCCACCCCAGGCAGCACCCTCCCCACAGACCCAACCATCACCTCCCTGTGCTTTCAGACGTGTCTAGATCCTGCATCTCCTCCCACCTCCCCGCTCCCATTTCCATCAGAACATGCGACTCGTGCTCGGTAGCCCTGAGGAGCCTAATGAACGCCCAGGCAATGGTCCAGACTCACTCTTGGAGGAAGAGAAAAAGGTAATTCCAGGGAAGCTGGATAAATTCTCCTGTATACCCAAGGACAGTCATAGAAAAACACACTCAGAATTTTTTATTTACATCAGCAAATAATACCCTCTCTACAAAGAAAACTCATTTTTGAGACAACCCAAGGCCCAAGATGTGGGATCGGCTCATATGATCCAAGGGAGGAGCTAGTTTTAAGCCTGGGTTCTGGCTTCAGCCTCCAATCTGACTGATGGAGCCATTCACAGTCCACCCACTTCACTGCTTTGATTCAAATGGCCCCTGAGTCTCAATGATCGAATTCCTACCTCAGGGATTAAGAACCTGCTCACGGTCACCAAGTCAGTCATCTGGGGAATCCTCTCTCCGTCAATCTAGACTCCTTCTGAAGCAACCTCTATACACAGGGCTTCCCCAGTGGCACTCGTGGTAAAGAACACGCCTCCCAATGCAGGAGACCTAAGAGACCTGGGCTAGAACCCTGGATCAGGAAGATCTCCTGGAGGACGGGATGGCAACCCACTCCAGTATTCTCACCTGCAGAATCCCACGGACAGAGGAGCCTGGCGGGCTACAGTCCATGGGGTCGCAGTGAGACTGACACGATTGAAGTGACTTCTCACGCCATGAGGAGGAGGGAAACAAAACAAAAACTCTGTAAATTGAGCTCTCTCTCATCATTCTGGCCCAGAAACCTATGGGCCACAAGTTCACTGAAAAGACATAAAGTTCAGTTCAGTTCAGTTGCTCAGTCTTGTCTGACTCTTTGCAACCCCGTGGACCGCAGCATGCCAGGCTTCCCTGTCCGTCACCAACTCCGGAAGTTTGCCCAAATTCATGTCCATTGAGTCAGTGATGCCATCCAACCATTTCATCCTCTGTCGTCCCCTTCTCCTTCCGCCTTCAATCCTTCCCAGCATCAAGGAAGGACTCTCCCAACCAAAGAACATACTTCAGATGCAAGAGCTTGCTTGTCATGGGCACATCCAAAGAAATATCCACCCAAACACTTCTTCTCTGCTGGCTTCTCATCACATAGGCACACACGTGTGTTCAGTTGCTCAGTTGTGTGTGACTCTTTGTGACCCCATGGACTGCAGCCCGCCAGGCTCCTCTGTCCATGAGATTTCCCAGGCAAAAATACAGCAGTGGGCTGCCATTTCCTCCTCCAGGGGATCTTCCCAAGCTAGGGATTGAACACGTGTCTCCTGAGTCTCTTGTATTGGCAGGTGGATTCTTTACCACTGAGCCACCTGGGAAGCCCCGTATGTAGCCACACACATCCGTAAGTAAATCTCACTTCTACACACAGAAGGCAGCCAAAGGTACCCTGGGTATTTTGAGTGATTTATGTCTATGACGTCTGAGAAGTATTTATTTTCTACCCATCCGTATGCAGAGTAGATAGGAAACAAGATAGGGCCTGCTACTATCCTTTGGGCAGCTCATTGAAATAGCCAAGAGACACTAGCCATTCTTTCCATTTTAAAAATATTTATTTATTTACTTTGCTGCATTGGGTCTTAGTTGCTTCATGTGGGATCTTTCACTGCAAGGCATGGACTCCAGTTGTGTTGCAAGGGCTTGGTAGATGTGGCGCATGGGCTTAGCTGTCCCTTGGCCCATGGGATCTTAGTTACCCAACCTCAATCAAACCGGCGTCCCCTGCATTACAAGGCGAATTCTTAACCACTGGACCACCAGGGAAGTCCCTAGGTGTTCCTTCTTTAACAAGACCCAGTCATGGTCTTGCCCCTCTTGGCCTAAGACCGTGACCTACATGAAGACATCGAGGGCAGTTTTATGGGATCAGAGTCTACCCCCAGACACCTTATCATTGGGACATATACACAGTGGGGATTCAGGACACACTGGATTAGAATCCTCTAGAACTTTAGACAAGAGTGCAACTGAAGAGCACAGGCCCCGGGCGGACGCAGAAGCTCCTGGTCCCCGTCCTCCCTCCCGCCTTCCTCCCTGGGCAGCTCTGTGGTCACAGCAGCTGATGCCACCACCTCTCCACCACGTGCCAAGCAGTCCACCAACACTGTCTAACTCAATCTGCCAGCTGCCCAATATCATCTCCATTTTACAGATGAGAAACTGAGACCTAGAGAAATTCAGTGGCTTGCCCAGCAGCACAGTTAAGAAAGGGTAGAGTATGAACCTGGATGAACGGGCTCCAAGGCCCAGGCCCACCCCAAGGTGCTGCCTCATTGCTCAGCCTACTTCCTCCCAGACATTGTCACTTACCAGTGTGTGTGTGTGTGTGTGTGTGTGTGCGTGCATGCACACTCACTCAGTCACGTCTGACTCTCTGCGAACCCATGGACTATAGCCCGCCAACCTCCTCTGTCCATGGGACTCTCCAGGCAAGGATACTGGAGTGGGTTACCATTTCCTTCTCCAGGGGATCTTCCCGACCCAGGGATTGAACCTGCATCTCTTGGATCTCACTTACTAGAGCAATCAGGAAACATCCATTCCACTCAGCTCTCCAAGAACCTCGGGAACCAATCTGGATTTCATGAGCAGGATTCCTCTGCTCCCCACAAAGCTAACCTTCTGTAGCTTTTTTAATGTCTGCTTGTTCATTTCAATACACACTATTAATTCTATTAAATGGGCTTTTGAAAACTACAGTAGCTTGCTTTAAACAAACAGTTCCCTGATTCAGTACCTTTTTAAACCTCCTTTGCATTTTTTTTAAAACCCTGAATCAAGCTTTTCTTGCACCTGGGCAGGTTCTGTTTGCTTATCCACAGAAGGGCTGGTTTATGACCATGTGCCAATGCAGGACGAATGAGTCAAGGCTCCTGCTCCCTGGCTGAGGTGCCGTTCCCAGACTGTAATGATTTTGTGAAGTCTGCATTCCATCCTTACCACACATGGCATCCACCCCCGGACACCAAACAAGGCAGCTCATTATCATAAAACCACTGGGAACATCTCCCCGAAAACACCCCCAACCTGACAACACAGCCCACGCTATAGAAACGCCCGGAGGACCCTGACCGGCGCCCCTTGAGCCTGGCACCCTGCCTCACCAGGAACAGATCTGGGTGTGTTTAACCGAATCCCCAACTGGAATAAGCAAAGGCTTATTCTCCTGTGATACCAGCGAGCCCTTGAAGGTCTGGAGTGGAAACTGGCAACAACTAATCATTCTGACTTGGCTGTTCGCTGGGAGAGGCTGCGGTGCTTCTAGAAAAACCCTGCAGAGGGAGGCCAGGGAGCTGGGAGTCTGTAGCCAGCCCTGCAGCACTGGGGTGGCGGGGGGCGGTCCAGGGGGCTGCAGGCCACTCCTCGCGCCTCCACACAGCTGCCGGCCCGCACATCTGAGCCACCTGACCACCCTCGTGCCCCTGAAAACAAGCTGCTCACGTTTCTGCCTCCCCTTCACCCAGATCCCAGACCCCTTCCACTGAGCCACTCTCAAATTCAGATGTGGCTTGTTCCAATTTTCCTGAGACCCCAGTTCTTGGCTGCTCCTCCAAAAGACCCTCATCCTCATCCCTGGACCCCTAGTCGCCTATCCTGGGCTCCAAGCCACCCTGGCTCCCTGGAATTCATCCTCCTCTGCGCTCCTGGGTAGCGACCCCACGTGGCAGAAGCCCTACACGGGGACCAGCTCACAGGTCACTAGGTGCCCGGTCTGTCCCAGCCCCACAAGGAGAGCCAGAAAGGAAGATTCTGAATCATTCTATCTGGGATGCTAAGCGTCTTTATCTCTACCACACCCCATAATGAGAGGATAGGAGAAGAAGAGACAGGTGGGAAAGGCAAAGAGGCAGGCACCACTGTGGGTCAGGACTCCCCACTTCTAGGGGTCTCATGCCTTCTCCATGCATCTCATTTAATTTCTGCAACAGCCAAAAGAGTACTATCATTCCCCATTATGATACATACACACATACGTTCCCCATCATGTACATCAGATCAGATCAGTCGCTCAGTCGTGTCCGACTCTTTGCGACCCCATGAACTGCAGCACGCCAGGCCTCCCTGTCCATAGATACATACATTCCCCATCACATATATACATACATATATATACATTCCCCATTATGTACATACATACATACATTCCCCATCATGTACATGCATGCATACATACATCATTATGTACGTACATGCATACATACATACTCCATTGTGTACATACATACATTCCCCATCATGTACATGCATGCATACATACATTCCCCATTATGCACATGCGTGCATATATACATTCCCCATTATGTACATACATGCATACATTCCCCATTATGTACATACACACATACATTCTTCATTATATATATACATGCATACATGCATACATTCCCCATTATGTACATGCATGCATACATACATTCCCCATTATGCACATGCATGCATATATACATTCCCCATTATGTACATGCATGCATACATTCCCCATTATGTACATACACACATACATTCTTCATTATATATATACATACATACATACATACATTCCTCATTATGTACATACATTCATACATACATGCATACATTCCTCATTATGTACATGCATGCATTCATACATTCCCCATTATGTACATACATGCATACATACATGCATACATACATACATACATTCCCCATTATGTACATACACACATGCATTCTTCATTATAGACATACATGCATACATACATACATTCCCCATTATGTACATACATTCATACATACATACATACATTCCTCATTATGTACATGCATGCATTCATACATTCCCCATTATGTACATACATTCATACATACATACATGCATACATACATACATTCTCCATTATGTACATCCATCCATACATACATTCTTCATTATGTACATACATGCATGCATATATACCTTCCCCATTATGTACATACATACATTCTTCATTATATACATACATGCATACATACATACATTCCCCATTATGTGCATACATTCATACATACATACATACTTTCCTCATTATGTACATGCATGCATACATACATACATTCCCCATTATGTACATACACACATACAAGAAACTAAGCTTCAGAGATGTCCACCAGTGGGACCCAGACCCCTGGTCAGTGAGCAACAGAGCTGAGACTCAAACCCCAGCAACGCCCTGCCAAAGGCCTGGAGCCTTCCTCTGCCCTGCAGCCTTCCACACCTTTGTTGTCTCTTCAGTGTCTGGCAGAGCACCTTCAGAAAAGAGGTGAGAAATTTCTGTTAAGTGAATGCATGAGTGGTTGACTCCTGCCTTCACACCTGAATATTCTGCAACCCATGCGCTGGATTTTATTCATACATTCTGCTTATAACATGCCTATGAAACACCTTATTAAGACGTTAAATGTTGTGCAGAAGTAAGTTGTACCACACTGTACTGTATTTCAAGCTACTAGAAAAAGCCACATACAAAGATCTACAAATAAAAAGTGCTGAAGCAGACCTGCTGATAACAGTTTATTTATCATCTTGCTCCATCGGGTCTAGAAAAGGATACAAACACAAGAATCTAAGGAAAATCAATGTTTTCACATTTTGCTAACCCTCAGGACACGAAGACGTTTTCCGAGCTACCAATTCAAGGAGTGCTGATGCTGGAAAAGAGCACAGAGTGGGAGACATGGACCCACGGCCCAGGCCACCGCCTGAGCTGACCTTGGGCAGGGAACTCGCCTCTCTGCATCCTGGTTTTCTCATCTGCAAAATGCAGATAATAAGAGTGTATCTTTCTAAGGTTGCTGTGCTGGCAAAATGAGTAACTCCTGGCCCGCATTTAGGAGAGAGGCTGCCACATGGTTAAGGGCTCTGTGTGAGACATTTTTGTCACATGAAGAGAAGAACTATAATGGAAATGCAGCAAGAAATCAGAAATGAATGAATCACTTGCTTCTGCAAATATTATTATAAGCACTAAGCTCACTTGAATCCTGTGTTCCAGATCGCTGTGCCTACCCGCATGCTGCACCCTGAAAGCAATGCTGTCAGGAATAAATAACAGCAACCACCAGCATTAGCTATGGTACACCTCTCATCAGCCAGGTGCCGGCACTGTTCTACCCACTTGAACAGGTGTAAGCCTCTCACACAGTTGTGCAACCTGTGCCCCCAAAAGAGTGCCCCGCAGGAGGTGAGCGGGCTGAGGTCACACTCTGTTTCCCACGCTGTGCAACCTGGCACGGATGCTCCAGCTCACAGGACATCTCTTGGAATGGCAGCAGCCTGTTCACAGATGTCAGCGGGCACACCAACTGAAGCAAGTTTCTAAAGGGCGGGAGACAGAGGCAGAAGGTCACCTTTGCAAGTACCCAGCACCCAGGTCAAAGGCCGTCACCTTAGTAAGTTCATTAACAGAGTAGACGCGCATTTCCCCCAGGCACCAGGGTGATGTGCTCGGCTCAGTCCCTCAGGTGTGTCCGACTCTTTGCAGCCCTCCAGGCTCCTCTGTCCATGGGATTTCCCAGGCAAGGATACTGGAGTGAGTTGCCACTTCGTCCTCCAGGGGATCTTCCCGACCCAGGGATCAAACCTGCATCTCTTGCATCTCCTGCACTGGCAGGCAGGTTCTTTTGAATGGCCACTATTATCAAGTTGCACAGCGTGTGCCCACGTGCCTTGGTGTCCAGTGTAAACAGACAGCTCCCATCCCCCTCCTCCCTGTTTCTCGCTTCCCTCTTCCTCCATCAACTCAAATATCCCTGGGTATGAAAAGGAAACAAAGGATCAGACATGACCCCGGGATAACCAGACATCATGTTTCCCACCATCTGAAAACAGCGACCAAAATGATCTGTGCAGCAAAGCAACGTCACAGGATCCAAACAAACTTTTCTTTGCCAAGTCTAGCAGTGCTGTTTCCGTGCACCCAGCACCACCCAGGCGCAAGTTCCTAAAAAAAAGACTCCCAGGTGTAAACAAGCGGCTCCTCCCACCCCAGGCAGCCATCATCTTGGTCGGCTCTGGGGCTCCAGTCCAAACGCAAACGGCTCTACACACACATCGCTGTGGCTGAGCCTCGGGGGCTTCTGGGGGGAAGGGGGCGTGACTATGGGGAGCCCTCAGTGCTGAATGTCTGAGGGCCACCGCAGCACTCGCCCAGCTCCAGAGAAGAGCTGTTGTGCAAACAGGATCTGTGTGACTCTGTGACGTGCTCAGAATCCTAAACATAACCCCCAGACGTTAGCTTACTCGTGGGGAAGGGATAATAAGAATGATCTACGGCCTTCACGAAGCAGTTATTCCTCTTCCCCAGGTCTTAGTAATGATCTAGACTTTGACAGAAAGGCAGCAAAGACCAGACTGCCTGGTTTTAAAGGGTCGCCACGTGACATGTATCCAGACAACACGGCAATTCAAAAAGATACATGCACCCTTATGTTTGTAGCAACACTATTCACGATAGCCAAGACACAGAAGCGACCGAAGTGCCCATCGACAGACGAATGGATGAAGAAGACGTGGTACATATATACACACATCGGAATACTACTCCGCCATATAAAAGAAGGAGATAATGCCGTTTGCAGTAACACAGATGGACCAACAGATTATCACATTAAGTGAAATAAGTCAGAGAGACAAATACCATATAATATCACTTATAAGTGGAATTTAAAATATGACACAAATGAACGTATATCTAAGAAATAGACACGGACTCACGGACGTAGAGAACAACCTAGGTGGTCGACAAAGGGGAGGGGACTGGGGGAGTGTGGAGTGGGAGGCTGGGGTCAGCAGGCGTAGGCTTTTACGCAGACCGCATAAAGAATAAGGTCCTACTGGTCAGCACAGGGAACTATAGTCAATATCCCATGAAAACCATAACGGAAAACAATATAAAAAGAATATATATCCCAATCGCCCTGCTATGCAGCAGAAATTAACACATTTTAAGTCAACTACACGTCCATTAAAAAAACTGAAAAATAAAAAAGTTCCATCATGTGAAAGTCAGAGTCAGAAGTCTGCTGACTTTTCTGAACTGAGAAGAAACCCCGCGATGAGACTTGGGGCCTGCAATGCACTGAGCGCTTCTGTAACTGCTGTTGGTTTGACTTCACCCATTACTGGTGTTTAGTTTGTCACTGTGATTGTAATTTTACTGAAAAGTTGAAAGCACAATATTTGCTTTTTCTCTCACAAACAATATGTCAACATTTTCAGTCATCATGTTTGCTTACATAGCTTGTCAGTGTTTTTTTCTATCAAATAGCAAATTCCATCTGACAAATAAAAACACTAACACACCTTCAAATTGTCCAATAGTGTCAAGCCTGAGTAGCTTCATTCAGGTTAGAATTTGGAAATAAGAGGGCCTGTCAAAAATTCCCAGAAGAAAAAATGCTTTTCAATGATACATTCCTAGAATATAATAAAACATACTTTTCATGTGTGAAATTTCATGTGGCCCCTTTTTAAAAAAAGACACCTGCAGCTTCTGCTGGCCAAATAAATTCCTTGAGAAGCAAGTTATTAGTGCTCCAAGTACCAAATGAGGAAACAAAGCAATATTAAGCACATTAAAAGATAAAAAAGAAGTTCAACCAAAAACATACTCTCCCTAAACCCTGAAAATACTAGGCCAAAAGCATAGATGTGAATTTTTAGACAGTTTTTAAAATCATATATTGGAATATAAGGACATACAAAGCAAAAATCCCAATTCTTAAATCTCCTTTAAACCTTTAACTTTAAAGTTATTCTAAAATGGTACCGAATCTGACATTTAAGACCACCTGCACATACTTTTTAGGCCTTCAGTAGTGCTTCTCACACAAGGTTGCCCTTTTCCATGTGGAGAACCCAAGAAGTTCAGTTCCTTTGCTACTGATACATTACAGCAGGGGTCCCCAACTCCAGGATCCAATGCCTGAAGATCTGAGGCGGAGCGGATGTAATCAGAATAGAAATAAAGAGCACAATAAATGTAATCCGCTTGAATCATTCCAAAACCATCCCCCGCCCACCCCTCAGTCCGTGGAAAAATTGTCTTCCACTGAATCAGTCCCTGGTGTCAAAGAGGTTGGGGACCGCTGCATTAAAAAACACAAGAATGGCAAAGAACAGCCTGGCTGATACACTATGCAGAGGGGGCCCCTAGTGGTGGAGCCGCTGCCCCGACTTGGCTTTGCAGGTTTTCCAAGACTGCTTCACCACCAGGGCAAATCGATAGGTAATAAAGTCTACCTCAGCTGCCTTCCATAATAACCTCTATTAGCCCAAATATACAGTTGAGCCATCATTTAGAATCCTGAGGTGCTTTCACTAGGAAAAAAAAAAAAAATGTGACTTGAAGAATAACTTCATTACATCCTGTCTTTCAAATCCACAAATATTTATGAAGCCCCACTTTGCCAGGCCCGAGCTGGCCTGGAGACACACGCTAAAAGCGAGAGTCAGCACCGTGCACTTTCCCGTGCTTTCTTCCCAGCGTGACACCATAACACCAGAGACAGAGCTGGAGCACCATGAAGACTAGGAAGTACGATTCATCCGCCTGTGACCTCATGATGGAGGCTCATCAACAGGAAAAATCTGCAGTATCGCCCACCCCCACTGTTTCCAAACACCCAGACTGGGCGGCATCTGAGGTTCTTCAATCAGGGCGCTTGAATGAATGGACAGGAATGGGAATGAATGGGAAGGAAGCTGGCAAGGCAGAAGGAAGTTTAAATGAAAAACAACTACACTTCTACCAGACCTAGGGGTTCCTAGAAGTCAAGGAAGACAAGAGACAACTTTTCCAGAGCATTTACTGTGCTCCTGACGCCAGGGGTAAGTCCCTAAGTGTTATTTCCTTTTCCCGAACAGCTTCATAAAGTGAGGGATATTATTGGCTTTTAACAAAGTGGAAACCAAGGCTGTGAGCTTGCCCAAGGTCATCCAGTTAACAAGGGGGAAGCTGCTTGGAGACCAGGAGCCTGAGATGGCAAAGCCAAAGTTCCCATCACTTCAGTATCATCTGGAGAATCCAAAAGCTGGAGATTTTGCTTTGAACTTCATTAATACAGTTTGCAATTTGGAACACAAAGATGAACAGAATTAAAGCATTTCAATACCATACACTTTAGAGCATGGAAAGAACCATCACATATTTCAAACGTAATGGCCCATCTCTGGTTTTCCAGGAACCGACCTTCTCTGGAAGCACAACAGGCCACCCCACATCCTATTATGCACCGATTCAACGGACGTGAACTTGGGCAAACTCCGGGAGACAGTGAAGGACAGGGAGGCTGGCCTGCTGCTGTCCACGGGGGTCTCAAGAGAGTCGGACACGACTTAACACTGAACACCACCACACGTGTTCACATCCGTTTCTAAAACTAAAGCTTCACCTTCTCGCTTTATGCTTCTATATCCCAGTTTGAAAGACTTTTCTTCTTCCAATTAGCAACATGACGGCGCTGCCCAGGGCTTGTTCATAACGTTCATTGTGGCCAGTAACGCGACGGTAATTATGACTTTCTGGAATGAAAATGTGAACAAAATACAAGAAATCTGGCAGAACTGATTTTCAATTTCCAGTAAAAAAGACGTGAAAGAACAGCTAATTATCTTTATTATCTAGACTTCTCTAATGACATTAAGTAAAAACCACTCCGAGGCTTTGAAATCAGAATAAAAGTGGAGTTTGCGAAATACCCGCTCTATCGTGAATTGGTGCTTTCCAAGGCTCGCTGTCTCGGCTTGCACGCCGCTGTTTTGCCGCCTCCTCTCCCGTCCCTTCGCTCATCGATGAAAAGATAACTTCAAAGTCCCCGACGCCAGTGCAGGTGCAGGAAGCGCCGCGGAAACAACAACTTTGGGAGTCTTTGTAGCGCCTTCCTCACCCACCCCGGCCCTCCACCCCACCCCAGACCAGTGCCCTCGAGTGACCTCCACCCCACCCCAGACCAGTGCCCTCCACGGGCCGCACACGGCACTTCCTCCCAGCACCCCGGAGCGCGGCGACCCTCGCGCACGATCGCCCCCAGCCCGGGTCCCAGGCCAGAGGGCCGGCTGCCACCCACCGCCAAGGCGCGCCCCCCGCGAAGACGACTCGCCGCGAAGACGACTCGGTGAGGAGCAGCAAAGCGATCACGCGGACACGTGCAGAGGCTACTTTTAAAGTGGGTGTTCGAGAAGTCATTAAACAGCTAAAGGCCGCCGCCGGAGGCTGGTGAAGCCAAAGGGACCTGGCGCGGCCGCGCCCAGACCCCTCTCGGGAAGCCTCGCCGGCGACCCCGCGCGCCCACCTGCGGGCGCGGCGCCCAGCGATCGCAGCCGCCCTCGCCCCTCTCCCTTCCCTCCCCTCCCTGCGGCGCGAACCCCCTGCGCGCGGCCCTGCCCTCCGCGAGCCCCCCGTGGGTGGCGAGCCGGGGGGGCGCCGGGACGCCCTCGCGGCGCCCGCGCCGGGCCCGGGACTCACCGCGGGTCGCTGCCGGCTGCTCCCAGCGCCGGTCGCTCCTCCTGCGCGGCGCCGCGGGCTCGGCTCCACCTCCCGCTCCGGCGGCCGCCGAGCCTCCGGAGACCCACGGGCGGGGAGCGCGGGGCCGCCGCCAAGCCCGGAGCCGGGGCTGGGGCTGGGGCTTGAGGGGGGGCGACGAGCCGCGGGCGGGGCGGGGGGGCGCGCCGGCCGGGCGGCTGCCCGCCCGCCGGGCGCGCCCGAGACCACCCCGCAGGTGGCGGCTCCGCGCGCGCCCGAGGCCCGAGAAGTTGCGGGAGGGGCGAAGACGCGGCGGCAGCCGGGCTCCAGCCGAGAGAGAGAGGGTCGGTATCTCCTCGGCGAGAGTGGTCCTTCCTCTTTCCGGACCCCCTCCCTCCCACCGGTCTGGCCCCTCGCGGCTCTGGGCGGCCCTCCCAGCCCTGGGCCGACTCACTCACCAAAACTTTGCAGACGGCGCTGGGGAGAATTAATCCCGGAGTCGCCGTCTACGCGGCCCTGGGGGGTTAGGACGCCCGCCGGGAAGAGAGCGTGTACTCGCCGCGCGCGAAGGTCGGAAAGCGGTGAGCCCCGAGCCCCGCCGCTGCGGGGAGTGAGGTCTGCAGGGACCCCTGACGGCCGCTGGGGGGCCGCGGAGGAAAGTGGCGGGGCGGAGTGGAAAGCAGGCGGGAGGGTGTTGATGAGAACGCCCCCGACGCACACACATGCCTGTGGGGCCACGGGTGCCCTGGACTTGTAGGTTTTCTGCGGGAGGCGGAGTTTGCGGGTATCTTGAACCCCGGTATAATGAAGGATACTCGGGAGGGCCAGTGTCCTGCTGGAGAAGGCCACCTCTCCACCTGCCATCCCGTCTACAGAGGCCCCACGGCTGCGCCAAGGCAGGACCAGAGCTAAAACGGAGCCCTCTGGCTCCAGGTGCGCCTTCCACTGCCTGGCCAAGCAGAGCGCTGGAAGTCTCCAGGCCGAGGACTTGCGGGCACAGGGCAGCGGTCCCGGAGGCAGGCACCTGTTTGCCTGCAGGAAGCAGGCTGGCTGCCAGACTGCTGGCTCCTGGGGATGCTTCCTGGGGGTGCTTCGACGGCCCCCAGCCCAGGCGAGGTCATCCCTCTTCCAAGGATGCCCTGAGACCTCGGTGGCTCGGCCCCCAGCCCCCACACCCTTGAGTTACCTCGTGATGAGGTCCCCACAGGAACTCAATTGTGATTTGGGAAAGAGGGGGCAAAGCAAGCGTTTCCCAAAGGAATGAAAAATAGTGTCAGTGTGCTGCTCCAAAAACGTGGCAAAACGATGCAGGTGATCAAGAAATAGCTAACCGGGCATCCACGCATATGTGGGTACAAGTCATTGGTCAAGCCTCCTCCGTCCCTGTCATATGACAGTCCCCACTGGGAAGATGGAGGCCCCCATGGAGGCTGAGTTAGTGATGAGGCGTGTTAAGATTAGAGCCAGCACCACCAAGCCCTCTAGGGAATAAGGAACCTCTTCAGAGCCTTCCAGCTGTCACCAACATCCCCCTTCTCCAGGCAGTGACAGGTGGATTGTTAAAGCATTGATTTTCTTTCCTCTGCTGAGGTGTCTGCCATCGCTCTGTTCAATGATTTACTAGGGTTTAAGTGCAGAATATGGTTTGGAGGATGGACCAAAAACTTGAGCAGAGGCTGCTGTGCCGGACTCCAGGGGACTCAACTTCTAGGTCATGGAGACTGGCCGTGGGGAAGATAGGGGGCACCCCCTGTGGCTGCAATTGTTTCTTTCCCTGTCCTATACAAGGAAAAGGGAAATCAAGTCAGGATTAATCACCTTCTCTCCAGGGCTTGTAACACACCTGTCAAGGTATCTGAAGAAGTTTTCCAGTCTTTCTCTCAGTTAGATACTAACAGATCAGCACAGTGATCTAGGTATCAATATGTTTCACATTGACACATATGTCTCAAGTCATGAAGGGCTGGCTAAGGCGTACCTGATGCTAAGGTACATTTTCACAGTAGTTAGTATAATAATGAAAAAATTAGACAGCTAAAAAATGATAAAACTACAAAACTAGGTCATAGCATAATGTCAGAAAATATAATACTTTTTGTGGGTGTGCTACCCAGAAAGAAAGTAGATATTTTGGTAACTATGTAGTAGATACTATTTCGATTATATAGATTATTTGGGGGCCACTGTTTCAGAGGGAGCACTGGTATGAGGGGGCGTGGGTCATCCTTAGTCTCTCCCAGGGACAGAACCAGAACTAGGGAGAGAGCATCCTGCTCACCCCCATGGTTCCGCCCTCTACGATGCATGTCACCAGGCAGAACCGGGACAGTGACAGCAGCGGAAGGATGGGTTCCCTTAGACTTTCTTGGTTTTCTACGTGGGTTTCAGCTTTTAGCCAACATGTTCTTATGTAAACATTTTTCACAAACAGAGTGATTTAGGATTCAAAATATGTTATGTGAATTTCCATAACCTATTTATAAAGGTGCTACCACCTTTACAGGTCCTGGTAATGTTGTTAAAAGTACAGAAATACACAGAAAGTTCTGGAAATAAGGAAGATCGTGATGCCAGAGTGATTTTATCCTCATGGGTGGGGTGGGGGACTTGTCATATAAAAACAAACTGTACTAAGATACTATAGATCCCATACATATGCCACTCAGCCAAAAAAAAATTTCTTAAACTAAATAAAAGGAATATACAGCATATCAACTGAAAAATTTATATGAGAAAAGTAACACATTTTTTAAGTGAATAAAAATACATATACTGCAAAACAATACATATGATGTCAAACTTTTATACTTAGAAAATACAAAATATGTATAGTATAATATGTAATTTGTTTAATAACCGTTTCAGATATATATTGCATATGTACTAAGCTTTAAGTACAAAAATATTTCGCCCAGTTCAAGGTCAGACTGCTCAGCCTTGCCAGGATCCTTGAGAAGTGGGACCCAGAGCTGTCCAGGAGCAGAGGGAACAGTTGTGAAGCCCATTCATTAAAACTCAATTACTGTTTTACTAAGAGACGCAGTCAGGCGGTCACTCCAGTATGTTGACTCTTCCTTTAAATAGCTCTAATAATCAGGGTTATCTGATTTCTTAGATCACAGCAAACGTACTGTGGAGTCAGAGGGACTCATTTGATGGGCGAGGTCTGTTGTGCTCAAGCAGGGATCTGAGAGGGGGAGGAAGGGGCAGGGGTAGGGGTAGGTGCAAGGTTCAGATTGGGTCTAATTATAGTCTGTAGCATCTCACACATATGCAGTGTATTTCCAAGTAGATTTTCACTTAAACTGAGGAAAATGACATGTGACCTAAAAAAGCAAGCTTTGTTTTTCTAGACCAAAAATCACACACATTGAAGACCTCATTCCATAAGCCCTGCAACTCAAACAGAGTGGAGGGGCAATTAACATGTGTTGACTGGGGCTTCCCTCATGGTCCAGTGGCTAAGACTCACCCTCCCCAAACAGGGGCCAGGGTTCAGTCCCTAGTCACGGAACTAGACTCCACATGCCACAACTAAGATCTGGTGCAGCCAAAGAAATGTATTTTTTAAAATAATAAAATGTGTTGACTGAGTAAGGGATGCTTTAAAAAAAAAAAAACTGGGGGAGGCCTTGGTGAGAATTTTGGATTTCATTCCAAGTGCGATGGTGAGTCTTTGGAGGGTTTTAACTTGGGAACGATGTGATCTGGTTTACATTTTCCAAAGCTGACTCTGTTATGTAGAAGAGTGACTCAGCAAGGCAGGTGAGGAAGCAGGCAGGCTGATGAGGAAACTGCTATAGTAGTCCAGCGGGTGACAGCGGCCAGGATCAGGGTGGTAACAGAAAAGATGCAGAGAGGAGGCAGGCTCAGGATCAGATCAGATCAGTCGCTCAGTCGTGTCCGACTCTTTGCGACCCCGTGAATCGCAGCACGCCAGGCCTCCCTGTCCATCACCAACTCCCGGAGTTCACTGAGGCTCACATCCATCGAGTCAGTGATGCCATCCAGCCATCTCATCCTCTGTCATCCCCTTCTCAGGATACAAACTGGAATGTAATCAGAGAGCATTTTCTGATGGAGTGGATGGTAATCGTGCTGTACGGCAGAAGGAGGAACGAAAAGGGAGTAATTCAGGGTAACTCCAAGGCTGTGACTTGGGCAAATGTTTTTATGAGTTGGTGGGGACTAGGGGAGGTCCCAGTTTTAGGTAGGAAGGAAAGTGAGAGTCCCTCAGTTGTGTCCAATTCTTTGCGACCCCATGGACTACTCAGTCCGTGGAATTCTCCAGGCCAGAATACTGGAGTGGGTAGGTAGCCTTTCCCTTCTCCAGGGGCTCTTCCCAACCCAGGGATCGAGCCCAGGTCTCCCGCATTGCAGACGGATTCTTTACCGGCTGAGCCAGCAGGAAAGGAAAAGAATGCTTTTAATTTCTGGTAGTCATTCTGTAATAACATCTTTACAGAAGGCATCAGACTCAAAGAGTTGCTTGGTATTTTCTGGAGTCCTGCACCCTCCGTTCTCCGTGCTCTTTCTCCCCAGGTCGGTCCAGGAGCAGGACAAGAAGGACAAGACATCCTCCCATCCTGGTGCCCTCACCGAGCACTCTTCCCCAAGTGCCAGACGGCTGGCACAGTTCCACGGGCTTGTGCTCTCAACAGGATGAGCAAGACCTCACAGAGAAGCATCTAGCACACCAAGCGGCTCGCCTGAGACACTGCCACCCTGCTTCTGTGCACCCAGCATCACCCACCCCACCCCAGGAGACAAGAAATGCCTTACAGGGGGAATCACAGAAAAAAAACTAGAGCGGGGCAGCACCAGAGACGAACGCACATCTGGTCTGTATCCGCCTGACATGAAATCCTGAGATCTAAACACAGATGAGCTCGAGACGGGCCCTTTTATTTCTACAGCAGTCACGGTAATCCACCCTTGTAGAGATCTAGCTCAGCTGGGCCTGTCTTCTCGGACAGCAGGATTACTGGCTTGTAGATATATCCCTTGGACACCCCAGGTCTCTAAAGTATACAGACAACTCTGTACACACAGCCCTTTTAACTCTGTGCAGACAACCTTTTTAACTCTGATGGATAGATTATTTTAAATATTATTACTTCTTTCCAAGCATTATTAGCATCTTTTTAAAAAATAGATCATTTATCACTTAAAGTCAATATCTTCAAAGTCCTGTCTGACTTCCAGGCCTTACTCTGGGCCCTGTCACTGCTATAAATACATGTTATAATAAGATCTCCGTTAAAAAGAGAATGTGTTTCTATAACACACCTTACTGTAAGAATCTTTATTACTGACACTAGACATAGGCTGTATAAGGTATACTCAAGGATGTTAGTGGCTCAGTGGTAAAGAATCTGCCTGCCCATCCAGGAGACAGAGGTTTGATCCCTGGGTCGGGAAGATGCCCTGGAGAAGGAAACAGCAACCCACTCCAGTATTCTTCCCTGGAGAATCCCATGGACAGAGGAGCCTGGCAGCTACAGTCCACAAGGTTGCAAAGAGTTGGACACGACTCAGCGACTAAAGAACAAGGATGTCAGAACAGGAAAGCTACTATGTAAAGTATTAACACTTGGTGATGAGAGGGGCAAGGATAGTCAAAATCAATAGGTCAGGGATAACTCCTCCTAAAGGAGAAGCAATAAGTTCAATTGCTGTTTTTGTTTAGTAATTAAGTCATGTCTGACACTGCGACCCCATAGATTGTAGCTCACCAGGCTCCTCTGTCCATGGGATTTTCCAGGCAAGAATACTAGAGTGGGTTGCCATTTCCTCCTTCAGGGAATCTTCCTGAACTAGGAATCAAACCTGAGCCTCTCGCATCTCCTGCACTGAAGTTCCTTTATCACTGATAAAGGGAAGCCCAAGAAGTGCAATGACCACTGATAAAAAAAGACACAGAAAAGCAGAGGTGATGCAGAAAACAAGCGTTGCCGATTTTAAAAGCAAGGGTATTTCCTTTCCTTTCTTCACACATATCTAAACCCAGGCACACAAGGGATTTGTTGTGTATACTCATGCACACATGCATCTGAGAGGAAGCTATTCAAACTCCAAAATGCCAGCACTGCCCCCATGCTCTATGAGACACATTTAGCTTTTATGTAAACACAGCCAAAATGTTTCAGGCAAATCACTTTTCATAGCATACCAGTAAGTTAGGCAGTTTGGGTGTGCCAGGCACATGGAACGACTAAGCACAACCCTTAACCTTTTAATCTAGTAGGATTGGATTGGAGGTTTAGTCACTAAAGATGGTGGTTTAGTCACTAAGTCGAGTCCGATTCTTGTGACCCCACGGACTGTAGCCCGCCAGCCTCCTCTGTCCATGGGATTCTCTAGGCAAGAATACTGGAGTGGGTTGCCATTTCCTTCTCCAGGGATCTTCCTAACCCAGGAATCGAACCCGGGTCTCCTGCACTGTAGGCAGACTCTTTACTGAGTGAGCTATGAGGGAAGCCACAGGAAAGACAGAACAAGTACTATAGGAACTCAAAGAAGAAAGAGAGAGGCCTTCAAGATGCCTGTGGACGGCTTCGTGTTAGAAGTAGCTTTCCGGACGGATCTTGAGAGATGAGTAGGCTTTTGATGGGCAGAGAAGATCAGAGGATGGTACTGAGAAGCAGTGAGCAGTAAGGCCAGGAAAGAAAGGGCTGCATTCGTCCTGAGATGGTGCAGAACTTAGGACTTGTTTGGAGAGAGGCATAAGAGTCGGAAGTGGCCTGAGTCCAGGCCACGGGGGACTCTGAATGGCAGATAAGGAATTCATAATGTGAATTTCATGAGCAGGAGATTGTGTCTGCGGGCCGGCAGTGATAGCTGCCTAATCACAGCCTTTCTGGCTGGAAGAGCTCCCTAGCTGTTCAGAGCACATCCCCCCCCCAAGGCCTCTGTGAGGCCCTAAGAGGAGGTGCACACACTTGCCTCGTGGCGGGGGTTGGAGGGAGGGCATGAGTTGTGGTCGGCTTAAGCCAACAGGAAATTCAGTGTGAAAATGGCTGAGCTTAGAGTATCTGGGGGACCAATCAGACAGGTCTGGTTTTCCGTCAGAACCAGAGATCTGGAACTCAGGGTAGGCTGGGGCGGAATGGGGAGAACTCCACGTACAACATGTGATCATTTAAATGAGAGTGAAAGTGTATGCCGTGAAGGGAGCTCACTGAGAACACAATCCAGGGGATGTTAGAATTAACTGGACAAGAAAAGAGGTTCTGTGAAGGAACCTGGACGGTGCGGTGAGAAAGACAGGAACCAGGATCTTAGCAGCCAGAGGGCTTCAAGAGGTGGGGTAGGGGTGTGAGCGTGAGGTTCTGTAGCATCTACTGGGTTTGTCAAAAAGCTATTCAGCTGTAGGTAAGACATTATCATCACTTCAAAAACCCAGCAGAAAAGATACGTTTCTCGCCAGTGGGACAGCATCAGCCAACTAGGCACAAAAAGTCTCCCTGGTTTTGTTTTTTCCTACTAGAATTGGTGCAATTACACTGACATCTCACAATGGATCCATTCACAGTAAATCCGTCAGATTTCCTGCTGATGACATTTGCAGGAATTTGGGGGATGTGGATGGTGACCCTGTCACTGTGCCCAGAGGGTCCAGCGAGCCGTCCACCTCAGCCTAAAAACGTAACTACCGGTATGTTGACTCCTCCGGATGGTTTTCTAGCATCATGACCATATCTATCATTCAAGCCACCGGGTAAATTTCTTCTATCCCTTTGATAAGGGTGAGTCTTTGGTTAAAATCTGGAATGGATCAGAGATGAAATAGAAAAATAAAGTGACTACAAATGGGAAAGGTCATTTTTGTTAGAGGCTCTCAAGACCTTGAATCTAAAGACCCAGCCCTGTTCGAACCCTAAATGTGTCCTAAACTGTTAGGGTCCACAGGCTTCCCAGGTGGCAATAGTGGTAAAGAATCTGCCTGCCAAGGCAGGAGACCTAATGATGACACGGGTTCGATCCCTGGGTCAGGAATATCCCCTAAAGAAGGAAATGGCAACCCAGTATTCTTGCCTGGAGAATCCCACGGACAGAGGAGCCTGATGGGCTACAATCTATGGGTCTCAAAGAGTCAGACACGACTGAGCAACTTAGTAGGTGTGCACACATTCAGGTCCACAGCCCCACTGTGGATCAGCGAGCGGTGTCTCTCGTCTGGCTGGCTCAGTCTGTATCCACCGTGAGCATCCACTCCCCACCAGCTGCACCATGTCCCCTTCCTGCTGGTCTGAGTCCTCCTCTGAGAACAACCGTTGCTTTGAAGCCTGGTTATCTGACCAGGAGGACCATCATCCCTTCCTGGTGGTTTTTTGTCTGTTCTTTCCAGTTTCACTTCCTCCACCCTAACCGAATCCTGCTCTAACCTTGGCAACCCAAGCAGAATCAGCTCAGACCCCTGCCCCTGAAAAACAAGACCCTCCTCTGCCCAGGAACTCCTGCCCAGCACACCACATCCCCTTAAAGGTACAGCATCACTCGCTCCAAAGTCTGCTGTGTCCCTCTGGATACTGTGGGTGGGTCTGCTGGCCAGCTCTCAGGAGGACTGGCCCTTCTGTCTGGCTAATTCAAATAATAATAATAATGTCATCATTAGTATTAAGATTTTGGCTTTTACCATGCTTCAGGCACTGCTCTCAGCCGTTATATACGTTGACATGCTTGCCACACTCAATGAGGAAACAGGCTTAGAGAGTGTATATAGCTCTCCTGAGATCCTATAGCTGGTAAGCCACAGGGCCAGGATTCATGCCCAGACCAGCTTCTTTTCCAGTGGGCACACCTCTGGGGTCCCGTGTCTTAGCCTGATGTATTAATAACTATTTATATAACTAAGAAAATCTTTCAAAACCTCATGTCTGCAGGGCCAAAAATTATTAAGTAAGTTCTTTGTAGTGGAAAAGCTGGGGACCAGCGATCCCTCCAGGGCCCCCTCTGAGGACTAGGTGAATCCAGATGTGGGATCTAGCCCACCTGACTCACATTCCAACATGCAAGTCCTTCTGATGGTCTAAAGCAGCGGTCCCCTACCTTTTTGGCACTGAAGACTGATTTCCCAGAGGACAGTTTCACCACCGACCAGGACTGAGGGGGGATGGACTGGGGATGATGCAAGAGGACTACGTTTATTGTGTACTTTATTTCTATTATTACATCAACTCCACTTCAGGTCATCAAGGCACTCCCCCAGAAGTTGGGGACCCCTAGGAGAAGGCAATGGCACCCCACTCCAGTACTCTTGCCTGGAGAATCCCATGGACAGAAGAGCCTGGTAGGCTGCAGTCCATGGGGTCGCTAAGAGTCGGACACGACTGAGCAACTTCACTTTCACTTTTCACTTTCATGCATTGGAGAAGGAAATGGCAACCCACTCCAGTGTTCTTGCCTGGAGAATCCCGGGGACAGAGGAGCCTGGTGGGCTGCGGTCTATGGGGTCACACAGAGTTGGACACGACTGAAGCGACTTAGTAGTCTAAATATACCTGGTCAATTTCCAGCAACATGGATGGACCTAGAGATTGAGTGAAGTTTCAGACAGACATGGAGAAATATTGTATATTCCTTATATGTGGACTCTAAAAAGAAACGATACAAGTTTACTTACAAAACAGAAAGAGACTTAGAGAACAAACTTCAGGTTGCCAGGGGGGAGGATGGGGTTAGAAGAGATAGGGAGTTGTGTCCATTGGATGGACACATACACACTGCCATGTTTAAAATGGATAACTATTAAGGACCTAGTGTATACCCCCACGGAACTCTGCTCAATGTTATGTGGCAGCCTGGATGGAAGGGCAGTTTGGGGGAGAATGGATACATGTATATGTATGGCTGAGTCCCTTCACTGTTCACCTGAAACTTTCACATTATTAAGCAGCTACATCCCAATACAAAATAAAAAGTTTAAAAAAATTAAAAAGTAAATGAGAAAATAATAAATATACCTGGTCAGAGCTTTCAGAAAGTGTGGCCAAGTATTACAATGCAAAGTTAAACAAGACTTTTATGAATGGATCTACTTTTTCCATCACTTGCTTTATTCTTTAATTACATGATGCCATGTTTTCTACTCAAATTGAGGTGACAGTTAACATCCTTTATTTTCAAGCTATTAAGCCAACAACTAGAGTCAGTAACAGTGTTTGCCTATCACAATAGAGAGGGCTTTTTGTTTCTTTTCCTTCTCATAGAACAGATACTTCTCCTCCCTAATGTTTTTTTTTAAACCAACATCTTGGAAGAGGAACAGTCCCAGGATCTATAAACAGCGCTCCCCTCCAGACAGAGCTTTTATCTTGATGGGCAGAGAATATAGACTGCTCTCTCACTGAGAAGGGGCTTTCTGAAGACTTTACATAACTTCTGCTATGTATTAATATTTGAGAATAATGCCCAGGAGAGAGTGGTGAAATGTTACTTATTGCTGTGCATATGATTCGGTGATTTGTCTTTTTTCCCCCAGAGTCATATGGTGCTACAAATAAAACGGGAAAAGAAATAACAATACCACACTGCAGCTGAATTTCATCAAAAGGGAACTGGGCACTCGTCCATTGATTTTGGGAGTTTGCACGTGTGGCCTCTTTGCTGGGGCAGGAAGGGCTGTGGGGCCAAGTCTTCCTGGGGGATCTCCGTGAGGCTCAGGCAGGCTCACCACTCTTCCCAGCCTGCCTCTGAGCAGCCGCCGGAGAAAAACTGGGAAATAACACTGCAATTGAAGTGGTGAAGAAGCCGTCACATTTACACAAGAAAGCGTCCCCTAGTCAGGGTTCCCTGCGGCCACCTCCTTTCAGAAACTCTCACACAGCCCTGAATTTCTTTCTAGACACAGTTAACCCGAGGTGGGCCGTTACTAGATGGGGGCTCGCAAAATTTATTTCTGTAATAATCACATACCTAGTCTTAGCTTTCAGGTTGTCTTTCTTCACAGGGACCACTCAGAGCCAGGGGCCAGCCGGGCAGCTTCTTGGAGTAACAGCCTATGAAACTTATATGTCACTGAAAGGGATCAGAGCTACAGCCCCATCAGCCTGAGTGAAACATCGCTGCTCTCACTGCTCTGGAAATATTACTAGATGACATTCTCGAGTGGAAAACAAACACCACACACACACACACACACACACACACACACACACACACCCCTCTATCTGTGTGGAGTATGTTGTCAGCGTATATGTGCTAAATATTAATTAGTTGCCTTCAGCTAAAATTCTGAAATCAAATAATGTCTAGCATAATGCTTACTGAAGTGAGTGCGTTGTTTATTACTCCAAATTTTAAACCTTTTGAAATACCTCCTACAATATTGTATTTGGTTCAGAATATCACAAAAGGAAATGGAAAGGCAAACAAGAATGGCAGAGAAATGGAAAACAGATTCGAACAAATGTATCATCAGCCAATGAAGTGGATTAAATAAGCATCTCGAGCTCCATACAGTGTTCATGGCTATAAACTGATTTCTTCCCACTCCTACGGATTCAAGCCTACATAATTATTTAAAGCACATGAATTACTGTGTAATTGCATTACTGGCTTGCTCAGGGTGTTCACGTGAAAATCTCAAGCCAATGTCAAACCGCTCATGCTTTTTTCACCACACAAAAAAAGGAAAAAACGACCTCTGACACTTTGAAAAACGGTGTGTCAGTTTCTTAAAAAGCTACATACACATCAACCAGGTGATTCAGCCATTTCACTCCTAGCTATTTATGCATAAGAGATTCAAATGTGTGTCCAAAGATTTACACACAAATGCTCACAGCAATGTTATTTGTAATCAGCAAAAATGGAAGCAACCCAGATGTTCATCAGCGTTGAATGAATACAGAAATTGTGTTGAATCCATACAATGCACTACTACTCAGAATAAAAAGAAGCGAACTATTCAGACAGCAGCATAGATGAGACTCAAAACAGTTATGCTAAATGAACAAAGCCAGACCAAAAAGTGTACATTCTATAAGAAAATGCAAATGGACCTTTAGTGACATAAAGCAGATCAGTGATGCGTGGGTGTGAGGTGGCCAGGAGAGTTGGGAGGCTGCTAAGTTGCTGCTAAGTCACTTCAGTCGTGTCCGACTGTGTGCGACCCCATAGACAGTGGCCCACCAGGCTCCCCCATCCCTGAGATTCTCCAGGCAAGAACACTGGAGTGGGTTGCCACTTCCTTCTCCAATACATGAAAGTGAAAAGTGAAGTCGCTCAGTTGTGTCCAACTCTTTGAGACCCCATGGACTGCAGCCTACCAGGCTCCTCCGCCCATGGGATTTGCCAGGCAAGAGTACTGGAGTGGGTTGCCATTGTGGGAGGGGAGGATCATAAAAGGGCAGGAGAGATGTCTTTGGGAACGGATTCATTCACAGTCTTGAGTACTGCTCCTGATGTTTATGTTCAACAGCTAAAACAGAGGTTCTCCAAGTTCAGGAGGCATAAGAATACCAAACACACCCGTTTAAAATGCAGATTCCTGAATTTCACCCAGAAACTAGAAAATATTTATCAATTCAGTTCAGTCGCTCGGTCATGTCCGACTCTCTGCGACCCCCATGAATCGCAGCACACCAAGCCTCCCTGTCCATCACCAACTCCCAGAGTTCACTCAGACTCACGTCCATTGAGTCGGTGATGCCATCCAGCCATCTCGTCCTCTGTCGTTCCCTTCTCCTCCTGCCCCCAATCCCTCCCAGCATCAGAGTCTTTTCCAATGAGTCAACTCTTCGCATGAGATGCACAAAGTACTGGAGTTTCAGCTTTAGCATCATTCCTTCCAAAGAATCCCAGGGCTGATCTCCTTCAGAATGGACTGGTTGGATCTTCTTGCAGTCCAAGGGACTCTCAAGAGTCTTCTCCAACACCACAGTTCAAAAGCATCAATTCTTCGGTGCTCAGCCTTCTTCACAGTCCAAATCTCACATCCATACATGACCACAGGAAAGACCATAGCCTCGACTAGACAGACCTTTGTTGGCAAAGTACTGTCTCTGCTTTTGAATATGCTATCTAGGTTGGTCATAACTTTTCTTCCAAGGAGTAAGCGTCTTTTAATTTCATGGCTGCAGTCACCATCTGCAATGATTTTAGAGCCCAAAAAGTAAAGTCTGACACTTTTTCCACTGTTTCCACTGGCCACGCAGGCGGCTGCGACTAGCTCACTTAGCGCGGCCGAGAGTAGCTACCCCACGTCTGAGGTCAGGGGCAGAAGCCAGGAGGACCCCATGCCCGAGGGGAGGCAGCCAAGAGGAGTTACCCCGCGTCTGAGGTCAGGGGCGGCAGCCGAGAGGAGCTACTCCACCTCCAAGGAGCGGTGGCTGCATGGGCGCAGGAGGGCCTAGAGGAGCTATTCCACGTTCAAGGTCAGAAGGGGTGGCGGTGAGGAGATATCCCTCATCCAAGGTAAGGAGCAGCGGCTGCGCTTTGCTGGAGTAGCCCTGAAGAGATACCCCATGTCCAAGGTAAGAGAAACCCAAGTAAGACGGTAGGTGTTGAAAGAGGGCATCAGAGGGCAGACACACTGAAACCATACTCACAGAAAACTAGTCAATCTAATCACACTAGGACCACAGCCTTGTCTAACTCAATGAAACTAAGCCATGCCCATGGGGCCACCCAAGACAGGCGGGTCATGGTGGAGAGGCCTGACAGAATGTGGTCCACTGGAGAAGGGAATGGCAAACCACTTCAGTATTCTTGCCTTGAGAACCCCATGAACAGTATGAAAAGGCAAAATGATAGGATACTGAAAGAGGAACCCCCCAGGTCAGTAGGTGCCCAATATGCTACTGGAGTTCAGTGGAGAGATAACTCCAGAAAGAATGAAGGGATGGAGCCAAAGCAAAAAGAATACCCAGCTGTGGAAGTGACTGGTGATAAAAGCAAGGTCCGATGCTGTAAAGACCAATATTGCATAGGAACCTGGAGTGTCAGGTCCATGAAGCAAGGCAAATTGGAAGTGGTCAAAGAAGAGATGGTAGGAGTGAACGTCGACATTCTAGGAATCAGCGAACTGAAATGGACTGGAATGGGTGAATTTAACTCAGATTTATCAATTAGCTGTCCAAAAAAGTGAAAAAATCAAACTATGTAGGTGCTCCACAATACAATGTAGGCAATACACAAAAGTGTATTCTTTATCTTGCTGATAAAGAGATGCCTGACACACAATTCGTGGGAAATAGATGGGGAAACAGTGTCAGACTTTCTTTTTCTGGGCTCCAAAATCACTGCAGATGGTGACTGCAGCCATGAAATTAAAAGACGCTTACTCCTTGGAAGGAAAGTTATGACCAACCTAGATAGCATATTCAAAAGCAGAGACATTACTTTGCCAACAAAGGTCCGTCTAGTCAAGGCTATGGTCTTTCCTGTGGTGATGTATGGATGTGAGAGTTGGACTGTGAAGAAGGCTGAGCGCCAAAGAATTGATGCTTTTGAACTGTGGTGTTGGAGAAGACTCTTGAGAGTCCCCTGGACTGCAAGAAGATCCAACCAGTCCATTCTGAAGGAGATCAGCCCTGGGATTTCTTTGGAAGGAATGATGCTCAAGCTGAAACTCCAGTATTTTGGCCACCTCATGTGAAGAGTTGACTCATTGGAGAAGACTCTGATGCTGGGAGGGATTGGGGGCAGGAGGAGAAGGGGACGACAGAGGATGAGATGGCTGGATGGCATCACTGACTCGATGGATGTGAGTCTGAGTGACCTCCGGGAGTTGGTGATGCACAGGGAGGCCTGGAGTGCTGCGATTCGTGGGGTCGCAAAGAGTCGGACACGACTGAGCGACTGATCTGATCTGAACACACAATTTACAATTAATGATACAACAATGCTTTTATTATAAATTTCCTACAGCTAATTGATTCCTACAGAATGCTTTTTTTGTAGGAACTCTTCTATCTATAGCCAACTTGTAGTGGCAACTGATGAATAAGTGTAGTTCCAACATGAATGTGGGTTGATATTTTTGTTAAGATTAATAAGTAAAAGAAAAGTGAAATGTCAACTATTAATGATGTGAGACACTGCTGAATTGCAATTGTTTTTTGACTATTCAAAGAATATTTGATCGTACTTTGTACTATTCAAAATGTGATGGCCCTAGACATGACCCGTTTTTATTTCAATGTGCATTGTTAATATTTTTCTGCATTGTTAATATTTTTCTGCATTACCTTCTTAAGTCTAAATAATCAACAAAACTGTAAACCAAGCCTGCTTTGTTTTTGTCAATTTTCACGTGTAAATGCTCTCACCTGGCTGATTTCAAGCGGCCACTGAGTATGCCAGGGGGAACAGACGCCCAGCAGCACACGTATTTTCACCAACCAGACACAACAATTGTAGCTTCGAGAGCACAGATCATAGTGGAGTGAAGTCCAAGAAGTGATGAGTTTTAAATATTTGTTACCTTTGTATCTAATTTACTGTTTTTAACTGTCAGCACATATAATTTGATTTTTAATGATTTTTAGTCATTGGCTCATCAAATTCCTTAAAATTTAATATTGGCTCTTAAGAACCAGGGTAAGTTGGCTATAACAATCACTGGCTCCACCTCAGCCCTAAGGAATTAGATTCTCTGGGGTCAGGGCTCAGGAATTTACCTTTTTAATATCTCCCAAGATGGCTGCAGTATAAGGTACTCATGGAGAATCTAATTGCAGAGTTCTTTTTTTTTTTTTAGTGGAAAGCAGGTAATCTTTAGAGGTAACATTTTTATGGGGAAAGAATATGGGATTAAATATTAAGAACATGAAAAATCTCACCCTGATTCTGCCACTAATTACATGGCTTTGGACAAATCACTAACCCTGTTAATTTCCTAATCTAATAAGGAGAGAGTGAGACTAACAAAGAGTTAATAGATGTAATTTTTAAAGGATTTACTTACATACCGAAGTATTTATGGGTTTAATGATCTGGTATCTATGGTTTGCTTTAAAAGGATTTGAGAAACATAAAAAGAAGTTGGGATGGGAGGTAAATAAAACAAGATTGGCACACTGGTTTGGTGATGAGAATATGGGAATTTGTTATTATACTATTCTCTCTATATTTGACTATATTTGAAACTTTACAAAATAAAAAAATTTTTTTTAAGTCACCGGCAAACTACCAGGATCACTTCCATCTTTAAAAATAATATTTCACATCATCCTTGTGTTTCTAAACTCTTTAGTGGGACAGGGGGTGGGAATTAGCATGTCGCAGGCAACTGATGCTTTAAAAGTGAAAGTCGCTCAGCCGCGTCCGAGACTCTTTTGCGACCCCACAGAATGGTAGCCCGCCAGGCTCCTCTGTCCAGAGGATTTCCCAGGCAAGAATACTGGAGTGGGTTGCCATTTCCTTCTCCAGGAGAACTTCCTGACCCAGGGATCGAACCGTCTCTTGCTTGGTAGGTGGATTCTTTACCACTGAGCCACCAGGGAAGCCCAGTGCACAAATACACACTGTCATCTGATGCTTTAGGAAATGAATCCTCTCCACAGTCTCAGAGCAAGTCAGTGACTGGTCCAGCTTCCAGCTCCTAAGGCCCTGTGGCTGTTCCAGTTACACCAAGAGCCGGGGTGCTCCCTCCCATTTCCACCTCTACTGGGAACATGGGAAGGAGAGCGGGATGGGTTTGCTGACTCAGATCTCTCAGGTCACGCTTCAATATGTGATTGAAAAAATATGTGTGTGGTCACATGTGCTCAGATGCTCAGTTGTGCCCGACTCTGCGACTCTATGGACTGTAGCCTGCCAGGCTCCTCTGTCCATGGGATTCTCCAGGCAAGAATACTGGAGTGGGTTGCCATTTCCTTCTCCAGAGGATCTTCCCGACCCAGGGATCGAAGGAGCATCTCCTGAGTCTGTTGCGTTGCAGGCAGGTCTTTACCAAAGAGCCCCCATGAAGCCCTATTCAAAATACATCCTTCTTGTAATTACATGCAAAACTGGGGGCAAATACTACCTCAGGCCATTAAAATCCTCTAAGCAGGTTCTGAGTTGTTAAGAAGTTGTTTCTGTTTCAGTCAGGCTGGCACCTGATACAGAGTTTAGCAAATTGTAGATATTCAATAAATGTATTTGGTGGAATCTAGGTAATCTTAAACATTTTTAGGTATTGGTGCTAAATGGTCATAGGCAACATTTACCACTTTTATATTTTAAATTAAATTAGTAATTTTTGATTCATCCAACTATTAGTAAATTGTTATATAAATAATGCTGCTGCTGCTAAATCGCTTCAGTCGTGTCTGACTCTGTGCGACCCCATAGACGGCAGCCCACCAGGCTCCCCCATCCCTGGGATTCTCCAGGCAAGAACACTAGAGTGGGTTGCCATTTATAATGCTACTGTCCTTCGATTAAAAAAAAATTTTTTTAAAGCAATGCTACTGAAATTTTCCAGTTTGGGAATCTTTAGGCCCTTCTTAGATTTCCCTTGTGGCTCAGCTGGTAAAGAATCCACCTGCAATGCGGGAGGCCTGGGTTCGATCCCTGGGTGGGGAAGATCCCCTGGAGAAGGGAAAGGCTACCCACTCCAGTATTCTGGCCTCGAGAATTCCATGGACTGTGTAGTTCATGGGCTCACAGAGTCGGACATGACTCCGTGACTTTCACTTTCACTATATAAATTTCACACAATACTATTAATTATAAAAGCATCAGGAGGGACTTTTCTGGTGGTCCAGTTGTTAAGACTCCACACAGCAACCCACTCCAATATTTTTGCATGGAGAATCCCATGGACTGAGGAGCCTAGCGGGCTACAGTCCATAGGGTCTCAAAAAGTCGGACAGGACTGACGTGACACAGTACTTCCACTGCAGGGGACATGGGTTTGATCCCTGGTTGGGGAACTAAGATCCCACGTGTCACATACCACGCCCTCAAAATAAAAATAAAGCATCACTAAAAGACAAGTCCTTATATTAAAATAATAAAAAAGCAAGACTCAATTATATGCTGTCTATGAGAACCAACTTTAAATATAAAGACATAAGTTAAAATTAAGAGGATGTCATGTAACCAGAAGAAAGCTGGAGCAACTATGTAAATATTAGACAAGATAGGTTTCAGAACAAGGACCATGACCCTGAATGTAGAGGACATTTACACAGCAATAAAGGGGTCGATTCACCAAGAAGACACAACAATCCGAAATGCGTGTGCATTTAGCAACAGAAGTTCAAAGTACAGGAAGCGAAAACATGTGGAAGCTGAAATAGAGAAATCCACAATTCCTGAGCTCACCGCAGGCTCTGAGAGCTAAACCTCAGAGTCTCACATTTCGCTCGTCTTCTGAGGGCACCCCTGGCACGCATCAGAGGGTAAAACAAATTCTTCCTAAAGAGAGCATCCTGGACTTAGGCTCTCAGAATTCCAACGGATTAAAAGCAGCCAAATCTGATCTCACAGTACAAGCTCACCGAACACATAAGGAAGTAAGCCTCCACGACCAGAAGTCCAGAAACAGGGAACAATAAACTTAGACCTCCAAGGACCCAAGTACTGAAGTTATCAGATACAGAATAGCATATAAATTTATATGAAGAGGAAAAATGCAGAAAAGAGCGGTAAGGAAGTAACAAAACATAGAATGTGCCAATAACTTTTTTCAAAGAACCAAATAGATCTTTAAAATGTAATCATTGACACTCACTGTCCAGGTAGAATGGCAGATGAGGTGTGCCTGAGAGGGAATCGGCAGACTTGGGGACAGTTTAGAAGAACAGCCGGGGAAGGCAATGGCACCCCACCCCAGTAATTTTGCCTGGAAAATCCCATGGACAGAGGATCCTGGTAGGCTCCAGTCCATGGGGTCGCTAGGAGTCTGACACAACTGAGCGACTTCACTTTCACTTTTCACTTTCATGCATTGGAGAAGGAAATGGCAACCCACTCCAGTATTCTTGCCTGGAGAATCCCAGGGACGGGGGAGCCTGGTGAGCTTCTGTCTATGGGGTCGCACAGAGTCGGACACGACTGAAGCGACTTAGCATAGCATAGCATAGCATAGAAGAACAGCACAGATTCCTGCAGAGACAGGAGGGTAAACAACACCGTGTACGCGGGGAGGGGGCCGGACTGACAATAAGCCTGATTCTAGACACAGTTTATGAACCTGAAACCATGCAAGAGAAAAAGAAGGTCTTGGGCACAATGGTTGCCATGTTGTTGGACAGTGTTGTTTCTTGTCCAAACAGGGACACTTTTTTCGGAGTCAAAGAAGGCATTCTTCATCACTGATCTAAGGCATCAGTCTTAATTAAACTGGGCTCTCTGGACAAATACAAGGTCACCCTGTTAAAGCAGCCAGCGAGACGAGATCACCTCCTCAGAATGACAATGAAGACTGCCGACACCTAAAAATGCTGAAAGCTAACTACTGTGGATCTCAAATTATGAATCAGAAAGGCTGTGTTCCAAGAATCAAGCTGAAATAAAGACATTTACAGATGGAAAGTAATTTTTCAGTCTTTGTGTCCAGTGCGTCTCCACTAGAGACATTTATAAAAGAACTTCCGAGGGGGAAAAGACAAAAATGAAAACAAAACCTGCTTCAGGAACAAAGTGTGAGATGGAAGGAGGAATGAATGACTGAAACAAAAAAGGGAATGGTGTGTGTGTATCTGTGTGTGTGTGTCTAAAGCAAATATTATCTGTATAAAATGGTAACGTCTCAAAGGAATTTTTAAAAAGATGGAATGCTTGGGAAAGAGTGATCCCAAGCATATGTTCAAAAGCTCTTTTACGATCCTCAGAGAGAAAATTCCTGATAAATATTAGATGAGATGTGCATGGTGTAATACTGAGGGTAACCACTAAAATAAAAGAAATAAAGCAGATCACTGCCAAACCAGTGGAAGAGGTAACATGGGACAAGAAGAAAATTCAATTAAAAAAGGACAAGAACTGTTCTGACAATAGCAAGTGTTGACAAGATTGTGGAATTATGAGAATTTTTTACATGCTTTGGAAATATATTTGGCATCATCTTAAAGTGAGATGTGTTTCCTGTAGAACCCAGTCATTTTGCTCCAGCGTGCACAGTAAAAAACTCACATACACATGTACAGGAACAAGGATGTTTTTTGCAACATACATTATACATATATAATACATATATACGCCTTCCCTCATGGCTCAGTGGTAAAGAATCTGCCTGCCAGTGCAGGAGGCATAGGTTTCATCCCTGGGTTGGGAAGATCCCCTAGAGAAGGAAATGGCAACCCACTCCAGTATTCTTGCCTGGAGAATCCCAAGAATAGAGGAGCCTGGTGGGCTATAGTCCATGGGGTCACAAAAGAGTCAGACATGATTTAGTGACTGTTGCTGCTGTTGCTGCTAAGTCGCTTCAGTCGTGTCCGACTCTGTGCGACCCCATAGATGGCAGCCCACCATGCTCCCCCGTCCCTAGTATATATATATACACTTGCTAGGCCTGTCATAACAAGATATCACGGGGTGGCATAAACAACCAATTTTATTTTCTTGCAGCTTTGGAGGCTGGAAGTTCCTCTTGGCTTGTGCATGGCTGCCTTCTTGCAGCACCTTTACATGGTCTTTCCTCACTTTGGGTCTGCCTCTAGTGTCTTTTTGTGTGTCCAAATCTCCTCTTTTTTTTTCCTTTTCTTTTACTCTTAACCAATTTATTGAAAAATAGACAAACTATTGTTAAGTGTAGAAAATAATAACATAGCGATCTCAAATGTACAATTTCAACCAATACAAAAAGACATATGTAAGAAATACATATAGGCTTTCTGAAGTTCCTTAATTTTTGACACTAATTCTAACATGAACTTTTTAGCAAAAGACCCAGCAATGTGGTAAACCCTTGACTTAAAAGCTAACTGATTTGTATGAAATGAAAGAGGAAATGAGATCAGGATTTGTAGTGCCAGTGTTATAAAGATAACTGTCGAAAGATAAGTTTGCAAATTAATTGAGCACAAAGTAAAAATTTTTTTTTCCTAACAAATAAGATCATATTTCTTTTTTCTCCTCTTTTTGTCAGGATACCAGTCAGATTGGATTAGGGTTCATCCCAAGGGCCTTGTTTTAACTTAACACCATTTTACTTTAAAGTAAACCACTACTTTACTTAAGAATCTCCGAATCCAGTCTCATTCTGAAGTACTGGGAGTCAGGCTGTCAACTTAGGAGTTTGGGGAAACACAAGTCAGCCCATAAAAATCCCAAGTGTATGTCAATAGGAGAAGAGATACATTTTGGAATAATTTAATATTATACAGCAGTAACATGGATGAATTAGAAGGACATGTGAGAAAATGGATAATTTGAATGTCAAAAGCAAGTCACAAAAGATGACCTCCATTACAATACCATTTGTATAAAGGAAAAGTAAGATTTAAAAAGTATATAATTTAGGGAGGTATGCACATGCTATCACTAGTCTTAAAAGGCAAAGGAATGATAAATATAAAATTGAAGATGGTGAATTTTGTAATTTTTCATGGGAAGAAGCAGGGGGTGGAACTTGTGAGGAGCCCACATTACTGATAATGCTCTAATTCATAAGTTGGGTGGTGGCCTTGTGGGAATTCATTTAATGCATTGTTAGTTGTACTGTATTTTGTATCATCATATATATAATATTCACATATATGCTGCTGCTGCTGCTACTAAGTCACTTCTCAGTCGTGTCCGACTCTGTGCGACCCCATAGATGGCAGCCCACCAGGCTCCCCTGTCCCTGGGATTCTCCAGGCAAGAACACTGGAGTGAGTTGCCATTTCCTTCTCCAATGCATGAAAGTGAAAAGTGAAAGTGAAGTCGCTCAGTCGTGTCTGACTCCTTAGTGATCCCATGGACTGCAGCCCACCAGGCTCCTCCGTCCATGGGACTTTCCAGGCAAGAGTACTGGAGTGGGATGCAATGTATATAATCACCTATACATATTCTTTCAGTTCAGTTCAGTTCAGTTCAGTGAGTGGCTCAGTCATGTCCAACTCTTCGCGACCCCATGGACTGCAGCACACCAGGCTTCCCTGTCCATCACCAACTCCTAGAGCTTGCTCAAACTCATGTCCATTGAGTCAGTGATGCCATCCAACCATCTCATCCTCTGTCGTCCCCTTCTCCTCCTACCTTCAGTCTTTCCCAGAATCAGGGTCCTTTCAAATCAGTCAGTTCCTCACAGCAGGTGGCCAAAGTATTGGAGCTTCAGCTTCAGCATCAGTCCTTCCAATGAATATTCAGGATTGATTTCCTTTAGGATGAACTGGTTGGATCTCCTTGCAGTCCAAGGGACTCTCAAGAGTCTTCTCCAACACCACAGTTCAAAAGCATCAATTCTTCGGCGCTCAGCCTTCTTCACAGTCCACCTCTCACATCCATACACGACTACTGGAAAAACCATAGCTTTAACTAGATGGACCTTTGTTGGCAAAGCAATGTCTCTGTTTTTTAATATGCTGTCTAGGTTGGTCATAACTTTTTTCCCAAAGAGCAAGTGTCTTTTAATTTCAAGGCTGCAATCACCTTCTGCAGTGATTTTGGAGACCAAAAGAATAAAGTCTCTCACTGTTCCCATTGTTTCCTCATCTATTTGCCATGAAATGATGAGACCAGATGCCATGATCTCAGTTTTCTGAATGTTGAGTTTTAAGCCAACTTTTTCACTCTCCTCTTTCACTTTCATCAAGAGGCTCTTTAGTTCTTCGTTTTCTCCCGTAAAGGTGGTGTCATCTGCATATCTGAGATTATTCTTCTGTATATATAAAATATTATCTAATAACATTAAGTATTAAAAATACCTCTTGCATGCTAAGTCCCTTCAGTCGTATCCGACTCTTTGTGACCCTATGGATTGTAGCCCGCCAGGGATTGTAGTCCATGGGATTCTCCAGGCAAGAATACTGGAGTGGGTTGCCATTTCCTACGCCAGGGGATCTTCCCAACCCAGGAATCGAACCCTGTTCTCCTGCACTGCAGGCAGATTGTTTACCAGCTACAAGGGAAGACCCTTGCAGAGTACTGAGCAGCATCTCCAGCTTTTACCGCTAGATGTCAGTAGTGCCCCCCATCCCCTGCCCCCCAACCCCAGTCAGGAGAAGAAAATGTCTCCAAACATTGCCAAAGGTCCCTTGGGACAACATCCCCCTGTTTCAGAACCACTGTTCTAGAGCATTCCTGATGCAAAGGACACGTAAACCACACTGGAAATACCATTTTCACCCCTTACTCCACTGTTCTGTCTTGTCAAATAAATCCGTTTTGTTCCTTAACGTAAGATCTTACTTAGCCAGGCAGTGTTGACCACATTATCACACTGAGACACTGGATTGTTTTTTTTTTTTGTAATGTTTCACTTCACAAAAGAACTGTGGATGCAAAGTGAAGAGAAGGTGTCTGAAGTTCTCTGTGTTGTCCTGGTAGCAAACTGTAAACTTTAACCTTTTCTACTGTGGACAAATCCATTCTCTGACTTAAACTTTCCCAATCATGGCACAGAATGTAAAATACAATGCAGAAACTTTTCTGCTTCTTCATAAAACTCTTTACGTATTTAAGATAAGTCAATTCCTTGGAATGGATAAATCATTCTTCAAATATAATTACTGGCTCAAGATTATGAATAGCTTTAGCGCTCTTGAATGTAATAACAAAGGACTGTACCATTTTGTACCATCACATCTGGTTCTCCATTGACTGGAGAACTCTACTAAGATGGTAAAACTTTTTCCATCCCTCTTGAGGATTTTGGCTCCCTCAATTCTTTGAAATGGTTTCCAGTTTCTAGAAGCTTAATTCTAGAAACCTAATTTCTAGACAGAAATTTCTTCAGCATGATGAAGGCAATACACAAAAACCCACAGGAAACATCACATTCAATAATGAAAGATCGAAAGCTTGTCCCCCAATAAGGAACAAAACAAGCATGCCTACTTTTGCCATGTCTATTTAACATAGAACTAGAAGGCCTCACCAAAGCAGTTAGGCAAGAAAAGAAATAAAAAATTGACAGAAGTGAAACTGTCTGTTAGCACATGGCATGATCATCTATGCCACTCAAAAAAAAAAAGATTTTTTTAAAGATTCCACATGCAAAAAAACAGATTAGAGACTTCGCTGGTGGTCCAGTGATTAAGAATCCACCTACTGATGCAAGGGACATGGATTTGATCCTTGATCCAGGACATTTCACGTGCCGAGGGGCAACTGAGTCCGTGCACCACAACTACTGATGCCTGCACGCCCTAGAGCCTGTGCTCTGCAGCAAGAGAAAACGCGCAAGTTTTAAGACCCAGCATAGCCATAATAAACAATTAAATAAATTTTTAATTAAAAAAAAATTTTTTTAAGTCCTGCCACATATTATACTAGCTGGAGAATGGAAGGGGTATGTGCCACCCTCCAAATCAAATTGAATAAATTTTTTAAAAAATGATTAGAGCAAATAACTGAATTCAACAAAGTTGTAGAATACGAACTCAACACATGAACATCAATTCAGTTTCTATACACCAGCAATGAACAATTTGAAAAGGAAATATAGAAAAAATTTTTTTCAATTACCATAGCTTCAAAAAGAATAAACACTTAAAAATAAGTATGACTAAGGAGACAAAAAATTGTATGCTGAAACTATAAAACATTCCTGAAAGAAGTTAAAGAAGATGTAAATAAACAGAAAGGCAGCCTGTGTTACTGGAATGGAAAATTTAATATTTTAAAGTTGACAATTGGGTCTAGGGTGATCCACAGATTCAGTGTAATCCCTACCAAACTCCCAAACTCCCTGTAATGTGTTTCACAAAAATAAAAATAATCCAACTTAAAATCTGTATGGACTCTCAAAAGACCCCAAACAGACAAAACTTTAAGAAAAGAACAAAGTGGAAAGTTCTCATACTTTCCGATTTGGAAACTTACCATAAAACATCAGTAATCAAAACAGTGACGTATAGGCATAAGGATGGGCATATAAACCAACAGGTTAGAACGCAAAGCCCCCCAAAATAAACTCTCACATGTATGGTCAGTTGGTTTTTAAACAAAGGTGCCAAGACAATACAATGAGGAAAGAATGATCTATTCCACAGATGGTGCTGGGAAGATGGATATCCTCATACCACACACAAAACTTAAAAGTTAACCAAAAAAATCAAAGAACTGACTTAAGAGATAAAACCATAAAACTTTTAGAACAAAACATAAGAGAATACTGTCATAACTTTGAATCTGATGATGATTTCTTGGCTATGACACCAAAAGCAGAGGCAACAGAAAAATAAATAAATAAAATAGACCTCATCAAAATTTAAATCTTTTGTACATCAAAGGACACCACTGAGAGTAAAAAGACAAGCTCAGCTGGTAAAGAATTCACCTGCAATGTGGGAGACCTGGGTTTGATCTCTGGGTTGGGAAGATCCCCTGGAGAAGGGAAAGGCTACCCACTCCAGTATTCTGGCCTGGAGAATCCCTTGGACTGTATAGTCCATGGGTTTGCAAAGAGTAGGACCCAACTGAGTGACTTTCACTTTCATAATGGGAGAAAATATTTATATTTGCAAATCTGATAAGAGATTAGTATCCAGAATACATAAAGAATTCCAAGTCAACAACAACAACAAAAAAAACAATAACTTGATTCCCAAATGGGCAAAGGACTTAAACAGACTTTTCTCCAAGAAAGAGTTGCAACAGCCAATAAACAAGTGAAAAGATGCTCAACATCAAGAATCATTAGGGAAATGCAAACCAAAATCACAATGTGCTATTACTCCACACACAACAGGATGACTATTATTTTAAAAAATAGAAAAATAGCAAGCAGTGGCTAGGACATGAAAAACTGGAACACTTGTTCATTGTCATGGGAATTTTAAATGGTGAGGATGTGGTGGAAAGCATTTTAGCAGTTTCTCAAAAAGTTAAACATAGAATTATCATATGACTGAGCAAATCTACTTCTAGGCACATACCTAAAAGAATTGAAAGCAGAAACTCAAACAGATACAGATATCTGTACACCAGTGTTCATTGGAGCATTATTCAGAATAGCCAGAGGCAGAAACATCTTTGTGTCCATCTACCAGTAAATGGATAAACAAAATTTTACTGCCTGGATGAACCTGGAAAACATTATGCTAAGTAAAATAAGTCAGGCACCAAGGGGCAGATATTTAATGATTCCACTTAGATGAAATTCACAGACAAGGAAAATTCAGAGATAGAAAGCAGTATAGAAGTTACCACGGGTAGGAGAAGGGGGAGGGGAAGTACCCATTACAGTTTAATGAGTACAGAGTCTCTGCTCAAGGTGATAAAAAAGTTCTGGAAATGGACGTATGGTAATGGTTGTACATCATGAATATAATGCCACTGAAGTGAACACTTAAAATGATTAAAATGATATTAACAAATTCTAAGGGCTTCCCTGGTGGCTCAGAGGTTAAAGCGTCTGCCTCTAATGCGGGAGACCTGGGTTCGATCCCTGGGTTGGGAAGATTCCCTGGTGAAGGAAATGGTGCAACCCTTGACACAGTAGGAAAAAAAAAGAATGAACAGATAGTTTGAGAAGTCAGCTGCCCAATTAAGCAAAGTCAAAATAGAAATCATGGTGAAACAATAAAATTGTTTTAATTGATAAACCAAAATTTGAAAATCTACTCGCCAATAGTTCAGCAGACTGTACTTAAACCCTGGTCTTGCATGATCTAGCCATGATCCATCACCCCACGTTCTTTTAAAACTTTTAGATGGCAAAATTTAGGCATTTACTAACCTTTAAAAGAAAAAGATGTGATTTTTCATTAGGAAATAAGAGAACCTAACTCTTTTTAAAGAGGCATTTAGGATTACCCTGATGGTCCAGTGGTTGGGAATTTGCCTGCCAACACAGGAGACATGGGTTTGACCTCTGGTCCAGAAAGATCCCACATGTCATGGAGGGATTAAGCCCGTGGGCCACAATTACTGACCCTGTGCTCTAGAGCCTGGGCACCACACCCACTGAGCCCATGTGCCACAACTACTGAGGCCCGTGCGCCCGGGAGCCCACACCCTACGACAAGAGAAGCCACCACAATGAGAGGCCTGCTCACATCACCTAGACAGTAGCCCCTGCTCCCTAGAGAAAAGCCCATGCAGCAACGAAGACGCAGCACAGCCAAAAATAAATAAAGCTATTTAAAAAGAGAAAGAGAAGGCTAATGAACAGAAGGCATTGCTAGCAAGTATAAAAGACAAAGGGGAATATATTTGCTTCACAAAGAACGCAGATCAAATTCATCTCCCTCCCACCCAACACGGGGAACTAAAAGAGCTTAACTCCTGAATCTTAGAGAAAGGTCTGAGGATGCACCTGGCCAACAGTCCTGCGGGACTGAGATGAAGCAGATGGGAAGGAGCATCTGCTCTGAATTGCATTCTATATTGTTTTAATTTTACAATCAGTATATAGGACTCGTGATTTAAAAAGACATTACAGTTTCGAGGATAAAATGCAACATCACGACAGGTAATTCACTAAAAAAGGGAATGATACTGTTAAATCATTAAACTCGGTCATAATCAAAGAGAAACTAATTAAGTACAGTCTATTATTTTGCTTCTCTCAAACTAGAAAAGAACAAGAAACATCCTGCTATTGTTATGTAATGATGATGCCAACATGAGTAAGCACGACCTTTTGGTAAAGCAATTTGAAAACACATTCCAGAGATCTAAAACTATTCCTTAAGTTGAGCCAATAATTTCCTTTGTGATAGACCCATCTAGTCTAAGAAAATCATCTATTTTAAGAAATAACGTAAAAAGAGCATTATACGAAAAAGTTGAAATAATGTGTCCGACAACATGGAAATGGTTAAATGAATTGTTTACATGCCTTTTGTGAAATAGTAAACAACCAGTAAAAGGGCATTTTTATAACACTGTCTGATAACGTACTATAAAAGTGACATCAAAGAAAATGGAGCATCGCAGAAAAGAATTGTTATTAAAAAACAGAATTCAAAACATTTCATACAGTACAATTATAACTACATAATTTTTTAAGTGTCTATGTACAGAAGGAAAGAAAGGATCAGAAATTAACAATAGCGTTTCAAATGTTATTCAAAACATGGTTGTGTTTTCCTGCGTGTAAGCTGGTGTATACAGAACATTCAAGAAAGACCAGCAGTTATTACTGTTCTTATTATCATTATTAATGAAACTAAGCACTTTTTTTCCAAATTTTCTGGTATATTGAGTGCAGCACTTTCACAGCATCATCTTTCAGGATTTGGAATAGCTCAACTGGAAGTCCATCACCTCCACTAGCTTTGTTCGTAGTGATGCTTTCTAAGGCCCACTTGACTTCACATTCCAGGATGTCTGGGTCTAGGTCAGTGATCACACCAGCGTGATTATCTGGGTCGTGAAGATCTTTTTTGTACAGTTCTTCTATGTATTCTTGCCATCTGTTCTTAATATCTTCTGCTTCTGTTAGGTCCATACCATTTCTGTCCTTTATCGAGCCCATCTTTCCATGAAATGTTCCTTTGATATCTCTAATTTTCTTGAAGAGATCTCTAGTCTTTCCCATTCTGTTGTTTTCCTCTATTTCTTTGCATTGATCGCTGAAGAAGGCTTTCTTATCTCTTCTTGCTATTCTTTGGAACTCAGCATTCAGATGTTTATATCTTTCCTTTTCTCCTTTGCTTTTCGCTTCTCTTCTTTTCACAGCTATTTGTAAGGCCTCCCCAGACAGCCATTTTGCTTTTTTGCATTTCTTTTCCATGGGGATGGTCTTGATCCCTGGAAAACTCAGCAGTGGCCACAGGACTGGAAAAGGTCAGTTTTCATTCCAATCCCAAAGAAAGGCAATGCCAAAGAATGCTCAAACTACTGCACAATTGCACTTATCTCACAAGCTAGTAAAGTAATGCTCAAAATTCTCCAAGCCAGGCTTCAGCAGTACGTGAACCGTGAACTTCCTGATGTTCAAGCTGGTTTTAGAAAAGGCAGAGGAACCAGAGATCAAATTGCCAACACTGCTGGATCATGGAAAAAGCAAGAGAGTTCCAGAAAAGCATCTATTTCTGCTTTATTGACTATGCCAAAGCCTTTGACTGTGTGGATCACAATAAACTGTGGAAACTTCTGAAAGAGATGGGAATACCAGACCACCTGATCTGCCTCTTGAGAAATTTGTATGCAGGTCAGGAAGCAACAGTTAGAACTGGACATGGAACAACAGACTGATTCCAAATAGGAAAAGGAGTACGTCAAGGCTGTATATTGTCACCCTGTTTATTTAACTTATATGCAGAGTACATCATGAGAAATGCTGGACTGGAAGAAACACAAGCTGGAATCAAGATTGCTGGGAGAAATATCAATAACCTCAGATATGCAGATGACACCAGCCTTATGGCAGAAAGTGAAGAGGAACTAAAAAACCTTCTTGATGAAGGTGAAAGTGGAGAGTGAAAAAGTTGGCTTAAAGCTCAACATTCAAAAAACGAAGATCATGGCATCAGGTCCCATCACTTCATGGGAAATAGATGGGGAAACAGTGGAAACAGTGTCAGACTTTCTTTTTCTGGGCTCCAAAATCACTGCAGATGGTGACTGCAGCCATGAAATTAAAAGACACTTACTCCTTGGAAGGAAAGTTATGACCAACCTAGATAGCATATTCAAAAGCAGAGACATTACTTTGCCAACAAAGGTCCGTCTAGTCAAGGCTATGGTTTTTCCTGTGGTCATGTATGGATGTGAGAGTTGGACTGTGAAGAAAGCTGAGCACCGAAGAATTGATGCTTTTGAACTGTGGTGTTGGAGAAGACTCTTGAGAGTCCCTTGGACTGCAAGGAGATCCAACCAGTCCATTCTGAAGGAGATCAGCCCTGGGATTTCTTTGGAAGGAATGATGCTCAAGCTCAAACTCCAGTACTTTGGCCACCTGATGCGAAGAGTTGACTCATTGGAAAAGACTCTGATGCTGGGAGGGATTGGGGGCAGGAGGAGAAAGGGATGACAGAGGATGAGATGGCTGGATGGCATCACTGACTCGATGGACATGAGTCTCAGTGAACTCCAGGAGTTGGTGATGGACAGGGAGGCCTGGCGTGCTGTGATTCATGGGGTTGCAAAGAGTCGGACACGACTGAGCGACTGATCTGATCTCTGATCTGAAGCACTTTTTTTTACTTAATGAACATGTGTCACTTTAAAATAAAAATTAATTCTTTTGAAAAGCATTAAAATTAATATTATTGGTGGTGATTTCAGGGTAGTGGAATTGTGGGTAATTTATTCTTTTTTGCTTGCCTGTTTTTTCCGAATTTCAAAGAAGTACATATTGTTTATATAAATTTTAAAGAGTTTTAAAACATTTTTTTATTTTTAACACATTTAACATGTGGTTTTTATTAATCTGAGTATATTGTTCCAAAATTCATTCTAAGTCAATTTACTGAATCACATTCACTTTGATATGTTGATACCGGTCAATGTAAGTATCTTGGATATCGAGAGTTAGACTTTTTACCCGTGTGTGTGCATCTGTGCTCAGTTGCCATGTCGTGTCCGATTCTTTATGACCCCCAGACTGTAGCTCTCCAGGATTCTCTGTCCATGGGATTCTCCGGGGAAAAACACTGGAGTGGGTTGCCATTTCCTTCTCCAGGGAGCTTCCCAACCCAGGGATTGAACCAACGTCTCATGCCTTTCCTGCATTGGCAGGCAGATTACCTTACCACTAGTGCCACCTGGGAAGCCCTTTGTACCCCCAGATACTTCCAAAAAGTTGTATGTTCCTAAACTTAGCATGTACAAATTACCTGTGTAAGTTCTAAAATAACATAAAACTTGATGATAAAACAAAAACTGCTTTGTTCTCTAATAACCAAGGCAAGTAATACTGTTGCTAAAACATTAATTCAGTAACTACTCAAGTAGTAATCTCAAACAGACACACAGCTTTTAGGATGAAGATTTTACTGTATTTGGAAGGTAGTTCAGAGAAACAGAGAGAAGCCAGTTATTCCTCCGGTTTGTTGTCTTGGTAACTAAGGCAGCTGTATGAACTGTTTCCTATTATTTTCCAATCCTGTCACAGAGAGAAAATTTTCAAATGGGAAAGCAGATGTGCCAAGGGTATAATTAATCTCCCTGAAAATGGCCCATTAAAATAACGTCAGTGGACGTAAGGATAAAAATGAATCCAAACAAAAGAACCAGAAAAATGAAAGCCTAAAGCCATGGAGTTAGGCTTTCATTTACACCGTAATATGAAAGAGTTTGCAACTGGCCAAAAATCTCTACAGCTGGAATCTAAGGAGGCCCAGGCCAGCTCGCTCAGAAACCAGGCCGAGTGGGAAAAAGCGTCCTGGGGCCAAAGTCACTAATACAAAGGAATAAAACGCGCACTGGTGAAAGCGCCAAAGAGGAGAGAGGATGACCTCATGGGATAAGTCCATCTAAACAGAGTCTGTTTTCAACAGCCACAAGTAAAACGAGAAATTAATTCTACCAGAAGTACCTCAGCTAAGAAAACAACCCTGGGACAACTGTATGCAACCAACATTCCCGGGCTGTATCATGGGTACAAGGGTACATCACAAGGCACGTACCTGTGCATGCGGGCTCACTCATGTCCAACGCTTTGCAACCCCATAGACTGTATCCGGCCAGGCTCCTCTGTCCCTGGGATTTTCCAGGCAAGAATACTGGAGTGGGTTGCCATTTCCTCCTCCAGGGGATTTTCCTGATCCAAGGAGCGAACCCGCATCGCCTGCATAGGCCGGCAGATTCTTTACCGCTGCGCCACCTGGGAAGCCCACGTACCTGTACACACTGTCCTAAAACAGATCAATTATAATCAGCCGCATAGACTCCACCGAGGTCTGTGGAGTCGAAATTTACACACAGATGGATTGCTCTTAGTTGGGCTTGATTTTTGGCTACTTTCAAGTCAGCTGAACTTGATGCAATTGGAAATGTTAACAAGTTTTTACTAGACTTTGAGAGTGTAAAAAAGATCAGGGACCTTATTTTCCACTTCTTTTTTTTTTTTTTTGCTCTCCACTTTGCCCAGCACAGATGGATGATCTCTCTTTTACTGCATCAACAAACCAGCTGGGAAAATGTCAGCAATCTTAGAGACAGAAATCCTCAGACTCAAGCAGAGAGCAGATTAAATCAGTTGCACTAGCATCTGGAAAAGTTAGCTTCAAAACAATTTTTTAAGTTAAAAGAAACCTCAGGTCATCCTGAGAACCATACTTTTTGAGTTACTCTCTACCCAGGAAGAAAAAAATTTGAGTTTAATTATAAGCTTTAAAAAAAAAATTAAGTCTCCAGAGGATGTTCACTAGATTTATTGTGGTGATCACTTTGCAATATATACACCTGAAACTAACTATATCTCAAAAATAACAAATCAATTTTTAAAAATAAAGTTTCCAATAATTTTTCTTGTTATAAAAAAAAAAGTATGCTCATTGGCTTCCCTTCCTAAAGAAAAAAAAGAAGCAAGATGAGGAGGAAGAGGAGGACAAAAGAAAATTGAGACAAGAAAAAGCAAAAAGAGAAAAGAAAACAAATCTGGGAGGGGTGTCCCAGCAGCAATCACGTTGGACCCTCCTGCTGTCGGCATGCCCAGAGTCTTTCTCTCATGTATACAAATTTTCCCTCAAATCACATTAATTCACAATTTTTTGCACTTAAAAATGTATGTTATGTTTCCTCTTCCCCTTTTTCTTTCCCCTGTCTGACAGGCTGGGCCATGGTTCATCACATCATGACGTGGGGCACACGGTGGTGGTTGGGGTGAGGGCAGGGGGCAGGGAGCAGGTATGACGCGGGAGGAGGGGGGCAGCCCTGGAAGTCGTCGGAAGCCACGTGGGCGAGGAGGCTGCAGCGCGGGAGCAGCCTGATCACAGAGGTCCTGGCGGAGCAGCAAGGGCAACCGCCAGGGGTGGCTGACCCAGAGGGGACCATGTCTGCACACAGACTGGGATTCCAGCAACAGACTCCAGTGCGCTGAGGGTGCCAGGAACCAGCTCTCTTGCTGTCAGGGAGGCGAGATCCTACTGTGGAAATGGAGAAGAGTCGACTGGAATGGGGATATCAGTGTAAATTTCTGATTTTAAAAATACGTGTTTATGAACGTGTGAGTGTATGTCTTCCTTAGCTCTGGGAACAGGGGGCTCCAGATAACCATGAGCCCACCAGGCCCTCAGATGTTGGTTTCTAAGTGCCATTCTACACTAGAAGGAGCCAGGGCTCCTGCAGAAGTGCTGATTCTGGGCCATTTCTAGTGCAAGGCAAGGACATTGTGGCCGTTTCTGAGGCTGCTCTAACCAATGACCAAGAGAAGAGAAATGTTTCAAACAAGAGAAATGTTTCCTCCTGTAACTCTGGAGTTCATCTTTCAGCGCCATATGTTTTTGGCCTTTCATACTGTCCGTGGGGTTCTCAAGGCAAGAATACTGAAGTGGTTTGCCATTCCCTTCTGCAGTAGACCACGCTTTGTCAGATCTCTCCACCAAGATCTAGAGCCGGAATTCCAACACCAAGATGTGGGCAGGGCTGTTCGTCCATGGGAGGCTCCAGGGGAGAACTCGCCTCTGCCCCTTCCCGGCTCCAGGAGTCCCTTGTGGCTGCACCACTCGAGCTCTTGCCTCTATCTCACACGGCCTTTTCTGTCTCTGTTTTCTCTTCTGTCTCCATTAAGGACACTTCAGATTAGATTTAGGGCCCACCAGATAATCCAGGATGCTCTCCTTATCTCAAGATCTTTAATTTAATCACATCTACAAAAAATCATTTTTCCAAAAAGTGTCAACTTTTTAACTCACTGAATCTGGGTATTTGGACATGGATAGATCTTTGGAGGGGGTTACCATCCAACTTGCTCTAAACATAATGATCCTGGAATATCTATTGTTCCAGAAAGTAATAAGAACCCAAAGATTGATGGTGATGTGTCAAAAGAGCACAGATGACTTGAAAATGTTCCCCCTGCTCAAATATGGGACAAATTGAACACCAAATAAACAATGAGAGACCGATTGCAAAGCAGGGAATGAAATAAGAATGCCTGAATCCATGTGGACATAAATGAACAAATTGGGAGTTTGATAAAGAATGAAAGTTTACACACTCTCAATGGACCTCTCCACACAATACTTATCAATTACAAAGTGAAAAAAAGAGTAACTTTACAGTGGAGGAGACTGAGTAGATTAATCAGGGAGAAGACTGAGCAGATTAATCAAGTGTCCCAGGAATGAGACAAAAGGAAGCTATATACTTTCTCCAACTGATACGGAATGCAGCAAGAAACATCACTTCTGAGACCTTCTTGCCAAGGATGCAGATGGCAGTGGTGGTGCTCAGTCATGTCTGACTCTTTATGACCCGATGAACTATAGCCTGCCAGGCTCCTCTGTCCATAGGATTTCCCAGGCAAGAATACTGGAATTGGTTGCCATTTCCTCCTCCAGGGGATCTTCCTGACCCAAGGATAGAACCCTTGTCTCCTACATCTCCTGTAAAAATAAAGACTGACTATTCTTTGCTGCAAGTTTGGGATTATTTCAAAATGAAAAGAAAATTTTAACTCAAAAGTGCAGCTTTTAAAAAGTATATTTAAATACTCTTCACATTCACAGATGCTTTTCTGTAACATCACTTTAAATAGTTTCATATACTGCAAGTATTGAATGGGCTTCCCTGGTGGCTCTCAGGTAGCTCAGTGGTAAAGAATCCGCCTGCCAAGCAGGAGACCTGGGTTCAATACCTGGGTTGGGAAGATCCCCTGGAGAAGGAAATGGCAACCCACTCCAGTATTCTTGCCTGAGAAATTCTATGGACAGAGGAATCTGGCAGGCTATAGTTTATAAGGTCGAAAAAGAGTTGGACATGACTTAGCAACTGAAACAACTTTGCTTATTTAACCAAATCTTCCATTATCAGACATTTATTCTTTCCAACTTTGCATTATTCCAAACTATGATCATTGAGTATTATCATAGTGATCTATTCAAATATACTCTTAATTATTTTCTTATGACAAATATGTCAATGTGGAGTTTCTGGGTCAAAGGCATTCATTTGATACTTTTGTATATGCAAATTGCCAAACTGCCTTCTGAAATGCCAAATTCCCTTGCCACCCACAAACATAGAATCACTGTTAGTAAAATGATCACCACTGTTCAGTCAGATATGATTAATCGACTGAACATCAACAACAAACCTCATTTGGGGAGCCAGCAATCCATACTTTGGAACCAATCTTGCCTCTTGAGGAAAGGAGAGAAATGATTACATTTTTCTAATCAAAAAGAGGGGATATATGTATACATATGCCTGATTCGCTTCATTGTACAGCAGAAACTAACATATTACAAAGCAGCTATTTGTTTGGTTGCTAAGTCATGTCCAACTCTTTGCAACCCCATGGACTACAGCACCCAGGCTCCTCTGCTCTCCACTCTCCCCCAGAATTTGCTCAAACTCAGGTCCATTAAGTCGGTGATGCTATTTAACCTTTTCATCCTCTGCTGCCCCTTTCTCCTCCTGCCCTCAGTCCTTCCCAGCATCAGGGTCTTTCCCAGTGCGTCAGTTCAGGTGGCCAAAGTATTGGAGCTTCAGTTTCAGCAACAGTCCTTCCAATGAAGAGTTAAGGTTGATTTCCTCTAGGATTGACTGGTTTGATCTCCTTGCAGTCCATAGGACTCTTTAAGAGTCTTCTCCAGCACCACAATTCCAAAGTGTCAGTTCTTCAACACTCAGCCTTCTTTATGGTCCAACTCTCATATCTGTACATGGCTAGTGAAAAAATCATAGCTTGGATTATATGACCTTTGTTGGCAGTGTGATGTCTCTGCTTTTTAATACTCTGTCTAGATTTGTCTTATCTTTCCTTTAAAGGGGCAAGCAACTATATCCCCAATGAAAATAAATAAATTGCTTACACCCCCCTTGCCCCCCCCCACACACAAAGACTATTGGCCTAAGATGGGCAAATGATTATTGTCTACCATAAAAATTACAAAATTTAAAGTCATATTTGTTTGCATTTATGCCTGTTTTCTGGGCTTCCCAGGTGGCGCTAGTGGTAAAGAACTCACCTGCCAATGCAGGAGACATAAAAGAGTCAGGTTCGATCCCTGGGTTGGGAAGATTCCCTGAGGGAGAGCATTGGCACCCCACTCCAGTACTCTTGCCTGAAGAATCCCTCGGACAGAGGAGCCTGGCAGGCTACAATCCGTATGGTCGCAAAGAGTCGGACACGACTAAAGCAATTTAACACGTATGCTTGTCTTTAGATTTGTTAATGGTAAAAGGGCCAAGTGTTCATTCACGCTTGTATGATGACCCCATTGCTTAGCATCCGCTCTGGACTCGAGTCCACCCTGTGACTGCCAGAGGACCTGGAATCAGTAAAGAGTTCAGTTAATTTCTCTCTGTCAGTGAAAGTGCGGGGTGCTGCGTGGTAGGATGGACCAGAATGGCCAGGGACCAGGGCTTATGGGCCCACTGGGTGGGCTCCGTGCTGTGACTCGGGCATATGATTACAGTCTTTTCAGATAACAATAAAAAGAAATCCTTACATCATCCCAAAAAAGAAGTTTGGAGGATCTATGAGAAAATATTGACAGAATTTCAAAAGGACTACAAGAGAAGATTGGAATAAAGAAAAAAAAAAATAGACTCTTTTCCTGAATGAAACAGTTCTAGATTATAAAAATATAATTTATTTCAAATTATTGGAAAAAACAATTTACAACACCCATGAAATTGATGAAATCATAATATCATCTTAATGAATACATGGGAAGGAGTAGTTAAGAAATGTTGAAAAGGATAAATAACAAGGAAGGTTTTTGCACTTAACAGATACAGAAAACTATAACGTTTGGTCATGAAGATAGCGTGATGTGGTCACAGAAATAGACACATGGAAATTATTAGAGGGTTTAGCAACAGACCTAAGTACAAAGAATATTTAGTCTGTGATGAACAAAGCCCTTTAAATCTACACAGAGATAAGTGAGTAAATGGTTTTGAAATGACTATTTGTAAAAATAAAACCAGGTCCCTAACTCTCATGAAACACCAAAAGAATTACAGAGGAATTTTTTTGTTAATGTACAAAAGGAAAAGAAATAAAGTACTAAAAAATATGGGAACTTTTTACGCTACCCAGATAGGGATCCATATAGCATTGTCTGGATTCCCATTGTAATTTAAACTTTCACAGTACTGGAGCACTTGATGTCCTGAGAACAAAGTAGGAGGTAAAAAATAATAATAGTAATATATATACAGTATATATATATATATTGTGTATATATATATGTACTATAATAATATTCAGTTCAGTTCAGTCTGACTCTTTGTGACCCCATGAATTGCAGCACACCAGGCCTCCCTGTCCATCACCAGCTCCCGAAGTTTACTCAAACTCAAGTCCATTGGATCTGTGATGTCATCCAACCATCTCATCCTCTGGCATCCCCTTCTCCTCCCACCTTCCATCTTCCCCAGCATCAGGGTCTTTTCAAATGAGCAGGTTTTTCGCATCAGAAGGCCAAAGTATTAGAGTTTCAGCTTCAGGATCAGTCCTTCCAATGAATATTCAGGACTGATTTCCTTTAGGATGGACTGATTGGATCTCCTTGCAGTCCAAGGGACTCTCAAGAGTCTTCTCCAACACCACAGTTCAAAAGCATCAATTCTTTGGTGCTCAGCTTTCTTTATATTCCAACTCTCACATCCACACATGACTACTGGAAAAAACAAAGCTTTGATTAGACAAAACTTTGTTGGTAAAGTAATGTCTCTGTTTTTAATATGCTGTCTAGGTTGGTCATAACTTTTCTTCTAAGAAGCAAGCATCTTTTAATTTCACGGCTGCATTCACCACCTGAAGTGATTTTGGAACCCAAAAATATAAAGTCTGTCACTGTTTCCACTGTTTCCCCATCTATTTGCCATGAAGTGATGAGATCAGATGCCATGATCTTTGTTTTCTGAATGTTGAGCTTTAAGTCAACTTTTTCACTCTCCACTTTCACTTTCATCAAGAGGCTCTTTAGTTCTTCTTTGCTTTCTGCCATAAGAGTGGTGTTATCTGCATATCTGAGGTTATTGATATTTCTCCTTGTGTTTCTTCCAGCCCAGCATTTCTCATGATGTACTCTGCATACAAGGTAAATAAGCAGGGTGACAATATACAGCCTTGATGTACTCCCTTCCCAATTTGGAACCAATCCGTTGTTCTATGTCCAGTTCTAACTGTTGCTTCTTGACCTGCATACAGATTTCTCAGGAGGGTGGTAAGGTGGTCTGGTGTTCCCATCTTTTGAAGAATTTTCCACAGTTTATTGTGATCCACACAGTCAAAGGCTTTGGGGTAGTCAACAAAGCAGAAGTCGATGTTTTTCTGGAACTCTCTTGCTTTTTTGATGATCCAGCGGATGTTGGCAATTTGATCTCTGGTTCCTCTGCCTTTTATAAATCCAACTTGAACATCTGGAAGTTCACCATTCACGTACTATTGAAGCCTGGCTTGGAGAATTTTGAGCATTACTTTACTAGCGTGTGAGATGAGTACAATTGTGTGGTAGTTTGAGCATTCTTTGGCATTGCCTTTCTTTGAGACTGGAATGAAAATTGACCTTTTCCAGTTCTGCGGCCACTGCTGAATTTTCCAAATTTGCTGGCATATTGAGTGCAACACTTTCACAGCATCATCTTTTAGGATTTGAAATAGCTCAACGGGAATTCCATCACCTCCACTAGCTTTGTTTGTAGTGATGCTTTCTAAGGCCCCCTTGACTTCGCATTCCAGGATGTCTGGCTCTAGGTGAGTGATCACATCATCATGGTTATCTGGGTCATGAAGATCTTTTTTGTATAGTTCTTCTGTTTATTTTTGCCACCTCTTCTTAATATCTTCTGCTTCTGTTAGGTCCACATCATTTGTGTCCTTTATCGAGCCCATCTTTGCATGAAATGTTCCCTTGGTATATCTAATTTTCTGGCAGAGATCTCTAGTCTTTTCCATTCCATTGTTTTCCTCTATTTCTTTGCACTGATCACTAAGGAAGGCTTTCTTATCTCTCCTTGCTATTCTTTCGAACTCTGCATTCAAATTGGTATATCTTCCCTTTTCTCCTTTGCCTTTAGCTTCTCTTCTTTTCTTAGCTATTTCTAAGCCCGTCTCAGACAACGATTTTGCCTTTTTGTATTTCTTTTCCTTAGGGATGGTCTTGATCATTACCTCCTGTACAATGTCACAAACCTCTGTCCATAGTTCTTTAGGCACTCTGTCTATCAGATCTAATACCTTGAATCTACTTGTCACTTCCACTGTATAATCATAATAGTATATAATATATACTTTGTACAATAATAATATATATTATATATATAATAGTTATATATATATATATATATGTTGTTTTTGTTGTTTAGTCATTAACTTGTGTCCAACTCTTTGAGACCCCATGGATGATAGCCTGTCAGCCTCCTCTGACCTTGGGGATTCTCCAGGCAAGAATACTGGAGTGGGTTGCCATGCCCTCCTCCAGGGGATCTTCCCAACCCAGGGATTGAATCCAGGTCTCCCACATTGCAGGTGGATTCTTTACCATCTGAGCCACCAGGGAAGCCCATGAATACTGGAGAGGGTAGCCTATCCCTTTTCCATTAGATCTTCCCAACCCAGGAATTGAACCAGGGTCTCCTGCATTGCAGATGGATTCTTTACCAGCTAGCTTCCAGGGAAGCCCATATATATGCATATCATATACATGCACATATATATGTTATATATATACACATCACATACATATATGAGGCCTACTTATTTGAGTTTAGAATGGAGGAATCTCTTCTAGGAAACACAAGGATAAACCATAGCTGAAGTCATAATTTTTACTCCAGTAAAATAAAGACTCTACAAGTCAGAAAACACCATAATAGATTCTGGAAAGATGGCGGTAGCAGAGAGGACATAATTTGGGGAACTTCCTGAATCTCAATGTAATAATAGAAAGAAAGAAACTAGATAGTCCAAACAAGTTTATTGTATCTAAAAGTCAAAGTTGTGGCTAAAGCTTTTCCACAACCCAAATCCCAGTGAGGGGGTCTCTGGGATTCCCACTGACCCCTTGCATGGCCAATGATGAGTTGCCAATTTCTGGACCCAGTCTGCCTTTACAGGGATAAATATATATATATAAAAAAAAAATGGGTCCCTCTCATTAAGTCATGGCTAGCCCTCCCCCCCATGAAGTCACTAGGCCCTGCAGTTGCTGACCTTCAACACACCTTGAAACAAGTTCAGGATGGAGACCAGGAATAAGGTCCTCTGTACTCTGAGAAATCTGGCAAAAGAAGCCTTCAGATAGGTATTTTCAGGAGAAGATTTTATGAGCCCAATTTCTTGCATCTTCTCATATCTAGAGAATCATTAACAGAGGTATCTGCTCCTCGTGACTAGTATCAACCCTCTGCCAAAATGTGTACGTGATTGCTTTTATATCCCCTTCACCAAAATCATGTGTATACTGAGCTACCCCCTACCTCTTCAGGACAGCTCCTCAGAGCTGTCTGAGCAGCTGCCTCCAGGCTATAGCCCTCATTGTCCCAAAGAAAGCATAACTCACAACTCTCACGTGGGGACTTTTTTTAGTCGATGATGCAGATACAAGCAGAGGAAGACAAACCACCAACAACCACAATACGTGCGCAGGCTTCCCAGGTGGCTCTAAAGAGCCTGCCTGCCCATGGAGAAAGACATAAAGGATATGGGTGGGTTCGATCCCTGGGTTGGGAAGATCCCCTGGAGGAGGGCATGCTACTCTAGTATTCCTGCCTGCAGAATTGGACAGAGGAGCATGGCGGGCTACGGTCCAAGGGGTCGCACAGAGTCGGACACAACCGAAACAATTTAGCATGCACTCGCTAGCATCTTTGCAGGAGGAAGCAGAGGGAAGTCATGAGGCATCTCACAGATCTGAGAACAGCAACATCATAAAACAGCCAATAGATATTCCCTGTAAACTCCAGCAGATCTCCATGAGAACCAAAGCTGAAACTGAAGGGATTTCATACAATCCAATGTAGGTGAGAGCAAGAATCCATGTTTAGGTCTGAAAGAGCTATATCTTTCCAGACCCTTTGTACTCTCAAAACTGACCAGCTGGTACTCCCTTCCAGAACTGAAGAGTGATAACTGAAAAATGAAGTCTGAGTCTTTGCGACCCCATGGACTGTAACCTGCCAGGCTCCTCCATTCATGGGATTTTCCAGGCAAGAATACTGGAGCGGGTTGTCGTTTCCTTCTCTAAGGGATCTTCCCAACCCAGGGATTGAACCCGGGTCTCCTACATTGCAGGAAGACTCTTTACCAGCTGGGCCACAAGGGAAGACACAAACTGGACTACACGCTAAAAAGAAATGATTGGAAATAGAGTCAAAATTGAGTAGGATAAAGACAACATAGGCGAAGGAAAATCAAAGCATAAATAAAACTGGGAGGAAGAACAAAGCCAGGCAATTTCTGAAGGTGAACTATCATACTTTGTCAATACGACACAAAAAACACAGAAGAGGGAGCCCTGTGAAGTTAGAAAACCTTGACTGAATCATTTCTCCTTCAAAAAGTTCAGGAAAACTAATTGCACAAGAAAACAAGCAACTGACAATGATTAAGATTAAATCCCATGTAAAATCTCAAAGGAAAATAAGGAACAGAATAACACCAATGAAAGCATTCCAGAAAGACTTGCCCACAAAACACACCAAGACTCTTGCCCATTGCTTCATAATAAGTGAAAAATGTCAAAACTCTTTGGAAATCTACGCAATTGAGCCGCTGACTAAATGAGGGTAAGAAAGTTACATTTTTATCACGACACTTCTTTTTTATCATCACACTTTTTGAAAGCAACACTTCTTGCTAGAAGTAAATTTAAGATCCTCAAGGGAGGAAAATGAAGCAAAAATTTTAAATCTGATAAACTTTTAAGTACAAAAAGTTAAAAAGATTATTCTCAAAACATACAAGAACTTGGGAAATGTTTTTCTCGTGAGTTTTTCCAGAAATATCTACTAGAAAATAAGCTTCAAATAAATACTTGAGAGTCTTAGACAATAAGAATTGGTCATGCAACCTAGGATACAACTGAAGCAATTTGCACACATGTATGCGTCTAGTCAAGGCTATGGTCTTTCCTGTGGTCATGTATGGATGTGAGAGTTGGACTGTGAAGAAGGCTGAGCGCCGAAGAATTGATGCTTTTGAACTGTGGTGTTGGAGAAGACTCTTGAGAGTCCCTTGGAGTGCAAGGAGATCCAACCAGTCCATTCTGAAGGAGATCAGCCCTGGGATTTCTTTGGAAGGAATGATGCTCAAGCTCAAACTCCAGTATTTTGGCCACCTCATGCGAAGAGTTGACTCACTGGAGAAGACTCTGATGCTGGGAGGGATTGGGGGCAGGAGGAGAAAGGGATGACGGAGGATGAGATGGCTGGATGGCATCACTGACTCGATGGACGTGAGTCTGAGTGAACTCTGGGAGTTGGTGATGGACAGCGAGGTCTGGCGTGCTGCGATGCAGGGGGTCGCAAAGAGTCGGACATGACTGAGCGACTGATCTGATCTGATCTGATCTGATGCCTGAAACCTAGAGGGGTGGGATGGGGGGAAGGTGGGGGGACCTTCAAGAGAGAGGAGACATATGTATGCCTGTGGCTAGCTCATGCCAATGTGTGGCAGAAACCAACACAATATTGTAAAGTAATTATCCTTCCATTAAAATAAATTAATTAATTAGAAAAATAAATAAATAAAAATAGTCATGAGCATTAAATGCACGGCTACAGGGGTAAAAAACCAAAGTTTAGTGTTTGAAGGCTATACTAACAAGGCAAAAATTGGGATACTCAATGCAGAAGAAAGAAAATATAGCCATATAGATGAGATCAAGTAAAAAGTTTAATTTTGTAAATAGTTTCAAGTGGAGCATAGTTTACAAACAGATAAATAGGTGTAATTCCGAGATCTGTCCATTGAAAAGGCTTATAAACAATCACCATCCCAGTGGCAGTGGGAACCCATCAACCCCAGCTTGTGATTTCAAAGCACCGTTTCCCATTAAATCACAACATGAGGCAAAACAAATGAAAACCCCAAGATTTCTTGAAGTAAGGGCTGACGATGTAGAAGATAAACATCTTGACACGCCTGGTAAAAAGGAAGCTGTCACAGCGTTGAAAAGATTGGACCTTCTCTCCAGTCCCAGGCGGTGACACAGGAGGCCCCTGGCACACCTGCTCCTGGAACACAGCTCTGCGTGCAGCGGCTTCCTCCGAAAGAAATCAGGATGCTGAGTGAGCCACTGATATGCACGGACTGAACGAGGATGGACTCACATCCAAACGGGTCGGAGAGGGTAAGATGCAATCCCACCTTAGACCCTGTCTCTGGCACAATAGCCTGCAATCAGGAGAAACTCCCAGCTCTTCATCTTTTAAAATGATGTATGCATTTATTTATTTATTGGGGTGGCCTCCTGAAGGGCCGTCTCAGCAGCAGCTTCTCCCTAGCTGTCTGTTTCACACTTGGTAGTGTATTTACGTCAATCCTAACCTCCCAGTTCATCTCACCCTCCCCTTCACGCTCAGCCGTGTGCACACGTCCACCCTCCATGTCTCTTTTCCTGCCCTGCACATAGGCTCACCCGCACCATCTTTCTAGATTCTGCAAAATGCATTCATATACGAGATTTCTTTCCCTCTTTCTGACTTGCTTCACTCTGTATGACGGACTCTCAGTCCATCCACATCACTACAAAAGACCCAGTTTCATTCCTCTCCTTGGCTGAGTAATATTCCACTGTGTATACGGACCGCATCTTCCTTATCCGTTCATCCGTTGATGGATATTTAGGTGGCTTCCACGTCCTCGCTATTGCAAATAGTGCTGCAGTGAACACTGGGGAATGTGTGTCTGTTTGAATTACAGACTTCTCAGGGTATATGCCCAGGAGTGGGGTTGCTGGATTACATGGTAGCTCTGGTTTTAGTTTTTTAAGGAACCCCCATACTGTTCTCCACAGTGGTTCACAACTCTCGTTAAAGAACCCATCTCAAAAGGGCTTGTGAGGGTTCCCAGCTTTCCCCCCAGGCCTCAGAGCAGAGACAGCACACGGCAATGCCCAGGCTTTCCCTGAAAAAGGCCTCTCTGTGTGTTTTGAAAGCTGCAGCCTGTCTCAGGCCTCTAATTTAACACAAGAGAGGGGCTAGCTGCCGCCACCGCCCCCAGAGACCAGGGAGGCCGGCGGGTCCCACCTTTGTGCTTCCCTGTGCCTGAATCTACATCATGAGCGTCTCCCTAGAAGAAGCTTGTGCACACGTCTGGTGCCCCAGCTGGTGTGCCACTACCCAGGGGGCACACTCCTTCATTGCCTGTCTCTGGTTGCCAGCAGGACTTGTACACTCAGATCCCACAGGACCGGATGAGACAGAGAAAGAATTCTTACGAGACGGTCCCCACAAAGTTCAGTACAGAGATGCCAATCAGAAACACCCAACCTCCAGGCTTTCTCTGAAAAAGGCCTGTACGCCTATCATAAAAGCTGCGGTCGGAGAGTCAGGCTTCTAATCCAACACACATCTACAGACCAAGGACGACACTCCGTGGAGACCGGGGAGCACAGCAGGAACAGTTTCCACACCGTCTCTGCCCCATTGCCGTCAGCAGTGCCCATGACGCAGCAGGGGAGAGCTGGTGCGCACACCTGGCACCCTGGGTGTTGCAGTGCCCTTGAGAGAGCACCTCCTCTGATAGCCTGGCTCTGATGGCTAGGGAGGCTTGTGTCCCCGGGTTCAACGGGACTGCAGCAAAGAAACAGTCTTCACTGGCTCTGCTCCCAGAGGTCAGTGCAGAAGGAACACAGAAAATCCTTTCCTGTCTTTTTCCCGTAAGATGTCTATTTCCACACGTTACAAGCTGCTGCGTGAAGGTCTAACTTTTCTTTGGGGGGGGGTTCCTTTAAAATTTTTTTTAATGTATTTATTTATTTATTTTTGGCTGTGCTGGGTCTTCATTGTTGCGGGAGCTTTTGTCTAGTTGTGGTGTGGGGGGCTTCTCATTGTGACGGCTTCTCTCATTGGGGAACACAGGCTCTAGGGCTTGTGAGCTTCAGTAGTTGTGGCCCACGAGCTCAATAGTTGTGACCTCTGGGCTCTAGAGCATGGGTTCTGTAGTTGTAGTTGTAGAGCATAGCTGCTCCAAGGCATGCAGAATCTTCCCGACCCAGGGATCGAATCCACGTCTCCTGCATTGACGGCAGATTCTTTACCACTGAGCCCCTAGGGAGGCCTAATCCAGCTTTCGCGCAGCCTGAATCTAGGCGTTGACTGAGATCCTCTCCTTTGGGACACTGACAGGTCTTGGCACACCCTCACAGGAAGCCACTAAGAACAAAGTCGTCTGTTTAGACAATCACAAAGATTTGCAAGAAAACCAAGAGTGAGGACGGGGCTGAGGAACAAGTTTCATTTCCTAAAGGAGACCACTCCTGCAAAACTGGGCGAGCTGGCTGTTTCATCTAATGCATAGAAACCAACAAAGGGAGTCAAGAAAAACTTTTTAAAAATAGAAGACTACGTTCCAAATGAAACAATGGGATAAAATCCCAGAAACAGGTCTTAATGAAACTAGAATAATTTATTTACCCCATAAGGAGTTCAAAATAATGGTCCTAAAGATGCTAACCAAGAGCAAGAAAACAATGCATGAAGAAGGTGAAAATTTCAATAAAGAGATAGAAAATAGAGTGAAACTGAAAGTCGCTCAGCCGTGTCCAACTCTTGGTGAGACCCCGTGAACTATATCATCCTTGGAATTCTCCAGGCCAGAATACTGGAATGGGTAGCCATTCCCCTTCTCCAAGGACCTTCCCAACCCAGGGATGGAACCCAAGAAAACAGTACCAGAAACCACAGAGTTGAAGAATATAATAGCTGAACTGAAAATTTCAACAGCAAATTAGGTGTAGCAAAGAAAGAATCAGTGAATTTGAAGACAGCACTGGAAGTCATTCAACAAAAAGAGCAAAGAGAGAAAAGAATGAAAAAGTGTGAGGAGAGCCTAAAGAACCTATGGGACACTGTCAAGAGGACCAAAAATCGCATTACTGAGGTCTCAGAAGCAGAAGAGAGAGAAAGAGGCAGAAAGTTATTCAAACAAATAATGGCTAAGAACTTCCCTAACCTGGGGAAATAGATATCTAGATCGGGGAAACCTAGAGAGTTCTAAATAAGATGATTCCAAAGAGGCCCATTCTAAGACAATATAATTTAATTTCCAAAACTTAAAGACATAGAATTTTAAAAGGAGCAAGAGAAAAACAACTTGCCACATACAAGGAAAACTTTGGAGACCATGACCAGATTTTTCAGAGGAACTGTGCAGGCTATAATGAAATGGTAAGATATATTGAAATGCTAAAAGAGAAAAAAAAAAATCTGCCACCAACAATACTCTGCCTGGAAAAGTTGTTCTTCAGAATTGAAGTAGAGATAAATAGTTTTCCAAACAAGCAAAATCTGAGAGTTCATCACCACTAGACCAGTACTCTTGCCTGGAAAATCCCATGGATGGAGGAGCCTGGTAGGCTGCAGCCCATGGGGTCTCGAAGACTTGGACATGACTGAGCGACTTCACTTTCATTTTTCACTTTCATGCATTGGAGAAGGAAATGAAAACCCACTTCACTGTTCTTGCCTGGAGAATCCCAGGGACGGGGGAGCCTGGTGAGCTGCCGTCTATGCAGTCGTGCAGAGTCGGACACGACTGAAGTGACTTAGCAGCAGCAGCAGCAGCAGCAGCAGACCAACCTTACATGAAATGTTAAAGTGATTTCTTCAAGGTGAAACAAACGACACCAATTAGTCACAGGAAAACATATGAGAGTATAAATTTTGCTGGTAAAAGTAAATATATATTAAGTGCAGAATACTCATGTAATGGAATGTGTAAATCACTTTTAAATTTAGTCTAAAGGTTGAAAGGCAAAATTAGCAGAAATAACTATGACTGCAGGGATTTTCCTGGTGACTCAGATGGTAAGGAATCTGTGAATCTGCCCACAATACAGGAAACCTGGGTTCAGTCCCTGGGCTGGGAAGATCCCCGGAGAAGGGAATGGCAACCCACTCCAATATTCTTGCCTGGACAATCCCATGGACAGAGGAGCCCGGCAGATTACAGTCCATGGGGCTGCAAAGAGTGGGACACGACTGAGTGACTAACAGGAGCTTTCACACACAGTGATTTGTAAATGGATGAGCAAGATAAAAAGATATAAACTTTGGCATCAAAAACATAAAAGATTTTAACAAAAAGAGTACAAATGTAGAGATTTAGTATACATCCAAAGTTAAGTTGTTATCAGTTTAAAATAGACTATTATAAATAAGATGTTTTGTGTAAGCCTCATGCTAACCACAAAGCAGAACCTTAAGTAGATTAAAAAAAAATAATAATAAAGAGAATCTAAGTAACCACTACAGAAAAACCACCAAACACAAAGAGAACAAGAGAGGAAAAAAGAAACACAGGCATGACAAAGCACCAGAAAACAATTTTAAAATGGCAACAGAACGTGAGCACCTATCAATATTTACTTTAAATTAAAATAGACCAAATTCTCCACAAAAGACACAGAGTGGCTAAACGGATAAACAAGATAAGACCCAACTGTATGCTCTCACAAGAGACTCATTTCAGCTTTAAGTACACACACAGATTGAAAGTGTAGGGATGAAAAATAATATTCCGGGCAAAAGGAAACCATTAAGAGCTGAATAGCTATACTGGTATCAGACAAAATAGATTTCAAACCAAAGACTGTATATAATAAGAGATACAGAAGGTTATTGGGTATTAATAAAGAGATCACTCCAACAACGTATTGTAATATTTATAAAACTTGTGCACCCAACCTGGGAACACAAATAAAGAGCGAATATTAACAATACTTTTGTTTTGTTTTAAACATTTTTGCTGCTCACTATAAAGTAAGACAACATCTGAATGCAGAGTTCCAAAGAATAGCAAGAAGAGATAAGAAAGCCTTCTTCAGCGATCAATGCAAAGAAATAGAGGAAAACAACAGAATGGGAAAGACTAAGGATCTATTCAAGAAAATCAGAGATACCAAAGGAACATTTCATGCAAAGATGGGCTCGATAAAGGACAGAAATGGTGTGGACCTAACGGAAGCAGAAGATATTAAGAAGAGGTGGCAAGAATACACAGAAGAACTGTACAAAAAAGAGCTTCACGACCAAGATAATCATGATGGCGTGATCACTGACCTAGAGCCAGACATCCTGGAAGGTGAAGTCAAGTGGGCCTTAGAAAGCATCACTAGGGCACAAATTCATCAATGGGACATCTGGGCGCCGAGTAAATACCACAAACAGCTTCGGAGTGCTGGCGGAGGACGTCGGACAACCAGAAAAGCAACTCACTGCCTTCTAAAGGAGGTAGGAAAGAATATAGAAGCCAGAGAGAGACAAAGAGGGAGGGGCGGACCTCTGTCCGGGGAAGGGAGTCTTAAAAAGAGAAGTTTCCAAACACCAGGAAACACTCTCCCTGCGGAATCTGCGCCGAACCTGGGAAACACGGAGACTATCATAACAGGGAGGAGAACAGTTGAGCAATTAGAACCCACAGACTGCGGGCCCTGCGGTAACTTCCGCAGCGGAAAAGCACCGCTGCAAACACCCGCATTTGCCATTGGGGAGCCGGGGCTGGGCAGGGAGACGCCTTGGCCGTTCCCACGCGGGACGCTCCCCTGCCGGCGCTCCCCAGAGGGACGCTCCCGCGGGACTCTCCCCCACTGGACGCTCCCCCGCCGGCCACTCCCGCACAGGCGTGCCCCCGCCCGCTGTGCTGGCGGCTCCCACGAGGGCCACCCCATCCCCTCCCCCACCCGCCCGCCCGCCATTCCCGTCGCCGACCCCTCCCCCTCTGCGGGCCTCAGCGCAGACTTCGTTCGCCTGATTGTCTGGAGTGCTGCCTAACTGGAGTAGTTTGGGCCGGCAATCCAGATTGTGCAGCGCCGACCACACGAGTGGCGGGCCTTGGCCCAGAACACCGCCGAACCGTGCACAGAACAAAGAACTATACAGACCAACCACAGAGAAAGGGGCCTATATATCCTGAGAAATTTAAGCCGGAACAAGGAACTAGCTGAAAATGAACTGAACCCACAACAATAATAGAGAAACTCTTATATATATTGTTACTATTTTTACCATCATTATTTCCTTTTTTTTTCTTTTCTTTTTTTAATATATATATATTTTTTAAATTTTTATTATTTTTTAATTGGAAAAAGGAAAACAAAAATTTTTTTTTCTTTTTAATTTTTTTTGTTGTTGTTTGTTTTGTTTCTTTTATTTTTATTTTTTTTTATCCTCTAGTACTTCTTTAATCTCCACGTTTAGATATAACTTTTGCGACCCTGTTTTTGTTTTTTTTTTCTTTTTTCCTTTTTGTCCTTTGCTTTTTTCCTTTCCTTTTTTCTTTTCTTTACTGATTACTGACTAGATCTGTCTCTCTCCTTCACACTCCTTCCTTTTATCCTCCTGACCACCTCTGTCTCCTTCCTCCCTTTTTCCTTCTATGTATAATTCCGTGAACATCTCTGAGCGGTCCAGTTGTGGAATGCATTATAGAAGAAGAAGTTTTTGAGACTACTGTAAAAATAAGACCAATAACTGGAACCAGGAGACTTAAGTCCATACCCTGATCCCACGAAACACTAATTGACAGGAGCTCATTAAAAGCCTCCATACCTACTCTGAAACCAAGCATCACACAAAGACCAGCAAGTTCCACAACAAGACATACCAAGCAAATTCTCCAGAAAAACAAGAACACAGCCTGAGCTCCAATACACAGGCTACACAAAGCGACCCCAAAAGCATAGACATCTCATAACTCACTACTAGACACTCCACTGCACCCCAGAGAAAAGAAATCCAGCTCCACCCACCAGAACACCGATACAAGCTTCCATAAACAAAAAACCTCGACAAGCCACAGGTACAAACCCACATATAGTGCAGAAACGCCACAATAAAGAGAACTCCACAGACTACCAGAATACAGTAAAGACGCCCCAAACTTAGCAATTTAAACAAGATGAAAAGACAGAAGAATTCCCAGCAGGTAAAGGAACAGGATAATTACCCACCAAACCAAACAAAAGAGGAAGAAATAGCGAACCTACCTGATAAAGAATTCCGAATAATGATCGTGAAATTAATCCAAAATCTGGAAAGCAAAATGGAATCATGGATAAATAGCCTGGAGAAAAGCATTGAGAAGATGCAAGAAAGATTTAACAAGGACCTAGAAGAAATAAAAAAGAGTCAATATATAATGAATAATGCAATAAATGAGATCCAAAACACTCTGGAGGCAACAAATAGTAGAATAACAGAGGCAGAAGATAGAATTAGCGAATTAGAAGATAGAATGGCAGAATTAAAGGAATCAGAGGAGAAAAAAGAAAAACGAATTAAAAGAAATGAGGACAATCTCAGAGACCTCCAGGACAATATTAAACGTTACAATATTCGAATCATAGGAGTCCCAGAAGAAGAAGACAAAAAGAAAGACCATGAGAAGATACTAGAGGAGATAATAGTTGAAAACTTCCCTAAAATGGGGAAGGAAATAATCACTCAAGTCCAAGAAACCCAGAGAGTCCCAAATAGGATAAACCCAAGACGAAACACCCCAAGACACATATTAATCAAATTAACAAAGATCAAACACAAAGAACAAATATTAAAAGCAGCAAGGGAAAAACAACAAATAACACACAAGGGAATTCCCATAAGGATAACAGCTGATCTTTCAATAGAAACTCTCCAAGCCAGGAGGGAATGGCAAGACATACTTAAAGTGATGAAAGAAAAGAACCTACAGCCCAGATTATTGTACCCAGCAAGGATCTCATTCAAATATGAAGGAGAAATCAAAACCTTTACAGACAAGCAAAAGCTGAGAGAATTCAGCACCACCAAACCACCTCTCCAACAAATACTAAAGGACATTCTCTAGACAGGAAACACAAAAAGGATATATAAATTCAAACCCAAAACAACAAAGTAAATGGCAACGGGATCATATTTATCATTAATTACCTTAAATGTAAATGGGTTGAATGCCCCAACCAAAAGACAGAGACTGGCTGAATGGATACAAAAACAAGACCCCTCCATATGCTGTCTACAAGAAACCCACCTCAAAACAGGGGACACATACAGACTGAAAGTCAAGGGCTGGAAAAAGATTTTCCACGCAAATAGAGAACAAAAGAAAGCAGGAGTAGCAATACTCATATCAGATAAGATAGACTTTAAAACAAAGGATGTGAAAAGAGACAAAGAAGGTCACTACCTAATGATCAAAGGATCAATCCAAGAAGAAGATATAACAATTATAAATATATATGCACCCAACTTAGGAGCACCACAATATATAAGACAAATACTAACAAGTATGAAAGGAGAAATCAACAATAACACAATAATAGTGGGAGACTTTAATACCCCACTCACACCAATGGATAGATCAACTAAACAGAAAATTAACAAGGAAACACAAACTTTAAACGATACAATAGACCAGTTAGAACTAATTGATATCTATAGGACATTTCATCCCAAAACAATGAATTTCACCTTTTTCTCAAGTGCACACGGAACCTTCTCCAGGATAGACCACATCCTGGGCCATAAATCCAGCCTTGGTAAGTTCAGAAAAATTGAAATCATTCCAAGCATTTTTTCTGACCACAATGCAGTAAGAGTAAATCTCAATAACAGGAGAAAATCTATTAAAAAGACCAACATATGGAGGCTGAACAACACACTCCTGAATAACCAACAAATCACAGAAGAAATCAAAAAAGAAATCAAATTCTGCATAGAAACGAATGAAAATGAAAACACTACAACCCAAAACCTGTGGGACACTGTAAAAGCAGTCCTAAGGGGAAAGTTCATAGCAATACAGGCATACCTCAAGAAACAAGAAAAAAGCCAAATAAATAACCTAACTCTACACCTAAAGCAACTGGAAAAGGAAGAAATGAAGCACCCCAAGGTTAGTAGAAGGAAAGAAATCCTAAAAATTAGGGCAGAAATAAATGCAAAAGAAACAAAAGAACCCATAGCAAAAATCAACAAAGCCAAAAGCTGGTTCTTTGAAAGGGTAAATAAAATTGACAAACCACTAGCCAGACTCATCAAGAAACAAAGGGAGAAAAATCAAATCAATAAAATTAGAAATGAAAATGGAGAGATCACAACAGACAGCACAGAAATACAAAGGATCATAAGAGACTACTATCAGCAATTATATGGCAATAAAATGGACAATGTGGAAGAAATGGACAAATTCTGAGAAAAGTACAACTTCCCAAAACTGGATCAGGAAGAAATAGAAAATCTTAACAGACCCATCACAAGCACGGAAATTGAAACTGTAATCAGAAATCTTCCAGCAAACAAAAGCCCAGGTCCAGACGGCTTCACAGCTGAATTCTACCAAAAATTTAGAGAAGAGCTAACACCTATCCTACTCAAACTGTTCCAGAAAATTGCAGAAGAAGGCAAACTTCCAAACTCATTCTATGAGGCCACCATCACCCTAATACCAAAACCTGACAAAGATCCCACAAAAAAAGAAAACTACAGGCCAATATCACTGATGAACATAGATGCAAAAATCCTTAACAAAATTCTAGCAATCAGAATCCAACAACACATTAAAAAGATCATACATCATGACCAAGTGGGCTTTATCCCAGGAATGCAAGGATTCTTCAATATCCGCAAATCAATCAACGTAATACACCACATTAACAAACTGAAGAATAAAAACCATATGATTATCTCAATAGATGCAGAGAAAGCCTTTGACAAAGTTCAACATCCATTTATGATAAAAACTCTCCAGAAAGCAGGAATAGAAGGAACATACCTCAACATAATAAAAGCTATATATGACAAGCCCACAGCAAACATTATCCTCAATGGTGAAAAATTGAAAGCATTTCCTCTAAAGTCAGGAACAAGACAAGGATGCCCACTTTCACCATTACTATTCAACATAGTTTTGGAAGTTTTGGCCACAGCAATCAGAGCAGAAAAAGAAATAAAAGGAATCCAAATTGGAAAAGAAGAAGTAAAACTCTCACTATTTGCAGATGACATGATCCTCTACGTAGAAAACCCTAAAGATTCCACCAGAAAATTACTAGAACTGATCAATGAATATGGTAAAGTTGCAGGATATAAAATTAACACACAGAAATCCCTTGCATTCCTGTACACTAATAACGAGAAAATAGAAAGAGAAATTAAGGAAACAATTCCATTCACCATTGCAATGAAAACAATAAAATACTTAGGAATATATCTTCCTAAAGAATCTAAAGACCTATATATAGAAAACTATAAAACACTGGTGAAAGAAATCAAAGAGTACACTAATAGATGGAGAAATATACCATGTTCATGGATTGGTAGAATCAATATAGTGAAAATGAATATACTACCCAAAGCAATTTATAGATTCAATGCAATCCCCATCAAGCTACCAACGGTATTCTTCACAGAGCTAGAACAAATAATTTCTCAATTTGTATGGAAATACAAAAAACCTCGAATAGCCAAAGCAATCTTGAGAAAGAAGAACGGAACTGGAGGAATTAACCTGCCTGACTTCAGGCTCTACTACAAAGCCACAGTCATCAAGACAGTATGGTACTGGCACAAGGACAGAAATATAGATCAATGGAACAAAATAGAAAGCCCAGAGATAAATCCACGCACATATGGTCACCTTATCTTTGACAAAGGAGGCAAGAATATACAATGGATTAAAGACAATCTCTTTAACAAGTGGTGCTGGGAAAACTGGTCAAACACTTGTAAAAGAATGAAACTAGAACACTTTCTAACACCATACACAAAAATAAACTCAAAATGGATTAAAGAGCTAAATGTAAGACCAGAAACCATAAAACTCCTAGAGGAAAACATAGGCAAAACACTCTCTGACTTACATCACAGCAGGATCCTCTATGACCCACCTCCCAGAATATTGGAAATAAAATCAAAAATGAACAAATGGGACCTAATCAAACTTAAAAAGCTTCTGCACAACAAAGGAAACTATAAGCAAGATGAAAAGACAGCCTTCAGAATGGGAGAAAATAATAGCAAATGAAGCAACTGACAAACAACTAATCTCAAAAATATACAAGCAACTTCTACAGCTCAATTCCAGAAAAATAAATGACCCAATCAAAAAATGGGCCAAAGAACTCAATAGACATTTCTCCAAAGAAGACATACAGATGGCTAACAAACACATGAAAAGATGCTCAACATCACTCATTATCAGAGAAATGCAAATCAAAACCACTATGAGATACCATTTCACGCCAATCAGAATGGCTGCTATCCAAAAGTCTACAAGCAATAAATGCTGGAGAGGGTGCGGAGAGAAGGGAACCCTCTTGCACTGTTGGTGGGAATGCAAACTAGTACAGCCACTTTGGAGAACAGTATGGAGATTCCTCAAAAAACTGCGAATAGAACTGCCTTATGATCCAGCAATCCCACTGCTGGGCATATACACTGAGAAAACCAGAATTGAAAGAGACACCTGTACCCCAATGTTCATAGCAGCACTGTTTGCAATAGCCAGAACGTGGAAGCAACCTAGATGTCCATCCACAGATGAATGGATAAGCAAGCTGTGGTACATATACACAATGGAGTATTACTCAGCCATTAAAAAGAATACATTTGAATCAGTTCTAAGGAGGTGGATGGAACTGGAGCCTATTATACACAGTGAAGTAAGCCAGAAACAAAAACACAAATACAGTATACTAACGCATATATATGGAATTTAGAAAGATGGTAAAAAATAACCCTATTTACGAGACAACAAAAGAGACACTGATGTATAGACCAGACTTTTGGACTCTGGGACCGGGAGAGGGTGAGATGATTGGGGAGAATAGCATTGAAATATGTATAATATTATATCTGAAATGTATTAATTGTTCAAACTAAACACTATCATGTTACAATTTGTTCATACTAGATGTTTGTAATGTTTCTGATAATCAATAAAAGAGATTCTTGATCAAAAAAAAATAAAATAAAATAAAATAAAAAAGAAAAAAAAAATAAAGTAAAAAATAAAAAAAAAAAGAAAGCATCACTAGGAACAAAGCTAGTGGAGGTGATGGAATTCCAGTGGAGCTATTCCAAATCCTGAAAGATGATGCTGTGAAAGTGCTACACTCAATATGCCAGCAAATTTGGAAAACTCAGCAGTGGCCACAAGATTGGAAAAGGTCAGTTTTCATCCCGATCCCAAAGAAAGGCAATGCCAAAGAGTTCTCAAACTACCGCACAATTGCACTCATTTCACACGCTAGTAAAGTAATGCTCAAAATTCTCCAAGCCAGGCTTCAGCAATGTGTGAACCGTGAACTTCCTGATGTTCAAGCTGGTTTTAGAAAAGGCAGAGGAACCAGAGATCAAATTGCCAACATCCGCTGGATTATCGAAAAACCAAGAGAGTTCCAGAAAAACATCTATTTCTGCTTTATTGACTATGCCAAAGCCTTTGACTGTGTAGATCACAATAAACTGTGGAAAATTCTGAGAGAGATGGGAATACCAGACCACCTGATCTGCCTCTTGAGAAATCTGTATGCAGGTCAGGAAGCAACAGTTAGAACTGGTCATGGAACAACAGACTGCTTCCAGATAGGAAAAGGAGTACGTCAAGGCTGCATATTGTCACCATGTTTATTTAACTTATATGCAGAGTACATCATGAGAAATGCTGGACTGGAGGAAACACAAGCTGGAATCAAGATTGCCGGGAGAAATATCAATAACCTCAGATATGCAGATGACACCACCCTTATGGCAGAAAGTGAAGAGGAACTCAAAAGCCTCTTGATGAAAGTGAAAGTGGAGAGTGAAAAGGTTGGCTTAAAGCTCAACATTCAGAAAACGAAGATCATGGCATCTGGTCCCATCACTACATGGGAAATAGATGGAGAAACAGTGGAAACAGTGTCAGACTTTATTTTTCTGGGCTCCAAAATCACTGCAGATGGTGACTGCAGCCATGAAATTAAAAGACGCTTACTCCTTGGAAGGAAGGTTATGACCAACCTAGATAGCATATTCAAAAGCAGAGACATCACTTTGCCAACAAAGGTTCGCCTAGTCAAGGCTATGGTCTTTCCTGTGGTCATGTATGGATGTGAGAGCTGGACTGTGAAGAAAGCTGAGCGCCGAAGAAGAGATGCTTTTGAACTGTGGTGTTGGAGAAGACTCTTGAGAGTCCCTTGGACTGCAAGGAGATCCAACCGGTCCATTCTGAAGGAAATCAGACCTGGGATTTCTTTGGAGGGAATGATGCTCAAGCTGAAACTCCAGTATTTTGGCCACCTCATGCGAAGAGTTGACTCATTGGAGAAGACTCTGATGCTGGGAGGGATTGAGGGCAGGAGGAGAAGGGGACGACAGAGGATGAGATGGCTGGATGGCATCACTGACTCGATGAATGCGAGTCTGAGTGACCTCCGAGAGCTGGTGATGGATAGGGAGGCCTGGCGTGCTGCAGTTCATGGGGTCGCAAAGAGTCGGACACGACTGAGCGACTGATCTGATCTGATCTGATAAAGTAAGACAACTCCCCGAAGGCTCAGGCAGTAAAGAATCCACCTGTAATGCACGAGACTCGGTTCAGTCCCTAGGTGGAGAAGATCCCCTGGAAGAGAAAATGGCAACCCACTCCTGTGTTCTTGCTTAGAGAATCCCCATGGACAGAGAAGCCAGGTGGGCTACAGTCCATAGGTTGCAACCAGTCAGACATGACTGAGGATGCACGCATGCACATAGGAAACAGGTACATTTGTCCTGTCACAAAATGAGTATCTTGTAACCACCACCTGGGTCCAGCAATGTTCAGTTCAACTCAGTTCAGTCATTCAGTCGTGTCCAACTCTTTGTGACCCCATGAATCACAGCACGCCAGGCCTCCCTGTCCATCACCAACTCCCGGAGTTCACTCAAACTCATGACCATCGAGTCAGTGATGCCATCCAGCCATCTCATCCTCTGTCATCCCCTTCTCCTCCTGCCCCCAATCCCTCCCAGCATCAGAGTCTTCTCCAATGAGTCAGCTCTTCACATGAGGTGGACAAAGTACTGGAGTTTCAGCTTCAGCATCATTCCTTCCAAAGAAATCCCAGGGCTGATCTCCTTCAGAATGGACTGGTTGGATCTCCTTGCAGTCCAAGGGACTCTCAAGAGTCTTCTCCAACACCACAGTTCAAAAGCATCAATTCTTCGGTGCTCAGCTTTCTTCATAGTCCAGCTCTCACATCCATACATGACCACTGGAAAAACCATAGCCTTGACCAGACGGACCTTTGTTGGCAAACTAATGTCTCTGCTTTTGAATATGCCATCTAGGTTGGTCATAACTTTCCTTCCAAGGAGTAAGTGTCTTTTAATTTCATGGCTGCAGTCACCATCTGCAGTGATTTTGGAGCCCCCCAAAATAAAGTCTGACAGTATTTCCCCATCTATTTCCCATGAAGTGACGGGACCAGATGCCATGATCATTTTCTGAATGTTGAGTTTTAAGCCAACTTTTTCACTCTCCACTTTCACCTTGATCAAGAGGGTTCTTACTTCCTCTTCACTTTCTGCCCTAAGGGTGATGTCATCAGCATATCTGAGGTTATTGATATTTCTCCCAGCAATCTTGATTCCAGCTTGTGTTTCTTCCAGTCCAGCGTTTCTCATGATGTACTCTGCATATAAGTTAAATAAACAGAGTGACAATATACAGCCGTGACATACTCCTTTTCCTATTTGGAACCAGTCTGTTGTTCCATGTCCAGTTCTAACTGTTGCTTCCTGACCTGCATACAAATTTCTCAAGAGGCAGGTCAGGTGATCTGGTATTCCCATCTCTTTCAGAATTTTCCACAGTTTATTGTGATCTACACAGTCAAAGGCTTTGGCATAGTCAATAAAGCAGAAATAGATCTTTTTCTGGAACTCTCTTGCTTTTTCCATGATCCAGCAGATGTTGGCAATTTGATCTATGGTTCCTCTGCCTTTTCTAAAACCAGCTTGAACATCTGGAAGTTCACGGTTCACGTACTGCTTAAGCCTGGCTTGGAGAATTTTGAGCATTACTTTACTAGCGTATGAGATGAGTGCAATTGTGTGGTAGTTTGAGCATTCTTTGGCATTGCCTTTCTTTGGGATTGGAACGAAATCTGATCTTTTCCAGTCCTGTGGCCACTGCTGAGTTTTCCAAATTTGCTGGCATATTGAGTGCAGCACTTTCACAGCATCATCCTTCAGGATTTGAAATAGCTCCACTGGAATTCCATCACCTCCACTAGCTTTGTTCACAGTGATGCTTTCTAAGGCCCACTTGACTTCACATTCCAGGATGTCTGGCTCTAGATGAGTGATCACACCATCGTGATTATCTGGGTCGTGAAGATCTTTTTTGTATAGTTCTTCTGTGTATTCTTGCCACCTCTTCTTAGTATCTTCTGCTTCTGTTAGATCCATACTATTTCTGTCCTTTATCAAGCCCATCTTTGCATGAAATATTCCCTTGGTATCTCTAATTTTCTTGAAGAAATCTCTAGTCTTTTCCATCCTGTTGTTTTCCTCTATTTCTTTGCATTGATCGCTGAGGAAGGCTTTCTTATTTCTCCTTGCTATTCTTTAGAACTCTGCATTCCGATGCTTATATCTTTCCTTTTCTCCTTTGCTTTTCGCTTCTCTTCTTTTCACAGCTATTTGTAAGGCCGCCCCAGACAGCCATTTTTCTTTTTTGCATTTCTTTTTCACGGGGATGATCTTGATCCCTGTCTCCTGTACAATGTCAGGAACCTCCGTCCATAGAGTTCTTCAGGCACTCTATCTATCAGATCTAGTCCCTTAAATCTATTTCTCACTTCCACTGTATAATCATAACCAGAAATGTTGAGGTGGCCTAAAATTTCTTTTGTGTTTTTCTGTAACATCTTGCAGAAAAATTTGAACAAACTTTTTGGCCAACCCAATATATAGAAAGGTTCGAGCATCCCAGAGTCCTCCCATCACCTCCCAGAGTCCTTCTGCCACCTCCCAGCTTTCACCCCTCCCTTCTCCCTGAATGAACACATGAGTGTTATTACTCCCTTCCTTTCCTTTGTAGTTTTACCGCTTGTGTATACATCTATAAACATTTTGTTTTACTTTTATCTGTTTTCAAAGTTTATGTAAATGGAATTACACCTTACATCTGGCCTCTTCCACTTTCCACATTGCATGAAATAACTGTTTTTCATTGCTGTGTATCGGATGAAGAAAGCCTTTCTAAGTTTCTGCATGAATAGACCATGACATTTTTATTCATTCTACTCTTGAAGGACATTTGGGGCTATTTTGGATAATACTCCTATGAACATGCTTCTACAAGCCTTTTATTCCATAGGAGCACACATTCTGTTGAGCAAATATTTAGGAGTAGGATCGCTAAGTCAATGATATGTGAATCTTTGGTTTTAGTTCAGTTCAGCTCAGTTGTGTCCGACTCTTTGCAACCCTGTGGACTGCAATACGCCAGGCCTCCCTGTCCATCACCAACTCCCGGAGTTTACTCAAACTCACGTCCATCGAGTCGGTGATGCCATCCAGCCATCTCATCCTCTGTCGTCCCCTTCTCCTCCCGCCTTCAGTCATTCCCAGCATCAGGGTCTTTTCCAATTAATCAGTTTTTCACATCAGGTGGCCAAAGTATTGGAGCTTCAGCTTCAGCATCAGTCCTTCCAGTGAATATTCAGGACTGATTTCCTTTAGGATGGACTGGTTGGATCTCCTTGCAGTCCAAGGGACTCTCAAGAGTCTTCTCCAACATCACAGTTCAAAAGCATCAATTCTTTGGTGCTCAGCTTTCTTTATAGTCCAACTCTCACATCCATACATGACTACCAAAAAACCATAGCTTTGAGTAGATGGACCTTTGTTGGCAAAGCAATGTTTCTGCTTTTTAATATGCTGTCTAGGTTGGTCATAGTTTTTTTCCAAGGAGCAAGCATCTTTTAATTTCATGGCTGCAGTCACCATATGCAGTGACTTTTGAACCCCCCAAAAATTAAATCTGTCACTGTTTCCATTGTTTTCCCCATATATTTGCCATGAAATTTTAGTAGATAATGTCAGTTTTCCTAATTTCCTGCAACCAGTTGACACATCAGTGGTACAAAAGTTCCCATTGTTTCACGTCTTTAATAACACTGGATACCGCCAGTCTTTCTTCATTTTCATAGTTATATGGTTACACAGCAGTATCTCATGATTGTACTTTGCATTTTTCTTATTTGTCATGGATTTATTGGCCATTTACACATAGTCTTGTATGATGGGTCTGTTCTAACCACTTTCCCATTTTTTTTTCTATTGGCTTATTTATCTTTTTCTTTAAAACAATAAAACGCAAGTGGAAAAAGCTAATGATGGCATAGATCTTGGTAATAGCAGTTATTTCTGAGTGTTGGAGTTACAAGTGGTTTCCGTTCTCTTCCTCGTGCTTTTCTACCCTTTTATAATTTCCTATAACAATTATACATTATTTTCAGGACACTTAGTGTTTCACAATTCTAATGAATAAAAACAATGGCTTTTGCAAAAGACATCATCTAGGGAATACATTTTGAATGTTAACTGTTAAGTTTATGGGATATTTGGATGATTTATGGTAGTGATTCTTAACCATTCCAAGGTGTTCTACAGCTAAACTTGAATAATTGCGTTCTCTTCCAATTTGCCATGGTTTCATTTATTTTAACGCCTACAACCAAATTTAATATATCAAGCTATCCATCTATATACATATCAGTGAATTATTAATACTCCAAATAGGATTCAGCAGGAAAAAAAGTTACGAGAGAAGTTTAAGTGAAAACTAGGAAGTCACAGTCCTCTATCAAGAAGAATTTCTCCTTTCACTCCCATCAGAACTCCTATTAATGTAGCAACTCCCAAAATAAAATTATTTGCATCCCAAAATCACACATGAAAAGGCCTTAGATGGCTCATGCTCTGAAAAATTAATTATAAAATAGTAATTGAATAACAACTGTTCCCAGTACTGTGTAGCATTAAAAAGAATTAAAGCATAATGCCTGACCTCAAAAACCCTTCCATCTAATTGGAGAAATAAATCAAACACTTATGAAAATAACAAAATGCATGATGATGTATAAACGATGTAGTGAGTCAAGGAAAACATTTAAAAGTAGGATGAAGCCTTAAAAGAATGCCTAATATGAGAGGAACATGACCATGGGTAAGAATCATTTCATCACTGGGACTCTGCCTGAGGCCTGCAAAACATGTTGTTTAGTCGCTAAGTCATGTCTGACTCTTTTGTGACCCCATGGACTGTAGCCCACCAGGTTCCTCTGTCTGTGGGATTTCCCAGGCACGAATATTGGAATGGGCTGCCATTTCCTTCTGCAGGGGATTTTCCTGACCCAGGGAACGAACGTATGTCTCCTGCATCGGAAGGTTGATTCTTTACCACTGAGCCACCCGGAAAGGCCATAAAAGATGTTAACGCACAGCAGTATGAGATTTTTTAATCTAAATTTATGCTACCGTCTTACTGTTTTCCTAATGGACGATAAGATGGTTTTAGGATAGTCCCAAAGCCCGCGATCCCAATCCTTTCTCTACTGCTTTGATCTGCTCTACATCTTACTTGTACACACAAACGTGCTTTCTTTTGACCAAAGTTATGCCTTTGCATAATCTGGAGTATATCATGAAGAAGACCTTAAAATCTCTGTATAAATTAATTTCCAGCTATCATTCTCAATAATTTTAAATTCCACTTGGCAACCTGAAGTCAGTTTTATATATTTTTTTTTTTTTTTTTGGCTGTGCCAGGCCTTCATTGCAGCATACTACTACTACTACTACTAAGTCGTTTCAGTCGTGTCCGACTCTGTGCGACCCCATAGACGGGAGCCCACCAGGCTCCCCCGTCCCTGGGATTCTCCAGGCAAGAACACTGGAGTGGGTTGCCATTTCCTTCTCCAATGCATGAAAGTGAAAAGTGAAAGTGAAGTCGCTCAGTCGTGTCCGACTCTTTGAGACCCCGTGGACTGCAGCCTACCAGGCTCCTCTGTCCATGGGATTTTCCAGGCAAGAGTACTGGGGTGGGGTGCCATTGCCTTCTCCTCATTGCAGCATGCAAACTCTTATTTGCGGCATATGGGATCTAGTTCCCAGACCAGGGTTGGAACCTGGGTTCCCTGCATTAGGAGCTTGAAGTCTTAGCCACTGGACTACCAGGAAGTCCCTGAAGTCAGTCCTCATAACTGTTAAATGAGAGAGTGGACACTGGGGATTTAAAATGCACTGTGCAGAATGTAAGACGAAATAAGCCTGGGAGGGCAGGAAGATGGCAGTGTAGGAAGTGCTAGGAATCTGTCTCCCCACCTGCACAACGTGGAATTGGCCAAGTCGGTCTTCTGTAATTATTTTAGAATTTCAGAGTCTATTCAAAGGCTTGCAGCTTCCTGGGGGAAGACGAGCCTGGTAAATTGTGCTTAATTTTGGTCAGTTTCAGCCCCGTGTGACAGGCGATCTGCATCCTCCCGCACCCCAGCCCACGGCCGCCAGCTGGACCAGCGCTATTAGAGGGGCTTGCTGGAGCCAGAGTGATGATAAGGACTTTGTCCTCCAAGTAACAGGTCTGGGTTCTGATCACCGACAGCTGCCTCTGGTCACAGAGGGGCAGACACAAGCGGGCAGGCAGCTGCATTTTCCACCATTATTGTTTCATGCTCCTCTACCTGAAGAACCTTCCAGGGGATTTAAAGAGACAATGGCTGTTTTATGCCCTTTATTTTTCCATTTTCCCCCTTTGGGATTATTTAAGGATTAGGTACACATATAGGGAAATTTAGAAAGTCACCACTCATGCCCAGTGTGCAGGCTTTCCTTAGATCTGAGAAAACTAAGTTTAGATGCTTCAAGCTGATCCCTAACACAGAGACACCTACACACAAAAAAAAAATTTAAAAAAAAAAAAAAAAAAAGAACAAGAAGTTCTAAAATTTGCATGGAGCCACAAAGGACTTTGAATAGCCCAAGCAATTCTGAGAAAGAGGAACAAAGCTGGAGGCATCACACTTTCTGATTTCAAACTATATTACAAAGCACTAGTAATCAAAACACTATGATATTGGCATAGAAACAGATCAATGGAACAGAGTAGTGAGCTCAGAAATAAACCCATGCATGTATGTTCAATTAATTTACAACATTTACTATTAGGAAAGGACAGTCTCTCTTCAGTAAATGATGCTGGGGAAACAAGCCACATGCAGAAGAAGAAAACTGAACAATGATCTTACACCAAACAGTTACACAAAACTTACTCAAAACAGATGATTAAAGACTTGACCATAAGATTAAAGACTTAACAGCACAAAAATCCTAGAAGAAAACATAGGCAGTAAGCTCCTTGACCTTGGTCTTGGTGATGACTTTTTGGATTTGAGACCAAAGCAAAGGCAACAAAAGTGAGACTGTATCAGACTAAAAAGCTTCTACACAGCAAAAAAAAAAAAAGAAAGAAAGAAATCACCAATGCAATGAAAAGGCAGCAGACTGAGAGGAAGAAAATATTTACAAACATATACCTGATAAAGGGTTAATATACAAAATAAAGAAACTCAAGCAACTCAATAGGATTAAAAATGGGCAGAGGAAGTGTATAGACATATCTCCAAAGACATGCAGATGACCAGTAGGTACATGAAAAGTTGTTCGACATCACTAGCCATCAGGGAAATACAGATCAATACCACAATAAGTCATCATCTCACATCTGTTAGACTGGCTACTCTCAAAAAGACAAGGGCTAACAAGTGTCGGTGGGGGTGAGCGAACCACTGTGCATTGTTGGTGGGAATGTAGATTGGTACAGCCACTATGGAAAACAGCACGGAGTTTCCTCAAAAAATTAAAAATAGACTTACCATGTGATCCAGCAATCACGCTTCTGGGTATTTATCCTAAGGAAACAAAAACACTAACTCAAAAAGATATCAACAACTCCAAGTTCATTACAGCATTATTTTACAAAGGGTAAAACATGAAAACAATATCAGTGCCTATCAAAGGAAAATGATCCTATATATATATAAGGAGAAGATTGGCTACAACAGAAGAGAAAGGATTAGTAAACTTGAAGATAGCTCAAAATAAATCATTTAAACGGAAACATAAAGAGTAAAATATTAGGAGGGAAACAAAGAACAACGCCTCATGGGCCTGTGGGTCTAACACGTGTGTGGTCAGGACTCCAGAAAAACGGAGACAGAAAATGAAGTTGGAATAGTATTTGAAGAAATTTTAATAAAAATTCCAAATTTGATCAGAAAATAAACCCACAGACAGGACAATAAGTGAATCCCAACCAGAAAAGAAAATACACCTACAAAGAAAATCACACCTACACACATCATAGTCAAACTGCTGAAAACCAAAGACAAAGATAAAATCTTATGTGTTCTGGGTCTTGAGAGATACAGATTCCTATTAGCATTGTATCCATCAGTGGGTGAGTAAAAAAGCAAAATGTGGTGAGGGAATATTCAGTTTGGTTCAGTTCAGTCACTCAGTCGTGTCCAGTTCTTTGTGACCCCATGAACTGCAGCATGCCAGGCCTCCCTGTCCATCACCAACTCCTGGAGTTCACTCAGACTCAGGTCCATCGAGTTGGTGATGCCGTCCAGCCATCTCATCCTCTGTCGTCCCCTTCTCCTCCTGCCCCCAATCCCTCCCAGCATCAAAGTCTTTTCCAATGAGTCAACTCTTCGCATCAGGTGGCCAAAGTATTGGGAATTTCAGCTTCAGCATCATTCCTTCCAAAGAACACCTAGGACTGATCTCCTTTAGAGTGGACTGGTTGGATCTCCTTGCAGTCCAAGGAACTCTCAAGAGTCTTCTCCAACACCACAGTTCAAAAACATCAATTCTTTTGTGCTCAGCTTTCTTCACAGTCCAACTCTCACATCCATACATGACCACTGGAAAAACCATAGCCTTGACTAGACAAACCTTTGTTGGCAAAGTAATGTCTCTGCTTTTGAATATGTCATCTAGGTTGGTCATAACTTTCCTTCCAAGGAGTAAGCGTCTTTTAATTTCATGGCTGGAATCACCATCTGCAGTGATTTTCGAGCCCCAAAAAATAAAGTCTGACACTTTCCACTGTTTCCCAATCTATTTCCCATGAAGTGATGGGACCAGATGCCATGATCTTCATTTTCTGAATGTTGAGGGAATATTACTCAGCCTTAAAAAGCAAGGGAAATCATAACACATGATACAACATGGATACATTTTCAGGACATTAATCTAATTGAAATAAGCCAATCACAAAAAGATAAATATGGTGTGATTTCACTTAAGGGAGGAACCTAGAGCAGTGAAACTCATAAAAATAGCAGGTAGAAGGTTGGCTGCAGGCGCTGGGAGAATGGGAAAAGGGAATTGTTTCATGGACATAGACTTTGTTTTGCAAGATGAGAAACTTTTGGAGCCTGGCTATATAATGTGGAAAATACTCAACATTAATGAACTCTACACTTAAAAATTGTTAAAATGGGGACTTCCGTGGTGGTCCAATGGTTAGGAATCTGCCTTCCAAAGCAGGGGATGTGGATTTGATCCTTGGTTAGGCTTCCCTAGGGACTCAGACAGTAAAGAATCTGCCTCCAACACAGGAGACCCGGGTTTGATCCCCCACGAGGAGGGCAAGGCAACCCAACCCACTCTTGTATTCTTGCCTGGAGAATGCCATGGACAGAGGAGCCTGGAGGGCTACAGTCCAGGGGATCAGAAAGACTCAGACATGACTGAGCACTCCTAGACTTACTGGACATTGAATCTAGAATTCTTGGTAAGTGCATCCACACTGATAAATCTGGTCCTGTCTAGTTTTATAATTTGTCCTGTTTGGCCAATGCCCTTGTTATCCATTCCAAGCATCTTGTGTACATGAGTTGGGAGAATCCTGCAATTCTTTTGGGATATACTTTTTCTCTTCCTGGAGGTTTTGTGATTCACTCTAGGCCAAGTAGAAATTTATTTTTAAAAAATGTTTTATTTGGAAATAGTTTAAAACTTACAGAAAAACTACAAGAATAAAAATTAAAATTATCTCAATACCTGTTAGGAATAGAATTGTGTACCCCCAAAACAGACACAGAATGCCTGAACAACTATGGATGGTGGTTCATGACATCGTATAGGAGACAGGGATCAAGATATCCCCAAGAAAAAGAAATGCAAAAAGGCAAAATGGTTGTCTGAGGAGGCCTTAAAAATAGCTATGAATAGAAGAGAAGCTAAAGGCAAAGGAAAAAAGGAAAGATACACCCAATTGAATGCAGAATTCCAAAGAATAGCAAGGAGAGATTAAGAAAGTCTTCCTCAGCAATCAATGCAAAGAAATAGAGGGAAAAAAAAAAATAGAATGGGAAAGACTAGAGATCTCTGCCGAAAAATCAGAGATACCAAGGGAACATTTCATGCACATGGGCTCAATAAAGGACAGAAATGATATGGACCTAACAGAAGCAGAAGATATTAAGAAGAGGTGGCAAAAATACACAGAAGAACTATACAAAAAAGATCTTCATGACCTAGATAATCACAATGATGTGATCACTCACCTAGAGCCAGACATTCTGGAATTCGAGGTCAAGTGGACCTTAGGAAGCATCACTACGAACAAAGCTAGTAGAGGTGATGGAATTCCAGTTGAGCTATTTCAAATCCTTAAAGATGATGCTGTGAAAGTGCTGCACTCAATACCAGCAAAGTTGGAAAACTTAGCAGTGGTCCAGGAATGGAAAAGGTCAGTTTTCATTCTAATCCCAAAGAAAGGCAATGCCAAAGAATGTTCAAACTGCCACACAATTGCACTCACCTCATACGCTAGAAAAGTAATGATCAAAATCCTCCAAGCCAGGCTTCAACAGTATGTGAACCATGAACTTCCAGATGGTTAAGCTGGATTTAGAAAAGGCAGAGGAACCAGAGATCAGACTGCCAACATTCATTGGATCTTTGAAAAAGCAAGAGAGTTCCAGAAAAATATCTACTTTTGCTTTATTGACTATGCCAAAGCCTTTGATTGTGTAGATCACAATAAACTGTGGAATATTCTGAAAGAGAAGAGACTACCAGACCACCTGACCTGACTCTTGAGAAATCTGTATGGAGATCAGGAAGCAACAGTTAGGACTGCACAGGGAACAATGGGACTGGTTCCAAAAAGGGAAAGGAGTACATCAAGGAGTACTGTCATCCTGCTTATTTAACTTACACATAGAGTACATCATGAGAAATACTGGGCTGGATGAACCACAAGCTGGAATCAAGATTGTTGGGAGAAATATCAATAACCTCAGATACGCAGATGACACCACCCTTATGGCAAAAAGTGAAGAAGAACTAAGGAGGCTATTGATGAAAGTGAAAGAGGAGAACGAAAAAGTTGGCTTAATGCTCAACATTCAGAAAACTAAGATCATGGCATCTGGTCCCATCACTTCATGGGAAATAGATGGGGAAACAGTGGAAACTGTGACAGGCTTTATTTTTCTGGGCTCCAAAATCACTGCAGATGGTGACTGCAGCCATGAAATTAAAAGATGCTTGCTCCTTGGAAGAAAAGTTGTGACCAACCTACACAGCATATTAAAAAGCGAAGACATTACTTTACCAACAAAGGTCTGTCTAGACATGTATGGATGTGAGAGCTGGACTATAAAGAAAGCTGAGTGCTAAAGAATTGATGCTTTTGAACTGTGGTGTTGGAGAAGACTTTTGAGAGTCCCTTGGACTGCAAAGAGATCCAATCAGTCCATCCTAAAGGAGATCAGCCCTGGGATTTCTTTGGAAGGACTGATGCTGAAGCTGAAACTCCAATACTTTGAAACCTGATGTAAAGAATTGACTCATTTCAAAAGACCCTGATGCTGGGAAAGATTGAAGGTGGGAGGAGAAGGGGATGACAGAGGATGAGATGGTTCGATGGCATCACCAACTCAATGGACATGAGTTTGGAGTGAACTCCAGGAGTTGGTGATAGACAGGGAGGCCTGGTGTGCTGCAATCCATGGGGTCGCAAAGAGTCGTACATGACTGAGTGACAGAACTGAACTGAACTGAAGACAAATACTGGATTGGCCACAAAATTTGTTCAGGTTTTTCTGTTACATCTTTTGGGAAAACTTGAACGAACTTATTGGTTAACCCAGTATTTAGTTGGAGACCTTTCAAAATTAGTAAGCTGGCTAGAAAATAGCCAGAAATCTTATGTTAAACTGGCAAAAAGTCAGAGGCATTCTAAATTAAATGGCATCTAAATTATAGCCCGAGTTCCCTTATTTAGCCCCCAGCTTTCACTAGAGAACTGAAGACTCAAGAACAGGTACACAGATTTGTTTTGGTTTCTGTTTTGTAATCCTAGACCCCAAACATAGCGTTTAATGATTAATCAGTCATTTTTGCCATATGCTTCCCTTGTGGTTCAGCTGGTAAAGTATCCGTCTGCAATGCAGGAGACCTGGGTTCCATCCCTGGGTTGGGAAGATCCCCTGGAGAAGGGAATGGCTACCCACTCCAATATTCTGGCCTGGAGAATTCTATGGACTGTATAGTCTATGGGGTTGCAAAGAGTTGGACACAACTGAGTGGCTTTCACTTTGCCATTTGAAAACCTTATACAATTTATACATGCAAATCAATGAAATAAGGAAAAAATGTTCAAGCCTTCAATTTTTTTGATCTTCACTTTATACAATAAAAATTATCAATTTCATACCTTCTTCTTTTCTACAAAACCAACAGAATTCTATCACTGAGCAATCCATCCCAGCCTACAGCGTGAACAGAAAAGCAGGCTGTTCCTGTGTATAATCACAGGACATGAAACAGTTTTAGGAACCACAATGCTTTCTAAAGCGCTAGTACAGTTCAGGTATGGAGGAGCTGAGGGGAAGGCAGTGGCTTTTACCTAAAGATATCACTGAGGATGCTAATGAAACAAAATCAAGTTTTTAAAATTTGGGGTAGGACTTCCTTGGTGGCCCACTGATTGGAGAAAAAAAAAAAAAAAGTACACTTGCCAATGCAGGGCACACAGGTTCAATCCCTGGTCCAGAGATTCCACACGCCAGGAAGTAACTAAGCCCACACACTGTAACTGCTGAGCCTGCAAGCCTAGAGCCAGTGGTCCACAAGGAGAGAGTAGCCCCCAATCCTGGCAACTAGAGGAAGCCCAGCGCAGCAACGAAGACCCAGCGCAACCAAGAATAAATAATTTTTTTTAATGAAGGGTAAATGCTGCTGCTGCTGCTAAGTCGCTTCAGTCGTGTCCGACTCTGTGCGACCCCATAGACGGAAGCTCACCAGGCTCCTCCGTCCCCGGGATGCTCCAGGCAAGAACACTGGAATGGGTTGCCATTTCTTTCTCCAATGCATGAAAGTGAAAAGTGAAAGTGAAGTCGCTCATTCGTGTCCGATTCTTAGCGACCCCATGGACTGCAGCCTACCAGGATCCTCTGTCCATGGGATTTTCCAGGCAAAAGTACTGGGGTGGGGTGCCATTGCCTTCCCCGGAAGGGTAAATGGGGAGATACTAAAGTTGCTGTTTGTAGAATGGTACCGATTAGCAATGTAGCAAAACAAAAGAATCCCAACCTTGACAGATTTGGTAAGGTTGGCGCTTTATGTGTTGCAAGGCCTGCTCCTCTTGGTACTTTCCTCTAAAACTAGCTTGGTAATTCTCCACTAATTTTACAGTTGTTTTTTAATTATTATAATTAGGAAGTACCTGTATTAGGCTTCACACATAACCATAGCATTGCCTGAGAAAAATATACAACCTGAAGTTGCTAGCTACGTTTTATTCAGGGACCTTATTGGGGACCACAGCCCAGGAGACAGCCTCTAGTTCTGCAGAACGGCTTCAAAGAGCTAAGGAAGGCGTCAGGATATATAGGAGTTTTTGCTGAAAACAAAACCAAAAAAACAAAACACGTTGTTAGACCCAAGACTCTGAGCTCATTGAAATTACTCTTTAGATACACATCTTTAGTTGGGCCAGTTTGCTTTTTTTCTCCATCCTAAATGCCCCTCCTGGGGCACTAATATAAGTCGTGCTGGGGGTGCTGCAGACCACATGCATTGTTTATCGGAATGGCAGGCGACATCCTCTGTCCACAATAGTGATGTATATATTCATATTTATTTAACATATCTATAACTTTTCCATGTATGAAGTGTATAGTAATTTTTTTTTTCAAACAGATCAGTTTTGAATCCCTAGCCTTGGTTTTAAACTCAAAATATCAGTGGTACTAGAACTTGCTTAAACTTTTGTATATAGACCCTGGATTGAAAACCAAAGGAAGGTTCACAACCCAAATTTTGGCACATTCTTCCTGTTCGACAAATAAATACTGCTTCCTCCGGTTCCTAAGTGCGGCTTCCCTTCCCGAGAGCAAGGGAGACTGTTTAGTTTTCATCTGGCGAAAATGACATCGATCCCAGGTGTAAAGGATAATTAAAACAGCTACTTTCTGCAGGTCACAGGTCCCTAACACTGTAAACCCGGGGTGCCAACAGGTATAAACGACTCAGTAGCTCCCAGCTCGCAGCCAAGCACTGGCAAAGCGTTCACGCTGCAATAACTCAAGAAACCAAATAAAGGCGCGGCGGCAGTGACACGTGGCCGAGCGGAAGGTCCTAACAGCGGCCCGATCGCCGGCGGGACCGCGGGACCAGAACCCGCGCAGACCTTTCGGAGCATCCACTCCGCCGGTGACCCCCGGCCGAGGGGCTCCTGGCACAGCCCTCACCCCCGCCTCTCCGGCGTCTTGTGGCCGCCCGAGCGGCCAGCGCGCGGGCTCCTCGGGGGCCCGGGTGTCGCGCCCCGAGCCCGCGGACACGTGCCCGCTGCTCCGCGGCCTCGGAGATCCGGACACTCCCGGGGGAGCTGCCCGCCCGAGGCCCCGCCAGGCGCAGGCGCGGAGGCCGCCCGCAAACCCGGAAGCGCTCGGCGCGTCCCGCGCCGGCGTAGTAGCGGCCCCGGCGGCGGCCAGGCCCACGGCGTCCCCCGCCCCGAGGTCCGGCGGGCTCGGGCCGCGTCATGTCCGCCCAGGGCGACTGCGAGTTTCTGGTGCAGCGAGCCCGCGAGCTGGTGCCGCAGGACCTGTGGGCCGCCAAGGCTTGGCTCATCACGGCGCGCAGCCTCTACCCGGCCGACTTCAACATCCAGGTGAGGCCGGGCGGGCGCGCGGGGGGCGCGGCTCCCACTGACTTGCGCCCCCCAGCCTCCCACCCTCCCCGAGAAGCCAGCCTGGGGACTCCGGGTCCGGCCGGCCGGGCTGGAGCCACGGGAGCCTCAGCCGCCCAGGGGCCGGGCCCGCGCCGGGTGCCGCGGGGGAAGGGCCGCCCACGGGGCGGAGGCGGGATGGGGGTGTCCTGGGTGCCTGCGCGGGCGAGCTGGGGCGCGGGGTGCTGGCCACAGGAGGCCCCCTGGGCGGTGGCTGTGTAAAGGGGGGAATGCCGCGAGTCTGCAGTCACCGCCGCTGTGCGTAAAGGTATCACAGTAGCATGAGCCGAGGAAACCTACACACCGTTCCCGGGAACCCGATGATGAAGGCGGCGGCCTATTGGGCGCCGGCGACCTCGGAGCCCGTGCCTGCGCTAACCTGGGCGACCGAACGCTGAGGCTTCATTGACGGGTGGTGCCCGACCCTAGGACCTCCAGGGGCGGGCGGGACATGGGCGGGCTCTGAGGGTCTGTGTCGCCAGGTGATGCTCAGCCTTAGGACCTCCAGGGACAGGGTGGAATATGGGGGTGGGGGCCTCTGATGGTCTGTGTCATCAGGTGGTGCCAGGTCCTAGGCCCTCCAGGGGTGGGGACGGTGGAGCAGCAGGCCGGGAGCGGGGCAGAGGGCCTGATCCCGCCCCCGGCTGTGTTGCAGTATGAGATGTACACCATCGAGCGGAATGCGGAGCGGACGGCCACCGCCGGCAGGCTGCTCTACGACATGTGAGTGGGGAGCTGCCCCGACCTCTTGGGGTGGGGAGTTGATTTCTGTCTGTCGAAGAGGGAGTTGGGGGGAGGTCTGAAGTTCTGCGGGTCTGGTGCCTAAAACGTACTTCTGCATGGGTCTAGGCCTTCCGTTAACTGCAGAGAAGTCTAACGAGGTCTTGTTCTTGTTAAAACTCTTCTATTCAGTCCTTTATTTTGGAAATAATACATGCTCTTCTCAGAAGTTTAGACAGGACTGAAGCATAGAAAATAATGAGTGGAAGTCCCTCCTGGCCTCAACCAGAGTACACACAGCACGCATCAGTGGGTTCTGGGACAGCGGTCGCAGCAGTGAGCGCTACTGCTCACCCACATGATGGACCCCTTTCCCTGTCAACATGTAAAGATCTGTTTAGTTCTTTTTCACATCTGCATAGCATTTCACCCCTCTTTTATTGGGGAACATTTAGGGAGCTTCCAGTTGGTTAAGATTATATTCCAGAGTGTCAGAAAGTAAATTTGTACTCAGGTTTTGGTGTTTTTCTTTAGATGCTTCAACATAGGTTTGCGTAGTCAAAGGGTGGGTGGATTTTAAATTTTGATGTACTATCAGACTGCTTTCCAGAAAGTGCCATTCCTGTTTACATCTCCACGGCCAGTGTCTAAGAGTGTTGCTTTCCCATAGTGTTGCCAGCACTTGGGTATTATCAGTCTTTCCATCAGCTATTAATTTTTGCCAGTGCCACAGGAGAAAGAGCTTCCCCAGTGGCCCAGCAGTAAAGAATCCGCCCACAATGCCAGAGATGTGGGCTCGATTCCTGGGTTAGGAAGATCCCCTGGAGGAGGGCATGGCAACTCACTCTAGTATTCTTGCCTGGAGAATCCAATGGACAGGGGCCCCTGGCAGGCTACAGTCTATAGGGTTGCAAAACAGTTGGACACGACTGAAGCGACCAAGCACTCATACACAGGAAAAAACAGTATCTTGCTGTTTTTAAAAACGTGTGTTCAATGTATTACTAGTAAGACTGAGTATCTTTTCAAATGATATTTGGCTATTTGTATTTTTTCCTATGATTTGCCTTTGCCCATTTTTTTCTTTCTGAATGGTGAGCTTTAAGCCAACTTTTTCACTCTCCTCTTTCACCTTCATCAAGAGGCTTTTTAGTTCCTCTTCACTTTCTGCCATAAGGGTGGTGTCATCCGCATATCTGAGGTTATTGATATTTCTGCCGGCAATCTTGATTCCAGCTGTGCTTCTTACAGCCCAGCATTTCTCATGATGTACTCTGCATATAAGTTAAATAAGCAGGGTGACAATATACAGCCTTGACTTACTCCTTTTCCTATTTGGAACCAGTCTGTTGTTCCATGTCCAGTTCTAACTGTTGCTTCCTGACCTGCATACAAATTTCTCAAGAGGCAGGTCAGGTGGTCTGGTATTCCCATCTCTTTCAGAATTTTCCACAGTTTATTGTGATCCACACAGTCAAAGGCTTTGGCATAGTCAATAAAGCAGAAATAGATGTTTTTCTGGAACTCTTTTGCTTTTTCTCTTGATCCAGTGGATGTTGGCGGATGTTGGCAATTTGATCTCTGGTTCCTCTGCCTTTCCTAAAATCAGCTTGAACATTCAGAAAACTAAGATCATGGCATCTGGTCCCATCACTTCATGGGAAATAGATGGGGAAACAGTGTCAGACTTTCTTTTTCTGGGCTCCAAAATCACTGCAGATGGTGACTGCAGCCATGAAATTAAAAGATGTTTACAAGGTCTGTTTAGTCAAGGCTATGGTTTTTCCAGTAGTCATGTATGGATGTGAGAGTTGGACTGTGAAGAAAGCTGAGCACAAAAGAATTGATGTTTTTCAACTGTGGTGTTGGAGAAGACTCTTGCGAGTCCCTTGGACTACAAAGGAGATTCAGCCAGCCCATCCTAGAGACCAGTCCTGGTTTTCATTGGAAGGACTGATGCTGAGGCTGAAACTCCAGTACTTTGGACCCCTGATGGGAAGAGTTGACTCATTGGAAAAGACCTTGATGCTGGGAGGGATTGGGGGCAGGAGGAGAAGGGGATGACAGAGGATGAGATGGCTGGATGGCATCACCAACTGGATGCACATGAGTTTGGGTGAAATTCAGGAGTTGGTTATGGACAGGGAGGCCTGGCGTGCTGCGATTCATGGAGTCGCAAAGAGTCGGACACGACTGAGCGACTGAACTGAACTGAACCGATTTTTTCTTTTGGGAGGTTTCTTTTTTTTTCCTTATTTGCTTTTCAGGAGTGCTTTACATATTATGGTCATTTGTCTTTTCACTTGTTATAAAAGCTTAAGTCTGTTAAGGACCCTCATTTTTCTTATTTTTTATTTGTATATCTTTATTTTGGTTTGGTTTATCTATGTATTCACTTGGGATAAAGAAAAATGTGTTTTTCTGTGATGCTACTGTTTTTACTTTCTTTTTGGATGCTATATAGAATCTGACATTTTAATTTAATGCATTCATTTTTAAAAATAGGTTTGTGAATTTCCCAGATCAGCCGGTGGTGTGGAGAGAGATCAGCATTATTACCTCAGCATTAAGAAACGATTCACAGGATAAACAAACCCAATTCTTAAGAAGTAAGAACAAAGTGATAACGTAATAGTGTATAAATTACTACTTCCAGAATGTCAAATTGTTTGTAGTGATTTCACACAAAAAAAGCTACCTCTGTGCTGTCGGTGCCCATGTGTGTGTTTTGTTCTCGGCCCGTACAGATGTCACTTGGTCCCTTGAGCATTTGCTTAGAACCCTTTGAATTTTCTTAAAGGATGTGGATAATAGCCTGGGGAACCGAATATATTTTAACAGGTTCTGCAGTAATCAGAAAGCATCTGTAGATTATGCAGACCTCCACAGAACAGGAGAGAATCTTTTAGTAATTTATGACCTTTCTCATTAACCTTCATTCTGTGTTGGGTGCCATAGCCAATCCAGTATTTGAGATTCTGGACCAAAAAGGAAGTAGATGGTTCACGCCATTTCAGCTTACGTGCATGCTTTTTATCTCAGCCGGCAGCAAGCACTGTTGTGACCCTTTCCAGACATCATTCTTCTCTTCTAGATCCAGTGAGGCCTCCAGATATTTCACGGTCATTCCACAAACATCTTATGTCCAATACTCTGACCTGGAAGGCTTCCAGGTTATGGGTGAAATCTTGCAGTAGCAATTCTTTTACTTAGTAAATACCGAGTATACTTGACTTATACACTAAGTGAAGAGGTTCTTCACTCAGTATATCGCATCTATGCATGACCATGCCTTCTTTCCTCTTTCGCTTCTGCATTTTCTTTCTGAAAGACTTCACAAAGGTAAATGTATTGTATACAGGTTTATTTGAAACTCTTCCTGGGCGAATCCAGTGTGAAATGTTACTGAAGGTTACGGAACAATGCTTCAACACTTTGGAACGTTCAGAAATGCTGCTTCTACTTCTGAGACGCTTCCCTGAAACCGTGGTGCAACATGGGGTAAGATAAAGTTGATCAGTGGAGTCACAAGTATGTTTAAGAGCTAGAGTGTGTATATGATTCTAAAGAAGATTATTCTCATTCTGAGGAGCACCAGAAAAGATTGAACTCAAATCAAAGGAATCCTTGTTGGTAAAGCTAGAAGGATGTCACTGTTACCAGACTCTGGAATTCCAGTAGAAACTGTCTTCCCCATGTAAGGAGATAAGCAGCAGGCTGTGACAGCGCTTTTGTTGTTGTTGCTGTTGTTCACTCGCTCAGTCGTGTGCGACTCTTTGCGACCCCATGGACCGCAGCACGCCAGGCTTCCCTCCTCCATTATCTCCTGGAGCTTGCTCAAACTCACGTTCACTGAGTCGGTGATCCCATCCAACCATCTCATCCTCTGTCACCCCCTTCTCCTCCTGCCTTCAATCTTTCCCAGCATCAGGGACTTTTCCAGTGAGTCCGCTCTCATATCAGGTGGCCAAAGTGCTAATTATTTCCAATTTGTAAAGTATAGTAGAGTTTTTTAAAATAATCTATTTCATAGTTTTCGACTCTGTGTTTGAATTTAAAGGAGCGCCATAGTGGGTAGTATGAATGGACACATTCTTCACATGGTTTTGCTGTGTGGCCACTTTTTTCGCTGCTCTGCCCTTTCCTCATCATCTGATCGTTAGTGTTGTTGGCAGACACTAGTCAGCATGTGGTCGCTCCTGGAGGTGGACAGCATCCTGCTTTGCAGCTGTGTTCGTCACTTCCCATCGCCTGTAATGCAGAGCTGGGCTTCAGATGATTAACTCTTAATTCAAACCCTTTGGCTTAGTCTTTCTGGCTCCACTTTCCTGGCTGCTGCCCCGGTTAACCTTCTGTGTATCTCTGTGTGTTAGTTTCAAGGGGCTGCTGTAACAAAGTACCAGAACCTGGGTGCCTTAAAGCAACAGAAATGTATTCTCTCACAGCCCCAAAGCAAGGCATGGCCGGGGCCGTGCTCCCCGTGAAGGCTTGGGGAGGACTCGTGCCCACCTCTTCCTGGCTCCTGGGGCACCAGCGATCCTTGTAGTTCCTTGGCTGTTGGCTTCATCATCTGGTTCCCGCCCCTGTTGTCACCTGGCCATCTTTGCGTGTTGTCCCTGTGTCTGTGCATGACCTTATAAAAACAACAGTCATTGGATTATGACCCACCCTGGTCCCGAATGACTTCATCTTAACTGATTACCTCTATGAAGACCTTTTTTATAAGATAAACATGTGAGGTCACATCCTGTCGTTCTGAGTGGACATAAATTTTGGGGGGGGGGGCAATGTTCAACCTAGAGTCCTCCCTGACTTTAACTTCGGGCCTCGTGTAATCATTCATAGGGTAACCCCACCTCTCACTCCGTGTCATCAGGTTGCAGGGAAGACAGTGTGGAGGTCTTGGTGGGTTTGTGCAAGCCAGCTCTCCACTGGGCTAGGGCGTCAGAATGGGATGGTGGCCTGCAGACCCAAACCGCTCTGTCCTGCCTAGTCCAGGCTGTGCGACTGGCTACTCTTGGCAACTCTTGCAAGTGCGGAGTTTTGTCTACATAATACATCTTGATGTAGGGAATAAAGTGTTTCCGAATTTCTTAGAAAAATCTCTCCATCTCAGTTATCATTCTGTCTAGCTCCAGGGCTTCCATTAAGTTTTTTAGACATTTGATTGGCGTTTTAATTTTACTGGTTCAGAGGAGAATAAGAGGACAGTGGTCTGTGGTCAGGTGAATGTGGGATTCCCTTCTGGGCAAGGTTGCTGATGGATTCTTTTGTTTTCTAGTCTTTAAAGTGAGAATTCTTGTTTCTTGGGGTAGTTTCAATATATGAACTATGTAGTAAATCAGTAAATCAGATACACTGTTTCTTCATGTAATTCGGACATCTGAAACTTAACATATTTAAATGATGAGGTGTGTTTTGAAACAGGTTGGCCTTGGGGAGGCACTCTTGGAGGCTGAGACTATTGAGGAACAAGAATCTCCTGTCAACTGCTTTAGAAAATTATTCGGTAAGAAAAATTGCATCTCGAATTAATTCCTTATGCTCAGTAGAATGTGCTGGGGGTGTCATTTCAGAAATAAGGTCATTTGTAGAAAGCATAGGAATTCTTCATATTATGGAATTTAAATCCTTGTTAATTTTTTTGGTTGAGAAAGCATTTTAAACAACTTCTAAATTTTTGTTACGTTATAGTTAATACCTCTGAAAGAATACATGAAACCATGTATTTGGGTGTGAATAATAATACACAATAATAATAAATACCTGTCACTCGTGATGTAGAGTCTTTGTCTCCTTGCTAACTCCGTCCACTACTGTCCTTCCACATTGCAGTTTTCAAATAATTGTGCCATAAGGGTGTTCTTTTCTTCCTGTCTATTCTTGGCCAAGTGAACTAAAAACTAAACTTGGTTTTTGCCAGAACCCAAGAGCAGCCAAACAGCTTAATCAGTTTTTCCTGGTTTTCCCTTCTCAACAGTGTGTGACGTCCTTCCACTAATAATTAACAACCACGACGTGCGGTTGCCTGCCAATTTGCTCTATAAGTACTTGAACAAAGCAGCTGAATTTTACATAAATTATGTCACTAGATCGACTCAAATAGAGAATCAGCATCAAGGTAAGTGGGAATAGCTTGCAATTTATTTTATTTTTTTTGTCTTTTTTCATTTTGTAGAATTTCCAGCTCAGAAATCCCTCAGTGTTTTGATTATTCTCCTCTGGATATGTAGCAGTTTGTTAGTCTTGCTAAAAGAGGGTTCCTAGAAAGAAAACCCTACACTTAAGAGATAAGACTTTTCTGGAACCAATTTTACCCCTCGTTTGAAACAGTGAAGCTGCTGAACTATAAGGTTAGCTTCGTACATGGACCACAGCTCACAGGTCCCTTCCTGCTCCGCCAGGGGTGGACACAAGCCTGTTGAGGTTCTTTGTTCTTGCCTCTTGCATGGGAAGTCAGACCTTTTTTTTCTCTATTAAGTACCAGCCACATAAAGAGTAAGTAGTGGGGCATCCGTGGCGGTCCAGTGGTTAAGACGGCACTTCCAATGCAGGGGGTGCAGGCTCGATCCCTGGTCGAGGAACTGAGATCCCACATGCTGCGGGGCGTGGCCAAAAATAAGTAATAAAAGCATTTTTTTTTAAGGAAGTAGTCATGTTAATTAATTGTAAACTACTTTTTTTTTTTCACATCTCAGGTACTCAGGAAACATCTGATTTAATGTCACCGAGCAAACGTAGCTCTCAGAAGTACATAATAGAAGGGCTGACAGAAAAATCGTCCCAGATTGTGGACCCGTGGGAGAGATTGTTTAAGATTTTGAACGTTGTTGGAGTGAGGTGTGACTGGCAGATGGATAAAGGAAGACGGTAAAAACGCGTTCATTTCCAAGACTGCACAACAAATCATTTGATAGCATAATCTCTAAAACACAAAATACTTTTTTCAAGAAGCGTATAGTATGTGGGTACACCTCTGCCTAGGGCAGATTCTGTAATGCTCAGTATTTATGCAGGAGTGTACTTTTTCACTTCATTAAAAGATTCCCAGGGGAAGCATGATCTCTTAACGTGCTGTTGAGTCTGAGCTCTCCTCGGTGCTTAGAAGAAAGAGAACTTACTTGGCACATTTCACGTCAGGAGCTCTTGTCCTGATGCTGCTCTGATTCAGAAGGGGAATTTGCCTCCATCTGCAGACAGTGGAGAGTAATTCTACCTGCCCAGAGCCACATCTGGTAGTTGTGACGGCTCTATGGGCGCTTTTCCCTCGTAGACGTTTTGCTGACAAACTCAGAGTAATTAAATAATTTTTGTTGTCTTTCATCTTTCAGAAGCTATGGTGATATTTTGCATAGAATGAAGGATCTCTGCAGATACATGAACAACTTTGATAATGAAGCTCATGCAAAATACAAAAACCAAGTGGTTTATTCCACTATGCTGGTCTTCTTTAAGAATGCATTCCAGTATGTCAACAGCATACAGCCGTCTCTCTTCCAAGGTTGGTTTAAGAATTTTAGAGTGTCGTAGACCACTGGCCTCATTGAGGGTGGTGAAGATGATGAAAATGTTCACCTTAATGTTGTTCTTGGGGCCAAGTAACTGCCAGTGCTTTTATGAGTTGTTGGTTTTTATGTATGTTTTCACTAAAAACTTCTGTATAAAAGGATGCATGGTATTCGAAACTAAATACAGATATTGAATGCCTCTTTTTAAAAAGCAGCAGATGTAGCAGAGTGTTGACTTAGGTTTCACAGTAAATTCTCAACAGACAAAGATTTTTTAAAAATAATATGTATGCATATCAAGTCTAGAAAATGTGAAAAATAGAACTATCACAGGCTGAAATACCCACAGTGCTTCCAGTCTAATGTAACTCTCATTTTTGCATATTGCCTATACTATTTCATACATTTAGATTATCTTATATATTAGATTATCATATATTTAAATAATGTTTGTGTATCTTTGTGGTTTTTCTCTGTTGTTGGTAGTTCTGTGCTTTGTGATCATTGTAAAAAATTTGGTAGATAGCGTAAGAACAAACACAAAGAAGGAACTTGCTTTGTCCACCAAGAGAGACGTTTATTAACAGTTGGTGTATATCTGCACAGTTTTTATTTCTGTAAGTGTATGCTTCTTTGTTTAGCTGATTGGGACGATGCTGAACATAGTTTCACGTGGTGCTTGAGTAGGTTCCCACTGGTACTAAGTACTCTTTCCTCCTGCATTGTAAATGTCATTCTCGCTCCATCCACAGGTCCCAACGCCCCGAGCCAGGTCCCTCTGGTTCTCCTGGAGGACGTATCGAACGTGTACGGTGATGTCGAGATCGATCGCAGTAAACACATACATAAGAAGAGGAAACTAGCCGAGGGAAGAGAAAAACCCATGGTAGTTCTTTCAGATGTAATTATTAGCGGATGACATGTTTACGGTTTGCTAGAAACAGGTCACCTGGGTCACTGCCTGCTCCCTGCTCCCACTCCGGCGCCCACAGCCTCTTCTCTTTTTGTAACGTGAACCAGACGTCTCTTCGGTCACTGATGGCTTCCCGCCACTCTCAGAATAAAATCCCAACCCTCCCCTTTGGCTTCAGAGCAGGCACGAGCAGGCCCCCGTGCTGTGGACCCTCCGGCCGGCTGCAGCCCCTTCCCAGCCTCCGCCCAGCTCACGGCCACTCCTCTGGGTCCTGCCACTCAGTGCTCGGCCTGGATGTTCTCCCCACTGAGGCGGCCTCCGAATGGCCCTCCGTTTTCTCTCCTGTTCCTGTATTCTGATTCTGTGTGGCCCTTAGTGAGGTCTGTTCTTAAATCTTTTCTGGTTTGTTGCCTTGCTGTCTGTGTCCCTTCACCGGAGCACAAGGTCTTTGGGGCCGTCGGCAACGTCTGTCTCGCCCACCCCGTGTCCTGGGCGTCCGTCTGACAGTGCCCGCGCCCCTGTGGGCATTTGGTGCTGGGGGGCTCTGCTGTGCCCTCCCCGGCATGGGTCCAGGCATGGGACAGCTGTTGAGCGTCCTGGCCCTCACCTGTCGTGCGCGAACCAGCAGGCTCTGCTCTCACGCTCCGGCCCCCAGTGCGTCCCACCTGATGCAGGTCCAGCCAGCTCTGTCTGTCCCGTCGCGGCAGGGGACACACAGACTATATGTTCATATGTTAAGGGCCCTGGAGGCCCGTGAGCTCGGCTCACGTGTCTGTATTACACATAGTGTTTGTTTTTAGTAACCCAGCATCTAAAACTTGGGCGCTTTCTCATCACAGTCCAGATGGACGGGCCTTTACTGGGTGATGTCTTATGATGCTGGTCCCTGGAGGCCGCCACCCCTGGAGGGGGTTGGACGTTCTGCCCGAAGCCCGAGTGCCTGCTCACGTGACCGGCCAGGCGGCTGGAAGTGGGGTCGGGGGAGGGTCCTTCCTGAGGGCAGTGTGTCCCCACCGGTACACGCTCATATGCTTTCCCCGTGGTCAGGACTCCGGCCTCAGAGTCTCCTCTCAGAATGTACTTTTGTGTTCCTGTAAATTCTACAGACCGTCTGGAACTCCATACCGACCCCCTGCATCTGAGGTCCCTTCCGTAAACTCCTGATCTCATTTTGAGGCCGGAATGTATTCCATAAGCTGCCACAGCAATGAACACACCGCTCGTGTTTCTATATCACTAGATTGCCCATCTGTGAATGGGAGACGGCCCTGGAGAGCCAGGATGCCTGAGAGATGGGTTTTGGTTTTGAAAGAGATTGAGGAGCCTGTCGTCAGTGAGGGGGATAAGGAGATGAAGCTAAATAGTGTGAGGCGGGGAGGGTCCCTGGATGTCAAGGAATGCTGAGAAAGGTGGGGAGTGCCTTTTTTTCTGAGATTCGCTTCAGGAGTAGAACTTTTTTTTTTAACTATAGTTGATTTACAGTGTTATGTTAGTTCCAGTGGTACAGCTTTAGATTCTTTTCCATCCCAGGTTTTATAAGGTGTTGAATATAGTTTCCTGTGCAAGGTAGTGGGTCCTTGGTGGTTGTCTGTTCTGTAGAGTCGTATGCATGTGTCAACCCCAACCTCCTGTCTCCCCTACCCCTTCTCCCCCACTTCCCCTTGGTAACCATGAGTTTTCTGTGGCTGTGAGTCTGTCTTGTAAATAACTCGTGTCATTTTTTAGACTCCACATACCAGTGCTGTCTTACAGTACTTGTCTTTCTCTGACTTGACTTCACGTGGTGTGATGATCTGTAGGTCCATCCACGTTGGTGCGGCATTGATTCATTCCTGTTTGTGGCTGAGTAATGCTCAAGTGTGTGTGTGTACCGCGTCTTTTTCTTTATCTGCTCATCTGTGGATGGACACTTAGGTTGCCTCCGTGTCTTGGCTGTTGTGAATAGTGTTTCAGTGAATGTTGGGGTGCATGCATCTTTTCAGATGGAGGTTTCTCCAGATACACGCCCAGGAGGGGGATTGCTGGATCATAACGGCAGTTATGTTTTTAGTCTCTTAAAGGAACCTCCATACTGATCGCCATAGTGGGTGCACCAATTTGCGTTCCCACCAGCAGTGTAGGAGGGTTCCCTTCTCTCCACACCCTCTCCAGTATTTATTGTTGTAGACTTTTTGATGATGGCCGTTCTGCCTGATGTGAGGTGATAACCTCATTGTCGTTTTGGTTTGCATTTCTCTAATAATTAGCATTGTTGAGCATCTTTTCATGAGCCTGTGGGCCATCTGTATGTCTTCTTTGGAAAAATATCTTTTTAGGTCTTCTGCCCGTTTTTTGATTGGGTTGTCTGTTTCTTTGATATGAATTATACGAGCTGTCTGTATATTTTGGAGACTAATCACTTATCGGTCCCAGAGTGTACAGATACTTTCTCCCAGCCCATTGGCTGTGTGTGTTCAGTTTATGGTTTTGCTGCTCAAAAGTTTACAAGTTTGATTTGGTGCCATTTGTTTATTTTTGCTTTTATTTCTTTTGCCTTGGGTGACTGATCTAAGAAAATATTAACTGTGATTAATGTCCGGGAATGTTTTGCTTATATTCTCTTATAGGAGTTTTATGGCGTCACGTGTTAATATATTGGAGAAGGAAATGGCAACTCACTCCAGTGTTCTTGCCTAGAGAATCCCAGGGACGGGGGAGCCTGGTGGGCTGCTGTCTGTGGGGTCACACAGAGTCGGACACGACTGAAGTGATTTAGCAGCAGCAGCAGCAGCAGCAGTGTTAATATATGTCTTCAGGCGGTTTAGATGGCACCCCACCCCAGTACTTTTGCCTGGAAAATCCCATGGACGGAGGATCCTGGTAGGCTCTAGTCCATGGGGTCGCTAAGAGTCAGACACGACTGTGCGACTTCACTTTCACTTTTCACTTTCATGCATTGGAGAAGGAAATGGCAACCCACTCCAGTGTTCTTGCCTAGAGAATCCCAGGGATGGAGGAGCCTGGTGAGCCTCCGTCTGCGGGGTCGCACAGAGTCGGACGCGACTGAAGCGACTTAGCAGCAGCAGCAGCAGGCGGTTTAGACTTTATTTTTGTGTATGGTTCAAGAGAGTTCTAACTTCACTGATTTACACGTACCTGTCGAGCTTTCCCAACACTACTTGCTGAGGAGATTGCCACTTCCTCCTGTATTTTCTTCCCACCTTTGTTGAAGGTAACTGGCCGGAGGCGTGTGGGTTTATTTCTGGGCTCTCCGCTCATGTTCACTGACCTGCGTGTCTGCTCCTGTGCTAGTACCAGGCTGTTTTGTGCTACAGCTATGTAATATTGGCTGCAGCCTGGGAGGGTATGCCTTCAGCTTTATTCTTTTTCCTCAAAATTGCTTTAGCAATTCTGGGTCTTTTGTGGTTCCATATAAATTTTAGGATTATTTGTTTTAGCTCTGTGAAAAATATCATAGGTAATTTGATAGAGATCACATTAAATCTGTAGATAGCTTTGGGTACTGTGGCAATTTTAACAGTAGTAATTCTTCCATTCCAAGAACATGGGATATCTTTCCATTTCTTTGAATCATCCTCAATTTTATCAGAGCTCCCAGCATACAGGTATTTCATCTCCTTTGTTAGGTTTATTCCTATGTTGCTGGGGTTTTTGTTCGTTTGTTTTTGATGATTTTAAATGAGTTTCCTTTTTTAACTTCCTTTTCTGATATTCCATTGTTAGTGTAAAGAAATGCAACAAATTTCTATTTATCTTGTATCCTGCTACCTCGCTGAATTTGTTAATAGTTTTTGTGTGCAGTCCTTAGGGTTTTCTATATAGAGTATCATGTCATCTGCATACAGTGATGGTTCTACCTCTTCCATTCCAATTTGGATGCCTTTTATTTCTCTTTTCTTGTCTGATTTTTATAGTTAAGATTTCCAGTGTTGAATAGGTGTGATGAGAATGTTGCAAATTGTCTTGTTCCACATTTAAGTGGGAAAGCTCTCAGTTTTTCACCATTGAGTATTAGGTTGGCTGCGGGTTTGTTGTAAATGACTTTTGTTACATCTGAGATATGTTCCCTCTATACCCACTTTGGTGAGAGTTTTCATCAAGAATGGACATTGAGTTTTATCACATGCTTTTTCTGCATCTGTTGAGATGATCATGTGGCTTTTGTCTCTTTTTTGTTAATGTGTATATTACATTGATTGGTTTGCATATGTTGAATCATCCAGTGACCCTGGGATGCATCCAACTTGGTCATGGTGTATGATCCTTAATATGTGTTGTTGCATTCGGTTTGCTAGTATTTTGTTGAGGATTTTTGCATCTGTATTCATCAAAGATGCTGACTTGTAATTGTCTTTTCTTGGAGTGTTTTTGTCTGGTTTCAGGGTGATGGTGGCTTCCTGCAGTGACTTTGGGAGTGTTCCCTCCTCTTCGGTGTTCTGGAGGAGTTTTGAGAAGGATCGGTGTAAGTTCTTTTTTGTATGTTTGGTAGGATTCCAGAGTGAAGTCATATGGTCCTGGACTTCTGTCTGCAGGGAGTAATTTTTATTACAGATTCTGTTTCACTTCTAGTGATCGGTCTGTTCAAACTGTGTTTCTTCTTGACTCAGTTCTGACAGGCTGTGTGTTTCTGGACACGTGCCCGTTTCTGCTGGGTTGTGCAGTTTGTTGATGTGTATTCATGCCAACAAGATGTCTTCATAGTATGTTCTTAGGGGTTTTTTGTCTTCCTGCTGTACTGGTTGATATTTCTCCTCCTTCATTTCTTGTTTATTTGGATCCTCTTTTTTTCTATTTAGTGAGCCTGACTGAGCTTTGTTCTTTTTTGAAAATGAGGATTGGATATATTTAGCTGAAATATATGTACTTTTTTCATTGAAGTATAGTTGATTTACAGTGTTGGATTCATTTCTTCTGTACAGCAAACTGACTCAGTTACACATATTTTTTTCAGATTCTTTTCCATTATGGTTTATCACAGGATATTGAATAGAGTTCCCTGTGCTACACAGCAGGACCTTGTTTATCTGTCTCTTGTATGTAATACGCATCTGTCAATCCCAAGCTCCAACCCTTCCCTTCTCCAGCCTATCCCCCCGACAACCACAAGTCTGCTTTTGTTTCACAGACATGTTTATTTCTACATATTTTTTAATGATCTTAGTGGGGTAAAAATCTACTGGGAGAATTTAATTTGGGTCATTGAATTGATAAAAATGACTTTGGTGGAATAAAAAATTGAAGAAATTTTCAGGAAAATTAAGTGCAGCTGTTTTACTTGTTTTCAGCAAAGAGTCTGACCATACTCAATGGTCATACTCAATTTACAATAGTTGCCTTTTCCTGAGGCCCTCTTTTTTCTTCATTATTTGAGATGAAAAGCAAATTACAAATCTTTATTATTAAATAAAATGAGTAAGTGCAGACAAAAGGACTCCTAGCCGGACAGCTTGCACTGGGTGACTGTTGGAGAAGGTATACGTAGTGAACAAAAGTTCACTTTTAATAACTCAGTTTCTCTCAGTTATTTCTCAGAGGATTCAGGCTTTAATTTTTATTCCAGTACACAACAAACTGTTTTTTGAAAGCAAATTAAATAATGTCATCTATTGGAAAAAAATAAACTATAAAATAGGTACTACCTAATTAAGCTGTATCCCTAAACATAAAAATGTAGGTTTTGGCTTTTATGACATTAATATGTTTTTAAGTTATTAGAAGTTTTAAGTCTGTGGCTTTACTCTGAAGCTGCCATAACCTTAGTATTTTATCCTTAGTATTTAGCCTTAGAATTTTATCATCAGAAAACCATAATTTTAAAAATAAAAATTGAATGCATGAAAGGATGAAAAATTAATATTATATGTTAATACTGTTATTTTATATTATATTGTGTTTTAAAATTGTTAAATTAAAAATATTTTAGTATACTCATGATCGTATCCTTTGATACAAAATTCATATGGTAATCAGAGTTGACGTCAGCAATAAAAGTAATAATGTTCAAATAGTGACTATTTCCAGCCCACTCCAGTGCTGTTGCCTGGAAAATCCCATGGACGGAGGAGCCTGGTGGGCTGCAGTCCATGGGGTCGCTGAGAGTCAGACACGACTGAGCGACTTCACTTTCACTTTTCACTTTCATGCATTGGAGAAGGAAATGGCGACCCACTCCAGTGCTGTTGCCTGGAGAATCCCAGGGACGGGGCAGCCTGGTGGGCTCGTCTATGGGGTCGCACAGAGTCGGACACGACTGACGTGACTTAGCAGCGGCGGCAGCAGCAGTGACTATTTCTGTAACTTTAATCATGTTCTTCACATTCTCTAAGCAGAGTTCAGACGACGAAGACTGTTCAGCAAAAGGAAGGAACCGTCACATTGTCATCAACAAGGCAGAACTTGCTAACTCAATCGAGGTGTTGGAGAGCTTCAAGCTGGCCAGAGAGAGCTGGGAGCTGCTCTATTCCCTGGAATTCCTGGACAAGGGTAAGGCGTACTTGTCCTGTTGAGATGTTTCAGTTTTTATATGGAATCATCACACCAAAAAAGATTGGTTATTCTACTCGAAATGTCACGTCACTAATGGCTAAGTAAATTGATTATGGTTGTTCACACATTTTAGGATCATTTTAATCAGAGTCGGGGTGGAGTGGGAGGGAGAGTTTTGGTCTTTGAAGCCTACCCTGCTGGCCTTTCTCTTTGCTTGCGGGGCGTGTTCTGGGCTTTCAGTTCTGTCCCCTTCGTTGTATCTTCCTCCAGCCACACGTACTAAGGTTACAGGAGGTAGTGCTGTTCTGTCTGCATTAATTCCATTGCCTGAACGTGAAAAGCTCAAATTCCAAACGCTGCAGGAAGCCTGTTTTGTGTATCAATGTAAATAAGAGGGAGTTTCTCTGTGTAATATTTGCACTAGTGAGTAGTTCAGCGTTACTTAGAAATGACTGGCACTGGGCTAACCAGCATATTTTTCTATGGTTTGGGATCAAGGCCCTGACTTTCCTTTTGGCCAGTGAACATCGGTCCCTGGCCTGCTTCTATCACGCGCCTCTACCAATGCTTTGTCTGGCGTGTCGTCGTGTTTTCTAGTAAACATCACATTACCCGACTTGTCCTTATCACATCTAGAGTTGGAAACAGGTTTGTGACTTCTGGAGGGGATTTTTTTCTTTAGTTATAGGTCGGCTTTTAAAAAAATGAATAAAGCTCTTAGTGTCACGTGCTGATTATTTTAACTAGGTGAAAGCAAAGTAGCTTAAAAGATAAACAAAGTAATGTGTGAAAAGCATGTTGAACAGTTCTTAGCACATGATACATACTTAGTGAGTGTCAGTGCCTAATATTTCTTACGTATTGCTGGTAAGTATTCTTTCTCAGTTGTTAAAGAATCCACTTGCCAGTGCAGGAGATGCAGGAGACCTAGGTTCGATCCCTGAGTCGGGAAGATCCTCTGGAGAAGGGAATGGCTACCCACTCCAGTATTCTTGCCTGGAGAATCCCATGGACAGAGGAGCCTGGCAGGCTACAGTCCATGGGGTCACAGAGTCGGACACAACTGAGTGACTGGCACTGTCACTGTGATTCTGCCCTAGCTTTACCCTCTGATTAAAAGTCCAGACCAAAATAAATTAAAAAAAAAGTTCAGACCAGTGTTTTAGGAATCAAAGTCTAAAGTTACATCCATGTTTTGATCATTTGTCTCTCTGACTGTTGTTCTCTTGATGGGTATGATGTTACATATCTTTGATAAATTTGTCTTTGAATTCTTGCTCAGAATTTACGAGAATTTGTTTGGCATGGAAGACGGATACTTGGCTCTGGCTGAGAATCTTCCTCAACGATATGATCATCTATCAGGTAACGTGGGTTTATAAGCACCTGTGTGCAAACAAGACCGTGATCTCCTGAGCGCATCTTCAGCGTGAAGGAGTGTGTGTTCCCTCCTGCTCTGAAGACAAGCGTCCTGTCTTCACTGGTGGGGGACTGTGCTCCACCGTCATCTCAGAACAGCTCCCAGCGACAGGCCTGCATCTCCTGTGTCACATGTGGCGTGTCCGGTCACACCTCTTTGTAGACGTCAGAGTTTACTTTTCAATGAAAGACGGGCCCTGCTCAGCCCCCTCTGCTCTGGTGGAGCCCTGCCGCCCGGCTCTGCTGTCCTTGAGCAGGACCTGCCCAGAGGAGACAGAGGCTTCGGGCCTCCGTTGGGAAAATGGGCCGGTTGCTGCTTCCAGCCTTCATAGAGGAGAAATAGTCAAATACTTACAAAGAAAGAAAGTGAAGTTGCTTAGTCATGTCCGACTCTTTGCAACCCCTTGGACTGTGGCCTACCAGGCTCCTCTATCCATGGGATTTTCTAGGCTAGGATACTGGAGTGGGTTGCCATTTCCTTCTCCAATTTATAAAGAAATGGCATATCAAAAATGTACTTTAATCAGAGAGCTCGTGTTATTTTATTTCCTCTCAAGAATTAAGACCAGAAAGAAAATCTTTGTGTTTATAAGGTACCCCCATACAGATCCTCCACTGGCTTTAACTAAGTGGGTTTGGTACTGTTGCTAAGTCTCCTTCCCCGTCTCACTTGGTTCAGCAGAAGTACCTGATTTGGAGTTGCTTGCTAGTGGCTCTGGAAGGTTTGATTATTATTATTCACTTATTCTTATTCATTTATTTATTTTACTTTGTATTGATCTTAAAAGGATGTAGAGATCGTTTGCAAAGATGCATATCATAACAGAGCACTTTCTCAGGACAGCTCATGAAGGCACATAGAATCTAAGAGCAAAAAGGAAGTTTTTCTTCTGATGGCTCTGTTTCTCCTTGCTGTTGTGACTTTCTCAGGGTCAGTATAAGAAGGCCATCGCCAGCTTGCACCACTTGGCAGCTCTCCAGGGATCACTTCCTCAGCCACAGATCTCGGGGCAGGGCACCTTGGAGCATCAGAGGGCACTCATCCAGCTGGCCACCTGCCACTTTGCTCTGGGGGAGTACAGAGTGAGTCCTGGGTGCCCGGCGGGTGTGGGGACCCCCTGGGTGCCCTCGGCAACCCTGGGCCTTCCTCTCTTTCCTGGGGTGGCTTTTTAATTCCATGCATATTTACCTGAAACTTGCTCTTTCTGCCTAGGTTTTATTACCTGATCTGCTGGTGAAAAAGAATAGTGATTCTATTTTATTTAATTTCCTACTTCCCATTGCGTACCTGAAGTCAGGAGATGGGTATTGAGGAATGGCGGCATTTGATTCTGAGTTCACTCTTGGCCCCACCACTTAACTGGTTCTCTGTCTACCTCCAGAGTTTTACGTTTTTAACTGCCCAGATGCCCACTTCTCAGAGCTGGAGCCTCATGACCCTGTGGCCATGGGTGGTTCTTGCCGTGCTGGAATGCCAGCCCCTCAGCCCAGGCAGTTAGCTAGCCCCGGGGTCATCTGCTTCCAGCTCTGAGCAGCCTTACAAGTATTTTCTGGACTTGCCAAGATACGAAAAAGGCTGGGAAGCAGGGATTTAAGATTGCACTTCCTCGTCTGTAAAATGAAGGTAATAGGAGGGTTGTGCCTGACACACAGGAAATGCTCCCTCTGCGACCCTGTCACTCCTGGCGCTTGATGGGGACACCGAGGGTGACACCCCACTCTCTGTGGTTCGAGACCACCTGCTCAGTGGGGCGCAGGGGCCGCCTCTCCTCCACCAGTGCGTCATCTGTCCAGTTTCACACCTCTTTTCTAAACCACGCCCTAGGTGACTCTCCAAGGCCAGTGCATAGCACTCCCCGCATCTTTCTCTCCTCTGAAAACCCTTCCTTCTCTTTTCTACATATCAAACCCTCCTGGCTTTAAGGCTTACATCAGGATAACCGTCCAGCCTGAAACTTCTCCTGTTGGTTTATTACCCTGTGTGTGTTGCTACTTCATTTTAAGTTATGCTCCTTTACCGCCTGTCCTGTTCTGTTCATTGCTCTATGCCATGAGTTAGTAAATGTCTTTGAGACAGGGCTGTACTTCTTTGGACTCCACAGTGCTGTCATACGCTTTAGTAGTTCAGTTAATACTTGATTAGTTTTTAAGTTTTGTTCTTTTGTTGTTTAACAGCAGAGAGTGGGTCCATGTTCCCTGAAAGGTCTAGTGATGGGTTTAATCTTAGTTATATTTCCGCATTCACTATCAGGCAGACGGCGGTGACCACGTGGGGTCCGAGGCCACCGGTGCTCCCCAGCCTCTGTGCCCAGGCAGCCTCCTGTGTGCTGCAGAGACTGTAGTTACGGAGGCATGCTTTCCATCAGAAACTCACAGTTACTTCCTTCTGGTCTCATCTTCTTCAGATGACGTGTGAGAAGGTCCTCGATTTGATGTGCTACATGGTCCTTCCCATCCAGGATGGAGGCAAGTCCCAGGAGGAGCCCTCCAAAATAAAGCCCAAGTTTAGAAAAGGTACAGTGGCAAATCCTAGTTTTATTTTCTAGAAACAGCTTTAGGACCCACCACTGGGGCTTTTTTTTTTTAATAGTTCCTACAGTTCCTGACAAGGTGATGCCGTGAGGTCTGCAGAGCTTGACAAGCTGTGTAAGAAGCAGAGTGCTCGCCGGGCTGCTCTGGGCTCTGGGTTCACAAGCAGCTGTGCATCTGTCCTCCTTCCGACATTCTCTTCCTTTCCTGAATGTGCTGTCTTCAAAGAATATCAGAGAGCTCCTTTTCCAATCTTTACCAATTCCAGGAAACTTTGTCATGATTAGTGGAGAAGGATTGCTCAGCGTATCTCAGGCTGCTTTGAGCTTCACTCCAAGTTGCTCATTTGTTGAAAAACTACATAAGTTGAGCTGTGATGCTTCACAGGAAAGGAAGAGGGCCCCATTGTCCGGATCTCAGTTCCATCTTAGAGGTAGAAAAAGATACGCCATCAAACCTAAGCCCAGTAGAAAACAGGGAGTGAGAAAGACAAGACCGGAAATCACTGAAATAGAAAGAAATGGAAGGAAACTAATAAAGCCAAAAGTTAATGAAGTGGATGAACCCCCAACAAGACTGACCAGAAAGACAGTGACTGCAAATGACCAGTATCAGGGACGGAATAGGGGACATCACCCTGGATCCTGCTGAAATCAGGACAGTAAGAGCACAGGTTGTAAATAACTTTATGCCAATAAATTCAGCAATTTAGATGAAATGGAAAAAGTCCTTCAAAAACACAGCTTACCAGAATGGACACAAGATGAAATAGAAAATCAGAACATTTTATATCAAATTTATCATCAAAAACTTTCCCACAAAGAAAATTCCAGGTCCAGTTGGCTTCACTGTGAATCCTGTCAAGCATTTAGGAAGAAATAACTTCAATCCTGTATGTAGTTTTTGAGAAAATAGAGGAAGAGAGAACAGTTACCCTTCAGTTTTTAAGACCAGCATTAACCCTGACAGTACAAACAGGAGCACCACAAGAGAAGAACATTAAAGGCCAGGGTCTGTCATGATCAGAGATGCCAAAATTCTTAATAAAATATGAGCAAATACAGCAGTATATAAGATCCATCTTCAGGTATGGCAAAAGCAATACAATATTGTAAAGTTAAGCAAAATAAAATTTAATTAAAAAAAAAAAAAGAAAGATAAGACATAACAGCTGAGTGAATGCAGAAGCGGTTAACCCAGGAAAGCCGATCAGCACGGTTCATCACATTTGCAGATTAAAGGAGAAAAATCATAAGATTGTCTTAATAGACGCAGACAGAATTTAACTATGTCTGCATTTATCATTCATAATTAAAATCAAACAACTCAGTAAACTAGAAAAAGGAGGAGAACTTCCCCAGCATCATTCTCAGCTATGAAATACTGAGTGCTTCCCCAAGACCCGCAGCAGGGCTGCTGTCTGCCCCCACCACCTCAGTGCGGCGTCCTGGGGACTCTCGCCAGCACAGTAGGCAAGAAAAAGGAAGGTCAGAAAGGAACCGTCTTTATCCACAGCTACATATTTGGCCATGTAGCAAAGCCTAAGGACTCTCTAGATCAAATGACATTAAAACCCATCAAATACTTAAGAGGTAAATTCAATGAAATATTGCCCAAAACTACTTGGAAGGATTCTCCACCTACCATTAGTACAGGAAATTCAGGTTAAAACAATAAGTTGTCATTTTACATCAGGGTGCGGAGAGTAGAGGGTGGCTGTGTTGACCATCAGGACGTGAAGGTCGACATTACCCATGTGCTTCTGGAGGGCGCGTAGATTTATGCAGTCAGTTTGTAGATCAGCTTGGCAGACCAGGTCACACATCTCACTCCCTGGCTATGTCTGAGACCAGCTTAGCAGACGAGGTCACATCTCACTGCCCGGCTATGTCTGAGACCAGCTTAGCAGACCAGGTCATACATCTCACTGCCTGCCTATGTCTGAGACCAGCTTAGCAGACCAGGTCACATCTCACTCCCTGGCTATGTCTGAGACCAGCTTAGCAGACCAGGTCACATCTCACTGCCCGGCTATGTCTGAGACCAGCTTAGCAGACCAGGTCATACATCTCACTGCCTGCCTATGTCTGAGACCAGCTTAGCAGACCAGGTCACATCTCACTGCCTGGTTATGTCTGAGACCAGCTTAGCAGACCAGGTCACACATCTCACTCCCTGGCCATGTCTGAGACCAGCTTAGCAGACCAGGTCACACATCTCACTCCCTGGCCATGTCTGAGACCAGCTTAGCCGACCAGGTCACACACCTCACTCCCTGGCTATGTCTGAGACCAGCTTGGCAGATCAGGTCACATCTCACTGCCTGGTTATGTCTGAGACCAGCTTAGCTTACCAGGTCACACATCTCACTCCCTGGCCATGTCTGAGACCAGCTTAGCAGACCAGGTCACACATCTCACTCCCTGGCCATGTCTGAGACCAGCTTAGCAGACCAGGTCACACATCTCACTCCCTGGCCATGTCTGAGACCAGCTTAGCAGACCAGGTCACACACCTCACTCCCTGGCCATGTCTGAGACCAGCTTAGCAGACCAGGTCACACATCTCACTCCCTGGCCATGTCTGAGACCAGCTTAGCAGACCAGGTCACACACCTCACTCCCTGGCCATGTCTGAGACCAGCTTAGCAGACCAGGTCATACATCTCACTCCCTGGCCATGTCTGAGACCAGCTTAGCAGACCAGGTCATACATCTCACTCCCTGGCCATGTCTGAGACCAGCTTAGCAGACCAGGTCACACATCTCACTCCCTGGCCATGTCTGAGACCAGCTTAGCAGACCAGGTCACACACCTCACTCCCTGGCCATGTCTGAGACCAGCTTAGCAGACCAGGTCATACATCTCACTCCCTGGCCATGTCTGAGACCAGCTTGGCAGACCAGGTCACACATCTCACTGCCTAATTATGTGCCCCTTCTGGATGCAGACCTATCAGTGACTTGCAAACGTGGGCCCTCACCTCCTGGGTCGTGGGTTTTCAACTAGAAATTTTCTTTTTTAGTGAGATAGGCTGTAAATATATTATTAAAATGAATGTACCTCCAGTAAAATGGATAAATTTTATTTCATGAACCTTCTGCTTTAGGTGTACAGTTGACCCTTGAACAGTGCAGGAGTTAACCCAAGGGCTCTGACCCCTCTCTCCTCCTGCCGCCCCCAGTAGTCAAAAATCCAGGTACTTTTCTTCATCTGCCTCAGCACCCAGAATTGACAAATAACTTACCCCCAGGCAGGAAGCTACAACAGTTTGGACAGAATCAGGGCTCAAACCCTAGTTCTTTTGATTGCACACACTGTGATCTGTAATCCCATAGTTAGTTCACCTAGAGATCTGTAAAGTGAAAATGCCGGTACTGTGTTTACTGAAAAATCCACATACAAGTGGTTCCATGCAGTTCAAACCTGTGCTGGTCCAGGGCCAGCGGTATGGACATGTGTAAGTGCGTGTGCATAGGATCCACACGAAGGCAGTGTCTCTGTTCTTTGCTGCTGCTTGCCCTTGGAGTAGAGAAGGATTTAGGATATAAGGAGCACACACCATAAAGGAAAGGACTAAAATCTTGGTGTGAGAAACAGCCACTGCTCTCTACAAGCATGAGGAAATATATATATATAAGAATGTTTATTTCAGCACTGTAATGGTGAAAAATGGGAAATCCCAGTGTTCAACAGAAAAGAATAGATAAATCAGTGGTGGTCTGTGTTACCAAAAGAACATCATGTAACATGGAAAACCAACAAGCTGGAGTCACAGGTGTCATACTGCAAACAATCAGCGGAGGGATGTACAGGCTGAGACACCATTTATACCACAGACTGGAAACATGAGGAACATTCCTCTGAGGTGTACGGATACAGATTCCTGCCTGACAAGTGCGCAGTGTACGTAGGAATGCTGAGCCCCTCATTCAGAATGGCAGTGACCTCCAGGGCTTCCCTCATAGCTCAGTTGGTAAAGGATCCGCCTGCAATGCAGGAGACCCCAGTTCAATTCCTGGGTTGGGAAGATCCCCTGGAGAAGGGACAGGCTACCCACTCAGGTATTCTGGTCTGTAGAATTCCATGGACCGCATAGTCCATGGGGTCGCAAAGAGTCCGACACGACTGAGCGACTTTCACTTTCACTTTCTTTCCAGGGAGGGAGGCAGGGATCAGAAGGGGCTCACAGAAGGCGGACTGGGTTTGTGGTGCTGTATATGAAAATCTAAAAACTAAACCTAGTGTCAACGTTTTATAAAATTTGAGTGATAAAGCACACTGGTGTTTGTGATACTGTCTTGTCGTTTTCTGTATATTTCAAAGGTTTCATAATAAAAGGTATTTAAGCAATTTTAGAAATTGAGATTGAGACATGAAATCCAGAGATGATTTAAAAACCAGTTTCACCTTCACTAAATGTAATTGTGGTTTAACTGTGTTTGAGACCATGTGACTGCTGCTTACCCGTTTTGTTTTAAGGAAAGCACCTCAATCATTTGCCCGTCTAAGCTCGCTTCTTTGCCTGTCGTGGACTTTTCTTAGGTTCGGATCTGAAGCTTCTGCCGTGTACCAGCAAGGCCATCATGCCCTACTGCCTGCACTTAATGTTGGCTTGTTTTAAGGTAAGCTTCACGTTGATGTTACTGTTACTGTTCATCACTCAGTCTGACTCTTTGCGACCCTGTGGACTGCAGTAGCTAGGCCGCTCTGTTCTCCACTCTCTCCCGAAGTTTGCACAGACTTACGCCATTGAGTTGTTCATGCCATTCAACCATCTCATTCTCTCTGCCCCTTCTCCTTTGGCCCTCTCCTTTTGCCATCAGGGTCTTTTCCAGTCGTTCAGGTCTTTGCATCAGGTGGCCAAAGTATTGGAGCTTCAACATCAATCCCTTCTAGTGAATATTCACAGTTGATCTATAGGATTGATTGCTGTGATCTCCTTGCAGTTCAGGGGACTCTCAAGAGTCTTCTCCAGCACCACAGTCCTAAAGCATCAGTTCTTCAGCGTTCAACTTTCTTTATGGTCCAACTCTCATGTCCATACGTGACTGCTAGAAAAACCACAGCTTTGACTCTGCAGACCTTAGATGGCAAAGTGATGTCTCTGCTTTTTAATACACTATCTAGGTTTGTCATAGCTTTTCTTCTAAGGAGCAAGCATCTTTTAATTTCATGGCTGCAGTCACCATCTGCAGTGATTTTGGAGCCCAAGAAAATAAAGTCTGTCAGTGCTTCTACTGTTTCATGATTAGCATGAAAGGAATTTAATTCAGAGGATTGTTCTGATGATCTGGAGTGACTCAAGTTGAGAGCCTTGAGCACATGTTAGTTTAGTGTTTTGACAGCACGTTGGTATAGTGAGGGAAGCAGTGGGAGGAATAAACAAATATTTATTAAATGTCAGCTAGGCAGAGAAGAGTAGGAAATAACCTGTCCTTGAGACGCAAGATTACCTATTACTCCAGGTACCAGTGAGGCAGACACGCACGTAGCCTTGCCTGTCGTGATGTCCAGTGTTTTATGAGTTAGCCTGAAAGTCAGGATGTACTAGGTACAGCAGAAGGGAGCAGAGGTGCTCTTGGGCTCAGAGTGGGCTGTGAGTTTATCATCCTAGAGTGAGGCCCCCAGAGCCAGGGTGTCTCAGGACGGTTGACGGAATGCAGGGCTGGGGTAGCCAGGCTGAACCGCCCCCCCGGTGGCTCCTGAGCGGGCGGCTCCGCCTCAGGGCACCAATCCCCAGCCCTCGCTCTTGGTCTGTACCGGATGGCAGAAGCAAATTGGAGTGATTTTAGGCAGGGCTTCCAATCCTGACCAGGAAGCCCTGTGACGATTTCTCACTTCGCTTTCCTGCCTCCTCCCTGCCCGCCCTGTCCTCGGGTGTCCTCAGACCTTCTCTCCAAGGGCGCCTGTGGCCCACCCTCCACCCCCCACCCAGACCCTTAAGAGAAGCCCCCGATCCTTCCCTCTGGTGCTCAGCTTCCTCCTGCCTCACCCCGCCTTCAGAGCCTCCATCCCCACCTGTGTGACCCACTCCCACCAGGACGCCTGCCCGGGCGCTTGGGGGCCGGGTCCCCTGGCTGGGCCCCTCCCCGCCGGTCTTGGTCACCCTGTGACCACATGCCCCCGCCCTGTGTCCACAGCTGAGAGCCTTCACGGACAGCAGGGACGACATGGCGCTGGGCCACGTCATCGTCCTGCTGCAGCACGAGTGGCCGCGGGGGGAGACGCTCTTCCTGAAAGCCGTCAACAAGATCTGCCAGCAGGGGAACTTCCAGTACGAGAACTTCTTCAATTACGTCACAAGTATCCTTTCCCGTCTGAGCAGAAGAAACTCTTTTTTTTTTAAAGGATAAATGCATGGGACAAAAATGAGTGAAGCCTTTGGGGGAGAAATGGTGGTGTCGGCGATGTGGGGGAGAACGGAGGAGTGGTGCTCTGCGATGGGGTCGTGCTGTCGTTCTCTGGGGGAGAAATGGTGGTGTCAGCCATGTGGGGGAGAACGGAGGAGTGGTGCTCTGAGATGGGATCGTGCTGTCGTTCTTGAGAAAGGAGAGACCTCAGAGAGGAGCCGGGGATGTCAGCAGCCCCGGTCCCTTTCCCACTTGGAGCGACTTGTTCGGAAGGTACCCAGGATGCCTGAAGGGCCCCCAGTGGCGGGTGGACCGCGGGACGCAGTCGTTCACTGGCCTCCATCCGGGGAGGGGCCCCAGGGTCCGTGGTCACAGCAGCAGGTGTCACGGGTGCGCTGAGCACCCACCAGAGGTGCTGCCCCGCCGGCACCTGCCTTCATGACGGGGAGCGTTGGCCTTGGCACTGTTGATCAGGGGGAAGCCACCTTAGGATCCAAGGTCTGGTGTTCACACTTGCTTCTCTTACATGCTGGTTTTCATTTGCAAGGAGTCCGACATCCCTGTCCAGGTGCCTCGAGCAGTGTTTCTTAACCTTTGGGTAGAGGTAGAGAGGAGGAAATAACACCCCTACTTCCCTCCCCCGCTTTTTTTTTTTTTTTTTTTTTCATTTATTAAGAAAGCAAAAGGTGTTGCTTTCACGACCATACAGACTGTTTAACCATCTATATGAAAACCGTAATTCTTTCTGGGAGGGAGTTTGGTTGGCGCTGGTTTGGACTCAGGCAGGCCCGGGTCGCTGGTGGGGTGGCCGTGGGTGTCACCCAGGAGCTGCGAGCCCGTGTCGGCCTCCGAGAGAGCAGGGCTCCTGGCTCCCACACGTGGTTCCCTGACTCTGGCCTCAGATATCGACATGCTGGAGGAGTTCGCCTACCTGAGAACTCAGGAAGGTGGGAAGATCCATCTGGAACTGCTGCCCAATCAAGGAATGCTGATCAAGTAAGCGCCCCCATCTCCCACTCTCTGTGCGTGTCAGAAATGTTTGTAAATTTCCGTAGCTTTCAGACATTTAGTAGGAAGGAATCCAAACAGTCTATTTTTAAGAAGGTTTGACACCAGGGATCCTTTTGAACTTGGCATTCCCTTAACTACATTTTTGATGGAAGCGTGTTTAAAATTGGAGTAGTTCTGTCACTTTGATAATTTTTTCACCAGATGAAAGTCGCATTCACAGAAACTTTTTCCTTTCTAAAACGTACAGACTGATCCTATAATTTCTGATTAGAACAGTTTTCATTAAGAAAAGCCATGCTTCATCACAGTTCTGCTGGATTAGGAAAAACCTGCAGACTTGATTTACACACTGCACTTTCAGGCCCTCCCCCTCGAGCTGCCCGCTCACATCAGGTGCCCCACCAGCACCACCTCTGCAGTGAGGCTGGGGCTTGGTCTGGGCAAGCCCCCCTACACCTGGATGAAGTCAGTGACCATTTATGATTTTTAAATAGCTCATGACCCCCGCTTCTGCCCTCCAGTCCTCATCGCGGTGTGGACAGTGCATCCTCCTCGCTGTAGACGGCCACGCGTGGTGTGACATGTGGTCCCCCTCCGCATCCTGCACGGTCAACGTGTGCGAGTCAGGGTCACTGTCTCTGCAGGAGATCGAGACCGAGGGAAAGCCAAGTGCTGTTGAGGCTTGGACCAGCTCCTTTTCCTGCCTCATGAGAGGGACAAGTTTTGGGTTGAAAGCAGGAATTTGCATCTTGTTCCATCCACGGAGGGTGTTAGAAATGTCAGGAGAGGGAAGTGAGAGGCGTTCCTTCTGGAGTCCCTAAACCTCAGGATTGGGCACAGCCTGCATGGCGTCCTGTCAGGAATGGGAAGATGTGACGAGGGGGTGTGCTTGTCCTTCATCTTGGAGATGTCGCTAGTCTGAAGATTTAACATGCAGACAGAAGACCTGAACACGTTAGCTGGCTTAGGCAAGTGCGCCAGGCATGCATCTTCCTGCTCCGTTAGCTTCCCTCGAACCTGGGGAAGATAACTGCCTGGTTCAAAACATTCTTAACGGTGTTTGAGAACAAAGATGGCTTTTTGACACGGGCACCTAGGTAACCCGTTTTGTGTTGTGACTGCCCGGTTTTGAGGCTGGATTCACAAACATAACTTTGAATAACTTTTCCTTTAATTCCCATGAACACACACCATACAAACTGTCATAATATAGAGACAGCCTCAGCTGGATCAACTCCATTTAGTTAAGGTTAAACCTAAGTTTAACAACCCTCCCACCACTAAGCTGATGCTCAGCTGTGGAAGGTGACAGATGGGGTTGTCAGACAATCAAGACTGACCCTTCCTTCTTCAGCCAGTTTTATTGAGCAGCTCAAGACACGGGGATGTGCAGACCAGCTCTCGGACAAGGGTGAAGGCCTGGGCTGTTGGACAGCCAGCGTGACTGACTGTGGGGTGTTCAGGGCGAGGCAGAGACACAGCAGGCATCCCAGGCTTTTGAGGATTGTGTCCCCCCCCACCCACCCACGGTTAGTATAACCCTTAGTCTCTTCTTAAGCCCTACGCCCTGTAGAGGACCACTCAGCTTCCTAGGAAACCTGCTCCTCCGTCAGCCTGGAAACAGGCACAGGGGCTCCTGCTTAGTGAGCTGACTGTGAGTCTCAGAGTTTGCCTGAAACCTGCGTGACAAATTTCTGATGAGAAACTCCTGCAGAGAAGCGGGCCACCTGAGCCGGTTGAGGTACAGTTAGAATCTTGAGTAAAACTATCCCATTCCTTTTCCTTTTGGTTCACAACAAATTATCCACAGCCGTTACAGATCTTTCGGGGGGCCCCACAGCTGAGTGTGGAGATGTGGGAAGCAGAGGCCAGCCGCTCCAGGCCAGCGCAGGCCTGGGCAAGGCCGCCTGTCCATCCTGGTGTGGGGCGAGTGCCGGGGTGCTGGGGCCTGATGGCAGGAGGTTCCAGCTTGGGTCTGCACTCCGTGGGTCGCCCTCGTATCTGAAGGAGAGAAATGCTTCCCTGTGGACGCTGGCCGTGCCCTGGAGGCACTCGGTTGAGCGACCCAGACGCTCCACCCCGCAGGTGCCCCAAGCCGGGCACAGGCCGGTGCTCTCAGAGGTGACCCCAGCCAACGTGTGATTGTCACAGCACCCCACGGCCGCGGCCCAGCCTCACGTTGTCCCCCTTCCCGTTCCTTTTCTCACTACCTTGTGAACTTTAAACTCAGCCTTTACCAGAAACACAGCCAGTCCCGTCAGTCTTCTCAGAAAGGCCTCTTGCACGTGGGGCTTCAGTTCCATCAGCGATGGTTCAGAAACGTCGCTAGGTTGCTCTGTGGGACTGGCGTGGTCACGAGTCGTGGGGCCCTGCCCCTCCATGGCCGTCCCTGGGCACCGCACCAGCCTCTTCCCCGGCTCCCCTTCTACACTGGATCTAAGCGGGCGCAGCCGGGGGGCCCCGTCCTCCCGAAGCTGCCGCTCGGGGCCCAGGGCTGCCGGCCATGTGCAGCCGGCCCCCCCCCTCATGCGTTTTCTCTGGAGTGTTGTTTTTTAAGTGCAGGCTGAGTCAGTGTGGGTGTTTGAATGCCACTGTTTGCTGTTTTTTAAAGGCCTTCTAGCCCTCCCATGGGGCTACTGCAGCAGGAATTCTTCCCTGTGCTTCAGCCCAGCATACAGACTGCCGACAGGTACCGCGCGGACACGCCTGCTCATAGTGTGCTGTTCGTTGACATGTCTTACCGCCCATGGTTTTCAGCTCTTCGTTCCTCGGTGCCCTTTTTTCATGCTTTATTTAATTTTTTAATTTGTTCCGCATTCCTTGGCAAGCCATCTGGTTGTAATATTGTTAACATTTCTTATTTTTTTCCATAAGTTGCCAGTGTTTTTGTGTTCAATTTAAAAATCATTATGGATCTGGAAATAAGTGAACATTACATGAAAGTGTGTCAGATTAAGCGCACATCAGATCAGGCACTGAACTACGATTCTCTCTTCATAAAACATTAGGCATTTGGTGATAAATGTTTAAGGATAGCGAAACTCAGAAGTGAATTTTTATCCTGGGATTTCCAAATTCGTGCCCAGGGTTGAGGGTTCGGCCTCAATGAGCTGGCTTTAGCAGAGTTATTTTCCTGACACTGACCTCACCTTTCTGAATTGAAAATAACTGGTAGGCAGGACACCACGTTTATTAACTGGTTTATCCTGGTCTTAAGCCACAGAAGCTAATTCATCCTCTTCTTCATCCAAACTTACCAGAGCAATAGGAACTCTGATAGAAACATAATTGAGTTGCACTGCTCTTCAAGTATGGAAACAGTCTGGCCTTGGCCCATGCCCAGGAGGACATGGCGTTTTGTGATTACCAGCATGAAGGGAAGCCTTTGGTTGGAGGCAGCCATGCCCTTCACTCAGGGTCTGCAAACACCAGTGTCTTTCACTGGGTCAGAGGGCGGGCTCTCATTTGGGGCTGCAGGCTGAGTCCCCTAAGAGCCGTATCTCAGGGCAGCACAGAGGGGCTGCTTGTGCCCCTAGTGGGGCTCACTGACCCTGTGTCCTCCCTGCCGAGGTCAGCAGCCAGACCTGGCTAGAAGTGTCCACGGAGACCCGAGTTTTGTCTGTGGCTGTGCTGGCGAACGCTGTGTAGCTCTGTAAGCTGCCCACGGGCATGTGGAGTGGCCTGTAGTACAGCCCTCTGCTAACCACGCCTGGGTTTTTTCATTTCCCCCTCTGTTACACTGCAGCTTTTCACTTCTGTTGTTCTTACTTTACATGATTCAGGCTTTAAAAACAGAAACATTTTAAGAGTGGTCTCAAACCTTTTAATTTTGGCCAGTACCCTCAAAGTCTAGTTTTTAAATCCCTGTGCCTGTCTGAGGGGAGTTAGGCAGAGGGCTGGGGACAGAGGTGCCTTGTGTTGGTCTGAGTCCACCCCATCACCAAGCAGGTGGTTACAGCTCCTTTCCTCTGACTTGAACCCACTGAACTTTGCTAGGTTTCTTTTCTTTCCTTCATGTTGGTGTCCAGGGTTCCCTCTGTGACCCCCTTCTCTGAGGCACACCCTCCGGGGCACCCTGAGTGACCCACCTGTGCTTCCCCGACCAGGGGCTCCCGGGCCCCCCAGACCTCGAGGAGGCTCTCCTTCAAGGACTCTGCTCCCCTGTGTCTGCATCTCAGGACCCCAGCTGGGCCCACTTCCCGCACGTAGGCCTGGCATTGCGAGGAGCAGAGTCATGTTGGTGACCCAGGCTGTGCGGGGACCCCAGCCCGGGGTCATGGCCGTAGCCCTGCCCTCTCGGGCGACCGGCCCCCCGAGGCCGGCCTGGCTGGGCCTGAGAGCAGTGTGGCCTGAGCAGTGAGCCCCGTGTCACCGAACCTTGTGCGAGTCGGGGTAGCCCAGCATCTGAGCTGCGGGAGCCAGAGGCAGCCAGGCAGCATCTCGCCGGACCTGCTCAGGCGTGTAGAACAGCCTTGTCCCGAGTGGGGAAGGTGACACTCCGGTTCTGAGTCTTTCCAAGAAAGACCGGGTGGGGGGCTGTTGGGTCAGGGCATTTTTCTTTCCAAAGCTCTCCGCTAGGTTTGAGGCAGGCTGTTCTCCTGCCCCAGGACTGCGGATCCGTGGGGCTGTGCTAACCAACCGTCCGTTTGTCTCCCTGTCGCCGCCCCGCCAGGCACCACACGGTCACCCGGGGCATCACCAAGGGCGTGAAGGAGGACTTCCGCCTGGCCATGGAGCGCCAGGTGTCCCGCTGCGGGGAGAGCCTGATGCTGGTGCTGCACAGGTTCTGTGTCAACGAGAAGATCCTGCTGCTCCAGACCCTGGCCTGAGGGCCCTCCCGGAAGGGAGCCTCCAGGTTCTGACTCCTCGGTCACTTAGAAGTAGTTCCCAAGAGTCTGAGAAGCTATTTCTATTTTTGTCACTTTTGGGGGTAATTTTTGTAAAACAAAAGAACTTGTTTTGTAAATAAATTGGGGTGTTTTTTTGTTTTTACTTTTTAATTCTTATAAGTGTACAAACAAGAGTGTCCTTTATTTAGGAAGATGTTTGCTTCCACGACCTCAAGATTTTCTCTCGCACAGTTAGGCTTTGGTGACTATTAGGTATCAACACCTTGACCGTTTCCTTCAGCAAGTTTTAATACCTAAAACCTTCATGCCAGAATGAACAAGAGTGAACTTCCACAGAAGGTGCTGTGGGGGCTAGGGTGGGGTCCCGCCCAGAGGCCCACGAAGGGTGCGGAGGACGCCTCCCCGGCCCTGTAGCCCCCAGGCCGCTGGCACCCGGACCCAGAGGGCCTAATCACCAGCCCAGCTCCAGCTGGCCCTTCCTTTCTGAGTACCAAGTTCCTGCCTCTGCCTCAGGCGTGTCATGGGAGCAGGCATTGGCCCTTCCCCCCAGGTGGTTGTAAAGATGGAGAGGGACGAGCTTGGGACCAGGGCTCCCCACCTCTAAGTCCAGCACTGGTGTCAGATTGGTTTCTGTCGCTGTTTCTGAAATATCTTAGGTAAGCATCACATGAACAGTTGCTTCTTGGGAGCCTGAAGAATGAAAGAGCTAAGAAGTTCAGTCACTGCTGGCGAAGCGGGTCCACTGGCTGCATGTGCAACAAGCCAGATGCTGAGGTGCAGCAGTTTGCAGCCAACTGAGGCAGGAGAACAAGTCTCAGAGCCGCCCACCGAGGGTGAGGGGCACGTGTAGTGTGAGCAGGGTGGCCACAGGCACGGGGACAGATGAAGTGATGGCTCTTCTGTGCAGGGGCACCTGGCCTCCTGCCTTGGCACATTCACCAGAGGCCCCGAACGTGATCTGAGGGTGGAGGCTTCTGATAGCAGGCCATTCACAGGAACCCCACACGGCCCCACCTTCAGGGTTGGGGATCCCAACCAGTCTTAGCCACCTTGTGCTGGGCAGGAGGTAACTACAGGCTCCCGGGCTGCAAGAGGCCAGGAGGCTGTGCATTTAAAGAGGAAGAACAGAAAACAGATAACCAAACTGAGCTTGTTGAGTGAAAACAGGCTGCAGGTGGAGCAGTTTTAACCTGTTCCCTTCACTGGAGTCCTGTGAGAGAAGGTCAGGAACTTTCTGCTGCTGCTGCTGCTGCTAAGTCGCTTCAGTCGTGTCCGACTCTGTGCGACCCCATAGACGGAAGCTCACCAGGCTCCCCCGTCCCTGGGATTCTCCAGGCGAGAATACCGGAGTGGGTTGCCATCTCCTTCTCCAATGCGTGAAAGTGAAAAGTGAAAGTGAAGTCGCTCAGTCGTGTCTGACTCTTAGCGACCCCATGGACTGGAGCCTACCAGGATCCTCCGTCCATGGGATTTTCCAGGCAAAAGTACTGGGGTGGGGTGCCATTGCCTTCCCCGCAGGAACTTGTTAGGCACCAGTTTTGGTCAACCCTCTAGAGAGTGAAAAAGTTGACTTAAAACTCAACATTCAGAAAACTAAGATCATGGCATCTGGTCCCATCACTTCATGGGAAATAGATGGGGAAACAGTGGAAACAGTGTCAGACTTTATTTTTCTGGGCTCCAGAATCACTGCCGATGGTGACTGCAGCCATGAAATTAAAAGACATTTACTCCTTGGAAGGAAAGTTATGACCAACCTAGATAGCATATTCAAAAGCAGAGACATTACTTTGCCAACAAAGGTTCGTCTAGTCAAGGCTATGGTTTTTCCTGTGGTCATGTATGGATGTGAGAGTTGGACTGTGAGGAAGGCTGAGCACCGAAGAATTGATGCTTTTGAACTGTGGTGTTGGAGAAGACTCTTGAGAGTCCCTTGGACTCCAAGGAGATCCAACCAGTCCATCCTAAAGGAGATCAGTCCTGGGTGTTCATTGGAAGGACTGATGCTGAAGCTGAAACTCCAGTATTTTGGCCACCTCATGTGAAGAGTTGACTCCTTGGAAAAGACCCTGCTGCTGGGAGGGATTGGGGACAGGAGGAGAAGGGGATGACAGGATGAGATGGCTGGCTGGCATCACCAACTCAATGGACATAAGTTTGGGTAAACTCCAGGAATTGGTGATGGACAGGGAGGCCTTGCGTGCTCAAACTCATGGGATTGCAAAGAGTTGGACATGACTGAGCAACCGAACTGACTGACTAGAGCATGGCTTCGTTACGTTGCATAAGAAGTTTATATAAAGGGGCTTCCCTGGTGGTCTAGTGGTTAAGAATTCACCTTGCAATGCTAGGGGACACAGGTTCAATCCCTGGTTGGGGAATTAAGATCCCACATGCCACAGGACAACTAAGCCTACTCACTGCACGAGCCCAACTAAGACCTAACACAGCCAAACAAACAAATGTTTTTAAAAATATTTTTTAAAAATGACCATACTGCTCAAGACAATCTACAAATTCAATACAATCCCTATCAAATTTCCAATGGCACTTTTCCACAAAACTAGAACAAAAGCTTTAAAGACTTGAATGGAAACATACAAGACCCCACCCAAGTAAGCCAGAGCCATCATAAGGAACAAAAACAGAGCTAGAGGAATCAGGTTCCCTGACTTGAGACTATACTACAAAGCTACAGTCATCAAAACAGTATGGTACTGGCAAAGAAACAAATCGAAAAAACGCAGTCTCTTCAATATGTGGTGTTGGAAAACTGGACAGCTACATGTAGAAGAACAAAATCAGAACATTCTTAACATCTTTCCATTTCATATTCTTGCCTCCTTGGTCATAGATTAACCATAGGTGCACAGGCTTATTTCTGGGCTTTGTATCCTGTACCATTGATCTATGTGTCTGTTTCTTTGCCAGTACCATACTGTTTTGATGACTGTAGCTTTGTTGTATAGTCTCAAGTCAGGGAACCTGATTGCTCTAGCTCTGTTTTTGTTTCTTATGATGGCTTTGGCTTATTTGGGTGGGGAAGGCAATGGCACCCCACTCCAGTACTCTTGCCTGGAATATCCCATGGATGGAGGAGTCTGGTAGGCTGCAGTCCATGGGGTTGTGAAGAGTCGGACACGACTAAGCGACTTCACTTTCAGTTTTCACTTTCATGCATTGGAGAAGGAAATGGCAACCCACTCCAGTGTTCTTGCCTGGAGAATCCCAGGGATGGGGGAGCCTGGCGGGCTGCCGTTTCTGGGGTTGCACAGAGTCGGACACAACTGAAGCGACTTAGCAGCAGCAGCAGCAACAACATCATATACAAATATCAACTCAAAATAGATTAAAGACCTAAATTTAAGACCAGATACTTACTATAAAACTCTCAGAGGGAAATATAGGCAGGATATTTCTTTGACATAAATCATAGCAATATCTTTTGGATCTACATCCAAGAATAACAAAAACAAATGAGACCTAATGAAATTTAAAACTTTTTGCACACAAAAGGAAACCATAGATAGGAGGAAAAGATAACCCAGAGGACATATTTGCAAATGATAACAACGGACAATTTTCAAAGTACAGAGACACCTCACAAAACTCAATATCAAATCACATAACCCAGTCAAAAACTGGGCAGAAGACTTAAATACATTTCTCCGAGGATGACCGATGGCCAAGAAGCACATGGAAAAAATGCTTGATATCACATATTACTAGGGAAATGCAAATCAAAACTACAATGAAGTATCACCTCACACCAGTCAGAATGGCCATCACCAAAAAGTCTACATATAAATGCTGGAGAGCGTGAGGAGAAAAGGGAACCTTCCTCCCTGTTGGTAGGAATGTAAATTAGTGCAGCCGCTATGAAGAACAGTGTGGAGGCTCCTTAAAAAGCTAAAAATAGAGCTACCATACGACGCAGCAATCCCCACGGAGCAACCAAGCCCGTGTGTCACCACCACTGAGCCTGTGCTCTAGAGCCTGGGAGTCACAACAAGAGAAGCATCGCAATGCGAGGCCCAAGCACCACATGGAAGAGTAGCCCCCGCTCTGCAGCTAGAAAAAAGCCCAGCAAAAAAGAAAATGTGCAGCAATGAACCCAGCACAAAGACGGACAAAATATATATATTTTTAATCATCCTGTGGTTTTTACCATTGTGTGTGTTGCCCCTAGCAACTTTCACAGTAAACACTGTTGACACTTTGGTTTCATAATCCCTTCTTCAGATCAGTGTTGGGGGCTGCACACATCAAAACAAGACTTTCTAACACCCATGTGTGTAGGCCCCAGATAAAAAGGGACCAATCATCTTTTTTTTTTTTTTAATTCAGTGGTGCCTGGGGTTTGTTAAACTGACGTGAGCTGCTGTCTCCTAGGCAGGCAGGATTTGGTACCACAAATCTGGAAAACTCAGCAGTGGCCACAGGACTGGAAAAGGTCAGTTTTCATTCCAATCCCAAAGAAAGGCAATGCCAAAGAGTGCTCAAACTACTGCACAATTGCACTCATCTCACACGCTAGTAAAGTAATGCTCAAAATTCTCCAAGCCAGGCTTCAGCAATATGTGAACCGTGAACTTCCTGATGTTCAAGCTGGTTTTAGAAAAGGCAGAGGAACCAGAGATCAAATTGCCAACATCTGCTGGATCATGGAAAAAGCAAGAGAGTTCCAGAAAAACATCTTTTTCTGCTTTATTGACTATGCCAAAGCCTTTGACTGTGTAGATCACAAGAAACTATGGAAAATTCTGAAAGAGATGGGAATACCAGACCACCTGATCTGCCTCTTGAGAAATCTGTATGCAGGTCAGGAAGCAACAGTTAGAACTGGTCATGGAACAACAGACTGGTTCCAAATAGGAAAAGGAGTATGTCAAGGCTGTATATTGTCACCCTGTTTATTTAACTTATATGCAGAGTACATCATGAGAAATGCTAGACTGGAAGAAACACAAGTTGGAATCAAGATTCTGGGAGAAATATCAATAACCTCAGATATGCAGATGACACCTCCCTTATGGCAGAAAGTGAAGAGGGGTTAAAAAGCCTCTTGATCAAAGTGAAAGTGGAGAGTGAAAAGGTTGGCTTAAAGCTCAACATTCAGAAAACGAAGATCGTGGCATCTGGTCCCATCACTACATGGGAAATAGATGGAGAAACAGTGGAAACAGTGTCAGACTTTATTTTTCTGGGCTCCAAAATCACTGCAGATGGTGACTGCAGCCATGAAATTAAAAGACGCTTACTCCTTGGAAGGAAAGTTATGACCAACCTAGATAGCATATTCAAAAGCAGAGACATTACTTTGCCAACAAAGGTTCGCCTAGTCAAGGCTATGGTTTTTCCTGTGGTCATGTATGGATGTGAGAGCTGGACTGTGAAGAAGGCTGAGCGCCGAAGAATTGATGCTTTTGAACTGTGGTGTTGGAGAAGACTCTTGAGAGTCCCTTGGACTGCAGGGAGATCCAACCGGTCCATTCTGAAGGAGATCAGCCCTGGGATTTCTTTGGAAGGAATGATGCTAAAGCTGAAGCTCCAGTATTTTGGCCACCTCATGCGAAGAGTTGACTCAATGGAGAAGACTCTGATGCTGGGAGGGATTGGGGACAGGAGAAGGGGACGACAGAGGATGAGATGGCTGGATGGCATCACTGACTCCATGGATGTGAGTCTGGGTGACCTCCGGGAGTTGGTGATGGACAGGGAGGCCTGGCGTGCTGCAGTTCATGGGGTCGCAAAGAATTGGACACGACTGAGCGACTGATCTGATCTGATCTACAGGGCTTCCCAGGTGGCGCTAGTGGTAAAGAACCTGCCTGCCAAGGCAGAAAGACATAGAGACGTGGGCGGGTTCAATCCCAGAGTTGGGAAGATCCCCTGGAGGAGGAAATGGCAGTCCACTCCAACATTCTTGCCTGGAGAATCCCATGGACAGAGGAGCCTGGCAGGATACAGTCCATGGGGTTGCAGAGAGTCAGGCATGACTGAAGGGACTTGGCATGTACACACGACTTAACAAGCCAAACAACATATGGAGTTTAATCACATAGAAGAAAATTCCTTATGAATCAAGTGGAAAGGTGTGACCACTGGCAAGGTAAAATGCAACACTGAACAGCCATGAAAGGTGGGAAAGACAGAAAAGAACCGACCTCTGTAGAGAAAGTCCTGGAGATCAGGAGAGAAGCCCACTGGCCCTGAGATGGGAACAGACACTATGGGAAGCCATGTGCTCGGCCCTGTGGGACGGAGGCCAGGTGTCCTGACAGCTGTGCTCAGGCTGGATTCTGCCAAGGAGAGCCGGGGGAGGCTGGCTGCCTCTGCGTGTCTGCACATCCGCAATTAAATCAGGCGTTACGGAGTCACAGGCGTCTTAATACACGACACAAACATGCAGCATGTCTAATCAACTTTGAATTTGGAAATGCATTTAGCCTGGAGAAAAACCATGTATGGGAATTAATGCCCAGAAAAACTGATTATCAGGAGAAAAATGTTGGCTTGCCTCATCTGTGACAACAGGTTACACAAACACACAACTGAAGACCACCGTGGCAGTGCGTTTTCCCGCCTAATTTCAAACTCTAAACAAAAGTTGTGTTTAAAACCCGCACTGCATTGCTCTAGGGTGTGGCTCTACTGCTTAGCATTTTTTTTTTAAAGCTCTTCCCCTGGATTTCACAATTGATGGAAACCTCTTCTGAACGGCAGTTTGAGATGTTGAGAAAATTCCTCAAAGTCCATTTGCCACCCCTGTTTATTTGGGACGACATTAAAGGAAAAATAAAAGCTAATATGTTGACTTTTATTTAAGCTGATACTGGGTGACACAAACTCGACTACTGTGCATTCATGAAAGAGGCCTTTTATGGGCCAGAGTGAAGGGAGGTAAAGTATAAGAACAGCAACTTACTAACTTCATTATAAAGAGGAATTAGGAATTTAGGTGCACAAATGAAGACACAATGTTAGGTTACGATAGCCCCGCTATAGAACAGCACGTTTTGCTTTGTTCCTCAAGGATTCCATTCAACTTCCCCCAAAGGTGCCCCGTGATGGGTGTTTTCTGCAGGCAGCGCTGCCCAGGGGCATCCACACCCCTCCCCAGAGAGATGCCAGATGTCCCCACTCAGCCCGGCCCCAGCCAGGCCAAGCTCCCTGTCATGGCTGGTCTTGCACAGTCTGGGGAGGGTTTTCCGGCCAATAGGCACCATTGAGGGAACGCCTGCTCCCTCCCGCTTGGAGTTGAGTATGTGCAGCCTTCCCAATGGCGATGGGGTAGCATCTGGGGCTTGGGGTTGAACTGGGGCCTGCTCGCCCCAGGACTACTTCCTGGTGATGCTCTCCTGCTAACCCAGCTGGAGCCGGAGTTCCTGTGCTTTCAAGCTCAAGACACCCTAACTGGCGTTCTCCCCAGTTGGGTGCACTGCCTCTGCAGAGGGCCCTGCTCAGCCACACCCGCTGAGTTTCGGGGGGACATAGCCGTGACCACCCCGAAGGTGCCCTGACAGAGAGGGGCCTCCTCAGAGAAGACCACCCCTCACCCCTGAGCACACACACATGCATGCCAGGTATAAGCTAAATTTTCAGCACTTAGATTAAGGACATACCCACCACCACTGCTTTGCTTCCACGAATGTTGATTTGGCACCTGCTCCACATGGGCACGGGGCGCGGGGCACTGCGTCTGCACGTGAAGAACGTGCAAATGGGCAAGGCCTCACCCTCCACAAGCTCATGGTCCAGCGCGGGAGGCCAGTCCAGTACCCAGATGGGTGTCATGCAGGGCAGAAAGCAATAAACGCTGAGAGGCTGACCCCAGTCACATATTAGAGGACCCAGAGGAAAAAAATATTACTTTGGGATAAGAATAAGAGATGAGAGAAGGTGCCCTAGAGGCAGGGGGTGAGTGTGACATCTCAGATGTCGACAGGAGAGAATGAAGAAGAAAAAAGTAGAACAGGACAACTAGTCACGGTCAGAGGCCAGACACCCGGCTCCCTAAGGAGGTGTGAAGTGGGGCTGGAACTAGGAAGCACATCCAAGGGCTGGGAGGAAGCCAGGCAGGTGCTCTGGACTCAGCCAGGGACGGTTTTGCCTGCCCACAGCGCTGTTCCAGCTCCAGGGGAGGTTCTTGCAAGGAGGGCATTTGATCTGAGAGGTTCCCCCATGACTCAATCTGACTGCCAATGCAGGAGACACGGGTTCGATCCCTGGGTCAGGAAGATCCCCCTGGAGGAGGGCTTGGCCACCCACTCCAGTATTTTGCCTGGAAATCCCATGGACAGAAGGGCCTGGTGGGCTACAGTCCACAGGATCACCAAGAGTCAGAGACAACTGAGCGACTAAGCACAGCAACACTGCTTTATGGGAGTAGAGTCCATCCCCCGCCAACCGCCAAAAGGCTTTTATTGTTGGAAAATTAAAGCAATCACAGCTCTATGAACTAACTGATCAGGCCTTGTGAAAAAAGAATGTCAGTCAACTCTGCAAACAGGTCATCTAAGTGCCTCAGTTTCTGAATTTTTACCACCCAAGGCTGACAGTTGGCTACCCCCCAAAGGGTAACAGGAACCTGGTTCTGATGCTGAGGGAACGGACACGGTAAACAGGGTTGAGGGGCAGCCCTGGGTTTACATGGGCGGGGGGGACACTTGATAATGGCAGTTTCCCACCTACACTGCTCACGTTTTCCTTCTGACAAGTTGTCCACCTCCTCCCAGCACAGCCCACTCCACGATGCTGCCTGGGCCTCTCCAACAGTGAGATGCAGCGCAGCCTGGGGCAGTGGACAGTGACTTTACAGGAGGGACCCAGGGAGGAAGGCCAGTTCAAAAATGATTCCAAGAGTCTGGGCAAGAGTAGCAGGCGGTGACTGTGTGAACGAGGACTTCCGGGTGGGAACCGGTGACAGAACTGAGAAGACTCTGCAATGACTGAACGCGGGAAAGGGGCAGACGGGAGGGAAGGCGGGTGAAGCCGAGAGACGGAGGGTCAGCTGTGTGCAGAGCTGGGGCAGCCCGAGCTGGGAAGTTCTACGGAAGACGGGGGTGGGGGATACCCAGATGCTGGCGGTCATGCAGGTGGAGGCGTCCTCGGGCAGGTACAAGTTGGGATATAAGTTGGCGCAGAGACGGGGTAGCTGGAAAACATGTCATCCACGCGGCGACAGCTGACGCCAGGGGACGGGCTGAGGTGAGCCCATCTCATCACACGAGGATGCTCCGCAGCGCGACCTTTCTGCCACAGAGAAGCCCTGGACGCAGGACCCTACATCACGGGAGAGCTGGTCCTCTGTGTTCTTCGCCTTCACGCCCGACAAACGATGCTTTAGTTTGGTGATTCCAAGCAGGCAAGCTGCCTCCACTGTGGAGGGTCATTCTGAAAGGAGTCACTCCAGTGAGAGCTTTTTAAACATCATTTATTTTGAAGCGTTTTTGGTAACAAAATGATCTCTTCTAAGGATTTCAGGGAAGCCACTGACGCCTCCTGCCCCACTGGGTCTCGGGGCTGGAGAGAACCTGCCTGGCGAGGATGGCAGAGCACTCGGGCTCCTCTCTTCCTAGAGACAGAGGACGGCTCTGGGGACCCCGCCCCTCCAGATACACAGACAGACGGACAGACGGGTGGGAGGCGGGTGGGCAGACAGACAGGAGGTGATGAGCTCAGGGAGGTGCCTAAGTAGGTAACCGTTGGCGAGGGTGGCCTGGAATCACATGTCTACAGTTTCACTTACTTTTCAAGTGGGGAAATGCAGAACATGGCTTCTGAGGGAAAGGCATTGTTTTGAACCCACCCACACCTTACGGATCTGAAAGGATATTACTTGGACTTTCTTTGAATATTAAACTATGTAACCAAAATATAGCAGACTATGTTACTGTACGTGACACCCAGCGAGCTTCACAGTCAGACACAGCAGCGATGGTGGCATCTTGGTCTCTGTGGACAAGTGTGGGAAGGCTGCAGGGAAACATGGATGAGGTGGCTTCATCCGGCACAGAAGCAAAGGCGCCTGGTCACCCCTTATGAAAAACTCGACCACACAGCCTTAGAATGAAGGTCCAGAGGCAGCCGTTCACAAAGCAGATGGAGAGAAAAGACAATTACGGTTCAGCTGTTTGAGTTCTGCGTACACAGGCCGAGTTGGACGAGCTGTGTCCCAGTCAACCAGCCTGAGCACGTCTGCATCGCCCCCTTAACAGGGAAACACACAGCCCATCTGTTTTATAAGCAAGGACTCCTGTCAGTGATCCCCGGGGCCCAGTCGCTCTGCCAGGAACACATCTCGGCTGGGGCCTCAGATCTTCCAGAACACCTTCTTCTTATAAAGGACGTAGGCGATGAGCACCCACAGGGCAGTGGCGACCACGTTCTGCACGAGGTGCTCCTTGTGCGACTGCTGGTCCCCCAGCTTCCACTGGAAGGGGAAGTAGTTGGCGAAGACCTCGTGGCCTACATACACCAGGATTGAGTTCATCCCTGGGGAGACACAGCTGGTCATCCACCTAACTCTGGACGTTTGACTTTGGTTCAATGGGAAAAGAGAAAAAGCACCCACTTCTGCTATCAGCTATGGCCCAAAGATAAAAGGGATGGGTATGTTAAGAGATTTGAGTGTAAATTACACCCAAAAGTTAGAAAATACTCCTTTTGTCAAGGGTGACTCTGGAATACTAAACCTGAAAGTCAGAAATATTAACTTACCTTCTCTACCCAGAAAACCCAAGGACCAGAGAGAATAGCTGTTACTGGATTTGGGGCTTAAACGTAGTAACTGTAACTGGACTCGGGGCTGAAACGAGTCACTGAAATCACCTGCCGCCTCTCGTCTTGGGCAGAAGCGCATCTAAAGCACCCCTAGCATCCCCAGGCGGCACCTAGCATCACTCACACGTCGTCTCCAGGGTGCATGTGTGTAGGGAATTGTTCCATGAGAAGGCACGGCCCCTTTTCTGAAGCCCCCGGAACCAATGACCTGCCTGAGGAGGCCAGTCGGGTGCATTTACAACCCCACAAACAAAACGGTAAAATGGGGGGCTGCCTGGGAACAGAGCCAGTGATGCCTGCCTGGGGCCCCCAGGACACGCTCCGCACTGGCCACTCGTGGCCTCCAGCCGGTCCTCTGGGTGCCCTCCTTGCGGCCTGGGGTGGGAGGCTCACCCGGGTAGAAGAACGGAGCTCCCGTCCACAGCCCCTTGACATCCACCACGGGGTAGAGGGCCAGCAGGATGAGGAAGGCCAAGGAGCTCAGCGTGGTGACGTAGGAGATGGACCTGGGGGACAGCAGGCATCTTAGGGCCCGGGAGAGCTCAGCGGATGCCCACCCTACCCCCGGGTGTGAGGGCGGCGGGGCCTCTGCACCTACCAGAGGTTTTTGTTTACTGGAATAAAGCCTTCATTTTCAGATGCTTTCGTCAGAGCCACAGAAACAAGCCCCTGGAGGCGGGGGTGGGGTGGGGAGAAAGATGTTAAGGTTTTTCCGTCATCTCCAGAAACAACAGTGGTTCCAAACTGAAAACCAGGAGTGATTTCCTCGCTTAGGGAAAGCTGGAAACTGTGCCCTCCGTTTTATTCTTTTAACCAGAAAAACTTGTTTAAGATGGATCAGTATGGGCTCCCCGGGTGGTCCAGTGGTTACGAATCCGCCCTGCAATGCAGGGGCACAGGTTCGATCCCTGGTCCAGGCAGAGTCCGCAGGCCGCGGAGCAAGTCAGCCTGCACACCACAACGACTGAGCCTGCACACCCTGGGCCGGGGCTCTGCAAGGAGAGCAGCCCTGCCCGCCACACCTGGAGAAACGCCTGAGCACAGCAGTGGGAGCCCAGCACAGCCAGAACAAGACCAACAGCTACATAAACAAGGTACAGAGCTAACAACACTCTCCACAAAGCACCTTCTCAGCACTGCCCAGAGCTGGAAGGTAAACGAGCTGATCAGCTGGAGTGAATCCTCGGAGGAAACACGACCGCAGGGTCAGAGGGGAGAGGAACGCCAGGCTTCTCTTCTGCCACCTGCCAACCTGCTATTGGGGGCCAGGTCCTGCTGGGAAAGGCCCCCCAGAATCCACCCCTCCGCTCCGTTCCCTCACAGGTTCACTGACTTCCTTAATGAGACTTTTAAGAAAACCAACCTAAGCATTTAGGCCTCGGGATGACGAAGTGAAGAATGTTCTAGCCTGACAGCTGTGACCCCAGGGCTAAATGTTTTCTTTCTTTGAAACGTGAATGTGTGAAGGAAAGGAACTTCAGTGAGGGAGGGGGTGACTTACAAGAAGACAACCCCAGGCAGCGAATCTGATCAGGATGCCTCTGGTCTTGTCCTTGTAATACAGGAGTATCTTCCCTGCCTGGGGAAGGAAATGCAGCGTGACCAAGAGAACCAGGTCGGGGGATTCTTATTTCATATTCACCCAGTGTTCCAGGACAGACTCGCCTGCCGGCACTGCAGTTACCAGGGAATGAATGGTCCCCTGCCCTTGGCTAGTGGGGGCCAGAGGCACAGGGACCACTGGGGAGGGGGACGCGCAAAGGACGTGCTGCCAGGCTGAGGCCAAGAGCGCGAGGCAGGAACAGAGTTGGGCAGCCTGGAACAGCAGGCACGCAGCGTGTCACACGGTGTAAGCATACGGCTGCCCTGCTGGGCTGCGGGTGGTTCAGAAAGACCAAGGGGGTCAGAGGTGGGAAGGAGGGAGCAAGTGGCATGAGCCTTCTCCCACAGGCGATGGGAGCCAAGGAAAGTCACTCCCCCCACCATGTAACCAGGGACCAGCTCAGGCTGGGTTGCTGGATGGCTCCGTCTGTCAGGGGTAGAGAAGGGGGACAGAGGCAGTGTGGACTCAGAGGCAGGGAACACTTGAAAAGCAGAAAAACCTGCACTTTGCATAAACCACCCCCCCAAATTAGGATTTTCTGAAAACACTGAAGAAAGTGTTAACAATAATTCATAAGAGCTAAAACTTATGAATGTCCTGCTCTTGGATCCTTATGTGAATTAACTTATTTGGGTGCTATTAACTTATATAAATGCTATTGAAGCACACCGGGTACAGAAACACTCCTAGACGGCCCAGTGGGTGTGCAGGGTCCAGGCACGGGTGGCGGTCAGCACTCCTTACCAGAGTTGGGGCACGCACAGATTTACCTGGAGAGCATACGGGAGGATTAAATGCATTTATGAATAAAAGCAGCAGTGTAAACTCTACAGTGCTGCAGATGGAAAGGCAGCATCTCTACCCAGGAAATTACTGAACCACCAAAATGTGTAAACGCTGCAGACCCGCACTGTCCCACACGGGAGCCACTGGCCACCTGTGACTATTCAAGCATAAATTTAAATGATATACAAAACCAGTTCCGCCACATCTGGAGGACTCTGCAGCCACACACACAACAGTTTCAGCGTCACAGAGGTGCCCCAGGAAGGGGTACGTGGTCTTTCCCCTCCCAGTCATCTCCTCTCAAATAATGGGTTTCCGACACCAAATCAGGAGAATTTCAGGAAGGAAAGTCTGGGCTGCTCAGAATCTTCACATAACTACCTCTGAGAGAAACTGAGAGCCATGGGTACTGGCTTGGGCACAGAATGTGCGTAATCTGAAACTGTGTGACGTGCACACGAAAGAAAGGTGACAGGTGACCTTCCAGACGCGGTCCAGCCCAGCAGGGACACCTCTCACCCTGGGGCTGCTGTTCCCACAGCCAAGACGAGCCATATGAGTAATAACTTCTGAGACTACCGGAACGACACCTAATTATATGGACGTGCTAACGTTTAGCACCCTCTAGTTGTGACGATCTGTCTAACAGAAGCAGAATTTATTAGGCCTGAATTACACAGAAGACTGCTTCCAATGACTTCTTTTAGCCAAACGGACATGTGGCTGAGTGCTGAATCAATAGGCACAAACTGTCAGAACACGCATTCTCATGAAATGAACAAATACCTGAACTCCCAAAAACGCCATCACGATGGAGTTGATGGTCCCCAGGATGCCCTCTGGGTCATAGGCCACCTCGGTATGATAAAGCACCTGAACAGGACGAGAAGGCAGGACTCACGAACTGACCAAAACACACACAAGCAACTCGCAGACGAAATACAAACTTCATTACACCCCAGCAGTCCATGTGTTTGGTTTCGCTGCAGAAATTCACTGCCAACTTGTGGCCACGAAAGTGTGTGCTGTGTGACACTCTGGAAGGAAACGCAGACGTGAGCCCCGGTGCAGGGCAGCCGCCTTGATCTCAGGTGGTCCAGGAGGTGGTGCTGGGACCCATGCCCCTGATACAACGCGTCCCTAGCCAGCTTCAAACACTATGGTATCTTTTACTTTTCAGGTTTATCCTTTGGGATCAAGCCTATTGTGACTTCGACTTCTTCCTTTCCTCTTTCAAGGCAAATAACATTTAAAAATACATTTGTGTTATTTCATTATAAAAGAAATGGTTATTGTAGAAAAGGCAGAAATTTGGAGCCAGTTATTGCCATGGATGCTGGGGGCATCACCCAGCTCTCCCGCCCCAGCTCATCCCACCCCTCTGGGGAGGAGAGCATCCCGAAATAGTAATGGCGGAAAGCTCTCAGCTGCTCCTGGGTTCGTCCCTGAAGGGAGCCAGCTCTCGGGAGTCATGCCCTTGCTGGGCCACCCACATCCCACTGGGGATGTCAAGGGCCTGGTCCCACACCCGCCCCACTGAGAACACCTCTGAGGGGCCGTCCCGGTCCCCAGGACACCAGTGGGGTCTGCGTGTGACAGTCCCCCTGCCCCGTTCTGCTTCCTCCAGCCCGACATGTGCTTATCCCAAAGCACTGCTCAACAGACCTCCCCTGTTGGAACCGCCCACCCTGCCCCGGACCTGAGACCCACGTGAAAGCACCTTGCACACACCTGGTCTGGGCAGCCCCCCCTTAAAAGCCAAAGAAACACACCGCCCATGACCAACACAGTGAGGTCTCTTAGGTCAACCAACTTCAGACACAGCTTGGCTCCACCCTAGTCTACTCCTCGGTTTTCAGCTGGGGGCTGGCCACCCCCTTTCTGCCCCTCAGGCTCCATCCCGTCCAGGTGGCACCCACTCACAGCAGAGGAAGGGTGTTGGTAGAGATGCTGGTCGCCCAGGAGCAGGCGGTCCACGTAGCCGGCGGCGCCGCCCGTGCAGTTCCGGTACCTGCCCCCGTCTCCGATGCCACCGGGCCCCAGGTAACCACTGAGGAGGTGAGAACACGGGCTTCACCCACCAGGCACGGGGGAGGGCTGCACACGGGCGATGTGTGTGCCCACCACACCCTCAGAGTGCCGCCAACTCCCGCCCTCCCTGAGCACTGTGCACACCCCCTGCAAAACCCCTGACTCCCTGGCCGCCCCACTCCCGCTGACCCTGGGAGACCTGCCAGAGACGGGCCTCTGGACATGCATTCCACCTCCTCCTCCCTCGCCCCAACACCAGGGAGTCTTCGCGGAGGACAGAGAGGAAGGAGGTCCTGATGTGGGCAGGCTGACAGCTGGAACCCGGAGGTTCTGACTTGACAGAAAGGGCCATGCAAACAGGGTTGGTTCCCCGCAGGGCTCCTCACGTGGGGCACCCGGGAACCGGTAAGAAGAAGGTCAAAGACAGCCAGATGCCTTCCAGTATCAGCACGAAGAGCCACTGGGGCCAACTGGCCGTGATGTCCAGCAGAGAAAAGCAGCTTCTCTCCTGGGGGGAGGGGGTCGCACATAAAGAACACATGTGAACTCAGGCAGAACAGGCAACAAACAACATGCAGCTGCACATGTACTCAGGAAGGTCCTGGGAGGCTCCTCTTGGCCTTGATGGTGGTAACACAGAATAGATGTGCATTTATTCCAAACACAGATATGCCACCTCTGTGACATGGGCTTCCCTGGTAGCTTGGCTGGCAAAGAATCTGCCTGCGATGCAGGACATCCAGGTTCGATTCCTGAGTGGGAAAGAACCCCTGGAGCAGGGCACAGCAACCCACTCAAGTATTTTGGCCTGGAGAATTCCGTGGACAGAAGAGCCTGGTGGGATACAGGCCGTGGGGTTGCAAAGAGTCGGATACAACTGAGCGACTAAGCATAGCATATGACATGTCACAGTAAAATGTTACTTGAGAAGTTATCAGTGGAAAATTCTACTCTTGTATCCAAGCGATTTAAAATTCATACAGAAACGTGTACACAAATGGACACAGAATCATTATTCATAGCAGCCAAAAACTGAAAACAGGTCAACTATCCATCAACTGATGAATGAATACAAAATATGTTACATTCAGAAAACAGAATGTTATTCAGGAATAAAAAGGAGTCAAGTACTCATGACGTAACATGGATAAACCTCAAAAAATATTCTGCTAAATGAAAGCAGACATGATAAGCCACATACTGTGTGATTCCATGTCTGTGACATTCCATGTCTATGACATGTCCAGAACAGGCAGATTGACAGTCAGATAGCAGATGAGGGGTTGTCTAGGGCCAGGGGACCTAGGGTTGGGGAGTGGCTGGGAGTGAGACAGGGTGTTTTCCGGGGTAATGATGAAACTATTCCAGAATTAGACAGTGGTGATGACTGCACAACTCCGTGACTATACCAAATGTCCCTCAATTTTACACCTCGAGGGTGTGAGTTTTATGGTATGTGAATTATATCTCAAAAAAGCTATTTGAAAAAGAAATACAACTGAATTTTAAAAAGGAAAATGAAATTTCAGCTTTGGGAGCTCTGCTGGCTGAAGGAAGAAGGGGTACAGCCCACCTGCTCTTGGTGTGCCCACAGCCCCTGGCTCCATCATGGGGGCCTGGACGAGCCTCACAGACCCTCAAGTCCCCCACGGCTACCAAGGTCACACCCAGGCGAGCACGACAGCCCCACTGTGCCTTCAGGAGCCTGCAGCAGAGGGCATGGGGCGTGGGCAGGGGGCCGCTGGGGGGAAGCAGGGTAAAGGAGTGCCGGGTAAATGCGCTCCAGCAACACACACGGAGGAAGCCTTAAAGGAAGAACCAAGAGAACCTGGGACTCAGGGATGCATTTGCTAGTTACATAGGAAGGAGCGGGAACAAATACAGCTTACACAGCTAATAAGCTTACTGTGAAGTAGGAGCCACATGGAAAGGATTTAAACATTTCTACCTAAAGCTTTGCCCTCCACTGGGGGGGACAAAAAAATAGCTATCATCTGAGTAAAGTGAACTCGGCAATGAATAATAGGACAGAAAGTAATAACACAAGAGGTGAGACACATCCACCTTACAAAGAAAAAACAGGAAGAAGCCCAGGGCAGACCTGGCACCTTCCAGGTCGAACCTCTGCAGCCTTTGTGCGGACAGTGAACCTTCTATGAGGTTTCCACGAGGAGACTGAAACACTGGCAGCGAAGCCCCCGAGAGGCTGGGCTAGTGCAGCAGGTGATGGTGCTGCTGTTACGCCATCAAATGCACTGATTAATGGAAACTGAACATTTATTAAGAGAGTAGTGCTCATGGTATGTGTCCTTGATCTCAATTTAAAAAAAAAGAGGGATATAAAGACTAAATAAAAATAACTACTTGAAGAGAAAAAATATGCTTTGCAACATATTAGAGTCTCATTCTCTTTGGTAGGGTGTTGAGAACTAAAGAAGGTTCTGGCACTTATAGGGGGACCCTCCCCCTTTATAAAGACAGGGTTGCTCACCGAGGCGCAGGTCTCGGGCACGGGCTTGGCGAAGAGCAGCTCCAACACGGCGACCACGAAGTAGGTGGCCCCCAGGCGCTGGAGCACGCCGGGGATGCGCGCCTTCTCCCAGGACACTGCAGGGCACCGGGCAGGGGCGTCAGCAGCACCGCTCGCTGACCCCACACACCACCGCCTTCTCCCGCGGGGCAGACAGACCTCTCCCGTGCCCGGGGAAGTCTGTTTTTTCAGCTTATGGAGATGGGAGCCCAGGTGGTCAGGGGCCCCGCCGCACCAAGCAGGGAGGCTGGGCGCAGGGCAGCTGAGGGTCCCGCTCTGCGTGGGGACACAGGGAGGCCCCCTCCTGACCTTCTCCCATCAGGGCTGAGGATCCAACTGCCAGCCTTGGGGGGGCGCCTGCACCCCCGGCACGGGCCAGGCTCTCCCTGCCCCGCAGGCGACAGGACAGCGGGGCTGCCCGACGGTGACCCCAGGAGGCCCCCACCGCGTGTCCACGTCCCTCGGGGCCCCACCTCCTCCCCGTCTCCGGAAGCCTCGGCCCCTCCTGCCCAGGGTTCCCCTGCCGGCTGCTGGGTGAGTGTGTCCCCTTCCGCGAGCGAGAGTGAGCCCTCTGCGGCCCGCAGCCTCCGCCTTCCCGGCTCCGGCGCTGCCCCGCACGGGGCTCACACCCTTTCCCCCGCCGCCCTGCCCCTCACGCCTCTCCAACACGGCAGAGGCAGAGGCGTCACTGCCTGCTCGCAGCGAGTCGCGGCCACACGCGGGGGGACCCTGGAAGGGCAGCCTCAGCGTGAGAGCGGGTGAGACCGAAGTGGCCGGAGGCGGGCAACGGGGACCAGCGGCTGGTCTGGCCCCACCCTGCCCCTCCCTACACTCGGACACAGCACCTCACTCTCCCCACCCCAAGGTCTTCCTTTGTACAGAAGGGTTTGCCTGGACTTGGAGGCACCTTTCAGGCCTAAAATTCCAAGATAATAATAATAATAGGGACTTCCCTGGCCATTCAGTGGTTAAGACTCTGTGCTTCCACGGCAGCGGGGCGCAAGTTCCATCCCCGGTTGAGGAACTAATAAGACCCTGCATGCGGTGTGGTGCAGCCAAATAAAGAAGCAAATAACGATGCCCAAAGTCATGCAAGCATTAGATATACTTTCCGAGTAACTGTTCTTTTTTGCAGGCAAAACTTGAGGTGGAAGAACTGTGTTTCTTTCAAAGTATAACACATCTTTTCCTATTTCAACCTGAATACATTTTAACGGGGGAAAAATACTTACATGGACCAAGGCAATAATTGGGATTCACAACGAAAATTCCTATACAGATTAACAGAAAACTCCTCCACGCGATCTTCCCCAGTAGTCGGAATTTTGAACATCCCCGCTGCAGAATGGAAGTCATCGACAGAAAAATCGAAGTTCCCATAATAAACACAAACCTGAAAAAACAACAGTGCTTACTAGGTGGCCACTTCCAACTTTTTCGTCTCTACATCATTAGTATTTTATAATCTAAGATGTAAGAGACGCAACACATGATTTCTCGAAACCACATCAGCTTAGAGGTGGAGGAAGAATCTCAGCGTCAGGGCTGAAAGGTTTGTACCCCTTTTCATCCTGACTTAGGAGGAAACCCTTTGGAACAATGGACAATCCCCCCATTCGGTCACCAAAAACAAATGATTATGTATAAAATAAGCTACAAGGATATTCTGTCCAACATAAAGAATGTAACCAGTATTTTATCATACCTCTGTTTTTAAACTGTGAATCCCTATAGTATACAGATGTATATACATATATACATGTACTATACACACATATATATACATGTAGTATACACATATATGGTACAGACTTACATAATGTTGAACATCAACTACACTTCAATTTTAAAAAATTAACATAAAGGAACTCTTCACCAGCCCAGAGAAACCTAAGTTCGTATCTGCAAGGAAACACAGGACCAAAGACAGGAACCCGCGGCCGGTTCTACGAACACCTCCAAATGATAGAGGGAAGTCGTTCAAAGTGTCGGCAGACACAAAACCCACGCTGTATGGGAAGTCAGGGTCCTTCAACCAAGGGAACAGCCGGAGACAGCCAGGCTTACTCCACTATCATTTTAGAGTTTAACTCACTACTATCATTAACTTTAATGTACGTTATCAGACTTTATCAGAAATCCCTGATACCGATATACTGCGTACCTTTTAGGAAATAAGATTTTCACACGTATTTTCAGGATCAGTGGAATAGTCAGGATTTATGACTTTCCACAAGATTCTAGGATCTCCCACATCATACGCACACTAACGCAACGTTCCCTCTGAAGTCACTCATCTTTTATGCACACGTGTCTTAGACAGCACTACGCCAGGTGTCAGAACTGTGCGGGAACCCAGCTTTCGGGAGGAGTTCATCACGCAGAGGCCTGGGGGCAGCACAGGCCCACCGCCGGAACTCAGGGCTGGGGTCAGGAAGGTCCAGCATCAGCGGAAAACCAAAGCTGGCTGATGGGCCACGAAGAGCAGGTGGTGGGTCTACAACTCACCATGGGAACACAAGGTCAGCCACCGTCAGCCCTGCAGAAGGACACAAGCGTGAAAGTGAGGAAGGAGCCCAGAGTGGCAGTGCTCCCCGACCCGGGACGGCGTCCATCTCTCACTGCCCGGGCATGTCCCCAGGAAAACCCCTCCAAGCAGAGCCGAGCTCCCTGACTCTGGGGCTGGGGGCTGGCTGGGGGCACTTCCATACTTCCAGCCTGGACAGAAGTATGCGGACGGTCTACGATCTCAGGGAGTGCTACTCAAAACTCATCCTAAACCCACCTCCTCCCAGCCAGATTCACAGCCACGATGCAGCATCACTCAGACCCCCCAGATCCACGGCATCCCCAGGAGGACCACGCATCTCAGGGCGGAGTGCCCACGAGGCTGTGGCATAAGGCGCTCCTAGAACAGGACGAGGACCTTATATCCACGTTTTAACACCCTCTGCAGAGCCCACATCCTGGCACCGACCTCTGCAGACCTCTGGGATGACAAGGAAGCACTGTGGAGCCAGGGTACACAAAAGGGAGAAGGAACCTGAAGGCTGAGGCAATGGTCTAAGGTGCCGTCCATGGGGACGCATCTCTAGGGCCTCTGGGGGGTGCTGGAGGGACCCGAGTCGGCCAGGGCGACCCCTGGGCAGGGCCTCACCGTTCCAGCTTGAGTGCTTGAAGTACCAGTATTTCCCGCCTCCATAGTTCACGAAGACCATGAGGATGAGCGCCATCCTGCAAAGTGACAGACACGCGCGCTCAGGGCCTGGCCGTGTGCCCGGGACGCCTGGCTACAGGACGCAGTGCCGCCCTGATTGTAGGCAGACCCTTCAAGAGCAAGAAACTCCCACTTCCCAGCACTGCAGGGAGGACCCCGCACGGAAGTCCTCTCTGCCATTTCCGACATGATGCCTGAAGAAGTGCCACTACTTGGAATCTGCATTTGAAAACGGAGCAAAACATTCCTCATCACTCTGTTTCGTGCTAATTGCCTAAGTGTTTCAGGTTAAGGAACTGTAGTCGGAGGGGAGAGTTTTTCAGGTCAAGACCTGGCTTCCTCCTTCTTGGATCCACTGGACCTTGGGTGAGCCTCCCGTCAATTCTGTGAGAAGGAGGGGCACCCGACCCGGGACCATGACAGAGTTACGTCCATCACCGCAGCAAACCCATGCTTGAAACATCTCAGCACTGAATCAGTGTCAGCGCTGAACACCCGGGAACATCTCCAGAAGAGAGAGGGATACAGTGAGACAGAGTCTGCCTGTGCTGCTGTTTGATGCCAATTCCCCTGAATGTGGGGAGTAAAGGCAGGAGTGTGTCAGCGGGGGGATTTGTGGGAAATCTGGAGCCCAGAAATCACCAGGTAGCTTGGCTGGTAAAGCATCCGCCTGCAATGCAGGAGACCCCGGTTCGATCCCTAGGTCGGGGAGATTCCCCTAGAGAAGGGATAGGCTACCCACTCCAGTATTCTTGGGCTTCCCTGGTGGCTCAGCTGGTAAAGAATCTGCCTGCAAGGTGGGAGACCTGAGTTCGATCCCTGGGTTGGGAAGATCCCTGGAGGAGGGCATGGCACCCCACTCCAGTATTCTTGCCTGGAGAATCCCATGGGCAGGGGAGCCTAGCGGGGGCTACAGTCCATGGGGTCACAAAGAGTCGGAAATGACTGAGCAACTAAGCACAGCACACTGGAGCCCGGCCAACTGCATTCACATCCCACGTGGTCCCTGTGTGACCTCGGGCAGATTACTCAACTCTGAGGCTCAACTGCTCCATGAGAAACAGGGATGTTTTAGGAAGTATATACTTCACAGGACTGCTGAGAGATGAACAGATGAAGACAAGTTGGAACCGGGCCTGGTGCACAGGAGGACTCCGTGTTACGATGGTTATTAGCATCGTTACTGTCCTACTGCCTGGCTGCAGACACAGAGGGGCACTCAGAGGCCTGGGGGGGCGGGGCCAGGGGAGCCCTGAAAGGCCTCAGTGGGGAGCAAGAGAAGACCAGACCTGACACCTAGAGGCTTCTTCTCGGCCACGTGGTCTCAGGCCTTATTGTCAGTGTCTGGTCCTGGCAGCCATTCTGGACCCGGTGACTCTGGATTTGCTATCAAAGGGCCTGACGTTTGAGCTGTTCTGTGAGTGGAGGAGGAGGACAAGGCTGCCCCACGTTCCACTTCCAGCCTGGGGCACCGGCCCATCTGTGCAGCTGCTGAGCGGACAAGGGTGCCCGGGGCAGCTCCTCGCAGGCGGGAGTGACCCCCCAGCAGCTCCCGGGAGGCGGGTCTCAGCCTCTCCCCCCGCTGCTCCGAGTGACCCATCCACCTGGCTCTCACGACACTCTCGAGTCGGGAGAGGCTGCCGATGTAGCTTTACAGCAGGAGACCTTCTCCAGCCTCGAGAGCAAAGGGTGCCTGAAATACCTCCTGCGGCAAGTGTGTGTGTGTGAACGTGCCACCCGAGGCCACGCGCCACCAGGAGCCCACATACCCTCGGAATGTGTCCACGCAGCGGAGGCGCAGTGGGGCCGCCAACCGACGCCAGGCCTCTGGTTGGGGGTCACTCGCCCTGCTCGGGGACCCCAGCTCCTTCCAGAAAAGGGGAGAAAAATGCAAACAGTTCATGATGCGAAAGAGCAAACCAGACTTTTCTGCCTTTAGGGCAGAAATCAGCAGAGTGAAAGCTGAGGATCACTGTGGCTGGACGATACTTTCACTTGCTTCTGTAAAGACCCACCTAGAGATTAGGGTTTCGCACCTCTACTGAGTGGCCGGGCTGATAGACAACCACAAAGGACGTCTAGGACAAGAACACCCGGGGTATGCCTGCAAGTGGACTCGGATGCGTCCATAAGGGACTGATCAACACGGGACAGGACGTTTCATCACCACAGCGGGCCGCCACGTGTACAGTTAATACTCATGTCTCTCATTCTTTTGTTTTAATCCTGACACTCTCTACTTAACTGGTCGATTCAACAGTGCTGCCTGCGGAGTGGACACAGTGTCCACACCGAGCATCACCATAGGGCCCGAGCTCCAGTCTCAGAAAGAGGAGGGGGCGCCCTTCACGGGGGCCGGAGGGGCCTTCTGGTGATCAAGAAGGCAGGACACTCGACCTGGCTGTGCACACGTAAGACGGTCTAGATGACTACATGAGGGGCTGTAAATTCCGAACCGAGGAAGACACCCAGAGCGCACAAGACGCATTCTAATCACTCACAGAATTGATGAGGCGATCGGTTTCCCGAGAATTGATTGCTTTAGAAATCCAATTCTGAAAGTCTTCCAAACTGTCAACAAATAAAAGGCCCGGTTAATTTATTTTCTTGGGCAGAATTTTCAGAATATTATGCTGAAAGAAAATGAAAGCTCATATACTATAAAGTCAAAGAATCAAACATTTTCCGTTTCAACGAAACAGAAGTAGAAATCAAAGTTTACAGCAGTAGTACTTTCAAGTGCAGGACCCCGGCAGCATGGTTGCCTCAGAGAGGAAGCAGGAGTAAAGAGAGCCTTCCTTCAAAAACGTCACCGCTAGTCCCCGCAATGGCAAGCCACTCCAGTATTCTTGCCTGGAAAATCCCATGGACTGAGGAGCCTGGTGGGCTGCAGTCCATGGGGTCGCTACCAGTCGGTCATGATTGAGCGACTTCACTTTCTCTTTTCACTTTCATGCATTGGAGAGGGAAATGGCAACCCACTCCAGTGTTCTTGCCTGGAGAATCCCAGGGACGGGAAAGCCTGGTGGGCTGCCGTCTATGGGGTCGCACAGAGTCGGACACTACTGAAGCGACTTAGCAGCAGCAGCAGCAGTCCCCGCGGCTGGAATTCTGGTCAAAGTTAGAACAGCAGGGGGCGCAACAACCAACCGTGCTCGAGGCAGCAATGACGGACCTCAGCGTCTGGGGCCGCGGGAGGCTGAGGCACCACAACCAGAGCAGCAGGACCCGAGCGGGAGCAGGAGGGACCCAGAGGTGATCACACCAAGGGAAGGAAGCCAGGCAGAGAAAGACAATCGCCGCGTGGCCCCGCTTCCACGTGGAACCTATCTCTGAATCAGAAACAGGCTCACAGACAGAGAAGAGACCCGTGGTTGCCAAGGAGGATGGAGGGCAAGGGAGGGATGCAGTGGGCGTTTGGGATTAACAGATGCAAGTTGGTATACAGTATACAGAACGGAGAAGCAGCAAGGGCCTGCTGGGCGGCACAGGGAACTAGACTCAGCCTCCTGTGATAAACCATAATGGAAAGGAACATGAAAAAGAATGTCTATATATGTGTGTGTATATATAACTGAGTCGCTCTGCTGGACAGCAAAGATTAACACACACTGTAAGTCAAATTATACTTCAATAATTTAAGTTTCAAAAATATCAATAAAGAAAGCCAGCAAAAACAAGAGTGTCAAGGTGAATGGGTGACTTTCTCTGGATTCTGATTTTATTAATATTTGTCCACCCTAAATGTAAATTAATGAAGCTACAGGCAACCTCACACTATACACAAAAATAAATCAAAATGGCCTAAGGACTTAAATATAAGACACACCACCATAAAAATCTTAGAAGAAAATAAATGCAAAACATTCTTTGACATTAATTGCACCCATGTTTTCTCAGGTTACTCTCCCAACACAATAGAAATGAAAGCAAAAATAATTACACTTACAAGCTTTTACACAGCAAAGCAAACCATGAACAAAGTGAAAGACAATCCACGGACAATACGGAGAACATATTTGCTAATGTGACTGAGAAGGGCTTGATTTCCAAAATATACAGACAGTTCTTACAATTCAGTAACAAAGAAACAGACAATGGAGGAACGGATAAAGACGCTGTGGTACATATATACAGTGGATACCACTCAGCCATGAAAAAACAAAAATGAATGAAATAATGCCATGTGAAGCCACATGAATGGACCTAGAGATGATCATACTAAGTGAGCTCAGAAAGAGAAAGCCCAATACGGTTATCACTGATACATGGAGTCTAAAATAGGGCACAGGAAATCTCCTGGCAGTCCAGTGATTTAGGACTCTGCACTTTCACTGAAGGGGGCATGGGTTTGATCTTTGGTGGGTGAACTAAGACCAAGATTCTATAAACCAAACATTGTGGCCCACCCCCCCACCCCCATCCCAAAAAAACCCCCAGCCAGTTCAATTTTCCTATCTTTTTTGCAAATTAATTGCTCAAAACAGTATCCAAATATGATCCATGTATCCAATGCATATATTTTAAATTTCTTCTTTTTTTCCCACTACAAGTCAACTCCTATTTTTTGTTTATTCAGCACTAATAATATCAGTGTCACATGAAAAATTTTGAAAGAGAACTATATAATTAAGGGTAAAAAAGGAGAAGTTAAGATGCTGGAGAAGAACTCTTGAGAGTCCCTTGGACAGCAAGGAGATCAACCCAGTCCATTCTAAAGGAAAACAACCCTGAATATTCATTGGAAGGACTGATGCTGAAGCTGAAGCTCCAGTACTTTGGTCACCTGATGCAAGAACTGACTCATCTGAAAAGACCCTGATGCTGGGAAAGGTTGAAGGCAGGAGGAGAAGGGGACGACAGAGGATGAGACGGTTGGGTGGCATCACGGACTCAATGGCCATGAGTTGAGCAAACTCTGGGAGATGGTGAAGGACAGGGAGGCCTGGCGTGCTGCAGTCCGTGGGGTCACAAAGAGTCAGACGTGACTGAGCGCTGAGCAACAACAACAACAAAGATGTTTAAAAACTAAAGTTGAAAAAGAAAAAGCACTTATTTTCTTGTACATGCTTGTTCCCCCAAGTGAAGAGGAAAGAGACAATATATTCTTTTCTGACTACTTTTTCAGATTCTTTTATAGTTCACATACATCTGAACTTTCTGGGGCTTCCAGGGGCAGCTGGAAGCTGATGGGAGAGACACAAGGAACTTCTGCTTTGCCCACAGGAGCATCTGCCCTCAGGCTGCGAAGGCAGAATCATGTGCGAAAGGAGTTTTAGTTCCACTACGGGGCAGGGGAAGTTCTCTTTGCAGGAGCCTGATATCAGCTAGCTACTACTTTAAACATGATGCAGTAGACATTCACATGAAACGCAGCAAATGAGGACTTCTTGGTGGTCCAGTGGTTATGAATCCACCTGCCAATGCAGGGGACACAGGTCCGGTCCCTGGTCCAGGAAGATCCTACAGGCTGCGGGGCAACTAAGCCCGTGAGCCACAACTACTGAGGCTGCACACTCTGCACGCTCGGCAACAAGAGAAGCCAGCGCAGTGAGAAGCCTGCATGCCACAACCAGAGATTAGCCCCCATCTGTTGCAACTAGAGAAAGCCCACGAGCAGCAATGAAGACCCAGCTTGCCAAGAAAAAAAGCAAACAAACAAAAACCACACCAAATGAAAACACTCTCAGAAACTGGAACATTATTTGTATCTCATCAACATTCAAAGGGATGCACCTCCTCTGCGAGGACTGCACTGCCTGAAAGGCAGTGAGGCTAACCGTCTGCTCGGTGGCAGGCAGCTCTCCAGCACAGCCAGGGTTCTCTGCCATGGAAGCACACTCTTTCTAAGTTCTTTCTTCCAGATTGGATCCAGCTCACCAAGAGAATCATGTGGTGTTTCCTGAGACTCTCACCGGCTGAGCATGCAAAAATGCAATCCTATTCCTTCTAAGAGGAAAGACCTTCCCTTGGAAAGAAGCTATGCTGGGCCTGAGTCTAGTTCACTTTTTCTTCTCCAGTTTACAGAGCCACTCACCAGAATGGCCGTTTACCAGCAGAGGGGAAGGAATTCCCTCTGCGAGCTGGCTGACCTAACCAAGGGAGAGCCTACCCCGAGGTGGGAGGCCCTGGCTGCAGGAACTCGGGCCGGAGCCACGGCCTCGGGGCTCAGAGCTGAGAGGAAGAAGAGAGTCAGGGTGTCAGCATCTCCCAAAACCATCACAGGCCACTTCCACATGCCACGAAGCAGGATGTGAGTCCTCCAGGAAACAGTGATTGCTCAAGCATTTTCTTTTACGTTTCAGCCACGTGAGAGAATTGAAGGTAAAGATCCATGCCAACTAGGTTATTATTTCCTTGAAGTCAGAGGCCATCTCTTATTCCACACTGAATCCCTAACATCTAGGATGGCGTGGTGGACACAGTGAATTTTCATTTAATCCAGGACTAATGATGAAACTACCCTTTCTGAACACATTTTTTCTGTACTGCCTTCCCCAGTGTGCCTGCACCAACTTACCTCAGCAGGAATCTCAGGAAGGACACGGCAATGATGAGTGCCATGCCGACAAGGAACGCGATGCCCACAGCTGCAAAAATCAAAGGAAACACGTCATCACCAAAATGTGGTCACAAGAATCAAGGCTGTCATGTCATTGCAGTTATCTGTGAATGAAAAATGCCAACAGAATATGAAGAAGAATGTATTTATATGTACAAGTGAGTCACCTTTGCTGTACAGTAGAAATTAACATAACATTGTAAATCAACTGTACTTGAATAAAATAAATGAAAAAGTTAAGAAAAGAAAAAATGCAAACAAATAAAAATGGCAACATGAAGAGAAGGCCTATATCCCTTACGTGAAATTTCTTACTAACAATTGAGAATACGATTCATGACTAAAGTGCTAATTTTCATCATGAGAAATATCAAACATACTCAGAACTACAGAGCATTGTATAATAAACCCACATATACTTGTAGCTTAGATTCTAGAATTTCAAACATTGTCACTCTTGTTTCATCTTCAGTCTTTTTCTTTGCCTGAAGTCTTTTAGGCAAATCCCTGACATCAGTTATTTCATTCCCACACCTTTGGGATGTACATCTTTAACATCATGCAACCCTTGACCTGACCCCCCACCCCCGGAGAGGACACAGCGTCACTTCCACAGGACTCTGTTGAAGACACACAGCCTCTCCCTGGTCACAGGAAGACAGCAAGCAAACCCAAGGGAGAAGACAACTGGCCAGTCTTCTTCAAAAGCGTCAAGGTGGTCAAAGATCAAGAAAGCCTGATTAGAAGAGATGAGACTGGCTTAGAGGAGGCCTGGGAGACCTGACCACTAAGTGCCCTGGAACCCTGGATGGGAAAAGGACACTAGAAAGACAGCTGGAGAAACCTGCAAAGTCCAAAGCTCAGCTAACAGCTCTGGGTGTGCGTTAGGTGCCTGGTTTCAAAAACTATACGAGGGATCACGGTACTGTGATTACACAGTTCAGGGGCTTAGGGGAAGCTGGCCGAAGGGCATATGGGAACGCTTCCTTGCAATGTTTCCATGAGTCCAAAGCTATTTCAAAGTGAAAAGTTTCTTAAAAATGGACCTTTTGCTGTATAGGCACAATGTGATACAAAATTAATAACTCCCTGGCTAACACTGACTCCATATTCAAATTTTTCCAGTTGTCTTGAAGACACATTTTGTAGTCCGTGTGTTCAAATCAGGACCGAGGCGAGGCTCATACCTCACACGTGTTATGTTTCTTAAGTCTTGTGCGTTCGTCCACAGTCACGGACTTGACTGACACGAGGTTGGCCGTCTCCTATCAGGACATCTCATTCTCGGTCTAGATCTGCCAGGGCGCTTCCATCCGGTGTCACTGATCTTGTTCCTCTGTCCTCTGAGTGTTCTGCAGATGGGAAGTCACCTGTTCAGCCTTGGTTGAGAAGGCCCACTTTCCCGGCAGGGATGCTCCGCAGGTGGCGGCGTCTTCACCAACGTGTCCCATCAGTAGCACCTCCTGCTTCCCACTGTGCACCTGATGCCCATGTTCAGGGGGTGGAGGCCTGACCCCTCCTGTGTAAAGTCCCCCTTTCATCGCATGGTTCCATCCACTCACAGTTTTTGCCTAAATCGATGATTTCATTGGGTGTTGCAAAATATTCTGCCACACTATTAGCTAGATTCTTCTGTAAAGAATTTATCCTCTTCACCTAGGACTACTCTGTTATCCTAAAATATAGTCAAAAACAGGAAAGCAGATGATCCTGCTTTTCCACTATTTTAATTGCAGCAGTTAACATCACGTGTCCCTGTCACTCCCAAAGGTAACCAAAATATTGTTTCTGTTTGGGGATGGGAGCTTTGTGCTTTTTAGCTTCATAGTGAACTCACTGGTTTTTGTTATGTTCCGGGTGTTTTCATCAATTACTTCATCATTCTTTTAATGATTAAATCTTCCCACATTGGCCCTTTCACGTTACCTCTTACTAATGTTCTTCTGACACAACCAACCAGTCTTCAACAGCATCACTGCAAACAGTACTTACTGTTTGGAACAGCCCCAGGGACTTCTGATACTATCTACTGGGGACCTGGAATGACTCATTTCCTCCAGAGGAGTTATTAGAGACTGAACAACTCCTTCAGAACCCAAGAGGATGTCTGAACTGTCAAAGACACATACAGAAAACACTGTATTCTAAATCCTAAAACAAGGAAAGATACTTGACAGTCAACTGCCAGATTGCTAGCCAATTTCTAGTTTCTTTCCACTGCATTAACTTTTTTTGGCTTATTTATGCTTCAAAATTAAACCAACTAGGAGAATATGTGGATATATCAAGTATTTTTATATATCACGTAATTTTCTTAGTATATACCAATGGCACAATAAATACACTATAAACATGCCATAATGAGATAGACAACCTGTAATCCAGGGTTTGAATTACACAACATGTTGCACACAATACTCAAAAACTGAAATGGTTGAAAATGCAAACTCTCAAAATCAAGCAAGAGCATGTACGTACGAAGGTTACTGTCAACTGGCTCCTTGACGACGACCAGGTCACAGGCGATTTCACTGACTCCGTCACGGACGTGCTTTACCAAGAGAGAATAGTTTCCAAATTCTCCAAATTTGTACTCCAGCCTACAGAGATTAGGTAAAATGAAGAAACACCATTAGGTTAGGAAATAAGGAGTTGGATGCTGGTGATGCCGTCCAGACAGAGTGAGTAGCGCCTCTGGATGGAGACCAGGGAAGACACAGAAAGATGTTCTGAAAGAAGGAAGAGCTAGAAGCCAAACAGGAAAAAAAGAAAGCAGAGAGAACTTCAGATTTCAGTAGGTCACATCAAAGCAGGTACGAACCTACAGACTTCCGTGTCCTCCGCGGTGTCGTTCAGCTGCAGGATGGACCCGTGCTGGGTGCTCACGGCCACGGCTGCGATGCCCGGCCGCCCGGCCTTCCTGCTCTGCGAGACGGTGGCCAGAATCTGGAGCAGGCACTAGAGATCCAAGCACAGGCCAGGGTTAGGGGTCTGGGGTCTGGCAGTCTGCGGTGGTCGGATATCCAACTGAAGGGCCTGAGAAAACTTCTTCATGCTTGTAAATAATTTTTAAATTTCAATAATTTAGGTAAAATTTGTCTATCTAAGTAGGTGTTGCTACAGAACTACACAAACCTTTATTCACAGGTCAATTCTTCACATTATTAACAAATAGAGCATCCATTAAATGTTGCCTTTTATGGTTTTGCCTAATATTGTTTAACAAATAAACTTATATGATTCTAGCCAACTTGCATATTTATCAGGGTTGCATTAATTGATACATCATGTTCCATCACATACTATAGTCAGGAATATTTAGGCTGCTTTCAAAGCTTTTCTTTATTATTTTGTATATAACTTATATAAATTATAGTTTTGAAAGATCTAATTTAATGATATGACATATATCTATAATTTATAAAAATTATATTGTTTTTAAAGATCTACACATGATGTTTTTATTCCTTTAAATTCTTTCCCTGGGATAAATTTCCAAAAATGAGATTACTGGCTTAAAAAAAAATCATTTTAATGGTTCTTGTTACACGTGGCCAAACAACATTCACATAAAATAAAAAACTAAAACAGATTTATTTCTCAGAGCCTGACCAGAACGTCACATTCTTCTTCCTTTTGTTCAGGCACTGCTGCTACTGCTGCTAAGTTGCTTCAGTTGTGTCCGACTCTATGCGACCCCATAGACGGCAGCCCACCAGGCTCCCCCGTCCCTGGGATTCTCCAGGCAAGAACACTGGAGTGAGTTGCCATTTCCTTCTCCAATGCATGAAAGTGAAAAGTGAAAGTGAAGTCACTCAGTGGTGTCCAACTCTTAGCGACCCCATGGACTACAGCCCACCAGGCTCCTCCATCCATGGGATTTTCCAGGCGAGAGTACTGGAGTGGGGTGCCATTGCCTTAGGAGTTTATAATACCACAGCATTCAGATTACATTTTTAATTATCGGTAGATGTGTTACTGTTTAGTTGCTTCAGTTGTGTCCTATTCTTTGCGATCCCATGGACTGTAGCCCACCAGGCTCCTCTGTCCATGGAATTTCCCAGGCAGGAATTCTGGAGTGGGCTGCCATTTCCTTCTCCAGGGGATCTTCTCAACCCAGAGATTGAATCCGCATCTCCTGCATGGTCAAGCAGATTCTTTACTGCTGAGCCCCACGGAAGCCCCTATCAGTACATTAAATAATTCAATTTTCTTTGACTCTTTTATGGGAAATAGGTGGGGAAACAGTGGAAACTGTCAGACTTTATTTTTCTGGGCTCCAAAATCACTACAGATGGTGACTGCAGCCATGAAATGAAAAGACGCTTACTCCTTGGAAGGAAAGTTATGACCAACCTAGATAGCATATTCAAAAGCAGAGACATTACTTTGCCAACAAAGGTCCATCTAGTCAAGACTATGGTTTTTCCTGTGGTCATGTATGGATGTGAGAGCTGGACTGTGAAGAAGGCTGAGCGCCGAAGAATTGATGCTTTTGAACTGTGGTGTTGGAGAAGACTCTTGAGAGTCCCTTGGACTGCAAGGAGATCCAACCGGTCCATTCTGAAGGAGATCAGCCCTGGAATTTCTTTGGAAGGAATGATGCTAAAGCTGAAACTCCAGTATTTTGGCCACCTCATGTGAAGAGTTGACTCATTGGAGAAGACTCTGATGCTGGGAGGAATTGAGGGCAGGAGGAGAAGGGGACGACAGAGGATGAGATGGCTGGATGGCATGACTGACTTGATGGATATGAGTCTGGGTGAATTCTGGGAGTTGGTGATGGACAGGGAGGCCTGGTGTGCTGCGATTCATGGGGTCGCAGAGAGTCGGACACAACTGAGCGACTGATTTGATCTGATCTGATGGTGTGAACCACGTTAGACACCTAGTTCCCTCAAACATAATCTTAGAAATCTGTCCTCACGTACTGCAGCATTAAGCTTCTAACTCTCTCGAACACTTCCCCACTCTAGTGCTTTCATGCTGCTACATTCTGTTGTCTATAAAGCTTTATATACTCACACTAGCCTGGTGTGTTATTTCTTCTTCTTCATTCATGAGTATAAAGATGTATTCTGCGTTTTTTCTTTAATTTGTAGGTTTTTTTACTTGAATCTACTTGGGGTATTTGATAGATGGTATCAGATAACTCCAGATGCCTTTCCCATGGTTTGCGCTGTAGTATGTTAAACTGATACGAAAGTTAGAGTCTACCTGTCACGCTCAGTGTGGCCCACTGGTCCTCGTCTCTCTCTCTCAGGCTGCACGCACCACTGTGCTCTGCGAGGCACCTCATCGGGCAGAGCAAGGCTCTGGACCATCCGTTCACTTTCTGTCCATCCTCTGATTCACTTGCCCACTTAAACTCTTTCATATAATTTGGAATTCTTTTATGGAGCTTCTATAAAGTATCCATTGATGTATTAACAGCAATTGTGTTGATTGTATAAACCAATTTGGGAAGTACTGCCATTTTTCCTATGTTTAATCATCACATCAGTGTGCGATGGCTATCTCCGCATTTAGACTATAATCTTCCCATTAAAATTTGATCGTTGTCCATATATATGACTTCTTATAGATCACTCAAGGATGACAATGTAAGTCATCCTAAATCTCTCAGTATGCCAACTTATTCTACCTGATACAAGTTTAAGGGTTAGGGTGGAACACTGACCTGCATTTCTTCTCATGTCTTTGACACGTTTTAAGATTAACACCCTGGAGAATGAATTAGGTATCAAGCCATCATTTTTTTAATAGTTGTTATATTTAGGGCGGGTTTATATAGATTTATAGGTGGGCTTCCCTGGTGGCTCAGAGGTTAAAGCATCTATCTGGAATGCGGGAGACCCTGGGTTTGATCCCTAGGTTGGGAAGAGCCCCTGGAGAGGGCAATGGCACCCCACTCCAGTACTCTTGCCTGGAGAATCCCATGGAGGGAGGAGTCTGGTAGGCTACAGTCCATGGGGTCTCGAAGAGTTGGACACGATCAAGCGACTAGCACTTTCTCTTTCACTTATATAGATTTAGAATTATTTATTATTTGAAAATGAAGGAAAAAATGATCTATTTTTATGTGGAGAAATTTACTATAATTTTCCAGATTTCTAATCAGTTGTTGATCTATTTATGTTCTCAATTTCTTTTTTTTTTTTTGGCCACACCGCACAGCATGTGGAATGTCCCAGACCAGGGACTGAACCCAAGCCCCCTGCATTGGAAGCATAGTCTTTACCATTGGATCACCAGGGAAACTGCATGTCCTCAACTTCTTGGATCAATCTTCATATTACATTTTTTAAAGGAATTGATTTTTTTTTTTACTTTAAATTAATCAGTTTTAACTGTTCATTGAACCATAATTATTTTAATCTCTGTTGATATATAAATTCTAATTTTATTAATTTCCATTTCTCTTTAAATATATCAGTAATTTATCAATTGTGTGATTTTTTAAAAAATTTTTATTGGCGTATAGTTGATTTACACTGTTGTGTTAGTTTCTGCTGTACTACAAAGTGAATCAGTTATATATATCCTCTCTTTGTTTTAAAAGACTCTTTTCCCATATAGACCATTACAGAGTATGTGTGACTTTTATTTTTAAAAAAATCACTTGGCTCATTCTTATCCCATTTTCTTCTCACTCTGCAGTTTCCATAGTTACTGTTTTCCTTGCTTCCTTTTTTTGTTGTTTGGATGATAACACTGATTTCTAAAACCCTGAGATCCTTACTCACTAGCTTTGTGTTTCCCTTCTTCTTCCTGATAAACATAAAGCAGAATTTGGAAAGCGGACAGACTCTGGAGCTAGAGCAAGGGGTGTGGACCCCAGCATTGCCACGTGACTGCTGGGGGACCCAGGAGAAAGTCCCTTTCCTGCCCTTAATCTCAGCATCACTGCCTGTAGCATCCTGGATTGCGGTGAGGATTACATGTGTAACACGCATAACAAAGAGCAGACTCTCATTAAACAGAAGCTGCAACTTGTATTAATGGTATTAACATCATCTTTATTGTTTGAGACATTTAGAAACAAATTTTCGTAAGAATTGCTTTGGCCAGGTCAGATTTTCCATGAAATATTTACCTTTGTATTCTCTCTTCCATTACATTTTTGTTGTGTAGAGAGATGAAATTGCAGAAAGTATCATTTCTGCCTGTTGTGTTTATTTAGTCTCTTTTGAGGACATGATTGATGTTTTGTTAAATATATAAACTTTCTTGTATGATAAACCTTTTCTTGGTCTTGACCTACCTTCTTATTATCACAAATGTTCTGTTTCATGTCACTTTACAGAAGGTGTTACATACTGCTCCATCACCTTCCAGCTGATGCCCATACTGCGGACTTTTAAAAATTTGCCTTTTTTAAAAAAAGCTATTTACATTAAACAGGGGATTCCCTGGTGGCTCAGAGGTAAAGAATCCACTTGCAATGAAGGAGATGTGGGTTCGATCCCTGGGTTGGGAAGATCCCCAAGAGAAGGAAATGGCAACCCACTCTAGTATTTTTGCCTGCAAAATCTCATGGACAGAGGAGGCTGGCGGGCTATAGTCCATAGGGTGGCAAAGAGTCAGACACGACTCAGCAACTAAACAACAACACTCAACAGATCACTACCCAGGAAAATTCCTCCTCTGAAGGTGGTACACTGAAGCTCTCAATTTGGAAGTAGGCTATTTCATTTCAGATGGAAGAATAGCCTTGTCCCGAAAAAGCAATAAGGTTTAGCACAGGAGTAACACCTTCATATAAAATCCTTTATCATCAGAAGGGTCTCAGCATGGGCCTCCCTCACCACCTCTCCATGGAGAAACCCCGAATCTCATCCCTTCCTTCTCTGGTCCAGCAAGAGGGTTATGCAGTAGGCAGAGAAGTCAAATAAAACACTATTAGTTCAGGCTTCATAAAGGGGCAAACTGAACCAACTGCAAAGGGAACTATGCACACCCTGCTGAGACTCCAGTCCTAGTGCATCCTTCCTCAACAACTTGAAAACCTGTCACACCCTAGGCCCCTAGAGTGCTTCTAAGGGCACAGGCTCCAAGAGGTGGCAGAAATGGGCAAGCGGCCCAGACCTGGCTTATGCTCTTAATGTGGCATGAAAGAGCACTTGCCACATTAAACCAAAAACCCCAAAAACAGATCTATCGATTTGCTCATCTCACTGGTCTGAAAAAGATGGACAGGGAAAAGAGAAGATGAACAGATGTGGCCCACTGCTAGGCATTCTCCGTGATGGCATTCCTTCTGAATCTTTATCTAGCCTTCCTCACCTGTAAAGCTAACATGTGGGGACTTCCCTGGTGGCTCAGTGGAAGAATCTGCCTGCCAATACAGGGGACATCGGTTTGATCTCTGGTCTGGAAAGATCCCACGTGTCATGAAGCAATTAATCCTGTGCACCGACCCTGTGCTCTGTGCAGCCTGGGAGCTACAACTACCGAGCCCGCGGATGGAGAGCCTGTGCTCTGAAACAAGAGAAGTCACTGCAACAAGAAGCCTGGGCACTGCAACCAGAGAAAGCCCATGCAAAGCAACGAAAACTCAGCAGAGGCATAAGCAGATAAATAAAATTATAAAAAAACAACAACAAACTAACACGTGAAGGGCTTCATGACAGCACAAAGGTCACATCCAACTAGCCTCAGGAGAAACACAACTGTGAGCACACACGTCGCACCTACATACATGGTAACAGCGATCGAAATTCCAGTAGACGGTCAGGTTTGTCCCGGGCAGTTCATTATGGATGAGCAGCAAAGCCTGGTCCATCTTCAGCTCCACGTGCTTCTTTTTGTCTAAGTCTGGTAAGAAATAGAAAAAAGAGAAAAACAAGGCACAGAAAGCGGCACTGGAGTGAACAGCAGCTTTCCAGGAATGCTTCTTAAATGCTGGGGCTTCTTGTCCCTCATGCCCCGTCCTCACAGATGCACACATGCACCCAGTCCCCTCCCCTTCCACACGTGTGCCTCTACTACCAACGAGGGTTCAATTAACAGCAACCACACCTTACAGTCCACAATTGCTAAGGTGTGAGGGGCACCAGTTCAGTAGTTTCCACGCACCTTCTCTTTGATACTATGACAACCTCGAGAGCTGGGAATTTCCTCCACCCTACAGATGAAGAAATTACGGCTCACAAGGATTGCATCACTACCCATAGCCAGAGTTTTTCTGTGAAATCACTGGAACTCCATTTGTGCGACTCCCAAGCCCCAGCTTTCCTGGTCCACATCACTTGGCTCTGAGAAGGGATGGGCAGCTCGTAAGACCCACAGGACCCATCAGCATCCCTTGGGGATCTGCATGACTTTCACAGTCTCAGGAGCTCTGCCTGAGGTCTGGGATTCAGGATCAACTGGTTCCCATGGCAGATGTGAGGCGGGAAGGAGAGAGCCTAAGTCTGAAGGACAGAAGACCTCCCTGGCTTAGAGCTCATCACTTCACCAGACGCTCTTTGGGTTCCATGAGGGAGATGCACACTCTCCACCTCACTCTGCCCATTTGCTAGGAAAACAAGGTCACCTGTTTTTGGCACGTATATCTGTGAGATGGAAGAGTGTCGGGAGCCGCCACGGAGAGGCGCTCTACTCGTGACAAAGGTCATGAGGAAGGAGGCCTGGCACACGCGAAGGCGAGATCGAACCTCAGGAGTCCCTCCAGATATTCTCGAGCATCTACCCCCAAAAACCAGAGTCTGCCTGCTTTACTGCTTTGTGCTCTCACCTCTGACTTTACTGGGGGCTGTCCCCCACCACCATCTCGCTCTCTCTAATAAAGAATTAACTTACAGCTCCAATTAATAAAGTTCCTGGGCATTAGGAGTGTTCAAATTCAAACCCCTCAGATAGCTTTCTAACTCGCCAGATAAGTTTACCCGGACTCCTACAGCTATGCATACGATTGTTTACAGTCTCAGCCCCAAGAGGCAAGGGAAGCTTAAGATATTCAAATAGCTTAGAGCCTCTCAGAGAGTTAGAAACTGTCAGAATAAGACTAGTAAAAGATTTTATTAATGAAGCCAATGCTTTTTGCCACGTTTTCACATCCCCCATTTTGTATCCTTGAATGTGTATTAATACAGTTGGTTTGTAGAGAAAATAAGTAGTGGCCTTGGTGCTAGTAACTTTAGACCCTTAAGGTAATAAATCCTTTTCTTTGTTGTAAACCCACTGCGCCTCCCCGCTATAGGAATACAAGTTTATCTAACACTTCAGATGAAGATGGCGCCAAACCTTAAAATAATTACTCTTAGAAAAAATAAGTCCTGCAGTTGACAAACCTTTGTCAAGAGTCATAAAATGTTAATAGGCCTTCTGGCCAGAAGATGATGTAAATCACCTCAACCATTTGTACACGATAAATTTGCAGGAAAGAAACCCTGGTTTTTGATAAGGATCAAAGACTGCTGACTTTGCATCCCCTATTATCCTCTATGTGTAGCTTAGGGTATAAAAGCCCCTGTTGAAAATAAAGCTACGGGCCTTGCTCACTGAAGCTTGGTCTCCCCGTGTCATTCTTTCTTGTTTCCTTTTCCTCTTTTTCTCCTCTGTTCTTCCTTCATGCCAAAATAATTTTGAGCATGGGGGTCCTCTGCGACCACTTATCTGCCTGGGCTTCTAAGACCCACTCGAGAAGGTGCCCAAAGTGGGGCACCTTCCGCTATTTGAGAGAGCGTCTGCGGCCTCCGTGGTCAGAGCAAGTTTGGTGTCACGAACTTTATTGACTTCCCGCGTAAACCAGTTACTATTGAGCATCTAATAATTCTCTCAGCCTTTGCTATCCCTTTATCGCCGACGCTGTCATCCTGAGGGAAGCCCTGGACCCAACCGGGGCTGGACCCTGACAGAAGAGAAATTACCCTCTAGCTTCCAGGGAAAAGGAAAAAAAGATGGGGGATTTCTGTGGTGGTCCAGTGGTGAGTCCACACCACCAAGTGCAGGGGGCCTGGGTCCGATCCCCGGTTAGGGAACAAGATCCCATATGCCGCCACTAAGAGTTCATATGTCGCAACTAAAGATCCTGCATGCTGCAACTAAGACCCAGCAAAGCCAAAAAAATAAATGAAAATATTAAAAAAGAAAAATTTTTAATTAAACTTTTATATTGGCATATAGTTGGTTTGCAATGTTGTGCTAGTATATAGCACAACAGGTATATAGAAAGATGATTTCATTATACATATATCCATTCTTTTTCAGATTCTTTTCCCATATAGGTTATTACAGCAAAACGAGTAGAGTTCCCTGTGCTCTACAGGACTTTGTCATCTATTATATCTATATCTCTATCTATGTATATATGCTAATGCTATGCCTAGTCACTTCAGTCCTGTCCGACTCTGTGAGACCCCATAGACGGCAGCCCACCAGGCTCCCCCGTCCCTGGGACTTTCAGGCAAGAACACTGGAGCGGGTTGCCATTTCCTTCTCCAGTGCATGAAAGAGAAAAGTGAAAGTGAAGTCACTCAGTCGTGTCCGACTCTTAGTGACCCCATGGACTGCAGCCTACCAGGCTCCTCTGCCCATGGATTTTCCAGGCAAGAGTACTGGGGGTGCCATTGCCTTCTCTGATAATCCCTATAACAACCACTCTGAATGGTTTCTTCCTGTTCCTTAACCATGTGCGCCAACTGCTGGAAGATGGAGCCTAGCTCAACAATTGTGGACTCAATGTTCTGCATGGTGTCTGCCCGGCTCTGGATATAAGAATCCTGCTCGTCAATGAGCTGCAGCTGCTGGCTGGTCCTAGAGTCCATCATGTCAACGGCCACATCCCCAGAGGCTCGGGACTCCGTCCCCAAAGCCACAGAACCGCCCCCCAGGTGGTTGGGGGCAAGGGGCAGGGCTGATAGAGGCGCCCGGAGAACTGCTCCCGCCGGCTCCTCTGCTGCTTCAGGTTCTCTGTCCTCACTTCTAAAACTGACTTGAAGTCATTGGACATGGAGGCCAGTTTTGACTGCAGGGAGACCACGATGGGAGATTGTAGCAGTGGCGGCGGCGGCAGGCGGCAGAAAGGAATCCGAGGTTATGCGTCTCAATGATCCCGTGGAAACGCTACAGATCTAAGAACACGGATCAGGGTGTCTACCTGGGTCTCTCAAAGACACAGGTCCTGTCCCCTGCAACTGCTGGCAGTAGCAGCAGCGACATCACCCCTCTGCCTCCTCCCCCCCCCCCCCGCAGTGGACCTGGTCCCTCCCCCTCCCGACACCATGTCCGGCCGGGATAGAACCCAGGAGTTCCTGTCAGCCTGCAAGTCCCTGCAGAACCGTCAGAATGGAATCCAGACAAACAAGCCGGCTCTGCGTGCTGTCCGGCAGCGCAGTGAATTTACCCTCATGGCCAAGCGCATTAGGATAGACCCCAGCAACACATTTGCCAAGCTGGAGAAGCTGACAATCTTGGCAAAGCGCAAGTCCCTCTTTGATGGTAAGGCAGTGGAAATTGAGGAGCTAGCTTACATCATCAAACAGGACATCAATAGCCTCAACAAACAAATCGTCCAGCTTCAGGACTTTGTGAGGGCCAAGGGCAGCCAGAGCAGCCGGCATCTGCAAACCCATTCCAACACCATCATCTTTGGTCGGGTTTCAGCGGCTTCCACTCCAGGGGGAGGAGGCGGTATGTATATATAATTTACGATGTTAATCCCAAACTCCTAATTAATACCCGCCCCCCAACATTTCCCCTTTGGTAACTGAAAGTTTGTTTCTGAAGTTTGTGTGTTTCTGTTTTGTAAATAAGTTCATTTGTATCATTCTTTTATTTTAGATTCCACATATAGTGATATCATATGATATTTATCTTTCTCTGACTTCTTTCACTTAAGAGGATAATATCTAGTTGCAGCTATGTTGCTGCAAAAGGCATTATTTCATTCTTCTTTGTGGCTGAGTACTGTTCCACTGTATACACGTACCACACCTTCTTTATCCATTCCTCTCGATAGACGTTTAGATTGCTTCCATGTCTTGGCTACTGTGAACAGTGCTGCAATAAACATTGGGGTGCATGCATCTTTTCGAATTATGGTTTTCTCTGGGTACCAGTCCATTCTAAAGGAGATTGGTCCTGGGTGTTCTTTGGAAGGAATGATGCTAAAGCTCAAACTCCAGTACTTTGGCCATCTCATGCGCAGAGTTGCCTCATTGGAAAAGACTCTGATGCTGGGAGGGATCAGGGGCAGGAGGAGAAGGGGACGACAGAGGATGAGATGGCTGGATGGCATCACTGACTCGATGGACGTGAGTCTGAGAGAACTCCGGGAGTTGGTGATGGACAGGGAGGCCTGGTGTGCTGCGATTCATGGGGTCACAAAGAGTCGGACACGACTGAACAACTGAACTGAACTGAACTGGGTATATGCAAAGGAGTGGGGTTGCTGGGTCGTATTTTTAGTTTTTTAATGAACCTGCATACTGTTCTCCTCCCCAGTGGCTGCACCAATTTCCACTTCCACCAACTGTGTAGGAGGGTTAAGGGAAACTATTTGATAACACAGCTAGAAAGGTAATGATCTAACCTCTCTTATTCTTGTAATGTGAACACTTAATTCAGGACTATGCAGTATCTCATCTGGTTAATTTGGAAAACTCTTCACTACAGCCATCATAAATCTCTCATTTTTTAGAGTTTACTCAAATTTACCCTTATTTAGCTCTCTGTGAAGACAAAACATACAGTATGTATCTTTTAATAACCTACGAAGCTTTTTTCTCCCCCAGGCCAAATAAAGCTTTAGCAGTAGCTCTGTGTGTTCTTCGGTGGGCCTCTCAAAAGCAGCCAGTGGGAGCAGTGTTTGGGCCGAGGAGTACAACGTGGTGGGTTATGCGTGTGGCCTCCAAGATGAGCCAACTTGAATTTGAACTCCACCACACCTCAGCATCCTCATCAGTAAACTAGGGGTTACAGCAGTGTATGCTTCAGAGGATTGTTGGAGAGGCTAAAATTGATAACATGCATAAGTATTTGGCACAGAGCCTCAAAAAAAGTGGTTTTTTTTGAGGTGCTCGACAAATGATTATAGTGGTCTGGACCACATCCAACCAATGCAGGGGACAACCTTATTTACAATTTCATTTCACTCCCCATTTCTTCCAATTATAAGAAATGATGCTGGGGACTTTCCTGCTAGTCCAGTGTTTAAGATTTCACTTTTCAAGGCAGCAGGTGTGGGTTCGATCCCTGGTTGAGAGGTTAAGATCCCACATGCCTCGTGGCCAAAAACCAAGACATAACACAGAAGCAATGTTGTAAAAAATTCAATAAAGACTTCAAAAATAGTCCACATTAAAAAAAAAAAAAAAAAACTTAAAAGAAATGATGCTATATCCTACACAAAAATGGTACTATAGACATGTGAAAATCAACATTTTCTTTTGACATAGTTCCTTCAGAATGAACTTCCAGGAGTGAAATTCTTAACCAAAAATAGCCTAATAGTTTTTGATACGTTTAGCCAAAGTTCTCCCTCAGTCAAGCTGTGACAATTTAGAAAGGCAGGTGTGTGTTCATCAGCTCCCGGGCGACACAAGCAACGACACGCCTGATGAGGGGGTGAGACCTGCAGAGGCCCACCAGTCTGACCGGCACCCAACCTCCGCGCTCCCAATCTCCTGAGACTTAGCAAAACTGTTCCCTAGCAGCTTAATTTTTTTCCTTGCTTTTTAACCTGATGTATAGAAAATATAATTTCCGTATTATTCTGCTTTGAATGAACAATTAGCAAGTCTGAACATGTCTCCAAATGTTGACCACCAGTTTTCCGTTCCTGTGAACAGCTGGAATGTTTACTTCACCACTTGATCCCTGTGATAGTAAATCCTTTGTCATATTTGTCATAATGTTTTCAACTACTTCTCTTCTTCATTTCCTTTGTTCAGGCTTGACAGCTCCCATTTGCAAATGTGCAGTCACTAGCTGTTGACAATTTCCTTCATAATTGTTCTATATAGCATCACCCCTTTGGAGTTGTAATGACTGCTGTTTTTACTCATATTTCTATGAGTCTCCAGTGCTGGGTGGAAGAAGGTTCTTGTTTCATGCTTAATTTTTCCATGTGAATTTCAGACTTTAAAAGCTCTTTATTATAATCAACATTATTTTATAAAAGGTTGTATGGAAGGTTAATGCTAACTGAATATCAGAATTACTTGAGAAACTTAAAAAAAAAAAAAAAAAAAACCACCCCAACGCCCTGGCCCCAGCCAAGACCAATTAAATCAGAATCTCTGCCCAACCAGTTCCGTTCAGTTCAGTTGCTCAGTCGTGTCCGACTCTTTGCAGCCCCACGAACGGCAGCATGCCAGGCCTCCCTGCCCAATCAGTATGATTTAACTGTTGTATTTTTAAAATTGAAAGATAGCTGACTTACAATGTATTCGTTTCAGGTGTATCACAAAGTGATTCAAAATTTTTATAGACTATATTCCACTTAAACTTACTACAAAATGCTTGCTGTGTTCCTCATGCTATACAATATATTCCTGTGGCTTGTTTATTTTAGGCACAGCAGTTTGATCTCTTAACTGCCCACCCCCATCTCTACCTTTGCCCCTCCCCTTCCCTCTCCTCACTGGTAACCCTGGTTTGTTTTCCATACCTGTGAGTCTATTCTGTTTTGTTACATTCAATCATCTTATTTTTATATTTCACATATAAGTTACACAGTATTTGTCTTTCTCTAACTTTTTTCATGAAGCATAATACCCTCTAGGTCCATCCACGTTGTTGCAAATGGCAAAATTTTCATTCTTTTTTATGACTGAGTAGTATTCCATTGTGTGTGTGTGTGTGTGTGTGTGTGTGTGTGTCTCACACCACATCTTCACTCATTCATCTGCTGATGGACACTTAGGTTGCTTCCATATCTTGGCTATTGTAAATAATTCTGCTGTAAACACTGGCGTGCATGTATCTTTTTGAATTAGTGTTTTCATTTTCTTCAGTTATATACCCAGGAGTAGAAAGGCTGGATCAATTTTTAATCTTTTGAGGAAGCTCCATACTGTTTTCCTTCGTGGCTGTACCAATTTACATTTGCACCAACACTGCAGGGGGGAGGGGGGGTTCCCTCGTCTCCACAACCTCATCAACACTTGCTACTATCCTCCCCAGAACAGCAAAAGAACAGCTCGAGAGGAATGCTGATGTGCAGCCACGGTTGAAGACAACAGCTGAAGACGCTGTGAGTGCAAGGCCAGGGGGTTCTGGTACCTCTGTACCTTTTTTGCATTACTCAAACATTTTTGAAAAAAGCAATGAGTTTGTGGGATTAGCATATACAGACTATTATATACAGAATGGATAAAGCAACAAGGTCTACTGTACAATACAGGGAATCATATTCAGTATCCTGCGATAAATCATAAAGGAAAAGAATATGAAAAAAGAACGTATATATACATATAGCTGAATCACTTTGCTGTACAGCAGAAATTAGCACACTGTAAATCAACTATATTTCAATAAAATAATTTTTTAAATAAGTCTGCATCTGAATCATAAACACACACAAAGGACAAAATTCCTAAGCCATCCAATATGACACCAAAATTGAAACTGATGCTCAGTTTCTAGAAAAAGCTGCCAACTTCCAAACAGCTGACCTTAGAAATCCCAGGGCAGCCTCAGGGAGTTTGACACACAAGAACAATTCCCTCCTCCTCTTCCTGTCCACACAGTAAGGCAAACAAATCGCCTTTCAATAGTGATCATATATCGGGCTTTTACTGAATTTCCAAATATTTAATTTCTGGTTCTCCCTCTCAGCTCATACGTGTCTGTGCTGAGCATATTTTAAAAGACTTATTCTACTATTTTTTTCCTTTTCAAATGAGTCCTCAATTCATATGAAGGCGGAGTTCTTTATTCCTACGGTAGGAATCTGCCCGCCCAAACCTGGGCTCCAGGTGGCACTGGAAGCCTGGCAGCACGGCTCTGTGAAGGTGCTGCGGCGAGGGCCACTTAGAAACCACCGGTTCCCTGCGATAATGATCATTATCAACGGATGCTGAAGTACAGCTGTGCGGAGTCTGCCCCTCACAAGTTGGGACCGGGCAGGTTACATAACGCGCGAGGTGGGCTCCTCGGTTACAACGTAGAGGGGGAGTGGTCGAGATTGAGGCGGGAAGGGGAGACCGTGTACGACACGGAATCGGCTAAGTCGCTTCTTCAAAATCCATGCTGTCTCCGCCCTGCAGCATCTTGACTGGGGAGGGGATGGAAGGTTGAACCACACCCGCCGGCCTCAAACCCCCTGTGTTCGGATACAGAGGGGCTGGGAGCGGCAGGGAGAGGCAGGTGACCCCCGATCTCTCCAGCCCCGACCAGCACCCCCTTGGAAGGGGCCGGAACTGAGATCCTCGAGGGCCCCGAGTCCTCGTCCATGGGGTCCGGGGGAACGCTCTGGAATTTGCCTCCCCCTCCCCTTTCCCTGGAGAGCTTGGAGACCCGGACAGCCGGGGAAAGGCTCGCGGGCGCGACAGTCACTTGTCCTGTCCTCTCGGCCGGACAGCAGCCCCGCCCGCCACCCGACCGGTCTCGGGCCGCAGACCCGGCCCGGACTCCCCTGCAGACCGTGGCGGCTGCGCCCGGCCCGTCACCATGGAAACGGAACCGCCCAGCGGGCCGGGGAGGCTTCTCGGTGTCCGACCGCCCCGCTGCGGCTGCGCCCCCGGCCGCTGTGACCCAGCCCAGTGATCCCGGCTTCTGAGTCCGCCGCGCTCAGGGCTGTGGCTCCGGCCGGTGTCCCGCAGCCCCTCCATGCGGCAGACGGATGGGCGCGCCGGACCCCCGGCAGAAGGCTCTCCACGAGGCCCTGGGAACCCCGCTTCCCCGCCTGCGTCCTCCCGCTGAGCGGCGGGCGCCCGCGGGATGCGGGGCGGCCTCTGCGCGCGAGCCCCGGCCCCGCCACGGGCGGCGCGGCGGAAACGACGCGCGAGTTCCGGGCGCCGCGCCTCCCGGGCGGGCCCCGCGCCGCCCCGCGGGCCGGGTCAGAGGGCGCACTCACCTGGCATAGACAAGCCGCCGGGGGCCAGCAGCGCTGCGCTCAGCACCGACGCGGCCAGCAGCAGCGCGGCCAGCACTCGGCCCGTGCTCCCCGAGCCGCTCATGCTGCCCTCCGCGCCCGCGTCGCCGCCGCGCCCGCCGTTCCCGCCGCCGCCGCCGCCGCCGCGCTCCCGGGGCTCGCGCCGCTCCACCGCGCGCGGTCGCGCGCCCGTCATCGCCCGGCTGCGGGCCGAGTCGCCGCGCGTGCCACCGCGGGGGTGGGGCGAGGGCGGGGCGGGGGCGGGGCGGAGCCCGGGGGCGGGGCGAGGCCTGGGCTGTGGGCCGATTCACCGCGGGGGCGGAGCGAGTGCGGAGCGGCGTGACCGGGGAGGAGCGAGGGCGGGGTCAGTGCGGAATGTGGGCCGGGCGTGGGCGGGACCTGCCTTCCGGGGAATAGGGACGCTCTCAGAGCCCAGAGCCCTCCAGCTGTGCAGCGCTTTTTGTCCCCGGATCGGCGGAGAGACACGTCCGGAAGAGAGGGCACTGCAGCCCTGAGCCGGTGCTCCGCGGTCCCTCCCCACCCTCTGAACCACATTCTGAATTCTTCGCCCCGCGAAACGGGCGTTAGTGTCCCCTGTCCACTGTTTCGAGTCCCAGCCCTCGTTTGCCTCCAAAACCCCCGTTTGGAGGCGTTTGCTCCAGAGGCATAGTTGCGACCTAAATGCCACCGCGTGCTGCTCACCGACTTGCAAAGGCTGCCTACAGTCCATCATGTGCGCAGGCATGATGACCCCGTCGTTACATTCAGCTATGCGCTGGGAGAAACTACCATAACTGTCATATGTAGGAGGGGCAGGCCCGGTCATGCTTGAGGCGGAGTGCCTTGAAATTGAATGTCCATGGAAGACAATGGATAAATTGTGATGTAATGTATGTACACAGCAGTAGAAATGACTTAGAACTACCTGTACGGATGAACTACTACACGGATGAACCTCAAAAATAAGTCTAAGGAGAAAATGCAAGCCGCAGAAATACCTCTTTAATAACACGTAAAGTGAACTGGACATGGCACAACAGACTGGTTCCAAATAGGAAAAGGAGTACGTCAAGGCTGTATATTGTCACCCTGCTTATTTAACTTCTATGCAGAGTACATCATGAGAAACACTGGGCTGGAGGAAGCACAAGCTGGAATCAAGATTGCTGGGAGAAATATCAATAACCTCAGATATGCAGATGACACCACCCTTATGGCAGAAAGTGAAGAGGAACTAAAAAGCCTCTTGATGAAAGTGAAAGAGGAGTGAAAAAGTTGGCTTAAAACTCAACACTCAGAAAACGAAGATCATGGCATCTGGTCCCATCACTTCATGGGAAATAGATGGGGAAATAGTGGAAACAGTGTCAGACTATTTTGGGGGGCTCCCCAAAATCACTGCAGATGGTGATTGCAGCCATGAAATTAAAAGACACCTACTCCTTGTAAGGAAAGTTATGACCAACCTAGATAGCATATTGAAAAGCAAAGGTCCATCTAGTCAAGGCTATGGTTTTTCCTGTGGTCATGTATGGATGTGAGAGCTGGACTGTGAAGAAGGCTGAGCGCCGAAGAATTGATGCTTTTGAACTGTGGTGTTGGAGAATACTCTTGAGAGTCCCTTGGACTGCAAGGAGATCAGCCCTGGGGTTTCTTTGGGAGGAATGATGCTAAAGCTGAAACTCCAGTACTTTGGCCACCTCATGTGAGGAGTTGACTCATTGGAAAAGACCCTGATGCTGGGAGGGATTGGGGGCAGGACAAGGGGACGACAGAGGATGAGATGGCTTGATGGCATCACCGACTCGATGGATGTGAGTTTGATTGAACTCTGGGAGCTGGTGATGGGCAGGGAGGCCTGGTGTGCTGCAATTCATGAGGTTGCAAAGAGTTGGACACGATTCAGCAACAGAACTGAACTGAATTGAAAGTGTAAAGCCAAGCAAAATAATGTTGTGTGTTGTTTAAGCTTATGTGCATGCCTAATAAAAGTATGAAGATACATATGGTAAGTTAAATGCTGAATTTAAGCTGAGGTTGGGAACAGGGAGGGGCACAGTGTTGGGGGCCAGCTTCACAATGGGCTTCAGCCAGCAGTTATTGCTTAGGTACAGTGATAGGCTTATGAGTTATTATTTTTTATACATTTCTGTATATTGACTTAATAATTTTGTAAAGCTACAATGTGATGAGTGCTATGTTCATAGGACGAGATGCTAAGGCAGCATTTGATGGAAGCACCTAAGCTAGTCTGGGAAGGCTCCCAGAACAGACATTTAAACAGAGTCCTGAGGGATGTGAGCCACAGGAAGAGAGGAGGGCATTCCTAACGGCAGGTACAAAAGCTCCAAGAAAGCATGGCTCAGTGCAGAAACTGGAAGAGCTTCAGTGTGATGGAAGAATTCTGTAGGGGGAAGGAGGAGACAGGAGGTGAGCCTGATGATAAGAGTTGAGTTTAGGGCTTCTTAAGGACAATACCAAGCTGTTTTAGGGTGAATAACTTTCAGGAAGGTCATGGTCACGAACCATCTCATGCAGGTCAGTCACATGGCTTTTCTCTGAGAAAACAAGCCTCTATGCTGCAAGGTCAGAAGTTGAGTGACACCTTTTTTTTCCTCCCTGCCCTGCCCCATGGCTCAAAATCCCGGGAGTCAGTGGATGCTGGTGTCTTAAATGGCGTAACAAGACCATTGCCAACTTGCCGGCCAACAGCCTCTCTGGTCCCACACAACCAGACAGGCCGCCGTGCCCACTGGGTGGATGTGCCTTCTCTGCTTCCTCTTCTAGGACTCTCAGCTCCGTTAAAATCCTCTGTGCCCTGAGGGGAAGCTGGAATTCCTGTCTCAGGGCTGGGCATGGCTAGTCCTCTACCTGGAATGTCCTTCCCCCAGACACATATCAGCTCTTCCCTGACTTCATTCTGTTCTCAGCTCACTTGGTATCCTCTTCAAGGAGGCCCTTCCCAACAGCCCTACCTAAAACTATAACATTCTTTGTCTCTGTCTCCTGCTCTATCTGCCTTGTTTTCTTCTACTTGTCTCTACCTGACATTATGTATTTGTTTATCTGCTTCCATGGCATTAGAAGGTAAACTCCATGAACCAAAGAGTTTGTCCTACGGGCAAAAACCTTCTCTGTTAAGGCTTTATGCACAATACACAGCCCCCTAATCTTGCAGCTTCCTCTTCATACATTGCAGCCTTGTCACAGCAAGATCAGATCACATCAGATCAGTCACTCAGTCGTGTCCGACTCTTTGCGACCCCATGAACCGCAGCACGCCAGGCCTCCCTGTCCATCACCAGCTCCCGGAGGTCACTCAGACTCGCATCCATCGAGTCAGTGATGCCATCCAGCCATCTCATCCTCTGTCGTCCCCTTCTCCTCCTGCCTTCAATTCCTCCCAGCATCAGAGTCTTCTCCAATGAGTCGACTCTTCGCATGAGGTGGCCAAAATACTGGAGTTTCAGCTTTAGCATCATTCCTTCTAAAGAAATTCCAGGATTGATCTCCTTCAGAATGGACTGGTTGGATCTCCTTGCAGTCCAAGGGACTCTCAAGAGTCTTCTCCAACACCACAGTTCAAAAGCATCAATTCTTCGGCGCTCAGCCTTCTTCACAGTCCAGCTCTCACATCCATACATGACCACAGGAAAGACCATAGCCTTGACTAGGCGAACCTTTGTTGGTAAAGTAATGTCTCTGCTTTTGAATATGCTATCTAGGTTGGTCATAACTTTCCTGTCACAGCAAAGGGGCTTGCATAACTCAATGAACCCATAAGTCACACTGCACAGGGCCCCAAAATGGATGGATCATATTGAAGAGTTCTGACAAACTGTGGTCCACTAGAAAAGGAAATGGTAACCCACTCCTGTATTCTTGCCCGGGGAAGCCAATGGACAGTATGAAAAGGCAAAAATATATGACACTGGAAGATGAGCTCCCCAGGCTGGAAGGTGTCCAGTATGCTGCTGGGGAAGAATGGAGCACACTTATTAATAATTGTAAGAAAGAATGAAGTTGCTGGGCCAAAGGGGGAATGGTGCTTAGCTGTGGATGTGTCTGGTGGTGAAAGCTCAGTCTGATGCTATAAACAATATTGAATAGGAAGCTGGAATGTTAGGTCTATGAATCAAGGTAAATTGGATGTGGTCAAGCAGGAGATGGCAAAATTGAACATCGACATCTTAGGCATCAATAAACTAAAATGGACAGGAACGGGCAAATTTAATTCAGATGACCTTTATATCTACTAAGGTGGGCAAGAATCCCTTAGAAGAAATGGAGTAGCCCTCATAGTCAACAAGAGTCTGAAATGTAGTACTTGGGTGCAGTCTCCAAAATGACAGAATGATCTCCGTTCATTTCCAAGGCAAACCATTCAACATCACAGTCTATGTCCCAACCACTGATGCTGAAAAAGCTTCAGTTCAGTTCGGTCGCTCAGTCATGTCCGACTCTGCGACCCCATGAATTGCAGCACGCCAGGCCTCCCTGTCCATCACCAACTCCCGGAGTTCACCCAGACTCATGTCCATCGAGTCAGTGATGCCATCCAGCTATCTTATCCTCTGTCGTCCCCTTCTCCTCCTGCCCCCAATCCCTCTCAGCATCAGAGTCTTTTCCAATGAGTCAACTCTTCGCATGAGGTGGCCAAAGTACTGGAGTTTCAGCTTTACATGATTCATTCCAAAGAAACCCCAGGGCTGATCTCCTTCAGAATGGGCTGGCTGGATCTCCTTGCAGTCCAAGGGACTCTCAAGAGTCTTCACCAACACCACAGTTCAAAAGCATCAATTCTTCGGTGCTCAGCTTTCTTCACAGTCCAACTCTCAGATCAATACATGACTACTGGAAAAACCATAGCCTTGACCAGATGGACCTTTGTTGGCAAAGTAATGTCTCTGCTTTTCAACATGCTATCTAGGTTCATCATAACTTTCCTTCCAAGGAGTAAGCGTCTTTTAATTTCATGGCTGCAGTCACCATCTGCAGTGATTTTGGAGCCCCCCAAAATAAAATCTGACACTGTTTCCACTGTTTCCCCATCTATTTCCCATGAAGTGATGGGACCGGATGCCATGATCGTTTTCTGAATGTTGAGTTTTAAGCCAACTTTTTCACTCTCCTCTTTCACCTTCATCAAGAGGCTTTTTAGTTCCTCTTCACTTTCTGCCATAAGGGTGGTGTCATCTGCATATCTGAGGTTATTGATATTTCTCCCAGCAATCTTGATTCCAGCTTGTGCTTCTTCCAGCCCAGCGTTTCTCATGATGTACTCTGCATAGAAGTTAAATAAGCAGGGTGACAATATACAGCCTTGACGTACTTAAGTTGACCCATTCTATGAAGACCTGCAACACCTTCTAGAACTAACACCAAAAAAAGACATCCTTTTCATCATAGCGAATTGGAATGTAAAAGTAGGAAGTCAAGGGATACCTGGAGTAACAGGCAACTTTGGGCTTGGAGGACAAAATAAAGCAGGGCAACAGCTAACAGTTTTGTTAAGAGACCATGCTGGTTATAGTCAACACCCTTTTCCAACAAACTAAGAGATGCCTTTACCCATGGACATCAACAGACACTGAAATCAGATTATGTTCTTTTGCAGCTGAAGATGGAGAAGCTCCATACAGAGACAGCAGACAAGACGGCGGATCTGAGTGGCTCAGGTCACAAGCCTACTGCAGAACACAGGCGCAACTGAAGGGACCAGGGAAAACCACCAGGCTGTGCAGGTAGGACCTAAGTCAAATTCCTTATGATTGCAAAACACAGGCACAACCGAAGGGACCAGGGGAAACCACCAGGCTGTGCAGGTAGGACCTAAGTCAAATTCCTTATGATTATACAGTGGAAGTGATGAATAGATTCAAGGGACTGGATCTGGTAGACAGAGTGTCTGAAGAACTCTAGACTGAGGTTCTTAACACTACAAGAGGCAGTGACCAAAACCATCCCAAAGAAAAAGAAATTCAAGAAGGCAAAGCCGTTGTCTGAGGAGGCTATAGAAATAGCTGAGGAAAGAATAGACACAAAAGGGAGAAAGAGAAAGATATATCCAACTGAATGCAGAGTGCCAGAGAACAGTAAGGAGAGAGAGGAAGGCCTTCATAAATGAACAATGCAAAGAAATGAGACAAAAACAATAGAATGGGGAAGACTAGAGGTCTTTTCAAGAAAACAGGATATATCAAGGGAATATTGCATGCAAGGATGGGCACGATAAAGGACTGGAATGATAAAGACCTAACAGAAGCACAGGAGATTAGGAAGCGGTGGCAAGAATACACAGAAGAACTATACATATAAAAAGTCTTAATGACCCAGATAACCATGACGAAAAATCACTCTCCTAGAGCTGGACATCATGGGAGTGTGAAGTCAAGTGGGCCTTAGGAAGCATTACTACAAACAAAGCTAGTGGAGGTGACAGAATTCCAGCTGAGCTATTCCAAATCCTAAAAGATGATGCTGTTAAAGTGCTGCACTCAATATGTCACCAAATTTGGAAAACTCAGCAGGGGCCACAGGACTGGAAAAGGTCAGTTTTCATTCCACTGCCAAAGAATGTTCAAGCTACCACACAATTGTGCTCATTTCACACTTTAGCCAAGATAATGTTTAAAAGCCTTTAAGCTCAGTTTCAACAGTACATGAACCTAGAACTTCCAGATGTACAAGCTAGATTTAGAAAAGGCAAAGGAACCAGAGATCAAACTGCCAACATCTGCTGGATCATAGAAACCGCAAGAAAATTCCAGAAAAACATCCATGTTTCATTGACTATGCTATAACCTTTGACTGTATGGATCACAACAAACTGTGGAAAATTCTTAAAGAGACGAGAATACCAGACCCACCTTACTTGCCTCCTGAGAAACCTATATGCAGGTCAAGAAGCAACAGTTAAAACTGGATATGGAACAACAAACTGGTTCAAAATGGGGAAAGGAGTACATCAAGGCTGTATATTGTCTCCCTGCTTGTTTAACTTAAATGCAGAGTACATCATGCAAAATGCCAGGCTGGATGAATCACAAGCTGGAATCAATATTGCTGGGAGAAATATCAGTACCTCAGATGTGCAGATGACACCACTCTAATGGCATAAAGTAAGAGAAACTAAAGAACCTCTTGATAATGGTGATACAGGAGTGAAAAAGCTGGCTTAAAACTCAGTGTTCAAAACTAAAATCATGGCATCTGGTCCCATTCAGTTCAGTTCAGTCGCGTCTGACTCTTTGCGACCCCATGAATCACAGCACGCTAGGCCTCCCTGTCCATCACCAACTCCCAGAGTTCACTCAAACTCACGTCCATCGAGTCAGTGATGCCATCCAGCCATCTCATCCTCTGTCGTCCCCTTCTCCTCCTGCCCTCGATCCCTCTCAGCATAAGAGTCTTTTCCAGTGAGTCAACTCTTCGCATGAGGTGGCCAAAGTACTGGAGTTTCAGCTTTACATGATTCATTCCAAAGAAACCCCAGGGCTGATCTCCTTCAGAATGGACTGGTTGGATCACAGTCCAAGGGACTCTGAAGTCTTCTCCAACACCGCAGTTCAAAAGCATCAATTCTTTGGCGCTAATCTTTCTTCACAGTCCAACTCTCACATCCAAACATGACTACTGGAAAAACCATAGCCTTGACTAGACGGACCTTTGTTGGCAAAGTAATGTCTCTGCTTTTCAATATGCTATCTAGGTTGGTCATAACTTTCCTTCCAAGGAGTGAGTGTCTTTTAATTCCATGGCTGCAGTCACCATCTGCAGTGATTTTGGAGCCCCCCAAAATAAAGTCTGACACTGTTTCCCTATCTATTTCCCATGAAGTGATGGGACCGGATGCCATCATCTTCGTTTTCTGAATGTTGAACTTTAAGCCAAAATTTTCACTCTCCTCTTTCACTTTCATCAAGAGGCTTTTTAGTTCCTCTTCACTTTCCGCCATAAGAGTGGTGTCATCTGCATATCTGAGGTTATTGATATTTCTCCCAGTAATCTTGATTCCAGCTTGTGCTTCCTCCAGCCCAGTGTTTCTCATGATGTACTCTGCATAGAAGTTAAATAAACAGGGTGACAATATACAGCCTTGATGTGCTCATTTTCCTATTTGGAACCAGTCTGTTGTTCCATGTCCAGTTCTAGCTGTTGCTTCCTGACCTGCATATAGGTTTCTCAAGAGGCAGGTCAGGTGGTCTGATATTCTCATCTCTTTCAGAATTTTCCAGTTAATTGTGATCCACACAGTCAAAGGCTTTGGCATAGTCAATAAAGCAGAAATAGATGTTTTTCTGGAACTCTCTTGCTTTTTCCATGATCCAGCAGATGTTGGCAATTTGATCTCTGGTCCCATTACTTCATGGCAAATAGATGGAGAAAAAATGGAAAAGTGACAGACTTTATTTTCTTGGGCTCCAAAAGCACTGTGGACAGCGACTGCAACCATGAAATTAAAAGATGGTCGTTCCTTGGAAGAAAGGCTATGATAAAATTAGACAGCATATCAAAAAGCAGAGACATCACCTTGCTGACAAAAGGTCCATATAGTCCAGTAGTCATGTATGGACATGAGAGCTGGACCATGAAGAAGGCTGAGTGCCGAAGAATTGACGTTTTTGAACTACAGTGCTGGAGAAGATTCTTACGAGTCCCATGGACAGCAAGGAGATCAAACCAGTCAATCCTAAAGGAAATCAACCCTTTATATTCTTTGGAAGGACTGATGCTGAAGCTCAAATACTTTGGCCACCTGATCCAAAGAGCCGACTCAATGGAAAAGATCCTGATGTTGAGAAAGACTGATGGTGGGAGAAGGGGGAAACAGAGGATAATATGGCTGGAGAGCATCACTGACTCAATGGACATGAGTTTGAGCAAACTCTGGGAGTTGGTAATGGACAGGGAAGCCTGGCGTGCTGCAGTTCATGGGGTTGCAGAGTCAGACATGACTGTGTGCCTGAACAGATAACTAACGTCTGGGACAGTGTGTTTTCATTTTTGTCTCAAGGAATTTAAGATTTTCCTTTTGATTTCTTCTGTGACTCACTGTTTGTTCAGGTGTGTGTTGTTTAATTTCCACACATTTGTGAATTTTCTTGTCTATTTTCTATTTCATTGGTTTCTGTTGTTTTCACTCTTCTGTTACTGATTTCTATTGTAGTTTCAAACCACTGTGGTAAGAAAATGAGATGAGATGCTTGATGTTATTTTAATTTTCTCAAAATTGTTAATCCTTATTTTGTGACCTAACAGCATAATCTGTCCTGGAGAAAGTTTCATGTGTGCTTGAGGAAAATGTGCATTCTGCTGCTGTTTGGTAGACTTTTCTATGTATGTCTGTTAGGTCCCTTTAGTCCAAGATACAGTTAAAAATACAAGGTTTCGTTCTTGATTTTGTCTGGATAATCTGTTGTTGAAAGTGGGGTATTTTTACAATAACTATTATTGTATTGTCTATTTCTCCCATCAGATCTATATGCATTTTGGGGTGCATACAGACTTATGATTTTTATAGCCTCCTGATGAGTTGACCAAGGCTTTATCATCATATACTGAATTGTCTCATTGCACTGACTTAAAGCCTGCTTTGTCTAATAAAAGTAGAGCTACCCCTCCTCTCCTCCGGCTTCCGTGTGCATGGCATATCTTTTTCCATCCCTTTATTCTGAGCCTGTGTGTGCTCTTAAAATCGAAGTGAGTCTCTTTTACACGCAGAAAGTTGGGTCTTTCTTTTCCTCTTTCGATTCTGCGGTCCTGTTGTCACTGAAGATAGAAACTGAAGGGCCGTGCCAGGCCAGGCCAGCTTGCTGCCTGGCACTGGCACAACAAAGCGTCCTGGAGAACTCAGAGGAGCAGGAGCTGGAAACGCCTCACCGACTCGCTCACTTAGGAATCGGTCTTGTCTGAGACTACATGTGAGTCAGAGGCAGAGCTGGAACCTATGTCTTCTGATCCTGGCACTGCGTCCTTTCCAAATGCCATGTTGCTCATTTTAGTTCTATCATCAATATTTAAAAAGAAATTCATTTGAAACTGAAAGTCTTGTTCTAATGCAAAGTCCCCAAATCACAAAACCCTCGATCCAGAATTACAACATGAAAAGGGTAATATCAGCTCAGCAGCTCCACACCATAACTACTTCGTCAAGTAAAAAGGGTCGTAAGAGACACATGGTCCTGTGGCAGAGGTGGGTTCCCCAGCTTTATTGAGCTGTCATTTACAAACCATAAAACTGCCCCCTTTTATACAGTTCAGTGGTATTTAGTATATTCAAAGTTGTGCAACCGTCACCATTTCTGGAAATTTCCACCTCGCCTGAAGAAACCCTGTACCATTAGCAAGCCCCCCTGTTCTTCAACTCCAAGCCTGTGCCAGCCCCTCTGGAACCACTGGTTTATTTTCTGTTTCTGTGGGTTTGTTGATTCTGGACATTTCCTACAAATGGAATCATACGGCACACGGTCTTTTGTGATGGCTCCTTTCACTTAGCACCTTCACCCATGTTGCAGCATGACTAAGCGCTACATTCCCTTCATGGCTGAATGTTACCCCTTTGTACACAGGGATCACATTTTCTATTATCTATTCACCAGCTAATGGACATCTTCATCCTTTGACTACTATGAATAATGCTGCTATCAGTATTTGTGTCCAGGTTCTTTTATGGACATGTTTTCAGTTCTCATTGGTAAATACTGGGAACTGGAACTGCTGGGTCATGGTAACTCTATTTCTGACCTTTTGAGGACAGTCAGACTGTTTCCCCAAGCAGCTGGGCCATTTTACATTCCTACTAGCAATGTACGATGGCTCCAATTCTCTACATCCTCGCCGACATTTGTTACTATCCATCCTTTTGATTACAGCCATCCTAGTGCGTTCTGGCAGCATGTTTATAACAAAGAGCAGCGGTTAATATACTCTGGGCAAGCCTATTCTTTGACCAACCACAGGACCCAATCACCATGGGAGGTAGAACAAGAATACTGACCACACTCCCTGTCTGCTGCCTGGACAGGTAAGGACACTGGTTCTCAAGATGTGGTTCCCAGACCGGCAGCACTGGCTGCATCACCAGGGAACCAGTGAGAGATGCAGAGACTCCACGCAGACACTGAGCCCGAGACTGCGGGGCAGGGCCAGCTCTCTGTAATTCTGGTGACCACGAGGCCTGTGCACAGCCTTGCTGCCCTCAATGCCAGCTTTCACCCCCTTATTGGTAATGATGAACATGCACCAAATCCTTCCTCCCCCGCAAACAAGGATGACAAGGACCAAGGAAAGCTTTCTGAAGGATTCAATCATGCAACTCAAATGGAAGGTCTTCAACGCCTTCCGGTAATGAGTGAGTGACAGACACTGTTGCTGTAAAATGTTCATGATAATTAATGTTGAGCACAGAATAAATAACCAGCTGGAAGGTAAAAGGGAATTTCACAAGCACCATCTGAGGCAGTAGTTAACACAGATGGGATTTCTGTCATACGTGATATTTTCAATGTTCCTTATCCACTCAAGGTTTCAGAGAGCATGCATGCTAGCTCGCTGGGGAGTGGATGACACAGGTATGTCCCTGAACAGTCACCTGAAACACAGTGACGTCTCCTCGGCACCGTGAAGCATGCTGCAGATACTCACCTAACAGAGAGAACTACCCTTATCTCTTCCCCACACTGCCACTTAAAAACCTCTCCGTGCACATTTCTTACAAGCCTACAGATTCAGCTGTTAGGGACTCCTCTTTGTAGCTCCATTTTTGTTACTTCCTTTAGATACTGGTCAGACTCACTGCTTCTCTCCACCTTCGCTTGCAGCCAGGCTCACGGCAAGCCCGTGTGCTCCTGCTTAGCAACTCCCGCCAGGCGGTCAGGAGAAGAACAACCTGGGGCAGAACCGCCAACACCTTCCATCAGAGCAAAACCGGCGCAACTCTTCCAGCTGTTCCCCGACTCCCATCTGTCAGCGGCCACACTGGCTTTCACAGCATCTCTCTTGACTGAGATGTCACGGTGTCTCTGAGTAGATTCAGAACCTTCTGGTAAGTGTCCAGGACGGCCTGAGCGGTGGGTCTCTCTGCAGGCACCTGGCTCTTGCACGCCTTGTGAATGTCAAACAGGTGGAATCGGACCATGTCACTCCCTTCCACGTGTCCCAGAAGGAAACTGGAGACGTCGGGAATCTTCCAGATGTCGCTCTTCTCGTCATACGCAGGCATGAGGTCGTCCTGGAAGGGCACATCCTCTCCGAAGGGCCACAACTGCTCTGGGGCCACGAAGTCCCCACGGAGCTCCCGGTGGCCACACTTCACCAGGGCCCCGGAGCTGCGGTTCACCAGGGGCAGGGCGTCCAGGTCATTGAGCACGACGCTGAAGTTGGCGGTCAGCAGGTACTGGGACAGGGTCTTGGGCAGGTCACTGGAGTCGCACATGACCAGCGTGCCCAGGGGGCTGCGGTGCAGGAAGTCGAGGATGGCCACGTAGCCCAGGGCCAGCTGCAGCCTGTGCTGCCACGTGTCCAAGCTGCGGTACTTGGCGAGGTTCAGCGTCACCTCCAGGTTGCCCAGGGAGCCCAAGGGGTGGTACTCGGTGAGGATGGTGTCGTCGTCCTCGCAGTAGCCCAGCAGCGTGACCACGTGCTCGCTCTGCAGCGCCTGCAGCATCCGCAGCCCATGCAGAAAGTCGTCTCTCATCTCTGGCCTGGTGAGCCGCGACAAGGCCACCTTGTGTTCCTTCCACGCGGACAGAAACACCTGGAACAAAGCCACAGAAAACGTCAACGCGGAACCCTAGGCAGCTGGTAAGCTGGGAAGCAGCTGCTCTGAGGTGCTGGCTGCGGTGCAGAGGATGCACAGAGGCAAGAGTGGGTTGTTCTGCTGACTCACTTGGGAGCCGGACCAGATGCTGGGTGAAGGCTCAGCCCGCAGGCGGCGGGACAGCTGGCCCAGGAGCGGGTCTGTGGGATGATGGGCTTGCAAAGTGGATGTGGAGAAGGGGGTTCATTCTCCGGAGAGGAGGCTGCACGTGCAAAGACGGGGAGGGAGAAGGCTGAGGAAGGGGCGAGTGGAAAGCTGGAGAATCCCGAGTAAGGAGAGAGTCCAGCCAGCCCATCGCACACACTGGCACTGCCACTCACTTTAAAAGGTGCAGAGTAAACCACAAATAGGAACGGCTGTATGTAGGGAACACACTTTAACATGGTCATGGTTTTCTGTGACTTTGGCTGGAAGAACAGGAGCTGAAATGATGCACACCCTAGGCCAGCTGTCTTGACACCGCCAGCTGGCGAGCAGCTGCCCCCCACGGCTGTGCACTCACACTTCTATCATGAGGAAAGAAGTAAGAGCCGCTGACCCGCTGCTCGAGTCCCCAAAGGGAAGGCAGGGGTTGGAGAGGAGAAAACAGGCTCCAGGTCAGGACCCGGCTGCCCGGGCCGTGCTGGACCCCGTGGGCTGTGTCCCTCTGGCTTCCATGTCTTCATAGTTAAAATAAAGGTTATCGTAGCAACTTGAGGTGTAGTTTTCTAGAGACTTTGGCACTTAAATCAAAGGCAATAACCCAAAATATATAAAAAGCTCCAGAAATAAAAATGTAGCATTATTTATAAAAGCCTAACTGGAATCTGTCCACCCATCAACAATTGGGAATCGGTCCAGTTATGCAGGGCCACTCAGGGAAGGTTATGGGTGCAGCCAAATGCAGATGCTATCGGATGGGGTTTTCACAGATACAAGGAATGTTACAGATGCAAAGGACACAGTGTTTTTATATTATTGTTCTAACTGCATAAAACAAAATTACATAGAAATCTAAGGATGTTTTCTGTTCTCTTTACATGCTTCCCCCTGCCAACTTTATATCTTTTGGTATAAGAAGAAAGAATAATATTCTAATATTTTAAAACATCTTTTTAAGGAATTAAAAAATACATCAAACGGAGGAGGTAGGCTGGAGGACTATAAAAATTTACTGAGGGCCTGAGAAGGAAGGTTCATTACCAGAAAAACCCACTAAACGGTCGCCATTGATCATTTATTCAAACAGTTGTCTTTCAAGACATTCTCCAAAACCCAAATCTGAGAAATTTCACTATAGATAATTTCTACTAAGAAGTCAAGTTGCCCTCGCTGCTGGAATCACTGTGCTTTTCGTGAATACATTTCTTAAATTTTAATATGGAACACATTTTATTCTCTTCACAGAGCTGCACAAGCACTGAATTTGATCTCTGACTCCAGTATAAAAATCCTGTTTCTGTTGAGATCCATCATGCCTTTGGGCTCCCCTTCCCCTCACTGGCAACTAGCTTTTTTTTTCATATAAAATGGGCATCACTAAAGAGAAGCTGCTATGGTTTTTTTACACATTTATTCCACAAGAAATGTGGGAGAGCTTCAGCCACAGGCCTCATGACTTCTCCCCGAACCTTGCTTACATCTCATTCGCTTCTGTGCCTCAGATAAACGAAAAGATTAAATACTACTGATGTTTATTATCAAATATTATTAGTCTTTGGCATCCCTCACAAATATCTGAAACCTCCAATATTACATACTTGCAAGTCAGGGGTTAAGAATCATTTCTCAGCAATCTACCTTTTTAAAAAATATTATAAAAATAATCAGGAATACTCTTCTTGATAAAAGTTCAAATACGGAGGGAGTAGAACTCCTTCCTCTGAATTTAATCCCCAGCCCAAAGGAAACTAGTTAAATGTTTGACTAGTAATGTTCCAGACGTTTTTCTATGCTTTACACGTATTAATACCCATTTATAAAATAGCATTTGAGTTTGTTATATAAAATGGGACTATAATATATAGATAGATAGACAGATCCAGGTCATTCTTTTTAAAGCTTCATAACATTTCACAGTATGGGTGTACAACCTATACTGGTGTATGTTAGGTAAGATTTTACAGAAGATCTTTTTTTTTTAAAACTGAAGTATAATAAAAATTCATTAAATTTGGGACAGATGCTGTCAGGGTGGCTTAGGTTCCTTTTTCTACACAGCTCTGTAATTTTACATAGGCATTTACTATGACCTTATGTGATCTACTTTTAAAGAGTTGATATATATATCTAAATTATTTCCCACTTATTTCCTATTAACAGTGCTACAATGAATAGCCCTATATTCACATCTCTGTGCACATGTGCAGATGTCTTCATAAGTTAGGGAAGCAGACGGATCACTGAATGAACACTGTGTACCATCGGACCCTTCAGAGTCTGGGCCAACATGCACTTTCACCAATCGTGTATGAACCTTACGTTCTAGCCTCAACCACACTGCTGCTGCTGCTGCTAAGTCGCGTCAGTCGTGTCCGATTCTGTGCGACCCCACAGACCGCAGCCCACCAGGCTCCTCTGTCCCTCGGATTCTCCAGGCAAGAACAGTGGAGTGGGTTGCCATTTCCTTCTCCAATGCATGCATGCATGCTAAGTCGCTTCAGTCATGTCCGACTCTGTGCGACCCTATGGACAGCAGCCCTCCAGGCTTCTCTGTCCACAGGATTCTCTAGGCAAGAATACTGGAGTGGGTTGCCATCTCCTTCAACCTTACTAAATGTTACCAATCTACTGGATGAAAAGCATTTCCGTGTTTTCATCTGTATTCTCCTGACGACTAATTCATCCCTGGGCATTTCTGCGTGTCTTCTGCGGAAAGTCTGTTCACCATCCTTCATACTATCTCCTCTAGGATTGTTTGCTTTGTGCTTATTAATTTCTAGGAGCTCTTTATATATTATTCATGTGATCCTTATTATAAATTTAAAGACAAATTTTAGAAAACAGTATACGTGGTCCTTTGTACAAAGTCTAATCTGTCTGCATTCATTTAACAAGGTACTTACGTCAATTAAAAAAACTGAAGGAAATCCCTGGCCATGTGAAATTTACATTCTAGTGCATGAGGCAGACGATAAGAGAAAATAAACAGAAGTGTGTAAAGTCCACTGGAAGGTAAAATATGCTTTGGAGAGTAATTAAGCAGGGAAGAGGGAGAATTTACAACTTTTATTAGCTTGGGGAAGCTCTCGCTGGGGTGATGCTCAAACAGGAAGCTGGCGGAGGTGGCGGAAGGAACCAAGGGTCTTCTGCAGCCCACACCCCAGGCAGGGAGGACAGTGCGGCGATGGCCGCTGGAGATGCGTCCACAGTCTGCAGTGACAGACACCCCAGGCAGGGAGGACGGTGCGGCGATGGCCGCTGGAGATGCGTCCACGGTCTGCAGTGACAGAGCAGCGAGGGGTCAGGGGCTGGGGAGTGGAGCCAGAGCAGAGGAGGGACACCGCTGCAAGTGGCCACACACACGCCACTCCAACGGCGAAGCGGGCCAGGGCGGAGGCAGAGAGCCCTATCTGGAGGATACGGAGACAGGCAGGCACCAGGCACGGAGCCCCGGCTCGGGAGGGGACAAGGCAGAAGCCTCGGAAAGACCGACTCCTAGCTCTCCCCCACGAGCAGAGACACCGCACCCTGCTGAGGGCTGGGCGTGGACAAGGACACAGGGGCATGACGGGGCGCCTCCCGGGGAGGGGAGGTAAGCTCTGGGATTGACACACACGTGCCACCAAATATAGAAGGGATAACCAGCAAGACTCCCGTAGAGCTGCTATTCTGCAATAACCTATAAGGGCAAAGAATCTGAAGGACAGATGAGTAACTGATTTCACTGTGCTGTACAACTGAAACTAACACTGCACTGTAAATCAGTAATACCCCAATACAAAATCAAAACGGAACTGAAAAGAAAAAGGAGGCCTCCTGGCCGTGGTGTGAGTAGCTGGGTGGTGGGGAGAGGGGAGGGGGCTGAGGGGATGGTCTGCGACACACCCGGTGTGAGAAGTCTTTCAACAGCCAAGGTGTGGGGGAGGCAGGGGATAGAAAAGTCCTGAGTTCACCAGCGGATAAAGGTAGGGACGGGGCCGGATGAGGCCACCCAGGCACAGAGGAGAAGGGAGGTCCCGGATGAGGAGGCGGCCAGAGGGTGGACACTGCGTTTTCACACATCTGCGCTCCAGCCAGCCTTCCACATGAAAAACATCACATCCAGCCCTTTCTGAGGTTACACAAAGCTGGAGGGCGCCAGAGGAAGAGAAAGAACCAAATGGGTTCTTCTGATGGGCGCCAACCCAAACGCTCTGCCTCTGTAAAGGACGTTTTCACACCGTTCATGGGGTTCTCAAGGCAAGAATACTCAAGTGGTCTGCCACTCCTTTCTCCAGTGGACCACATTTTGTCAGAAGTCTCTACCATGACCTGTCCGTCCTGGGTGGCCCTACACGGCATGGCTCATAGTTTCATTGAGTTAGAGAAGGCTGTGGTCCATGTAATCGGTTTGATTAGTTTTCTGTGACTGCCGTTTTCAGTCTGTCTGCCCTCTGATGGAGAATGATAAGAGGCTTATGGAAGCTTCCTGATGGGAGAGACTGACTGCGGGGGAAACTGGGATCATAGATAAAGCAAGAAAGTTCCAGATAAACATCTACTTCTGCTTTATTGACTACGGCAAAGCCTTTGACTGTGTGGATCACAATAAACTGTGGAAAATTCTTCAAGAGATGGGAATACCAGACCACCTTACCTGCCTCCTGAGAAATCCATATGCAGGTCAAGAAGCAACAGTTAGAAATGGACATGGAACAATGGACTGGTTCCAAATTGGGAAAGCAGCACATTAATGCTGTATATTGTCACCCCGCTTATTTAACTTATATGTAGAGTATATCATGCAAAATGTGAGGCTGGATGAAGCACAAGCTGGAATCAGGATTGCCGGAAGAAATACCAATAACCTCAGATATGCAGATGACACCACCCTTATGGCAGAAAGTGAAGAACTACTAAAGAGCCTCTTGATGAAAGTGAAAGAGGAGAGTGAAAAACTTGGCTTAAAGCTCAACATTCAGAAAACTAAGATCATGGCATCTGGTCCCATCACTTCATGGCAAATAGATGGAGAAACAGTGGAAACAGTGACAGACTTTATTTTTCTGGGCTCCAAAATCACTGCAGATGGTGATTGCAGCAATGAAGTTAAAAGACACTTGCTCCTTGGAAGAAAAGCTATGACATAACTAGACAGCATATTAAAGAGCAGAGACATTACTTTGCTGACAAAGGTCTGTCTAATCAAAGCTATGGTTTTTCCTATAGTCATGTACAGATGTGGACCATCAAGAAAGAGGAGCGCAGAACTGTTTTTGAACTGTGGTGTTGGAGAAGACTCTTAAGAGTCCCTTGGACAGCAGGGAGATCCAACCAGTCCATCCTAAAGGAAACCAGTCCTGAATATTCATTAGAAGGACTGATACTAATGCTGCAACTCCAATACTTTGGCCACTTGATGCAAAGAACTGACTCATTAGAAAAGACCCTGATGCTGGGAAAGATGGAAGGCGGGAGGAGAAGAGGACAACAGAGGATGAGATGGTTGGATGGTATCACCAACTCGATGGGCATGAGTTTGAGCAAACTCCGGGAGTTGGTGATGGATAAAGAGGCCTGGCGTGCTGCAGTCTGTGGGGTCCCAAAGAGTCCGACACAAGTAAATGACTGAACTGAACTGAAAGTACCTTGGTTTTAAAGGACAAAAGAAGCAGCTGTGAAAACTACCGGAGGTCTGTGAGGCGGGCACACGGATGCTGCCAGAGAGGAGGATGCCCACGAGGGAGGCGGGGTGGATGGAAGGTCAGGAGGCTGCCCTGGGCCCAACCCTGCACAGGCCCCGGGGTCCCCACGGGGGCAGGACAGATGGGGCTCCCAGTGGAGCTACACTGCGCCCAGAATACTTGTGCCACGAGGGCAAATCTCAGGCAAAGAAACAAAACCTCAGTAACAGCCTTTGAGTGCCCTTCACCTTAACAGACAAACCACACCGTGCACTGCCGAACCTAGTGGGCGTCTGCAGAGATCCCCTAAAATCATGTCTGTCCCCAAACGACAACCTGCCGTCACTGAAGCCACTCAAAGACATCCTTCGGGGTAAAAACCAACACCAAAAACATTCTCAGTGAGCCCGACACACAAACCAGTGCGGAGCCACAGGGTCCCTCCTCGCAGGAGACAGAAGCTACCTGGCTTCAGGCCCTCTCTCTGCTACCTCCCTCCCTGGTGACGTCTTCACGACCCACTGCTGTCAACACCGACCCAAATCTATACCTCCCCCTACCCCGAGTGCCAGATTTTACACCCAGCGGCCGGGCCACCTCACGCGCACACAGGACCTCCCCGGCACCGCTGACCCTATCCCTCAGCTGCCCCGGCCAGGCACCTCTGTCACCCTGTCCCTTACACCCCACAGCCAATCTAACGGGATGGCCCACGGCCTCCGCCTGGCAGGGACAGCCAGAACCCACTGATTCCTCACCGGATCCGGTAGGGCTGCAGTCACCTGTCCCCATGCTCCCCACCCAGGCCGGCACCCCTCCACACACCGCATATAGGGGCAGCGTGCCCAAGACTGGGAGCCCCCCCGGGACCCTCACCTCTGACTCCTTCCTCACATCCTGCCTCTGGTCCCCAGACAGCCAGGCACAGCCTTAGCTCATCCCCGGGTTTCCTGTTGGACCCTTGTCCCCAGATACCCACTACCACCTTGACCCCCCAGGATGACAAGCCCACGGCTCTCTTCCTTGCCCCAAGGGCAAGTTTCAGCCAAAGAAACAAAATCTCAGGGTAACGGCCTTTTTGTCGCCCTTCATTTTAACAAACAAGCCACATCCTTAACTGACTTCTAGAGTCGTCCTGCCTCAGTTAACACGGGCACAACCGCTGCTGAAACACAGCCACGAGACCAGGCTCTGGAGGCTTCTAATGAGAACTGAATCGGCCCCTTTGGGTTCTCTTTTTAAAGTAAAAAATTTTCTTAATCAATGTAATAGCATGCTGATATAAATCACAACAGTATCTTTTTCCATCTGTCTCCTAGAATAATGGAAATAAAACAGAAATAAACAAATGGGACCTACTTAAACTCAAAAACTTTTGAACAGCAAAGGAAACTAAACAAAAGGAAAAGACAACCCACAGACTGGGAGAAAATGTTTGCAAATGATGTGACCGACAAGGGATTAGTCTCCAAAATTTACACACAGCTTGCTCGCATGACGCTTAACGGCATCAAAACAAACCACCCGGGCCTCCCGGTGGATCAGTGGTAAAGAACCCATCTGCCAGTGCAAGGGACACGGGTTCAATCCCTGGTCTGGGTAGATTCCACATGCCTCGGGCCAACTAAACCCGTGCGCCACAACTGCTGAGCCTGTGCTCCAGAGTCGGCGTGCCTAGACCTCTGCTCTGCACCGAGAGAAGCCACTACAAGAAGACCATGCACCCCAACTAGAGCTGCCCCCACTCACTGGAACAAGAGAAAGCCCACACCCTGCAATGAAGACCTAGTATAGCCCCCCAAAATAAATAAAATGAATAAAATTTTCTAAAAAAGACATAGATAATAAATAAATAAAACGGCTAACCAACAAGGACCTCCTGTACAGCACAGGGAACTCTGCTCAGTGGTATGTGCAGCCCGGAGGGGAGGGGAGTTGGGGGAGAATGGATACATGCGTATGTGCAGCCGAGTCCCTTTGGTGTTCATCTCAAACTATCACAACGCTGTTAACTGTCTATACTCCAAGGTAAAATAAAGTTTTTTAAAAAACAGCACTGTACAGCTGGAAAAATAAGAACCAGAAAAACTTGCCCCAAATTCTCCTTCAGCAATGAATGATTGCTATCACTTTTACATTTTTTACGTATGTAATCTTGCAGATAGGAACAGCCTCTGGCACGGCTTTCCATTTTGCTTTTCTATTTAGGACAGCATTCTCACGCTGTGACACAGGGTTCCTAACGACCCCTGTTGACCGCGGAACACCCTACAAGGGGGTGGGCCACCCTTCACTGGGATGGTGTCCCCGCAGTGAGGTTTCTGGGGTGACCCTCCCCCGGGCCGCCCGCCCCCTTGACCGAGGGCGGGACTCACCGTCTTCACGGCTCCCTCCCCGACGCGCTTCAGAGGCCTCACTTCCGTCCTCAGCTGCTCGCAGGACAGCCACGGGGAGCAGGTGGTCACCTGCCCCACGCTGAAGTGGCCGGGCGGGCAGCGGCCGGGGTGCACCGCAGGGCTGCGGGGGCACGGTGACGAGCCGGTCGAGGCAGAGGTAGAGGAGGACGTTCATGAGAGCCATGGACAGCAGCAGCCCCACAGCCGGGGGCAGCTCCCTGGGCGCGGGCCCCTTCCTGCCCTCCGAGGGCCTCGTCTCCATGGCGCTGCGCTCCGCCGGCCCCTCAGATGGAGACACGAGGCGCGGTCACAGCCCGGCAGGTCTTAGGAAGGACGGAGGGGCCCAGGGCTGCCGTGAGCATCGGGGTTCGAGAGAAGCAGCCGTGGGTCCGGTCCCGAAGCCCCGACTTTCTACTGCAGGGTCGAGCAGAAGGCAGTCTTGGGCCTGTCCGGCCGTGTCTCTGTCTCCCCCACAGCCGCCTGCACTAAGGAAAGGCGAGCACCACGCAGCCAGCAATGCTAAGAGGAAAGCAAACCGTGGCCCTGGAGCCGGCAGGGGAGAGAGAAGCTGGGCTGGGGGCTGTCCGGGATGCTGAGGGGCTGGGATGCTCCTTGGGAGGTGCTCAGAAGTCCCCTGATGCTTTTAAGAAGCAAAGGTGTGAAAGGGTGCCCTGGGGGGTTGGTGGGGGGAGTGGATGGTGGGAGAGGCTGGGTGGGAGGCCCAGGCGGAACCCAGGATGAGCGCTGATGAGAGCGCAGGCGGCCTGACGGGGTGAGGAGGGGGCGCAGGTGACTCTTGGCGGCCTGGGAGCAGGTGCAGGCCCGGCGCAAGGCAGGAGCTGCTGCCTGGCCGCAGAGGGGTCGAGGGGCGGGGAGGAACCTGGATGTCAGGCGCGGGGCCTTTCAGGAGCCTGGGGTGGATGCTGGTTGCCACCCATAGGGAGCGGCCAGAGCAGAGGGCACGGGCTTAGCCACAGCACGGGGCACGTGAGACACAGTGCCTGACGGACCCTGGGTCTCAGGGGGCCAAGGACTCGGCGACGCGAAGCCTTACCTTCCAGGAGGGCCTTCCTTTCCGCTCAGGTTTCTGGCCAGACTCCCGGGTCGGTCAAGGCTCCGGCTGGCCCTGCGCGCTGGTTTGAAAGCGCTCTGCCTCTAAGTACCAAAGAGGAGGTCTGTTGAATTTTGAATAAGACTCGTGACTCTGCACACAGACAAACGGCCACAGTCTGAGCAGCCCCCTTCCCCAGGCCCTCCCGGCCAGGGGTCTCCCAGGCTCCCAATCTTCGGGGCGGTAGAGGGGGGCCGGGAACCCAGGCCTCCCTGCCAGCCACCCTCTGTCCCTGGCCGCCGCCTGACCCCCATCACTCCCTCCTGGAACTCACTCCTCCCACACATCTTAGGCAGCCTATACATGCCCTGCTGCGGGCACTGCCAAGTGTCCGGCCACCCTCTTTGAACGATGCCTGCCTTCTCACTGCAAACTGTTCTCTGCAAGTACAGACAAGCAGAACGTCTGCAGCCCCAGGACCTGGCGGGGAGCTTGACGCCTCCGCTCTTGTCTGGAGCAGCTAAGTCGCTTTGCCTGGAGAAGCCACTTCTGACCCAGAGTTGGTCTGTGTCTCTGACCCACAGTTGAGCACAGGAATACAGCCATTATTTTGTAGTAACTTTTAAGTGGAACGTAAGCTTTAAAAATACCGAGTCACTATGTTAAATGCTTGAAACTAACAAAATAGTGTAAATCACCTATAATTCAATTGAAAACCTAGGCTGAGATGTAATTCACATACTATAAATTTGAGGTTATCACCTCACACCTGTTAGAATGGCCATCACCAAAAAAGACACGAGATAACAGATGCTGGTGAGGATGTGAAGGAAAAGGAACACTCTGACACCGTTGGTGGGAACGTAAATTGGTGCAGCTGCTACGGAAAGCCGGGTGAAGGTGCCTCAGAACACTAAAATTAGAACCATCGTATGATCCAGCAAGCTCACTCCTGGGTGCATATCCAAAAAAAAAAACCAACCCTACTAATTTGAAAAGATACAGGCACCCCTATGTCCACAGCATCATATTCACGATAGTCAAGATATGAAAGGAACAATGTCTGTCAACAGAGAATGAAGATGTTGTATATTTATGTATATACATATATAAAATCTTAACATGAAAAGATAAAAAAAAACACTTCCCAAACTCAACCCTCCCTCCTCAGATCCACTCTCTTCAGTGCTTGCAATCTCAGAAGCGCCAGCTGTCACCTCCCAGTGACCAGGCTGCAGGGGTCAGCAGTGACAGAGCGTCTGCTGAGCAGGGACCGTCAGAAAGGAGGGACTCGTCTCAGCCACACCACCCTGGACACGGCAGACCGCATCTCCCCTCCGAAGCTAAGCGGTGTCAGGCCGGGTTAGTAGGTGGATGGGAGAAGGGAGGACTCTGCCACGGGTCAGTGTACTTTGCCCTGATCGGAAGAGAACGCGGGGCTTCCATCATCTCTGCTGTCACCGTGAGGGGCTCAGGGACCCCCCGGCTCTGCTCCAGGCTCACTCAAGCCACTCCTCTCTGGGACGAGGGGGGTGCTCACCCATGACCCAGGTCCTGCCAGCAGCGCCCAGTGACGGCCCGGGCGTTGTCTGCTCACCGTCCTCGAGATCCCGGGCCCTCATCTTTCTCTCCAGCGCTCTCCTTCCAGGAGTCTCCCAGGACTCCGGTGGATGCAGCGATGACGTTCACCACTCTGGCCTCACAGTCTCTGGAGCGTCTTCCCCCAGTGCCTGATTCTTAGAAGCCAACCTACAAGAAACCGGCAAAACTCCTGCCATCTCCCTCTGTGGCATTTAAAGTGACCAAGAGTGTCTCAACTTAGACCTGAGGTCAGAGGCCAGAAGAACTTTTTCCCATAAAGGACCAGACAGTAAAAGTTCAGCCTTAGGGGCCAGAGTGGTAATTGAGGGACCAGAGCACTGGCACGTGTGGGGAGTGCAGCAGCTGTGCAGAGCGGCCGGGGGACGGTCACGGTCCCTCCATCTGGCCGCCAGAAGCAGCCAGGCCCTCCTGCACCAGTGGGCGAGCGTGGCTCTGCTCCAGCAAGATTCTGCTCACAGACACTGGGATTCGAGCCTCACGTCACAAAAGACTGTTCCTTTGATTTCTTTTCCCCAGTATTTAAAAATGTGAAAGGGATCCTTAGCTCATGGGCCACCTGAGAACGGCTGGCGGGAGGAGGAGTGGCTGGCCGGCCCGCCTCAGGGGATGGCATCCCTCGGGTGATATCGCGGGCCCCTCTTTCATTCCATGCCTCCCACGTGGTCTCATCCACGCACATGGCTCAGGCGGCCGTGCACACACCAACGATTTCCAGCCTCTGCTGTGACCTGGCTCATTCTCCTAAAGCATCACTCGGCCGGGGACCCCTCAAGGTCTGGGACGTCCACACCTGAATTCCCCCTCCTGCTGCCAGCATGCCTGCCCCGCAGGGGTCCCCACTGTGAGGGGGATGCAACCGGGGAACTTGAGGGCTCCCCCTCAAACACGACCGACCAGTCACCATCGACAGTCGCTTCTCCCCCCGGAAGCTCCCAAATCTGCTCGCTCTCCCCTTCCCTCGCTCCCCAACCCCGGTCTAAACATCTCCTACCTGTGCTTCTGCGACACTTCCCCACAGCCTCTACGACTGCTTTCTCTTTTCCAATCCATTCCCCGCAGCAAACAGGATCTCTTTTCTTTCCTGAAACACTGCAAGCACAGAAAAAGTGAAAACATAGACCATGAGCAGCTGTCCAGCTCTTCCAGGTAACACTGCGTCCCCCTTTGTAAAGAAATAATGCCAACAGGGTTGAAGCCACGTAGCCCTTGCGGTCCTGTTCTGCTCCCTCCCAAGCAGTAACCCCATCCTCATGTGGGTGGGTCAGCGGTTCTTCAACTGTGGTCCCTGCACCTGCAGCAGCAGCAGGAGCATCTAGAACTTCTGAGAAACGGAAGTTGTTGAATCCTCGCCCTGAACTTTCTGAATCAGAAACTCGGAGGTGGAGTCCAGAGATCTGTGCTCACAAAGGTGACTCGGGCACCTGCCAAAGGTTCAGAGTTTCCTCGCGTGCTTTTTATTTTCACCACATAGATGTGTGCCCCTAAGTAACAACACAGAATGCACGAATGCTTCCAAGCTTTACACAAGCGGTGCTGTCCTTGTAACCGGAGAGGCCTGGTTCCAGGACTCCCATGAACACCAACGTCTGTGGGGGCTCAAGTCCCTCTTCTGAAACAACACAGTGTCCCCGTATCAGGCATGCGGAATGCACGGAGCGCCAAGAGTACATCCTTGTAAACTTGCTTCTTTTAAAAGCCCAGCCTTACGTTTCTGAGGTTTTACCCAAGCGCATACGTGAAACTCTAGTTCACTCTTGTGGACTGACTATATCACTGCTGGTGAAGCAGGTTTTGCACACACTTCCTGTGCCCATGTGGAAGACCTCCTCTCTGGTATACACAATGAAGCACAAATTTTGTCACTTTTGGCTTTAAAAACATGTGACAGCCCCTCTCTGCCCTCAAGGGTTTCCCTGGTGGCTCAGACAGTAAAGAAAGTGAAAGTGAAGTCCCTCAGTAGTGTCCGACTCTTTGCGACCCCATGGACGGCTCTGCGGTCCATGGGATTTTCCAGGCAAGAATACTGGAGTGGGCTGCCATTTTCTTCTCCAGGGGATCTTCCCAACCCAGGGATCGAACCCGGGTCTCCTGCATTGCAGACTGATGCTTTATCCGTCTGAGCCACTAGGGAAGCCCAGACAGTAAAGAACCTGCCTGCTCCGCGGAGTGGAGCAGCCCCTCACCTCCCACCAATCCTACGCTGCACCTCCAGGGGTAGATCTTACAAGGTCTGAAGCTTACTTTGTTTTCTTTTGGAGGGATATCGCTTTCTTCCCTGACACTCAAGGCTGCCAACCTCAAGACACGTTCATATCTTCGAATCTGTGCTGGACTCTCATCATTACCCCTTTAATGTATTTCTTGTCCGCTTGAGAGCCGTGTGCCTCAACAGCCTTTCAATGATCCCGAAGTCCCCTCAAGCACTTCTGAATCCCATCTCAGAAAGACACACATCCAGACGTTCAGCTACCATTTATAGTGTTAGTCTGACACGGATTCTGTGAGCTAGATATAACTGCTATTATTCCCATTTCACAGATAAGAAAAACTGAGGCAGAGTAAATTACCCAAGGTGACTAAAACTGTACACAGAGAAGTCAAGCTTTCTGGTCTCCAATTAACATTCTTCCTCTAAATCCTACAGCCTCAGACACTGGACTGGATTGAATACAGTTGGGTCACTGCAAGGATTAGGGGGTCCATGCTGAGACCCTGAGACTGTCCATCCACTTATTATAGAAGACTTTTACTCACCCCATCACCTGATTTTTGTTTGTTTGTTTTAAAGGCATATTTCTGGAGTAGGCTGCCCAGAGTTAAGGGATAAGGTTGTATGGCTGAGGGAATGTTCTTGCCCAGAAAAAAGCAAACTGATACCTAAAGCGACTGCTTAGGCACTGCTTAAGGCACACTGGATTTCTGACGATAATAAGAAAAAACTGGTAACAGGAAAAGTGGAAACTACTGCTATACACTCAGCTTAATTTTTAAAAAAAGAAAGAGACGGCAGTGGGAGGGAGAGGCGTGAAGAAAAAGAAAAGCAAAGGAACAAAATTGGTTTCTGCCATCTACAGACTATCTTTTACAACCAGAGAAGAAACGAATTCGTGCTCCACAATACAACTTTGGTTGTACCCCACGTTGCCAACAAAGCACAGATACATTAATATAATTATTTTAAATATGCTGGATGCCTGCTTAGCCTTAAGGTTCTAAAGCAGAGATCAAGGGTGCAGAAGACGAGAACACGAAAGAACACGGCTCAACCCTGCTTTTTAAAAGTGGGGCGAGCAGACGACTGCACCGGACCCAGAGTCGCCCCCGGAGGCAGGGGCAGCGCGGCGCTGACCACCTCCTCCGGAGGTGTCCGTCCCGGCGGAGTGTCCGTCGGCTCCAGTCCGGCGCGGGCGCCGGGCAGTACGCGGGCCAGCTGCCCCCGTTCTCGCCCGCAGCCCCTAGCCGCTCGCCGGTTGTACGCGCGGCTCCGGGTGCGGGCTGGAGCGGCGCCTCTGCCACCTTACCTGCGGTCCCCTCCCCCGGCCCGCCGCCACCCACTGCCCCCTTCTCCCGCCCCCGGGCCCGCCGCAGCCCCTACCTGCGGTCCCCTCTCCCGGCCAGGCACGCGGGCTCCTGCGCCTGCGTGGCCGGAAGTGCGCCCGGTAGGACCAGCGCCAGGCTGCCCCACGGGCTCCGTCTCCCGCTAAGCACGCGGAAACGCCGAAGGCCGGAACGCAAAGCAGGAGTCGGAGCGCACCCGGAACCAGCCCCCGCGCACTGGGCCGGCCCCTGTTCCGGCTACTGCTCTCAAGTGCGAGAGGGCGGTGATGCGGCTGCGGGCGGGCGATGCGAGGGTGGGGCGGAGCGGGAACAGTGAGTACCGGTACGCTCTAGACCCGCCCAGCGAAAAGCTCGGCTTCCAAAGGGTGGTCCTCCAACCTGGTGCCAGGGCTTCACGGCGCCAGGGAACTTTTTAGAAGTGCAAATTCTGGCCTGCATCCCAAAACCAGGGCTGGAGCCCAGCGCTCTGGGCTTTACAGGCCTCCGAGGATGCCCATGCTGGGCGTGCACATTTGTTAAAGTGTGGCTTCATCCTGGAAAAACCCTTGGTGAATGCAGAAAAATGCACCCAGCTGAGCCGTGCACAGGCATGCACAGAACACACATGCGCACACACCTCAGCATCTCCCAGTGTCTTCAGTTAGTGTGTTAGGAGCTACACTTGCCTACATCTGGGGTTACAACTTTGCAATGGATTTCAGATAACTCTCCACCACTTCCACCACAATAATTAATAAGCTGCAACCCTTACAAAGCCCATATCTAGAACTGAAAAATAATCAAAACAAACTCATCGGATAGGTTCAATAGCAGAATGCAGATGAAAAATGTCAGTGGACCTGAAGACAGATACATAGAAATGAATAGATATATAGAAATATAAATGAGCTAATTTGACCAATAGAGAGAAAAAAAAATAGAAAAAAGAACAAAAGGCACCTGCCGGACAAGAACACTCTAACCTTCTTGCCATCGGACTCCCACAGAAGATATTATTTGAAGGAATAATGGCTTAAAATATCCTAAATTTGGTGAAAAACACAAATCTACGGAGTCAAGAAGCTGAGCAAACAGAATGACCCCAAAGATCTCCATTTCCAGACACATCAAAGTGAAATTACTAACACAAACTAAAGATTGTGCAAACAGAGAAAGGACATGTACGTGAACAACCATTCTAAAGACACAAGGCGGCATGACATTTCTTAAGTGCTGAAAGACTTGTAAACGCAGAATTCCATACCCTGAAAAATATTCAGGAATGAAGATGAAATAAAGACATTCTCAACTGAAGGAAAACTAAAGAGAATTTGCAACCATTGGAACTAATCTGAAAGAATTGCTGAAACTTCTTCAGACAAAAGAGAAATTATACCAGAAGGAAACTTGGCACATTAGGACTGAAAGAAAAGTAACAAAAATGGTATGTCTTTGGGTAAGTGTAATAGACTACTCTTACTGAGTAATTCAAAATATGCTTGGTGGTTGAATGCAAAAAGTATAAAATTATCTGATGGGGCTTTCAATGTAACTGTATGTAATATGGGCTTCCCAGGTGGCTCAATCCACCTGCCAGTGCTGGAGATGTAGGTTTGATCCTTGAGTCGGGAAGATACTCTGGAGAAGGAAGTGGCAACCCACTCCAGTATTCTTGCCTGAAAAATTCCATAGACACAGGAGCCTTGTGCACTACAGTCCATGGGGTCACAAAGAGTCAGACACAACTGTGCAACTGAGCACATACGCACGCTCGGTCTCTCTCAAAAGTTGGGGTCCCTGAGGTCAGAGATAGTAGCATCTTACTCTGTTTTCTAGCTCCAGATTTCCTTTATGTGCATCCAAGCTAGTGCTGTTTACCATATTTGAAGTTGAAAAACTCTGTTCACTCATTAATAAAGCAATAAACCCATCACACGTTGACAAAAATAACATTTTATAAAACTTTTGTTTTCCAAAAAACAAACCAACCAACCAGGAAAATGGTGATGCTTTACATTTTTGTAAATCTCTTTGATCTGACTTAATAAAAGATACCCAGATTCTCCTATCTCGCGCTATATTCAGTCTGGTGCAATGTGATGTTTTGGGTTAAAGTACATGAAGAAAATTCACTCATACACATATACATAGTTGGAAAGGCAGTATTTTCATAGTGCTTTATGAAGCTATATATGTATCTTTGATACTACACCAAAATTTGACAAGTTGTAATTTCTCAAAGGTTGGTTGCAGCATGGAAATCTGCAACCTTATCAATGTACCTTTTGTGTTGTTACAGCTTGTAATATGAATGGACTGTTTACGCATGTGCAATATCATAGATAGGTTGTTGGAAAATGTTGGGTCTATGGAGCTATATGGATCCACCAATTGTTGACACGTTTATTCATTCTTGACTCAACAATGAATTAACTCATTAATATCACTTTGATTTCATCAGAAGGGTCTGTAGGTACTGGGAAGCTGTCAAGGCTCACTGTGGTAGATTACAATTTTCCCTTGAAAGCACAAATTTTATGATTGGAGCAAACAGTTGTTCAAGTACAAGTGGCGTTCCAAGAAGAGTGGCCTGTTTGGGGCCACAACAAATGTTTTTCTTCAAGACAACCAAAAAATATGCCTTAGGCATGCTTCCATTTGGTCACAGAAAACACTAGACAAGGAGTATTGTGAATAAAATATGTAATTTCTGATGCATCAAGTACACTGTTCACTGAGTGCAGGCAGTGAGCAATACAATGACGACTCAGTGCCACTGCCTGGATGGAAGTTAAGGCGCCAGCAGTGCAGATGGCAACACAGTGGAAGTGTTACTGAACAACGAACTCTGAGCTAGCACCCCCTTAGAGACTAACATGTTCATTGTTAAGAGTCCAATGTTTCATCGGACTAACATGTTGTTAGTCCAGTGGGAAAATGCGACCCCAGGTCTCCATATCCAGCTGCCTATGAGGTGGCCCTTGTGAGGATTATCGAAATAAGTCACTGTACATTTAAACCATGGAGTCTCCTCACTTGACTATATTGAGTCATCTAGTTCATACCTTTTGGTAAATGAACTGCCATCTAGTTAAACATCAGGCAGAAAATGCCAAGTGGCTAGGCTGATGGAACTGCTTGGTCTGCCTGTTACATATCTCAAAGTAAGTGAACTGCCATTATGCTTTTTATTAAAGGCTCTTATGAGGCTGTTGCGTCAACAACCCTGAATCCAATCCATCTGGGGACACTGGGAATGAGGTAATTTGACAACTTTTCTATACAATTTTTGTTCCTTATGATACCTTTGACCAGCACCCTTGCCTGGGAAATCCCATGGACAGAGGAGCCTGGCTGGCTACAGTCCATGGGGTTGCAAAGAGCCGGACACGACTTATTGACTGAAGAACGACACCTTTGAAACTGTCTATATAGGGATGATGCTTTATGAAAATTTCAAACATATTATCAGGACTTTCAGAGTTTAAAAACAAAAACTGACAATAATACCCACAGGGTATTATTTTCTCCAGCAATTATTAAAATACTTTTATTGGCATTTCCCTGGCAGTCCAGTAGTTAGGACTTGGTACTTTCACTTCTGTGGCCAGGTGTAATCCTTGGTTGGGGAACTAATATCACACAAACTGACCCTTGGCCAGAGGAAAAAAAAAAAAAAAAAGTTTATTAAAAAAAAATATATAGTTATCTTCTGAATTCTTAAGATGACTGTTCTTTTTGGTTTGTTCCTTTGGTCATGCCTTGCAGCCTGTAGGATCTTAGTTCCCTAACCAGGGACTGAACTCAGGCCCTGCTGAGTGAAAGCACCGAGTCCTAACCACTGGACCACCAGGATTCCCTGTTCTGCACTGTATAATTTCTTTAGTTTTAGTCTGGTGCTTTCAACACTGATCAAATATTCTTTATTGGTGAGGTGATATTTAATTATATGCAGCTACAGGGAACTAGCTTGTTCAACTTTCAGCTTCTTTCTAGCATGTCTCCTGAACTGTGGAGGCTGGAAAGCTGTAACTGCATTCCCCAGATTCCTTTGCAGTTATGGGTGCTGGATGCCCTTTAGGTTCTTTCCAATCAGATGCACTAAAGGGAGCCTTTACTCTGGAGCTGCATCCATGGGAAGGGAAGCAGGTGAGCTGATGTGGAATGTGGCAGAGGTGGACACGGGGCTGGCACCCTCACTCAGCAGTTCCGGATCCCAGCCCAGGTAACAGCAATGTGACGGTCCAGCTCTGTAGGGATGTGTTGGGATATATTTCTGGCTATCTATATACCTCAATAAACCCTCTGAGTTTAAACCACCTTGAGTGAATTTTGTTGCTTGTAGTTGAGAACTGACCACTTCCCATTTTAATTACATTTCTTTTAACACAGTCATGTTTCTGGTTTCTTCAGTTTTATAGCAATGTATTCTCTGCTTTTCTAAGCTGAGACAATGTCCCTTGTATACAGTTAAATGCTACTTAAAAATCAAACTACTATGGCATTGTTTTAAGATACATCTGTAATTTTATTACAAAACCATTCTTTTGGCATTAGTTGGTTACAGTGAGAGCATGATGCTGCGAGTGTGGCAGAGCAACTCTGATCTAACAACTGCATTCCCTGCTTTCTGAACCGGAAGGTAAGTTACTTATATCCCTTACATACCTGCAAACATTAACTCTGCAAATCCTGACACACAAACCTCTTAGGGAGGAGTTGATGCTAAGGAGTTAGAGTAAATGTTGATAAGACTACAAAAATTCCTTTATGGGACTTTCTGTTTCCTCTCCCTCCCCCAAATTCTCTGCTTAAAAAAAAAATCAAGCTACTTGGAACTAGTCTGAATAGCAGCAGCACCCAAGGAGCATCACACTTAGTTCATGTTAAAAAGCAGTACCTGTGCACTGTATGTTCTACACCACAGGCAAAGGGAATGATCGCTCTAGTTTTTAACTCCCTCATTAGAGTCTCTTAAAAAAATAAAAGCATCCCATCCAGTTCGTCGAGATGGTGTTATTGCTGTACGTTTGTAGGCGGGTCACTCTCTGTGCTGTGTTTGCTTTGAAGGGATCTTCCAATGTATCTCCAATACTCCTTTCTTATAGTGTCCTTCTCTTTAGCTAAGATTTCACATAACTAAAAGGGAAAAACAAAAACTCATTAAAGGAAATGTGTAATTCAGTCCCTAGGGCAAACAGGGATTCTGGGCTAATACAGCTTATTTCAGGTCACGATCAAATGAAACACACCACAGACCACGTGCACTAGTGATGTGGGTGTAGCCCTGAACAGCAGAAGAGCCCTGCACGGAGTTCTGAGTAGCCGTATTTTGAATAGGGCATGAGTACTGGGCACTGAGATTCCAGAGCAAAAGTGCCGCGTCCTGCCAGCTTACCTCTAATGCTTTATTAAGAACATCCTCCTTGTTGTCACATTGGTTTTCTAGCATGTCTTCATAGATATCCACGAGAAAGGCAATTAGGTAGGGAGAGCTGTGACTTGGTTGTAAGTCAAGTAATTGATTTAACAGATTGGGATATTTGGAAAGACCACGATCCTGCAAAATCCTAAAAAATAAATAAGACTATTCTCAATTTTGAGAAGGAAGAACAAGAATAGCAGAAAGATTAAGAGAAAATGAGTCCTGTAATATAAGCAAGAAAAGTATTTTGAGTGAGGTTGAAATGAAGTGAAAATTTTTTTAATTAATTTTTATTGGAGTATAGTTGATTTATAATGTATTTCTGCTATACAGCAAAGTGAATCAGTTATACATACACATATATCCACTCATTTTTACATTCTTTCCTTATACGGGTCATTAAAAGTATTAGCAGGGTTCTAAAATGAAATTTTTAAATTAAATCTGAGCTTTATGATGGATAATTAAGAGCAGAGTAAAATAAGCTAAAAATAAGGCAGTTTAAAGATAATCATTTATAACTCAAACTGTAACACACAAAATTAAAGGAAAAAACAAAACAAAACCATCTTAGAATTTAAAAGTGAGGAAAAAAAGACAGGAGAGATGTTTCTGCTTCTTGAGATGGTTAATCATCCCTTTAGCTCTCCAGACATTACAGAGCCCGGCCTCTGACAGATGTCCAAATGCGACTGAGCTCCACACTCTGTGTTCTTTGGGCCTAGTTCCCTTGGAGACCTTTAAGTTCAACAAGGACCTGGTGAGTCAGTGGCCAGGCAAGAGACAGCATGCTGATTTAAGGAGTGAGATGTGTTACAGGAAATCTCCAGAAGTGGCAACAGAAAGAGTGGGTATGCGTCTGTGCAATCTGCTTATAAATGATGTATCTCGTGTTCCTGTGATCCTGAGCTGAACAGAAACTGGTGTGTGTATTCCGTTCTGTGACATAAAGACTACAGGATTTATCAATACAGTTAAAGCTGTACTATTGTTTACTCACGGACTACTCTAAAAACTGTGCTTGGATGTGCTTGAGAGGTAAAGAAAAGGGCAGAGGGCACTGTTCCTGGGTGCTGTCACAACACTCTTCCATTTACCTTCTTAGAGCCAGAGAACTGGAGAATTCTTTAGTATCCTTCTGGATTCTGATTATGGAACACATTCTATGATCTCTCATATTAGGAGGTTAAAAAATAAAAGCAAAAACAACCTCTTACCCTTTCAAATAATTCCACGCACTTTCATTATGTGGGACTAGTTTGATCATTTCCAGAGTGTACCTGTAAGGAAAAGGTCACAAATAAACGTCTATCACTTTAGAAGAACAGTAACAGTGATGAGGAGCAGCTTGTGTGCAGCTGCCTTACAACGAGGCTGTGTCCTTCCACTTACCTCTCCTGGTGGACCTGGGACCTCCCTGCTGCTACTGCTGCTGCTAAATCGCTTCAGTCGTGTCCGACTCTGTGCGACCCCACAGACGGAAGCTCACCAGGCTCCCCTGTCCCTGGGATTCTCCAGGCAAGAACACTGGAGTGGGTTGCCATTTCCTTCTCCAATGCATGAAAGTGAAAAGTGAAAGTCAAGTCGCTCAGTCATGTCTGACTCTTAGCGACCCCATGGACTGCAGCCCACCAGGCTCCTCAGTCCATGGGATTTTCTAGGCAAAAGTACTGGGGTGGGGTTGTATCTAAATTAGAGACTCCCTGAGGCTGCAGTGGTCAATGCTTATTTACTAGTAGGCTCAATTTACGAAGACTCAATTTACAAACGGAAAAGAAGTTAATGTGGGAGATTTCCTTTCACTTAGGCTTTCCCTCTGAAGGGAAATGTCAGCAAAATGAGCAGACTTTCCTTTTTTCGCTAAAGCAACCTTGGGGAAAAAATCTTGTCTAAGATCTACTTATGCCAGAAAAATCATTACTCACTGAGAAAGGAGAACTAAATAATCTTGAAAGCTACAATAAAAAATAGATAAGAAGATTTTATAGTCAATTCCAAAACAAGATTACTAGTAAACTATGATGTGATTTCCATTCCAAATGGCCACTCCCTACCTTTCTCTTCCCCTTAACAAAATTATTAATTTAAACCCAATTACACAAAATTCCAAGGGAGTTATAGAACTCTGCTTCATTACATACTTACTCAAATGAGTAAGTCACTGATTAAAGTTTAGTAATCTTAGTTTTGCTGCAGTGCAGTTTTAATGGCATCTTTTTCACAGAAAGTAATAAATCCATTAATCATTATGAAAATTATAAAGAAATCTGGAGGAGAGAATTAATGTAGGACACTGGATTGTAGACTGTGTGTTAATTTAAATCACCAGACCCAGCTGCCTGGAACAGGTAAGATTAGAGCCAGCTGCCCTGTTTCAAGCAGAATAAGGGCAAGGGACAAGCAAACGTACCATAAAACCAGCTCTTCCTAGGAGCTGCTCAAACAAATTTCACCATTAAAATATGACTATGATCTCATCAGGCTATAAAAAAAATATACTTTTTCAAATTTCAAACAGACAATGAGACAAAGCAGACAAAGAAAAGAGGGTTATGGATAGAATATAGAAATTCATGTCAATTCAGAACTTTGGAGATCTTCTGACAGGATTTTGTACGCTAGAGCATTTTTCAACTGGGGGTGACTGGGGCTTAGGATGGGGTTTACTACTGAGATCCAGGGCATCAAGGCCGAGAATGCGGCCACACACCATAGAATGCACAGGACGATATGGACGCACTGGGCCCCAAACCCTGCACTAGAGTAAGTAACAGAGCCATCAGGGACTGTTATCTAAAGTTTAATGAGACAGTTTTAAAAAAAGCTCAGACAGTATGAAATATGATTTCTTCTCGATCTACAGTACCAACAATATTTCAAGAAACTTAACACACTAAAAGTAAAGGTTTCCTATACACAGTATTAATTGTATATTTATCATTACAGGTTTCATCTAACTATCCTGCCCTATTTGTTCCATGAGGGTAGGACTGGGGCAGTCTTCATCTATGCTGTATCCTGATGCACCAGACATGCAGGCACACAAATATTCTTTTAAGGAGTGAACAAGTGAAGATTACTAACTGGACTTCTCTCTCCAATATAGCACGATCATTGTAGCCCGTAGTGTTAGAAATTACGAAATATCTTTGGTTCCAGACAGAGTTATTTCTCACATCCTCTTTGAGAAGTTGGTCTACATACTGCAGCTCATTATCCCAAAGTTTAAATTCCTAAAAGAACATAAGAAAATAAAACATTCAATTAGGAATGTCCTATTATTTATAAACAATGAAAAGAAATAAACAAGGACTTCCCTGTTAGCAAAGTGGATAGGAATGCACCTGTCAATGCAGGGAACACGGGTTTGATCCCTGGTCTGGGAAGATTCCACATGCCGCGGAGCAACTTATTAGTCTGTGCTCTAAAGCCCACAAGCCGCCACCGCTGAGCCTGCGTGCTGCAGCTACTGAAGCCCCTGAGCCTGTGCTCCCCAACAAGAAGCCTGCACATGAGGAAGACTAGCTCCTGCTCACCGCAACCAGAGAAATCCCATATGCAGCAACAAAGACCCAGTGCAGCCATAAATAAATAATTAAAAAAATTTTTTTATAAACAGAAATAAAACTTTAACAAAGTTAAGCAGGTAGAACTGAAGACACGAACTCATTATGTATTTGGAGGGGCGTGGTGCTGCAGGTCAAGGAGATGGAGGGGAGGGAAAGACAGGGGCAGGGGGACTTCTCTGCTGGTCCAGGGGTTAAGACTCTGCCTTCCACTGCAGGGGGCACAGGTTTGATCCCTGGTCTGGGAACTAAGATCCTACACGCTTCGTGGCGCAGCCACAAAGAAAGATGGGAAGGGTCATGAGGAATGAAGAATTAGGAAGTAAGAGTTAGCAGCCAAAGTGGCTGTAATTCAGCACCATCTTTTGAAAAACAATCTAGATACCAAGAAGGATGTTTTAACTACTTGACCCAACTTTTTAGAACTATTCTAAAGATTAAATCCAAAGGGAAAAAAAAGTATATCTAATTAGGTGCTTATGTACTGCTTTTGGTTTTGCTTCCTGTCTTAGCTGTGTGGCTCTTAGCTGTGGCACACAGGAACTTTGGCTGTGGCATGTGGGACCTACTTCCCTAACCAGAGACTGAATCCAGACCCCCTGCACTGGGACGGCAGAGTCTTAGCCACAGGACCACGAAGGAAGTCCTTATGCATTCTTTAAGGTGAAAATATAGAAGAAAAAGCCAAACTCAGTAATAAGACAATGATTACCCATACTACTGTATATTAATTTTATGTGATTTGATATTATTACATATATTAAGTAAAAGGAAGTACTCAAAAATGCACATATACAGTAAAATTATATTAAAATACATGTAGATAAATATACACAATTGGATTTAGATATAAATTTTTACGTTACAAAGCTGTTTTAATTTTAAAAATTATGGACAGAGGAGAACCAACAAAGACAACTTGAAAATTTTTGGTGAAATACTCTTGGTATAATGAATAATGCAGAAAGCAGCAATCACTGCAAAAAATTCACAAGACACAACACTACAATTGTTTGAGGGAACAAATAAAAATGCCCAGAGTGGGAGTTGCAACTATTTTCTTCTATTCAGGATTTAGCATAAAATTTTAACAAGTAGGCAGAAATAAAATACTCAATAGTTACTGTAAAATCAGATTACAAGGTTTATGTATGCAATACCTTAATACATAAAATGTCCTTGTTAATGAAAATAACATAGCTGTATTAAAACTTTACTGCTGGGAAAGACTGAAGGCAGGAGAAGAAGGGGACGACAGAGGATGGGACGGCCGGATGGCATCACTGACTCGATGGAGATGAGTTTGCGCAAGCTCTGGGAGCTGGTGAAGCACAGGGAAGCCTGGCATGCTGCAGAGTCGGGCACGACTGAGCGACTGAACTGAACTGATCAAAAATTTACAACTACTTTTTCTATTCAATTTGCTAGCAAATATAATATGTGATGTACACTCAATCAAAAACTATTAAAAAGTCACTATTATTATTCTTTAATGTGAAGTTACTCATCAACATATCCCAATAGATCATGAAAGTTAACCAACATGAAGGATGTCAGGTTTAATTATCTTGATAGTTCTTAATCATCTTAATCGTTATTGTGTGTAATAATCTACATGTGTTTCAGTTTAAGTATACTTATAATCTGGTAGTAATTAAAATTATTTGTTAAAAAAATAAAAATGTGAATAACACTGTAATAAGAAGGCCATACCTGAATAACCCACTGTCGGTGCTGCCAGGCATGGTAATTCTTTGCATCCTGAGTAAGAATATCCGCAATAAACTCAAGCTCCTGTGATGGGTCTCTCAGCCATTCCACCAGCACTCGCCTATGATGCCTGAATTCAACAGAAGGAAGTTTTATGTGAATTTACCCCAAAATGAAAGCATCAGCTCCATGTGTTGTACTAGGTGATGCGGAGGGACATGCGAGAAACTGAAATTCACCTCTAATTCTCAAGACTCTACTGGGAAGAAAAGGTACCACAGGAGCAACTCTAAGAGAAAAAATTTCAGAATGCTGAATAACAGCTGAGAAACAGAAACAGTGATGTTCATGTAAAATGAATCCAGGTACCAAGGGCTTAAAGGTTTAAATGCAGCTAAATCTGGAAGACCAGTAATCTCTCAACAACCACAACATCCTGTGAAAGAATTTTCAACATGCCCAGATGTCACAATCTGACAACAGGAAGTAGGATCCTGTCTCATCAAGTATGGAACCCCCTCTGTGTACCAAGAGGCTGTCGGTTTTCCTTAAGGCCGGAGGGCCACCATTCAAGCAACTGCTTATTTCACCAGCTCATGGGCAAAACAGAATTCACTTCTACTCTGGCAAGTAGCTGTGACAAGTTGGTCAGAAGAGGAATTTCTGTACTGGGAAAATACTTTAAGAGTTCTCTGGTGGGTTCTATTTGTATAATTTCTTTTAGCTGAAATATTTCTAAAAATCTATTAGTGAAAATGTTCCAAAATTTACTGTGGTAATGGCTGAACACATATACCACTTAAATGGGTAAACAGTATTATATGCGAATTTTATCTCAATGAAGCTATTTTCTTAAAACCATTAATATTCATTATATTAAAATGGGCAGGAGTGATGGAGAAAACAGCTAAAGAAAGATTTAATGCTTAATGGGTGACCTACTCCACATGCATGGAAAATTTAAAACTTCATCTTAGAGAATATTAAGAAGGTAAGATTCTACCAAAAGGAAGATCCCACAGGGAAAGGTTTCTAAATAATTTATTTAAGAAGACTTACAAGTCGGTGAACACTAGTAACAATTTATTTTTCCAGGTTACTGATAAATCCTATAATTCAGGAAAAACTTAAGAATTAGGTCCTCCACCATGTCAAAATGATTTCTCAGAGCAAAATACTAAGATGTTCCATGATTTAAAGATTATTAATTAAATACAGGGGTTGATCTTACAGTGTAAGTTTTCACGGTAAGAATTTAATAAAAAGTACAATTAACTGGTATACATGATTTGAATTACTTGTACTATCCTAGTTATGATAGCAACTAGTGGAGTGGGGAATTTAAAACGCACTGCAGGACTTCCCTGGTTTTAGAGTGGGTAAGAATCCGCTTGCCAATGCAGGGGACACAGGGTGGATCCCTGGCCTGGGAAAATCCCACATGCTGTGGAGGAACTAAGCCCGTGAGCCAATTATTGGGTCTGTGCTCTAGAATCCAGGGACGGCAACGACTGAGCCCACCTGCCCGAGAGTCTGTACTGGGCAACAAGAGAAGCCACTGCTGTGAGAAGCTGCACAGGGCCATGAAGTGCACCCTCGCTGCTACAACTATAGGAAGGCCATGTGAGCAGTGAAGACTCAGTGCAGTCAAAAATAAGTAAATAAAAATTTTAAAAACTGAATTTAGAAAATTAAAAAATAAAATGTACTGCAATTAAAAACTCCTGGGTTTCCAATAGCACTGCTCTGGGTGGCTCTGTGTTTTGTTTTTCATAACGAGAGATGGTAAGTGCTAATGACAGAGTCTGCAGTATCCAGAGAAGGCAGCTACTTCTCTTCAGCAAAAACTAGATGCGGTCACATGCTGAGAGAGCTTGTGATGTCTGGACACTTTCTTTTTTAAGATAAAATAGCACATAGTTTATATATCTCTTCTGGATTTTTTTTTTTTTTTTTTTTGGCCATGATGTATGGCTTGTGCAGCCTCAGTTCTCCAACTAGGGATTGAATCCAGGCCATGGCAGTGAAAGCCCCAAACCCTAACCACTAGACCACCAGGGAATTCCCGTCTGGATTCTTACAGCTTTTATATAAAAACACCTTATTCCAAAGGATATAATAACTTTTAAATGAGGGATTAAAAACTGTCTAGTCACTTTTCTACTAAAATAACTTTTATAATGCAATTTCTCAGGAATATAACCATCTACTCAGAAAGAAAGAAGTGACAGAGGCAAAGTGGTTTAAAATTCTACAGATGGAAATCTGCAATAGCTACCACTTCCATGCCTTGCCAAATGCTGTTACTTCCTCTCACATCTATTATGTTGTAACTGTTTGAGATTAAGTATCTATTTATGGTTCATACTCCTTCTTAAGGACAGTATTTGATTATGCAGATAATCATTACCCAACTGGGCCAGAGAGCAGTCCCCTCTGCACACGGGTCCACAGCTGGGAGCCGTTCCTTCTCCAAAGGCTAACCTGTGCGCTGGGTCCTTTCCCAACTCCAAGCGAGCCCTGACTCTGTTCCCTTTTTTCTCCAGATTTCTCGCCTTTTCCCTTTCATTAACACTTTCCCCCACATCATGAAGTCTTTGGCACTTTGGGAAAATATAACCCAAAAGACATAGCCTGACCAGCTGCTTGCTCTGTCTTTTTTCTCAACAGCCAACTTCATCTCCCATAAGTGATGCGTGCTCGTTTCCTCTTCCTGCCACCCCGCCATCCTCCCCGACACCTCACTGCCACCCAGTTGCCCACCCCACCGTGGTGGGAGGACTGCTCGATGACAACCACCTACGGAACAAACCCACCTCAGTCATCCTAGACCACTTCTCTGCCTCTCGAACACCGATGCTCACCCGTGTTCTGTCCCCAGCCTCCTCTAATTCTCCCAGAGCATCCTCATCCAGAGCTGTGACTTCAACCATGGGGGAGCATGGTTCAACCATTAGCTGGACAGTTTTAGCCTGGTTTTCTATAAGCACATCAAAGCCCACTTGTCCAATCCTGAATCTACTCTTCTTTTCCAGAAACGTGCTGCTTTCCCCCCCCCAAATTCCCCAAGTGGCTGGCACCACCATTCACCCAATGGTCAAGCCAAAATACAGACATCACTCTTCTTCACCGCTCCCCTGAAAAGTTTAACTTCAAAACCTGTTGCTTCTGTCTCCAAAGCCTCTCTCACATGTATGCTTCTATCTCCCTGGCCCACCATACACTCTCCCATAGCCCCCACATGGCAACAGCCCGCCAGGACCCCGGGCCTACTCTGCTATCCTCCACCTGCTGGCAGAGTAAACCTCCTGAGACACACACCTAATCACATTACTTCCTACATTAAGATGTGTCCGAAGCTCTCCAGTGCAGCTAAGGTCAAGTCCAAACCCTTGTCAATGTCCCTGAGGCTCTTTATGCTCCTACTGCAGGACTCCCCAAAGGCCCACCAGCCACATGGAACCACACGCAGCTCCCTGAGCACATCACGCCTTTTCATGTTTCTCCCCAGAGTCCTCTCTTGGCCTCAGCGGTCTTTCCTTTCAGAAATCATCCTAAATTTCAGGCATAAAGACGGGGCAGTGTGCGTGTCAGTCACTGTACTGGGAAACACCGAGTGGTGGTGGCCCTGAGGAAGAGCAGACAGCCAGTGGCTCGGAGTGGGGACAGCTCTGGCGGGCGCCACGGGGCCGCTCCTCCTGCACCAGGACACGGCAGCCCGGCGCCCCCTGCACCCCCCCCCCCCCGCTACAGCCGCCTCCCTGCATGCGGGCCCACTAAACGCTCGGAACTGTCCAGACTCTGCCTTTCCTTTCTCTCCTATTTGTTCTCTGTCCTCCTGCTCCAAACTTCTCTCCTCCCTCCTTAATAAAACCCATACTCTTGTCTAAGTCAGGAGCTTCATCTTCAGAACACACGCTGTAAGAGCCCTACTATCACACTTTCCACACTGCTCTCAAAATAACTGGTTTCACTATCTGCTTTCCTTTTCAGACTTTCATTCATCTTTTTATCTCCAGCATCAATGAAAAAATTTTTAATAAACAAATGAACAAAAGACCAAACACCAGGGACTCGTTTTATAACATACTGAATGCTGCTGCTGCTGCTGCTAAGTCGCTTCAGTCGTGTCTGACTCTGTGCGACCCCATAGACGGAAGCTCACCAGGCTCCCTGGTCCCTGGGATTCTCCAGGCAAGAATACTGGAGTGGGTTGCCATTTCCTTCTCCAATGCATGAAAGTGAAAAGTGAAAGTGAAGTTGCTCAGTCGTGTCCGACTCCTAGCGACCCATACTGGAGCCCACCAGGCTCCTCCGTCCATAGTATTTTCCAGGCAAAAGTACTGGGGTGGGGTGCCATTGCCTTCCCCGAACATACTGAATAGAAAACTGAAAACTGAAAAGATTTTCTGCTCAAATTTTTCCCTGATTCTAGCAGTATTACAGTTAATGTCGAAGTCTTAAATCATGGCAGCAAATATTTGAGTGTCAACTGTGGGTTAAGTGCCATTTCACACACTAAACAAAAAGTCACCTCAGTTCTCCTAACAACAGTGTAAGACACGTGACATTAGCTCCAGTGCAAGGACTACAATTATAAACAAATCGACAAGTCCTCATGGTTTCACCACCCACTGGCAGATACCAATTGATTAGCACAGCAATTTATTTCCTTCTTGTGTTCATCTTACCAAACTTGATAGTTTTTGGGCTGCTCCTCAATTATTGCCGAGATGTAGTTCATTTCCTCATGTAGATCCTTCTGAAGTGACTTTAAGAGAACTCTCCGGAAATGCCTACAGCAAATAACAAGTATCCACAGTGTCATTACTCCACGTATGTGGCCAGGCACAGCATCAAATGAAGCTAAGGAGACAACAACGCAGACCCGTTTCTGCCAAGTATCCTATGCAGCCAGTAAGGCGGGGGTTTAACTGCCTGTGCTTGTCCAAACTTGTACAACTGGTGACTGGAAGAATCAGGAATTTTGAAGTAAAAATAGTGAAAGGCAGCCAAGTGTGAGACAGAAGAAAAGACAAGCAATCAGCGATTATTTTCAGGTAATACTCTGGTTACTAGTTTCTAATGCACAAGAATCAGAAACTTCTCTTTCCTCACATGGTATAACTTGCTCATTTAGATACATTATTCATATAACACACAAATTTCATTACAAATATTACCAAATATTTCACTTTTAAAACCATCATAATAATGCTACTTATAACTGAAACAAGTTTCTCTTCAGTTTCTTCATAGGTAAAGTCAAACCATTAAATAACACCTTTTCTCTAAAGACATAATTAGTTCTGGTCTATTTTTACTTCAAAATCTAAAAATATTTCAACTCAGTATGTAAGAAGGGACAAACTATTTTAAGTTACTTTTTAAAATGAAATGCTAAATAGAAGAAATGACAGCATTTCTATTATAATTTTTAAAATTAGGTTTCACAGAACACATACATATTCAGTTTGGTTTATAAGGTAATTTCAGGTGTACTGTTTTTAAGAAAACAGCAAATAAGTTTAGGGATTTTAAATAAATTCTAATTTGCTCTGAGCTGTATACAGTAAAGAAATTCTTACAAGCTAAGAAGTGCGTATCAGAGACACAAAGTGATGGAAGATGACACCAATAGTTCCAGACGAACCTCACCCTCTAGTAAGATCCTACTAAAATGACAATAAAGAAAAAGCATACATCCACAGGGATGAGGGGATACCATAGCAACTGCAAGAGATCAACAAAACTATGGAAAATGGCAAATTGATAGCTTTGAGTGACTTATAAAAACACCAAGTTCTCCTGAGGCAACTCTGGATGGGCTTTTGGTCACCTGAAAGACCAGCCTTGATTTAGAAGCTTAGACTGTTCAGCCCCACCTCCTGTCCTCCAGACAGGGGAGAAGAACTGGAAATGGAATTCATAAACGATCAGGCCCACACGAGGAAGCCGCCATCAAATTCCGGCAGGAGGGGGTTCTGGGTGAACACATCCATGCCCTGGGAGGGTGACACACCCCCACTCCATGGGGACAGAAGCTCCTGTACTCAGGACCACTGCCACCTCCCAGACATTACCGTATGTACTTCTTAACCTGGCTGCGTGTCTCCATCTTTTATCAGATCCTTTAATCAACTGGTGAACTTAAGTGTTTCCCTGACTTCTGTGAGCTGCTTTTGAAAATCAGTCGGCCCCAAGGAATGGATGCTGGAGTCTGATTTACAGCCCACCAGACAGAGGCACAGGATTTGCGATTGGCCCTGGGTGGGGGTAGCTTGTGGAACAGAGCCCTTAACCTGTGGAATCTAACACTACCTCCAGGCAGACAGCATTACAGTTAAATTACAGGACACCTGTGGGCTGTCACAGAGAACCGCCTGGCAGGGGAAAATCCCACATACACTCGGTGATCAGAAGTGAAGTGCGCTATGTACAAGTAAAGAAAACGTGCAGGAGAAGGAGGACTGGAGTTTTCCTAAAAAAACCTCGACAACACACAAGTGGCTTTATTTTCTGGAAAAATCAGAAACAGAAAGAAATATCAGACACAACGCAAAGAAGGGTGAGGTAAAGGCTGGAAACAAGGAAATTTAAAAGAGTAACACAAGTAACAGGCCGGAAACCCCACCGACCCGACTTCCTTGCCAGAACTGACCCCCAGAACTGGGGCAGCCAAACGGACACTCCTCCAACAGCTCTTCTTCAAAAACACAAACCAGCCAGGAGAAAAGACCCAGAAATGCTGACATATGAAGATTTCACACAGAACAGCCACACCTCCACTAACTTCACAGTGAAGCCCTCTTGGTGACCAGTCCTGCAACACGCAGAGATGCCAAAGCAGGTTTTTCCTGCTTCCACTGTAGGTGTGAAAGGAGAGCCAAGAACTACCAGTCATTTGAGAAAAATGTGTACATGGCAGAAAGAGACCAAAACAAACAGAAAAATGAAAATATATCCCACCCACGAAATAAAAAAAAAAAAAAAAATGCTACTAAAAAGGAATACCCAGAGAACAAAAAAGAGCTCTTGTTAAATAAAAATGAGTGCAGGGACTTCCCTGGCGGTTCAGTGGCTAAGACTCTATGCTCCCAACGCAGAGGGCATGGGTTCGCTCCATGGTCAGAGAGCTAGAGTCCACATTCTGCAACTAAGACCTAGCGCAGCCAAATAAGTAAATACATGTTAGAGAAAAAAAAGAGTGCAGACCAAAGAGTTAGAAGATAAAGATAAAAAGAGAGTTGAAAATAAGAAAAGACAAGTCTCAGAACTACAACATGCAACTAAAAGGCATTTCAGAAAGAACGGAGGAGAGAAGTAATTATCAAAAGAATATAAAAAAATTCCACCCCTCAAAGTTAAAGAAAAGGTTAAAATGAAGGAACAGGAATCTTCTCAATAGAGGCTGAAGGAAAGAAAAGGACAGTTTTGAAAACCTGAAGGAAAATGATTTCCAATCTTGAATTCTATTAGTAAAGCTGAGAAGGGACTAAAGACACTCTAAAACATAAAAAAAAAAATCTCAGTAACAATTTCCCATACATCCTTTTCTAAGTTTTCTTCTATTCGAGGATCTGATGTATAAAATGAGAGAGTAAATCAGGAAAGGGACAGGTGTGGGATCTCAAAGACAGGGATGAGGCACAGGGAAGAGCTGCAGGCCGTGGAGAAGAGAGCTGAAGGGTCCCCACTGTGCCCAGTAGGAACAAGACACTCAACAGGAGCAGAGAGTTTGGAAGACAAGTTATTCATTGGTAGAGAGAAAACAAACTGTGATGGAGACAGCACAGGAGATGGAATTCTGTGTCTTCCATAGCAAAACTAATGTTTAAAATGAAAAAAATTAAAAACAACCAAGTATGTTATTTATAGAGGAGATTTTAAGGAAAAACACCGAGGAGTTGTTACAGGGAGTGGGACCTGTAGTGAGAAAGAATGGGGCAGAGACTGCTATTTTTCATTCAATGTGACCTTTAAACTCACATGTAACTTATTATTTCGATAAAAATTAAAGTTAGGGAAAAAAGCCATCCAAATGAAAACCTCAGACATTCAGACAGGGGATAGTGATGATGTGTCTTACCACACTGTGTAGTTGGCTGCATTTAACTCAATAGCATCTCTGGTTAATTTAAAAGCCCGCTCACTTCTCTCGTCGCGCTGCAGGACAGCCCGGAAATAATCATAGACGTCCTGAACTGGAAACAGAGCACACAACTGCATTAGGACGGTCTTTCTTGCTTAAAATGACCACTATAGTACAAAATGTTGTTTGTTTTCTATGTCTAAGAGGAAGATATCTTATTGCATGTATACAATTGACAACAATAGGCAAAAGAAAGAAAGCCCAGCGATGGTGACCGCCAACCTGGGAATTTTTCACAGCCACAGTGCATGTGACCGAGCTTACTGCACATTCGGGGTTGATGCCAGACTCCAGATCCCCCGATGATGTTGTGTATTAAGGAAAAACTAAGCATGCATATACTCAAATATTCACTTGGCTATTTAACATTTTATTTTGATCAGTTTCTTAAAGTGAAAAAGGAATCCACACCATGACAGAAAACTCAAACAGTACAGAAAGTTCACACGAAGCTTCCATTCCACTTAATTCCCAGTCCTTCTGCTGAGAAGCAACTGCAGAGTGATTCTAGTATATCCTTCTAAATACATCCTATCACATATAGGTGATTCTAATTCTATCCTTTTTTGTTGTTGTTTAAATACAAATGAGATCACATCACACTCTTATGCTCTGGGCTCTTTTTTTCACTAATACATTCAGTTCAGCTGTTCAGTTGTGTCCAACTCTTAGCAACCGCATGGACTGCAGCACGCCAGGCTTCCCTGTCCATCACCAACTCCCAGAGCTTGCTCAAACTCACGTCCATTAAGTTGGTGACGCCATCCAACCATCTCATCCTGTGTCATCCCCTTCTCTTCCCGCCTTCAATCTTTCCCAGCATCAGGGTCTTTTCCAAGGAGTCAGTTCTTCGCATCAGGTGGCCAAAGGACTGGAGTTTTAGCTTCAGCATCAGTCTTTACAGTGAATATTCAGAATTTCCTTGAGGATGGACTGGTTGGATCTCCTTGCAGTCCAAGGGACTCTCCAGAGTCTTCTCCAACATCACAGGTCAAAAGCATCAATTCTTCAGCGCTCAGCTTTCTTTATACTACAACTCTCACATCCATACATGACCACTGGAAAAGCCACAGCTTTGACTAGATGGACCTTTGTTGGCAGAGTAATGTCTCTGCTTTTGAATATGCTGTCCAGGTTGGTCATAGCTTTTCTTTCAAGGAGTAAGCGTCTTTTAATTTCATGGCTGCAGTCACCATCTGCAGTGATTTTGAGCCCCCAAAATAAATTTTCTCACTGTTTCCACTGTTTCTCCATCTATTTGCCATGAAGGAGTACATCAAGGCTGTATATTGTCACCCTGTTATTTAACTTATATGCAGAGTACATCATGAGAAACGCTGGGCTGCAAGAAACACAAGTTGGAATTCAGATTGCTGGGAGAAATCTCAATCACCTCAGATATGCAGATGACACCACCCTTATGGCAGAAAGTGAAGAGGAACTCAAAAGCCTCTTGATGAAAGTGGAAGTGGAGAGTGAAAAAGTTGGCTTAAAGCTCAACATTCAGAAAACTAAGATGATGGCATCTGGTCCCATCACTTCATGAGAAATGGATGGGGAAAACAGTGGAAACAGTGTCAGACTTTATTTTTCTGGGCTCCAAAATCACTGCAGATGGTGACTGTAGCCATGAAATTAAAAGACACTTACTCCTTGGAAGGAAAGTTATGACCAACATAGATAGCATATTCAAAAGCAGACACATTACTTTGCCAACAAAGGTTCGCCTAGTCAAGGCTATGGTTTTTCCTATGGTCATGTATGGATGTGAGAGCTGGACTGTGAAGAAGGCTGAGTGCCAAAGAATTGATGCTTTTGAACTATGGTGTTGGAGAAGACTCTTGAGAGTCCCTTGGACTGCAAGGAGATCCAACCAGTCCATTCTGAAAGAGATCAGCCCTGGGATTTCTTTGGAAGGAATGATGCTAAAGCTGAAACTCCAGTACTTTGGCCACCTCATGCGAAGAGTTGACTCATTGGAGAAGACTCTGATGCTGGGAGGGATTGAGGGCAAGAGGAGAAGGGGACGACAGAGGATGAGATAGCTGGATGGAATCACTGACTCGATGAATGTGAGTCTCAGTGAACTCCGGGAATTGGTGATGGACAGGTAGGCCTTGCGTGCTGCGATGCATGGGGTTGCAAAGAGTCGGACACGACTGAGCGACTAATCTGATCTGATCTGATGGGACCGGATGTCATGATTTTAGTTTTCTGAATGTTGAGCTTTAAGCCAACTTTTTCATTCTCCTCTTTCATCAAGAGGCTCCTTAGTTCTTCTTCTATTTCTGCCATAAGGGTGGTGTCATCTGCATATCTGAGGTTATTGATATTTTTCCCGGCTTGTGCTTCATCCAGCCTGGCATTTCACATGATGCACTCTGCATATATATTAAATAAGCAGAGTGACAATATATAGCCTTGACCTACTCCTTTCCCGATTTGGAACCGGGATGTTGTTCCATGTCCCGTTCTGTTTCTTCTTGACCTGCACACAGATTTCTCAGGATGCAGGTCAGGTGGGCTGGTATTCTCAACTCTTTAATAATTTTCCACAGTCTGTTGTGATTCACTCAGTGAAAGGCTTTGGTGTAGTCAATAAAGCAGAAGTAGATATTTTTCTGGAAGTCTCGTCCTTTTTCAATGATCCAACGGATGTTGGCAATTTGATCTCTGGTTCCCCTGCCTTTTCTAAATCCAGAATATCTGAAAATTCACTAATACATTATTCAAGGTCATATAAACTAGTACACATCTCTATAGAAAACCACTTGGTAATTTCTATTAAAAATTAAAACTGACTACTCATTGACCTTAGTTCTTAATCCAGTTAAGTTTTCTTACAAATAAACTCCCAAATGTGCCCAAAGCATCCAAGGACATTTATGAGAGTATTTGATAACATAAGAAACAAAAAAGCAAAAAAAATTGGAAATTTAAATTTCCATTAGTAAAGAATGAGGTAAGTCCCTCACGGTACACCCATACAACAAAACCCTATGCAGCTATTAGTAACAATGCTGCTCTGTTATATACTGAAGTGGAACAATTTCTAAGATGCTGTTGAGTGAAAAAACGAAGGTGAATAATACCAGCTATTTATTTAAAATATATGCTTGCTAAAGAAAGATACGCTGATTTATTTTTCTATGGCTGTGCTGGGTCTTCATGCAGTTAAGGTGCATGGGCTTCTCCTTGTTGTGGCTACTCCTGTGGTGGCAGGTGGGTTCCAGAGCGCAAGGGCTTAGCTGCTCTGCGGCATGCAGGATCCTCCCAGACCCATCTGCACTAGCAGATGGATTCTTACCTACTGGACCACCAGGGAAGCCCAATATATGCTTATTTATGAATAATACTAGTTGGAGGAACAAGAATGGGAAGAAGACATAATTTTCCACTGCATTCCACTGCAAAGTTTACTGCATTTTTCAAACAGCTGCACAGCATTGCGTTGTATGGCCACGGCATCTAACTCATCCCTGTCAATGTATGTTTGAGTTGCTTTCCTTCTGTCACTGTCCTGTCACCGTATTCTGTGCACATGTGCCAACCTCCGTGGCCTGTACACGTGGATCAAGATTATGTGCAGTGTTGGTGCTGATAGTGCCAGGCGAACCTCTCAAGAAAGGTCTGATCAACATACAGTGCCTCCAGGAAGGCATGAATACACCTGTACTTTCCACATCCTCACTGACACAGTATCAAAGTTTCTGATCTTTGCCAACCTCTCAACTGAAGGAACTTTAGACCCTGACAATTTTTATCCTGTTTTATTCTCATTTCCACAAGAGAAACTGAGGCTTAGAGAGATTCACAAGTTCACGTGGCCCAGAGTACTTTGGAGGTAGAGGTTAAACATACAAATCTAGTCTGACACCCAGGACCATACCACTAGTCACAGTCAACCAGGTAGGAGACACTGCAACTGAAATGCCCTCACATCACAGCACAGATTAATGTAGAGAACAGATTAAGGCCCCAGACAGACTGCTAAAATAACCCAGATGTTAAATATTCCCATACTTCTTTTGTCACAGTTAAAAATCTATGTGGATATGCTATGCTATTTTTCTCATAGTATACAATTTTCCTTCCAGTTACTGACAAGAGCTCACAAACTTTTAGCAGGCTGCATGCAGTATGGACGTCAGTCTATGCTAATCTGCCTAACCATTCTGCTGCTACTGCTGATGTAGCTTTTTTTCAATCTTGTTTTATAAAAATCACTACTTTAAGCATCCAATGACGTTTCATTAAAAAATAAACAATACACATGACTGTATTTATGTGTGTGCCTTCCCCAGTGGCTCAGCGGTAAACAACACAGCTGCAATGCAGGAGACACAGGTTTAATCCCTGGTCAGGAAGATCCCTTGGAGAAGAAAATGACAACCCACTCCAGTGTTCTTGCCTGGAAATTCCCAGGGGCAGAGGAGCCTGGCGGGCTACAGTCCATGGGGTGGCAAGAGTCAGATGTGACTTAGCATGCACACCCACACACAGGTATGTGTGTCCTTAGAATACAGCCCCCAAAGTGAAATGATCAGAGGAGAGCATGAGTAGTTATAGTTCTTTCTGAGCATACAAAGATCATCCTCCAGGGGATCTTCCCAACCCAGGGATCGAACCAGCGTCTCCTGCATTGGCAGGCGTGTGCTTTACCACGAGCCCCATGTCAGAAGCCCACAGTGAGCACAAGATACTTTAGAAAGCACCTGAAGTTTCTGGTATCTGGTGCCGCTGCCCATTGCACTGGATCTGTGTCAGTGGGAATGGCTGCTACCAGTCCACTTTACATGTCTCTCCAGACATTTTTCCAAGCAGATAAATGTACCTCTGTTCTTGTTTATTTTTAATGAAGTTGGTGTAACATTTTCATTCTGCTTTTTGGCATTTTCCCCCTCAGTGATGTGTCCTTTCATGCCTGTGTATATACATCTCTGTCATTCTTGTTCACTTTTCCATACAGTGGACATGGCATAATTTACATGTCAATGCAATTTTTTTTTAAAGTGGGACTAGGATACTCAATCTTAAGGTTATATATTTTAAATTGACAGAATCATAAATAAATTTTGGGTTAATAAATAGAATTTTACATTCATTAAATTTTTCTGATATTAAAATTTTCATATTAAGTCTTTTAATTAAAAATTACAAATTTAATATACTATCATACTCAAAGTTCCTAAAACTTACATGCCCCCTTTTCACTCTATATTGTTTCCTCAAATCTGTCCCTATTATAACAGATCTAAGATCCTCTTGGGCTTCCCTGATGGCACAGTTGGTAAAGAATCTGTCTGCAATGTAGAAGACTCGGGTTCGATCCCTGGGTCAGGAAGATCCAAAGGAGAAGGGAATGGTAACCCACTCCAGTATTCTTGCCTAGAGAATTCCATGCACAGAGGATCCTGGAGGACTATAGGCCATGGGGTCACGAACACGAATGAATAACACACACACACACACACACACACACACACAAGATCCTCTTACTGGTTATATAGCATACGATTGTATGACGATACATTTATCTATTCTTCAAAACACAAATATATAGTTGGTTTCCAATGTTTTGTTTTTTCAAAAATTACTGTGAATTGTAATAGTTATCAGCACTGTTTCATTATTTCACGTGCATAATTCACTCACTTATCTTCCCTGGTGGCTCAGATGGTAAACAATCAGCCTGCAATGCAGGAGACCCAGGTTCAATCCCTGGGTTGGGAAGATTCCCTGGAGAAAGGAATGGCAACCCACTCCAGTATTCTTGCCTGGGAAATCCTGTGGACAGAGGATCCTTACGGGCTATAGTCCATGGGGTTGCAAAGAGTCAGGCATGACTGAGCAACTCTCACACTCACACACACACACAGTAGTTACTTCTATTATCCTCACTTTACACAGGAGGAAATAGAGGTAAAGTAACTTGTCCAAGGTCACAGAGCCAGTAAGTGGTACAGTTAAGAATCTGAACCAGGTGGTCTGGCTCTGAAGTCTGTGCTCTTAGCCTCCTAGGACATGTCTTTTTTTTACTTAATGAATTTTCTTGGTTACGATGGGTCTTAGTTACTGCATGCAGGTTTCCTCTAGTTGTGGAGAGTGGGTGCTACCCTCTGGTTGTGGTGTATTCATCACAGGGGCTTCTCCTGTTGCTGAGCTTTAGACGCACAGGCTCAGTAGCTACAGCTCAGGCTGGGCCCTAGAGCTTGGGATCAGCAGTTGTGGCACATGGGCTTAGTTGTTCTGAGGTATGTAAGATCTTCCCGAACCAGGAATCAAACCCATGTCCCCTGCATTGGCAGGCGCATTCTTAGCCACTGTACCACCAGCGGAAGTCCAGGGACATGTCCCTAAAGCCATAAGGCAGAGTGAACCCAGAATGAATCATGAGAAGCAGCACTTAAAGGTTGTAAGATGTGAGAATTTCCCACTTGCACTAAATATATACATGACAGTGCTTTCTAAAATGGCTAAACATACAAAAATTTCCACCTGAAAACTACAGATCTGTTCATACTTCTCAATTATCTGACATCACAAAACAGCTTAAATTATTTTTCATTTCTAATGATAATGGATTTTTTCCCCCTTATTTAATGGTCAATGAAATTACATCTTCTATGAAGTGCCACTCCACATCCTTTGTCTATTTTTTGATTAGTCTGCCAGTTTCTTTAACTTTCTTTAGAAATTCCTTATAAGGTTCTAAGTATCAATCTTCTGTTTATACATCTTCTCTCACACTGCTGATTGCCTTTTAACTTACTCATGGTGTCTTCTGTTGCACAAAGGAAAAATTCTGATACACTCATAGATCAGTTTTGATTGATGGGTCATTTTCCTCTTTTCCTTTGTGCTTTCTAATAATGATATATTTAAGAATTAAAAATGTTGTTTTTTTTAACCCTGCAAGAAAGATTTTATTATTTTTAACTGAAAGAGAAATGTATGGCTTTGTAAGTTTCCATAAGGTGCCTCACAAATCTGGAAAAGTTGCAGTTTTCATTTCTCTGATCACTGGTGAGGTTACTAGGTCTTCACAAACATTTCTATTTCTTCCAGTGAATTATCTCTTCACGTATAATATCTCTCATAATTTGGAAGCTTTTCAGTTTCATACTGTCTGATCTTTTTCTCAATCAATTCTGAGTTTTACATCTTGCCTAATAATTCCTTCTTTACCCTAAGAATGAAAGATTACACTATTTGTTCCTAGTATGTTTACAGTTCTGTTTTAGAACTTAAATCCATATGTAATCTATTTTATGTGAGATACGATATAGGGACATAACTTACATAACTTTGTTTATAGCCAAATGCACATCATTACTTGATTAGTCCATCTTTCATACAGATATGAAATGTCCTTTTTATCAAGTACTAAGTTCTTACCTACATTGATAATTTTTAATTATTTATTAATCTATTTATTTATATACCAGTTCCACATGTTAATTATTAAGTTTAGTAGTACTTTCATATTTGGTAAGGCAAACTCTCATACCATTATTCTTTCTTTACAAACATTTGACATTATCCTATAATCAGAAAAAACAAGTGGTTTTTGTAAAAGAGGAATGATTTTGGATAACAGAGCCTTAACTGAAAGAAACATATATACATACACACACACACACACACAAAACTACAAAACAAGCATTCTTTTTTGTTTATCCTTTCCTTGAAGAATAACATCTGCATGATCTTCAGTTTACAATGCATTTCACATTCATTATGAAAGAACACTTTGTCAAAGAAAATCCACTCACTTTAATATCAGAAATGCATTCGAACTGAGTCAAACATTTCATAGTTAAAATACAGTTTAAAATGCTCATGTTTCAACAACCAAAGTTTATTCTAAATAAAACAGTAAATCATTTATCCACATGTATTTTATGTAAGATATGATATAGGGATACATTATCAATTTTATGTGCAGATTAAGTAATAAATGAAAAACACAATCACATAGTAGCTACTATGTATTATAAAATAACATTTAGGACTTATATTTAGAGTATGTCCATTCTTAAGACAAAATGAAATTTGTTATCATGAAAGTAAATTACAAAACCCCCACAAGATTAGTTTAAGTCATTTAGACCTTTATCAGACAAAAATCTGTCATCTATCTATATTTGTTAATTTCAATTTTGCTACTAATTTGACTTACAGGTCTTTTCCCAATAAAAAATAAACTTACATTTCTCACTATAAATGATCTGGACCACTGGATTGGGGCCATCATTCTGCGGCACTGGATCTATATCAGCCCATTCTGCTCTGTCCCTGAAAATATAGATATTTTTCAGTGATTATATTCAAGCATGTAAAGAAAAAATGAAATTTGATGTTCTTTAAAATGTCAATGATTACACTTTAACTTAAAACTAATGTAATCACAGTGAGATTCTTCATGAACAAGTCTATCACTTTGTTTTACAATATTAAACTTTAAAAATAAAGTGAATAATTTTCCAATTAAAGTAATTTAAATCAATAGTTTTCAAATTTAAAGTCTTACATAAATGCAAAAGTAGGTTTCTGTAGCAAGGACACAATGGTTTTAAATTAGAAATCAATCCAGTTCATTGGTCTAATAAGACTCTTTGGAGTCAATCAACATTTTTAAAAAATTTGAATAACACTTTTTTATCTGAATAATCTGAATAACTAGAAACTGATATTTAAAAATAAAAGTAACCACTATCATTTTCTTGTACACCGAGAGGTGGTCCAGGTGGTCAGTAGAGCTTGGAATCTGTGGAACACTGGCTCTACCACTGAGCTAGCTACTGTGACCTTGAGAAAGTTACTTAAACTTTGGGGGCAGCAATTTTGTCATTTATAAAACGGAGATGATACTGCTGCTACTGCTGCTGCTGAGTTGCTTCAGTTGTGTCCGACTCTGCGACCCCATAGACGGCAGCCCATCAGGCTCCCCCGTCCCTGGGATTCTCCAGGCAAGAACACTGGAGTGGGTTGCCATTTCCTTCTCCAATGCATGAAAGTGAAAATTGGAAGGGAAGTCACTCAGTCGTGTCCAACTCTAGCAACCCCATGGACTGCAGCCCACCAGGCTCCTCCATCCATGGGATTTTCCAGGCAAAAGTACTGGAGATGATACTATTACCAAGCAATTTTAGAAGGCTATCTGGAGGTTTGAGATAACATGTTAAGTACTGAAAATGTGCATAATAGTAAGCATACAGCACATAGTAAATATGCCTATATACAGTATACAATTAGCATGTATTATACACTAGACACACTGAATGTACTATATATTACTGTATGCTTAAGTATATATGCTGTACGTTATAAACACAGCATCTAATAAACACATATAGCAAACACTCAGTGACTACTACTTCTCATTATCAAAGCTAAAACAGATTATAGTGGCAACAATGGGTGCCTATAGACACTTCTGTGTAAACTGCTCAGTGTGACCAAATTTTCTTTAACCACTCTTTTACTTATATTCTTATCCTATTGCCCATTTTTCAGTTCTGTGTACTAATCAGCTATGGACAGCAAAAATCCTGTGGTATGTAGACAAATCCTAAAATTGTGTCCATTTTATAAGGAGAAACGCAGGGGAAACCACGCGTTTCCTGAGGTGTGAAACCTCGATGTGGAGCGGTATGAAAACTAGGGCTTCCCTGGTACCTCAGCTGGTAAAGAATCCCCCTGCAATGCGGGAGACCGGGGGTTGGATCCCTCCGTCGAAAAGATTCCCTGGAGAAGGGACAGGCTACCCATTCCAGTATTCTTGGGCTTCCCTGGTGGCTCAGCTGGTAAAGAATCTGCCTGCAATGCAGGAGACCGGGGCTTGATCCCTGGGCTGGGAAGATCCGCTGGAGAAGGGAAAGGCTATCCACTCCAGTATCCTCGGGCTTCCCCGGTGGCTCAGCTGGTAAAGAATCCGCAAGCAATATGGGAGACTTGGGTTTGATCCCTGGGTTAGGAAGACCCCCTGGAGAAGGGAAAGGCTACCCACTCCAGTATTCTTGGGCTTCCCTGGTGGCTCAGCTGGTAAAGAATCCGCATGCAATGTGGGAGACTTGGGTTTGATCCCTGGGTTGGGAAGATCCGGTGGAGAAGGGAAGGCTACCCACTCCAGTATTCTGGCCTGGAGAATCCCATGGACTGTATAGTCCGTGGGGTCGCAAAAGAGCCGGACACGACTGAGCGACTTTCACTTTCACTTCACTTCACGAGAAAGCTTGGGGGGCAGGAGAATCTGACACACGTCAGGGAGGAAACCCGACTATCCCGCTCGGTGAGGAGCTCTGAGGGCTGCGGGGGCCTCCACCAACGGAGAGCTCGAACACAGTAACTTCGAGGACGCAACCTGGAGGGGTGCCTTTCAAACTCGGTTCGTAAAATCTAGGCAAATCAGCCATCGGATGGGGTTTTTACCTAGAATTACGGGAAGGAAAATAAGACACGCGAGAAAAGTTAAAGATTTGTCATTCGACTCTGCAGGTTCAAGTGGAGTTTGGGGGAACGGAATGAGCATGAACAACAGAAAGCGACTGATGGGATGGGGACGAACCAAGTGCCGGGCAAAAGTCGGGGACGAAAAGGCGAGAAAGTTGCGGCACCGCGGTCCGGGCGGCGAGGGGACGCGTAACGGGGTTTGTTAGCCCCTTCTCATCCTCAGAGCCTAACTCGGCGCTAAAACCGCTGATAAAGACAACGCTGAAGGGAAACGTCCCGGGGTCCCTAAGATTTTCAGGCGAGCGCTCTGCGTGTCGGCAGGACAAAACCACAAGGAAGACCCGTGTCCCCAAAGCGAGCCAGCCTGGGGGGACCTTGAGGAAACCACTCCCTGCCAGCAGCCCCGCCGCACACGAGGCTCCGGACCACGGCAGGCCAGCGCCGCGGACAACCTCCGCCCGCCCGGCGCACGGCTGCCGCGGGCCCCACCCCCGCCGCCGGACTCCCGAGGCCGCGCCCCGCAGCCAGCCCGGCGCGGGCGACTGGGGTCTCCGGAGCCAGACGGCCTGCCGTGGGCGTTACCTGTACAGGACATAGGTGGGCGAGTCCAGGCTCAGGAACCCGTCGTCCATAGGGGACGCCGCCGCCGCCTCTTCCTGCGGCGGCTGGGGAGGCGGCGGAGGAGGATGGGGCTGAGGAGGGGGCGGCGGCTCCGGCTGACCGGGCTCCCCGCCCTGCGCGGCCTCCCCGACCCCGTCGGCGGCCGCCATCACTGCTCTGCCCCGAGCTGAGGAGGCGACGGAGGCCCCGCCCCCGGGCCCCAGCCCCGCCCCCTCACGGCGGCCACTTCCGGTGTCCCGGGCCTACCATAGAGACGCGGGCCAGAGGGCCCCGCTCCCGGCCCGGCGGGCTTCAGTTTGCTCGGGTACGCACTCCGGTGTGCGTCTCGCTCGCTGGGACGTCGGTTTCCCCCTCGCCCGGTCCGCGGCTGTGACTGACCGCCTGTGGGTGGTGCCCGAACGTGCTGGTGCTGTTCGGTGGTTGTTGGTGCCCCGGGCGAGCCTCGGAAGCCTGGATGAGCGGCTGGCGCCGGTGCTCCGCGTTAGACTTCCAACGGCATTGGCATTTACGTTGCTCCTACACCGTTGTTGTCTTTTTTCCTTTTGGATGCTAAGAGTTTTAGACTGCAGAATTCCAGTAGACCAGGGCTTTTGTCTTTTGAAATTAAAGTTCTGATTATACAAGGAAAATGTGTGTACGTTATAGGAAAGGAACCATTCATTTAACACACAGACTACCAAGTGTAGGCAGGGCTTGCTCGTGAACGAAATAAAGTCTCTGCTCTAAAATATGCCTGTAAGAGTCCAGGACGAGCCACTCCACAGATGGTGCTTTGGTTGTTTTGAAAAACAGCAAATGCCAGAGAAGCTTCCTCTGAATTACCTCACCTGCGTAAACACAGACCCTCCAAAACAGAGCTCAATGAAAGTAAGCCCCCTCCCTGGGAGTTTCAAGAGTAGGAATGGATGCCACACCCAGACAAGTCTTGTTCAACCCGCATATCTCCAAGCTATTTTTCTAAGGGCCCATTCGTCATCTTTCATTGTTCCTAAAAACCTTTTTACTCTCCCCCTAAGCCTTAATTCGTTTTTTTATTTCTTTGTTTGTTTTTGGCCATGCCGCCCAGCTTGTGGGATCTTATTTCCCCCAGCCAGGGACTGACCCAGGCCTCTCACCAGTGAAACCCCAAGTCCTAACTCTAGACCTCCAGAGAATTCCTAAGCCTGAATTCTAAGCCACCTCAGGGAGTTGTTAGTTTTCCTTTGGGTATCTCTGGGCATTTTTGTATTTTCTCTAGGTGTACACGAGGTATACATGCTAATATATACCATGTTTTTCTCTTGTTAATCGGTCTTTTGTTACTGGGGTCTCAACCAAGAACTCAGGAGGGTGGAGGAAAAATTAACTCTTCACCCTCAACAGTAGATGGTCTGGAGGCTCTTCAGGGGCTGTTTGAGCAGAGACCTGTGAGAAGGAACAGCACAGCAATCAGACAACAGGAGTGCGTGCTTGGTCTTGGTTCAGAAAGGATGCTGGCAGGGCCGAAGGCCTGTGAGTGAGGGGAAGGAACTGGTAGGTGATAAGTCTTGCTCTAGACCCTGATGCTGGGGAAGATTGAAGGCAGGAGGAGAAGGGGATGACAGAGAACGAGATGGTTGGATGGCATCACAGACTTGATGAACATGAGTTTGAGCAAGTACCGGGAAATAGTGAAGGACAGGGAAGCTTGGCGTGCTACAGTCCATGGGGCCACAAAGAGTCAGACACGACTGAGTGACTGAACAACAACAAAGACTGAAGCAGCAGCCAGGGACTATGGTAAGAATTTGGATTTTTATTTTTATTGTGTTAAAATAGTTATAGCATAAAACTTACCGTTGACATCATTTTTAAGTGTGTAGTTTGGTGATGTTAAGTGTGTGCACATGTTTGTGTAACCATCACTACCATCAGCTTCCAAAACTTGATCATCATCCTCCCAAACAGAAATTGTCTCCATCAAGTACTCCCTGTCCCCCAAACCCAGCCCTTGTAACTACTGTTCTACGTTCTTTCTCTGTGACTGTGACATCCTCACAGAAGTGGAATCATGTAGTATTTGTCCTTTCATACCCGGCCTGTATCAATTTGTGTAACGGCTTCCAGGTTTATCCATGCTGTACCAAGTGTCAGAATTTCCTTCTTTTTCTGAGGCTGAATAATGATCCATTGCATGGATGGGCCACATTTTTTTAATCCATTCATTTATTAATGAACATTTAGGTTGTTTCCACCTTTTCGCTGCTGTGAACAATGAAATATCTGTTAAGAGTCCCTGCTTTCACTTTTGAGTGTTTACCCTGAGTGGGATTGCTTGACATCTGGAAATTCTTAGTTTTTTTGAGGAACTGTTTTCCACAGCATGTGTGAAAGGGTTCCCTTTCTTTCCATACTCACCCAGGCTTGTTGTTTCCTGGTTTTGTTTTCATAACCATCTGAATGAGTGTGAACTGGTATTGTCACTTGTGGTTTTGATTTACATTTCCCTGATGGGGAAACAGTGGAAACAGTGTCAGACTTTATTTTTGGGGGCTCCGAAATCACTGCAGATGGTGACTGCAGCCATGAAATTAAAAGATGCTTACTCCTTGGAAAAAAGTTATGACCAACCTAGACAGCATATTCAAAAGCAGAGACATTACTTTGCCAACAAAGGTCCATCTAGTCAAGGCTATGGTTTTTCCAGTGGTCATGTATGGATGTGAGAGTTGGACTGTGAAGAAGGCTGAGTGCCAAAGAATTGATGCTTTTGAACTGTGGTGTTGGAGAAGACTCTTGAGAGTCCCTTGGACTGCAAGGAGATCCAACCAGTCCATTGTGAAGGAGATCAGCCCTGGGATTTCTTTGGAGGGAATGATGCTAAAGCTGAAACTCCAGTACTTTGGCCACCTCATGCGAAGAGTTGACTCATTGGAGAAGACTCTGATGCTGGGAGGGGGCAGGAGGAGAAGGGGACGACAGAGGATGAGATGGCTGGATGGCATCACTGACTCGATGGACTTGAGTCTGACTGAACTCCGGGAGTTGGTGATGGACAGGGAGGCCTGGCGTGCTGAGATTCATGGGGTCACAAAGAGTCGGACACGACTGAGCGACTGAACTGACTGAACTGAATGTTTAGTGATGTTGAGCATCTTTTCACGTGCTTATTGACTGTTTGTGGGATTGGATTTTAAGTGGAAATTAGTGGAAGATTTTGAGTGAGGGAGGAATATGTGATTTACATTTTTAAAGGACTCCTTTGGCTACTGTGTGTGAAATACATGCAGTAGAAAGGCAAGAATGGAAACGGATGAGTGTAAAGCTATTGTAGCAGTCCGGGCCAAAGATCGGAGTGCTTAAATTACGGTTTACAATTCACCAATGGATAATATAATCATTTGAGTGGATCCTGTGAGGACCAGGTGACCCGCCAGTCTCCTGCAAGTAAGGACTTGCTGCCCAGCTCTGGGGAGTGCAGTCAGCGGTCAGCCTCCTGCATCGTGGCCTGAGGACAGCCCACTGAGGGAGGCAGAGCCTGGGAGACCCGGCCATTGCAGCCTGACGGGGAACACTGACAGACACCCCCACACCCGCGAGGCTGAGGCCGCCTAGTGCCTGCCTTGCCATTTGACCCTCAGGTATTTGTGCCTAATCTTACATCCCAAGTTCCTTCTTGGTATCTGATCCCACAACCAGCATCTTTTGGTGTGTGTGACCAGCATTTTAAACAATGAAACATAATGGATAGGAAATAGTGCACAGTGCGCTTAGAAAAAGAAAGTAATTTGGGGGTGAAGTTTTGTTAATTTCAATATGTTGAGGAGTAGTAGATCATGTTGTGAAATGTACTTCTTACCCTGGGTCATGATTAACAGTTTTGGAAAGCAATGGACTGTATCAGTTGAGGTGGAGGTGATGAGTAGTGGATGGAGTCTGGATGTTCTTTGAAGGTTAATCTGATAGGATTTGCTGACGGCTTAGCTGGACGGAGGATGCAAGACCCAAAAATAGTTAAGAATGACACCAAAGTCAGTGTTCCTTTTGATCAGAGTAGACAAAACCCTTTGACCATCCAGTCCTGTTTTAGTTCAATAGTCCACTGTGTTCTTTCACTGTGGTTCTACATCCACACATATGTATTTCTAGTGACTTTAAAAAAAAAAAGTCATTTTTATATGGCAGACTTTAGTATTGAATGAAAATATTTTTTTTGGTCACAATATATCCTCTCTGTCCTTGATCTGGTGATATATACCTCTCCAAACCCCAATAACGTAATGACTCCTCCAAAATATAATAAATTACAGAACATACTGTTTCAAGTTGTTAATTATAGGAAGGGAAAATCAATTGCTGTTGCCACTCTTTCAAGGTAGGTACACTACACTCTATTAGCCCTGCCAACAAATCAGTCCAAATAGGAATACAGTCTGAGTAAAAAGACTGGCTGAGCCTCCTTCAAGACAGCTGGATACCTGTCAGCACGTGGACCTTCTCAACATGTCCTTGTCTTCTAGATCCTTGCAATATGCTTGGAATTGTGGACTAACAATATGCACGAACACCCCTGCCTTCATCCCAGTCCCTGAGGTTACATGAGAAGCAGCCTAAAGATGCTTGGTGAAAATACGATCAGAGAGCTGGAGGTCAGAGAAGGGAAGCTGTAAGACGGGGTAGAAGAAAGTCATCACCAAAGAGGAGGAGGGACAGATGGGATCCGGACGAATATCGATAAGGACACAGGCTTGCGGGACACACAGATGTCTCATCTGAGATGAGAGGAACCCTGGGGAGAAGCAGAGCAGTTGTTGGTCCCCCACTTTACAAATGAGAACCTGGGCCAGACCTGATGCACTTGTTACAGGACATGGAGAAGGTCAAGAGTAAGGAGCCAACACTCAGGAAACCTAGGCCGGCCATCCCTGTTTCAAAGGATGCCTTCCTCTGTCCAGTATTTCTTTTTTTTTTCTTAAGAAAAAAAAAACTATTTGGCTGCATCGGGTCTTAGTTGTGGCGCCCAAGAGCTCTCACTTCCGTGGCGGCGTGCAAATCTTTCACGTGGCAGGCAGTCTTAGTTGTCCTGCAGCACGTGGGATCTTAGTTCCCTGACTAGGGATTGAACCTGTGCCCCAGCAGTGGAAGCACAGTCTTAACTATTGGACCACCAGGGAAGGCCCACCTGGACAGCTTTACTCAAACTCCATTGGCTGAGCCCCAGCCTCAGGAATCCTAATTTCACTGGTCAAGGGTGAGGGCATGGCATCAGTGTATTTTCAAAGCTCCCATCATGATTCTGAGATGCAGCCCAGGTTGAAAACAACTGCCCTACTGAGTCCGCGGTATAGCCACTGCTTTGTTGTCAGGTTTCCTGGGATGTTAAGATGCTGTAACACTAGGGAGAGAGCCTAGGCCGGGTTGATTAGCAACCAGTATAGTATTCTTGCCTGGAGAATTCATGGACCAAAGAACCTGGCGGGCTGCAGTCCCTGCGGTCACAAAGAGTTGGACACGACTGAACAACTTACACACAGTTGTGCTAAATGTAGAAATCAGCCAATCAATAAACAACTTTAAAATAGTTTTGTTGTTGTTATTTAGTCACTAAGACAAGTCTGACTCTTTGCAACCTCATGGACTGCAGCGTGCCAAGCTTCCCTGTCCTTCACCATCTCTTGGAGTTTGCTCAAACTCATGTCCTTTGAGTCAGTGATGCCATCCAACCATCTCATCCTCTGTCATCCCCTTCTCCTCCTGACCTCAACCTTTCCCAGCATCAGGGTCTTTTCCAGTGAGTCGGCTCTTCCCATCAGGTGGCCAGATATTGGAGTTTCAGCATCAGTCCTTCCAACGAATATTCAGGATTCAGGATTAACTGGTTGGATCTCCTTGCAGTCCAAGGGACTGTCAAGAGTCTTCTCTAACACCACAGTTCAAAAGCATCAATTCTTCAATGCTCAGCCTTCTTTATGGTCCAACTTAAAATGGATTACCATTTATTATATAAATAAACTAAATCACACGTGTGTGTAAATAAAACTACTGAACAAGTGATATAAGTTGCAGTGCAAATTGTTCATCAGTTCTTTGATTATTATTACTAATTTTTTTGTTGCATTGGGTCTTTGTTGCTGCGCTTGGGCTTTCTCTAGTTGTGGTGAACAGGGGCTACTGTTTGCTGCGGAGCACAAGCTTTAGGTAAAAGGACTTCAGTAGTTGTGGCTCATGGGCTCTAGAGCTGGGGGCTCAGCGGGTGTGGCCCACGGGCTTAGCTGCTGTGCGGCATGAGAAATCTTCCCCAACCAGGGATCGAAATTGTGTCCTCTGCACTTGCAGGCAGATTTTTATCCCCTGTACCACTGTGCCGCCAAGGAAGGCCCATCAGTTTTTTTTATTGACGTATATTTTACTTGTTGCAAAATTTACCTTTTTCATGTGTCCAATTCATCATCAGTTTATTTCTGACTTTTAGGGATTATTGATATGAGTTTTTCATTGGTATGGCTAAATGACATTTATTTTCATTTGTGCCAGGTCTTAATTGCAGTATGTGGGATCTTTAGCTGTGTCATGGGAAGTCTTGGTTGCAGCATGTGGGATTTAGTTCCCTGACCAGGGTCAAACCTGGACCCCCTTGCATGGGGAACTTGGGGTCTTAGCCCTTGGGCCACCCGGCAAGTCCTGATGCTCTCAGCTTGATTGCACTCTTCCAGAAGTTTCTCCATGAGTTGGATAGTCTTTAGGTGCCTGGGGACTGTGTTAAATGCTTGAGCTTTCAACTTTCCCAATGCAGTGACCGAGTGGAGCCCAGTCACTACATGAGATGGTGACCCGGGCAGGGGAGGATGTCCTCAAGGTGCTGAAAGAGGACCCCTGCTAAGGTAGAAATCTATAGCCAGTAAAAGTATCCTTCAAGAAAGAAAGCAAAGCAATGAGTTTTCAGATAAGCAAAAATTGAGTGGTTTTCCACTACTAGACATTCAAAGTAGGATTTTTTTTACAAATACTTTTTAAAATGTATTTATTGGCTGTGCTGGGTCTTTGTCGCTGCTCGGGCTTTTCCGTAGTTGCGGCGCACAAGCTTCTCACTGCAGTAGCTTCTCTTATTGCTGAGCACAGGCTCTAGGGCGCTTGGGCTTCAACTGCGGCTCCCAAGCTCTAGAACACAGGCTCAGGAGTTGTGGCCCGTGGTGCTTAGTTGCTCTGCAGCATGTGGAATCAGCGTGTGGGATTGAATTCGTGTCTCCTGCATTGGCGGGTGGACTCTATACCACTGAGCCACCAGAGAAGCCCCTAAATGTAGGATCTTCTAAATCATGTATTTTAGGCAGAAGGAAAATATCCCCAGATGAAAGTATCAGAGATGGCGGAGGGAAAAAAGAGCAAAGAAAACGGTAACTTTGTGAATATTGATGACATTAAAGTCATGGTATTAATGGTAAAGTATTGTGCAATTTACAAATATATAGACTTAGAATGCATGCAAACAATAGCATAAAAGTTCATTAAGGGGTTAATAGACTATTTGAAAGTTCTTATGCTTCCCAGGAGAAGGGTAAAGGTATTTAGTTTGTATATCTCTGCCTTTCCATCTGACAGCCTGTCAACTTGTCAAATTAAAGAGCAAACCCAAAACCCAGTGTCTCACTGAGAGCTTGACTGGGATTGTAATAAAGCTGTAGATCAATCTTGGGTAACAGACAGTTCTACAACGTTAAATCTTCCAGTCCATGAATGTAGCATATGTTTGCTAATTTAGCTTTTTATTATCTCCCAAGAAGTTTTATAGCTTCTGTGTATGTTGTTAGATTTAGAGCTCTCTTTTGCTTCTTTTCTTTCACTTTCTGTTTCTGGTACACAAAAGTAAAATTGACTTTTATATGTGAGCACTTTGCTGCTGCTGCTGCTCCTAAGTCGCTTCAGTCGTGTCTGACTCCGTGCAACCCCATAGACGGCAGCCCACCAGGCTCCCTCGTCCCTGGGATTCTCCAGGCAAGAACACTGGAGTGGGTTGCCATTTCCTTCTCCAATGCATGAAAGTGAAAAGTGAAAGTGAAGTCGCTCAGATCAGATCAGATCAGATCAGTCGCTCAGTCGTGTCCGACTCCTTGCGACCCCATGAACTGCAGCACGCCAGGCCTCCCTGTCCATCACCAGCTCCCAGAGGTCACTCAGACTCACACCCATCAAGTCAGTGATGCCATCCAGCCATCTCATCCTCTGTCGTCCCCTTCTCCTCCTGCCCTCAATCCCTCCCAGCATCAGAGTCTTCTCCAATGAGTCAACTCTTCGCATGAGGTGGCCAAAATACTGGACTTTCAGCTTTAGCATCATTCCTTCCAAAGAAATTCCAGGATTGATCTCCTTCAGAATGGACTGGTTGGATCTCCTTGCAGTCCAAGGGACTCTCAAGAGTCTTCTCCAACATCACAGTTCAAAAGCATCAATTCTTCAGCGCTCAGCCTTCTTCACAGTCCAGCTCTCACATCCATACATGACCACAGGAAAGACCATAGCCTTGACTAGGCAAACCTTTGTTGGCAAAGTAATGTCTCTGCTTTTGAATATGCTATCTAGGTTGGTCATAACTTTCCTTCCAAGGAGCAAGCGTCTTTTAATTTCATGGCTGCAGTCACCATCTGCAGTGATTTTGGAGCCCAGAAAAATAAATTCTGACACTGTTTCCACTGTTTCTCCATCTATTTCCCATGTAGTGATGGGACCAGATGCCATGATCTTCGTTTTCTGAATGTTGAGCTTTAAGCCAACCTTTTCACTCTCCACTTTCACTTTCATCAAGAGGCTTTTTAGCCCCTCTTCACTTTCTGCCATAAGAGTGGTGTCGTCTGCATATCTGAGGTTATTGATATTTCTCCCAGCAATCTTGATTCCAACTTGTGTTTCTTCCAGTCCGGCGTTTCTCATGATGTATTCTGCATATAAGTTAAATAAACATGGTGACAATATGCAGCCTTGACGTACTCCTTTTCCTATTTGGAACCAGTCTGTTGTTCCATGACCAGTTCTAACTGTTGCTTCCTGACCTGCATACAGATTTCTCAAGAGGCAGATCAGGTGGTCTGGTATTCCCATCTCTTTCAGAATTTTCCACAGTTGATTGTGATCCACACAGTCAAAGGCTTTGAAGTCGCTCAGTCGTGTCCAACTCTTAGTGACCCCGTGGACTGCAGCCTACCAGGCTCCTCCATCCGTGGGATTTCCCAGGCAAGAGTACTGGAGTGGGGTGCTGTTGCCTTCTAAGCACTTTGCTAATTTTTATTAATTCAAATACTTGAAGAGATTAAGAGATATCGGCATAGAAATAGGCAAATCAAGAGATGGAACATGGTGGAGAACTCACAAGAAATCCATGAATATATATGAATGCTTGAGACATGATGAAGCTTTCACTGCAGACAAGTGAGAAACAGACAGTGTTCTGAATAATGGTGTGTGCGTGCTAAATCGCTTCAGTTGTGTCCAGTTCTTTGTGACCCCATGGACCATAGCCTGCCAGGCTCCTCTGTTCATGGGATTCTCCAGGCCAGAACATTGAAGTGGGTTGCTGTGTCCTCCTCCAGGGGATCTTCTAGACCCAGGGATTGAACCTGCGTCTCTTATATCTCCTCCATTGGCAGGCAGGTTCTTTACCACTAGTGCCACCTGGGAAGACCCTGAATAATGGTACTTGTTCAATTAGGCATCAAGACAGGAAAAAAAAAGAAAGAAGTTGTATCCCTGTGTATGTGTGCATGCTATCTCACACCTCACCCTTTGTTCTTAAATGTGAGATGCAAATGATAAAGCTCTTAGATGATAATATAGGTGGAAATCTTCAGTCTTTAGAGTCAGAAAAAATTTCTTAAACAAGACATAAATATTATAATTATTATAATAATAAGAAAAAATAATAAACCTGATTATGTTAAAATTAAGAACTTTCTATTCATCAGAATACACCCTAAAGAGAAGACAAGCTGCAGAGGATTTAAATCCAAAATATCTATTAGATTCCTACAAATAAAAATGCAGAAAATCTAAAATAGGAAATTGGTTGAAACAGATCCTGTACAAAGGGAGACACCCAAGTGGCAAGTAAATACATGACAAAGTAAGCAATCTCATTAGTAATTAGGAAAATGCAAATTAAAGACATGTTTATATAACACCCCAGTGACTGCTCTGCTCTGGGAAAAGTTTGGCATTAAGTAGGAAAGTTGAACTGTGGTGTTGAAGAAGACTCTTGAGAGCCCCTTGGACTGCAAGGAGATCAAACCAGTCCATCCTAAAGGAAATCAGTCCTGAATAGTCATTGGAAGGACTGATGCCAAAGCTGAAACTCCAATACTTTGTCCACCTGATGCGAAGAACTGACTCATTGGAAAAGACCCTGATGCTGGGAAAGATTGAAGGCAGGAGGAGAAGGGGACAACAGAGGATAAGCTGGTTGGATGGCATCACCAACTCAATGGACTTGAGTTTGAGTAAGCTCTGGGAGTTGGTGATGGACAGGGAAGCCTGGTGTGCTACAGTCCATGAGTTGGACACAACTGACTGAACTGAGGACAGTTGAAGGTGCCTATCCAACTGACCCAGTAACTTTACTCTTAGGTACATTCCCAAAGAAATGCACTCCTATGAGTCAGGATATATGAACAATGTAAGTAACATTGTCTGCAATTGTCACAGACTGGAAACAATCAAAATACTCATCAAAGGTGTGATGTGTATTGTTGTATAATGGAGTGCTATGGGGTTCCCTGGTAGCTCAGTCAGAAAAGAATCTGCCTGTCGTGCAGGAGACCCTGGTTGGATCCCTAGGTCGGGAAGATACCCTGGAGAAGGAAATGGCAACCCACTCCAGTATTCTTGACTGGAAAATGCTTTGGACAGAGGAGCCTGGAGGGCTACAGTACATGAGGTCGAAAGAGTTAGACATGACTTAGTGACGAAACCACCACCACCATTCAGAAATTAAATTAACTAGAGGTCACGTGATAATAAGGATGACTGTATAAACAAAATGCTGAGCAAAGGAAACCAGACTGTATAGTTCTGTTTACCCCAAGTTTGGAACAAGCAACGTCGTACCATCTTGTTTTTACTTAACAGTGAAACTATAAACAAAGATTGGAATCATTACCATAGTCAGGCTAGTGGTTACCTCTGGGGAAGGAGCAGATTAAGAAGGGACATGTGTGGAAATTCTCAAGCACCTGCAATATTTAATTGCCCTGGGATCAGGACGATCCCCTGGAGAAGGGATGGGCTACCCACTCTGGTATTCTTGCCTGGGGAATTCCATGGACAGAGGAGCCTTGTAGGCTACAGTCCATGGAATCACAAAGATGCAGACATGACTGAGCGACTGACACTTTCACTTTTCTCTGTGCTGTGGTACATTGGTATTCACCATATGACAGCTTGTAAAATTCTACTCTGTCCTATACTAAGTATATTTTCATCCCATGTATTTGTATGTTTTTTTATTATATTTTAGAATAAAAAATATTTTAAGGAAACAAAACTGGAGTAAAATGGTGAAAAGCCTCAAAGGAAAACAAATTACATTTGACAGTTGAAAAACCCAGGGGTTAGGGGTGCCAACACCCGTGCAATAGAAAACATACAAATAATTTTACAGTTGACTCTTGGCATTGGTTCTTTCTGCATCTGTGGATTCAACCAACCATAGATCCCATAGTACTGCAGTCTCTATTTATTAAGAAAACAAATCCGTGTATAAGTGGACCCATGCAGTTCAAACCCTGTCATTCAAGCATCAACTGTAATTCAATTTATACACATTCAAGTGTGATGAAGATGGTGCTGGAAAAAAAAATACCAAAGGCAAGGAATGTAGAATCCTGTTTTTCTGGAGTTTCATATAAGTCAAACCAAATCTAGCTAAAGGTTTTATGCTAGGCTGATTTGAAAGTGATGACTTTTGTCGAAAATTGTTTAAAAACTGTTCTGCATTAAAACAATTTTCTGTTACAAAAGAAAGCTGTAACTGGCCTTTCTATGAAGGCTGCCTGAAATTATGTGAGGGAAGAGACACAGCTTTAGTTTAATTAAAGCAGCTTGCTTCTGTCTGAACACTCAGACAACTGTTAAAATACATTGGCCAAATATAATGTATAACTTGGCTTCTTCCATGGAACAGAGTTTTTAATCACTGAATGATATTCCTTTTAGATATTATACTTTATATAATACTTAGTAACTTATCCATGGTTGAGTATTTAACATTATAATTTTCTCCTGTTATTTCATTCAATGAATATCTTCGTTTTAATACATGTTATCTAGTAAATGTTCATTTTGTGACTTCAGTGGACCAGTTTCTGTTCTCAACTGCAAGGGGAAAAACCCAACAAAATTCCTGTTCTTATGATATTTTCATCCTAAAGAGAGAGATAAAAAATGATAAACGTAATATTTATTGAATAGTGATAAATGCCAAGGAAAAAAACTCGGCCAAGGGGGTACAGAGTGTAGGGGTGGATTCTTATGGACGTTGCTAGGGAAGCGCTCAGGTTGTTGGTGACATGTGAATAAAGAACTGCAGAAGGTAAAGATGGTAGGTCAGTGTGATTGTGCTGAGGACTGCTCCTGGCAGAAGTCCAGACTCTGAAGAAAGACAGGCTGATAGGTTGACCGGCCTGGGAGAACAGTGTGGCTGGAGTGGAGTGAGTGGAAGGTCGGGTAGTAGGCGAGGAGTCAGAGGGTTAAGCCGGAGAGGGCAGTGGCACCCCACTCCAGTACTCTTGCCTGGACGAGCCCATGGATGGAGGAGCCTGGTGGGCTGCGGTCCATGGGGTTGCTAAGAGTCGGACACGACTGGGCGACTTCGCTTTCATGCATTGGAGGACATGTCAACCCACCCCAGTGTTCTTGCCTGGAGAATCCCAGGGACGGGGGAGCCTGGTGGGCTGCTGTCTATGGAGTCGCACAGGGTCAGACACGACTGAAGCGACTCAGCAGCAGCAGCAGCAGAGGGTTAAGCAGAGCAGAACACGCAGGAGTGGAGGAATTTTGGCTTTTACTCTGGAGTTGGTTGAGAGGTCACTGAAGGATTCCGAGGAGTGGAGGGCCATGACAGAATCTGTGCCTTCAGTGATGAGAACGGGCTATCTTTCACCTCCTCAAAAACAGGGGAGAGTGGGGCGAGGTAAAGGCAGGGAAGACCAGAGAGGAGGCTGCTGCCTTGACCAGGAGAGAGAGTGATGCAGACTATGGTGGACATGGCAGAAGAGGTCAAAATCTGGCTAAAATTTGAAGGGAGAATTGTTGAGAGTTGTTGACCTATTGGATATGGGAGTGGGATGAGCAAAAGGGCGGGGCAGGAATGACGCCAAGGCCTGAGCAACGACAAGAATGGAGCTGACATGTGCAAGCTGAAATCAAGATTGCCGGGAGAAATATAGAAATATCAATTACCTCAGATATGCACATGATACCACCCTTATGGCAGAAAGTGAAGAGGAACTAAAAAGCCTCTCGATGAAGGTGAAAGAGGAGAGTGAAAAAGTTGGCTTAAAGCTCAACATTTAGAAAACGAAGATCGTGGCATCCAGTCCCATGACTTCATGGGAAATAGATGGGGAAACAGTGGAAACAGTGTCAGAGTTTATTTTTCTGGGCTCCAAAATCACTACAGATGGTGACTGCAACCATGAAATTAAAAGACGCTTACTCCTTGGAAGGAAAGTTATGGCCAACCTAGATAGCATATTCAAAAGCAGAAACATTACTTTGCCAACAAAGGTTCGTCTAGTCAAGGCTATGGTTTTTCCTGTGGTCATGTATGGATGTGAGAGTTGGACTGTGAAGAAGGCTGAGCGCCAACTCTTGAGAGTCCCTTGGACTGCAAGGAGATCCAACCAGTCCATTCTAAAGGAGATCAGCTCTGGGATTCTTTGGAATGAATGATCTAAAGCTGAAACTCCAGTATTTTGGCCACCTCATGCAAAGAGTTGACTCATTGGAGAAAACTCTGATGCTGGGAGGGATTGGGGGCAGGAGGAGAACGGGATGACAGAGGATGAGATGGCTGGATGGCATCACTGACTTGATGGACGTGAGTCTGAGTGAACTCTGGGAGTTGGTGATGGACAGGGAGGCCTGGCATGCTGCGATTCATGGGGTCGCCCAGAGTCGGACACGACTGAGCGACTGATCTGATCTGATCTGATCTGACATGTGCAGATGTGGAAATTCTGCTGCAACAGCAGAAATTCTGTTTCTTCATGTGTGCATGCACGGTGACTGGGGTGGCGATGGTCAGGAGCTGTTTCGGATGTGTTAGGATTCAGAAACCTCTTACAAATCCAAGTCTATAGACTGAGTAGGCATAGGAGTTCTGGAGTTCTGGTCTATGCTGGAGATTCGAATTTGGGAGTCTTTAGTCCAAAGATGTTATAGAACTGACATGAGACTGAATGAGATCCCCAATGGAGAGAGTAAAGAGAACAGGGCTAAGGACCAATACTGGGGCATTTCAACCCTGGAGGTTGAGGAGAAGGGGCAGCTCCAGTAAGAGAACCAAGAGAGAACCCTGCAGACGGGGTATCAGTGATAAGAAAACATGGTGTCCTGATGGTCAGTGTTTGATGGATGTGAGGGTGATCCACTGCCAACAAGACTGACTTCTGTGTTTTCCTTCTGAGTTTCATCAGATCAGATCAGTCGCTCAGTCGTATCCGACTCTTGGCGACCCCATGAATCTCAGCACGCCAGGCCTCCCTGTCCATCACCAACTCCCGGAGTTCACTCAGACTCATGTCCATCAAGTCAGTGATGCCATTCAGCCATCTCATCCTCTGTCGTCCCCTTCTCCTCCTCTTGCCCCCAACCCCTCCCAGCATCAGAGTCTTCTCCAATGAGTCAACTCTTCGAATGAGGTGGCCAAAGTACTGGAGTTTCAGCTTTAGCATCATTCCTTCCAAAGAAATCCCAGGGCTGATCTCCTTCAGAATGGACTGGTTGGATCTCCTTGCAGTCCAAGGGACTCTCAAGAGTCTTCTCCAACACCACAGTTCAAGAGCATCAATTCTTCAGCGCTCAGCCTTCTTCACAGTCCAACTCTCACATCCATACATGACCACTGGAAAAACCATAGCCTTGACTAGGCGAACCTTTGTTGGCAAAGTAATGTCTCTGCTTTTGAATATGCTATCTAGGTTGGTCATAACTTTCCTTCCAAGGAGGAAGCGTCTTTTAATTTCATGGCTGCAGTCACCATCTGTAGTGATTTTGGAGCCCAGAAAAATAAAGTCTGACACTGTTTCCACTGTTTCCCCATCTATTTCCCATGAAGTGATGGGACCAGATGCCATGATCTTCGTTTTCTGAATGTTGAGCTTTAAGCCAACTTTTTCCACTCTCCAGTTTCACTTTCATTAAGAGGCTTTTGAGTTCCTCTTCACTTTCTGCCATAAGGGTGGTGTCATCTGCATATCTGAGGTAATTGAGATTTCTCCCGGCAGTCTTGATTCCAGCTTTTGTTTCTTCCAGTCCGGCGTTTCTCATGATGTACTCTGCATATAAGTTAAATCAACAGGGTGACAATATACAGCCTTGATGTACTCCTTTTCCTATTTGGAACCAGTCTGTTGTTCCATGTCCACTTCTAACTGTTGCTTCCTGACCTGCATACAAATTTCTCAAGAGGCAGATCAGGTGGTCTGGTATTCCCATCTCTTTCAGAATCTTCCACAGTTTATTGTGATCCACACAGTCAAAGGCTTTGGCATAGTCAATACGGCAGAAATAGATGTTTTTTTTGGAACTCTCTTGCTTTTTCCATGATCCATTGTGAACTCTTAAATTTAGGGTATCATCGAATTTCATTTCATCTTTATATATGGAGTGAGCTAGGGGTCCACCTTTACTAAAAGGCTTCCCTGGTGGGTCAGATGGTAAAGAATCCGCCTGCAATGAGGGAGACCTGGGTTCAATCCCTTGGTTGGGAAGATTCCCTGGAAGAGAGCATGGCAACCCACTCCAATATTCTTGCCTGGAGAATCCATAGACAGAAGAGCATGGTGGGCTACAGTCCACGAGGTTGCAAAGAGTCGGACAGGACTGGACGACTACACACAGCACCGGGATCCACCTTTACTCTTCTGCATGTGTAACCACTTCTCCTAGCACACTTTGTTGAAAATAATTCTCTTGCCCCATTGGAGGGTCTTGATACCTTTGTCAAAAAGCAATTAACCATAAATATAATGGTTGTTTCTGGACTCTCACTTCTATTCCCTGATGTTTATGTATAACTTTTCTAAGTATCACATTGGTTTGATTACTATTGATTTGTAGTAAGTTTTAAAATTAGCATGTATGAGTACTTTATTTTTCATAATTGAAAATTTCAAGTACACACAAATACAGAGGAAAAATAATACAGTGGAACCACCATTTTTACCTGTCAGGCAAATACTGAAATCATCCTCTCCTGGAAACCCATTTCATCAGTATCCCTCATTTGATTTCACAGTCTAGTGGATCATTTTGAAGCAAATCCAAGCATCATATAATATTATTATAACATACAAAATACAACTCCAGTGCAATTATGCTGCCTACATTTTTAACAATGAGAATTTCAGCTCCAGCAAACACAGAGTACCAGGAACTGGATTTACTCTTCAACATGAAACAACGGAAAAACTAGGTCAAAAAAGTGAGGCAAACAGTCCTCAAATCACTGGACCTCAGGAGAACGACAGTGATTCCTGGGTGATGGGAGACACACAAGGTGAATCCAGTGACTGTCCCAGCTTCCAGGCTAGGAATCACCTCCAGGTCATGCCGTGGTGAGGGGAAAGCAGGCGGGACACAGTGGTCGTCCTGAGACGAGAGGCTTAATTTTATAGAGTAGAGTATCTGAACAGAAATACTACAAAGAGAGCTCTGAAGCCTTGCAGAGGATCTGTGTACACAGATATAGTGATCAGGGTATGCATGAGAGGAAAGTGACCAAGGCTGGACAAAGTGTCACACAAAAGATTCAGTTCAGTTCAGCTGCACAGTCGTGTCCGACTCTTTGTGACCCCATGGGCTGCCGCACGGCCTCCCTGTCCATCACCAACTCCCAGAGCTTACTCATACTCATGTCCATTGAGCCAGTGATGCCATCCAGCCATCTCATCCTCTGTTGTCCCCTTCTCCTTCCACCCTCAATCTTTCCCAGCATCAGGGTCTTTTCCAGTGAGTCAGTTCTTCACATCAGGTGGCCAAAGTATTAGAGTTTCAGCTTTAGCATCCATCCTTCCAATGAATATTGAGGACTGATTTCCTTTAGGATGGACTGGTTGGATCTCCTTGCAGTCCAAGGAATCTCAAGAATCTTCTCCAACACCACAAAAGATAAGAGAGAATTCCCCAGGCAAACACAGGCTCAGAAGTACTGCCTGTTTTCCCTTTCTAGAGTAAGAATCTCATAGCCCACAAGGGCGCTGGGTGGAGCACTCAGAAGGATCTTGCCTGGAAACAACACTGAGATGCCAGCACACACCTGCCAGAATGGCCAGAATCCAGAACACCAGCAACACCAAACGTCGATGAGGGTGTGGAGCCACAGGACTCTGACTCATTGCTGCTGGGAAGGCAAAACGGCTCAGCCACTGTGGAAGACGAGCTTGGTAGTTTCCTACAAACTAAACATACTTTTTACTATATAATCCAGAATTTGCACTGGATTTACCCACAGGAGTTCAAAACTTAGGTCTATACAAAAACTTGCACAGGACTGTTTATAGCAGCTTCCCAGATGGCTCAGACGGTAAAGCGTCTGCCCGCAATGTGGCAGACCTGGGTTCAATCCCTGGGTTGGGAAGATTCCCTGGAGAAGGAAATGGCAACCCACTCCAGTACTCTTGCCTGGAAAATTCTATGGACAGAGGAGCCCGGTAGGCTACAGTCCATGGAGTTGCAAAGAATCAGACACGTCTGAGCGACTTCACTTTCTTTCTTTCTTTATTCATAATTACCAAAGCCTGGAAACAACCAAGATGTCTTGCAGTTGGATTAAATGAATTATATGTCTTTCAAATGGATTAAAAAAGAAAAAATTGTGGTTCATCCCAGACAATGGAATATTATTCAGTGCTACAAGAAATGAGCTATTAAGCCTTGAAAATACAGAGGAAAAGACTAGAGATCTTTTCAAGAAAATTAGAGATACCAAGGGAATATTTCATGCAAAGATGGGCTTGATAAAGGACAGAAATGGTATGGACCTAACAGAAGCCGAAGATATTAAGAAGAGGTGGCAAGAACACACAGAAGAACTGTACAAAAAGATCTTCACAACCCAGATAATCACGATGGTGTGATCACTGACCTAGAGCCAGACATCCTGGAATGTGAAGTCAAGTGGGCCTTAGAAAGCATCACTACGAACAAAGCTAAAGGTGATGGAATTCCAGTTGAGCTCTTTCAAATTCTGAAAGTTGATGCTGTGAAAGTGCTGCACTCAATATGCCAGCAAATTTGGAAAACTCAGCAGTGGCCACAGGACTGGAAAAGGTCAGTTTTCATTCCAATCCCAAAGAAAGGCAATGCCAAAGAATGCTCAAACTACCGCACAATTGCACTCATCTCACACGCTAGTAAAGTAATGCTCAAAATTCTCCAAGCCAGGCTTCAGCAATATGGGAACCATGAACCTCCTGATGTTCCAGCTGGTTTTAGAAAAAGCAGTGGAACCAGATCAAATTGCCAACATCTGCTGGATCATCAAACAAGAAAGAGAGTTCCAGAAAAACATCTATTTCTGCTTTCTTGACTATGCCAAAGCCTTTGACTGTGTGGATCACACTAAACTGTGGAAAATTCTGAAAGAGATGGGAATACCAGACCACCTGACCTGCCTCTTGAGAAATTTGTATGTAGGTCAGGAAGCAACAGTTAGAACTGGACACGGAACAACAGACTGGTTCCAAATAGGAAAAGGAGTACATCAAGGTTGTATGTTGTCACCCTGCTTATTTAACTTCTATGCAGAGTACATCATGAGAAACGCTGGGCTGGAGGAAGCACAAGCTGGAATCAAGATTGCTGGGAGAAATCTCAATCACCTCAGATATGCAGATGACACCACCCTTATGGCAGAAAGTGAAGAGGAACTAAAAAGCCTCTTGATGAACGTGAAATTGGAGCTTGAAAAAGTTGGCTTAAAGCTCAACATTCAGAAAACGAAGATCATGGCATCCGGTCCCATCACTTCATGGGAAATAGATGGGGAAACAGTGGAAACAGTGTCAGACTTTATTTTGGGGGCTCCAAAATCACTGCAGACGGTGACTGCAGCCATGAAATTAAAAGACGCTTACTCCTTGGAAGGAAAGTTATGACCAGCCTAGATAGCATATTCAAAAACAGAGACATCACTTTGCCAACAAACTCTAGTCAAGGCTATGGTCTTTCCTGTGGTCATGTATGGATGTGAAAGCTGGCCTGTGAAGAAGGCTGAGCGCCAAAGAATTGATGCTTTTGAACTGTGGTGTTGGAGAAGACTCTTGAGAGTCCCTTGGACTGCAAGGAGATCCAACCAGTCCATTCTGAAGGAGATCAGCCCTGGGATTTCTTTGGAAGGAATGATGCTAAAGCTAAAACTCCAGTATTTTGGCTATCTCATGCGAAGAGTTGACTCATTGGAGAAGACTCTGATGCTGGGAGGGATTGAGGGCAGGAGGAGAAGGGGATGACAGAGGATGAGATGGCTGGATGGCATCACTGACTCGATGAATGTGAGTCTGAGTGACCTCCGAGAGCTGGTGATGGATAGGGAGGCCTGGCGTGCTGCAGTTCATGGAGTCGCAAAGAGTCGGACACGACTGAGCGACTGATCTGATCTGATCTGAGTACCGTACATTGATCTCTAAGTGTTTAAGTAAAAGGTAGTGTTTAAGTCAAAGGAAGAGTCATACATCTACTTTAAATCAAAAGATAGAAGTGATTAAGCTTTGTGAAGAAGGTATGCTGAAAGCCAAGACAGGCTAAAAGCTAGGCCTCTTGTACCAGTTAGCCGAGTTGTGAATGCAGAGGAAGGCTTCTTGGAGGAGATCACAAGTGTTCCTCCAGTGAACACATGAATGAAAAGACAGTGAAACAGCCTTCCTGTTGACGTGGAGAAGGTTTAGTGGTCTGGATAGACCATCAAAGCAGGCACAACATTCCCCTAAGCCAAAGCCTAATCCACGTAAGGCCCCAATTCTCTTCAATTCTGTGAAGGCTGAGACAGGTGAGCAGGCTGCAGAGGAAGAGTCTGAAGTAGCAGGGTTTAGTCATGAGGTTTAAGGAAAGAAGCTATTTGTATAACATAAAAACGAAAAAGAGCTGATACAGAAGGTGTAGCAAGTTACCAGAAGATCTAGCTAAGGTAATTCGTGAAGGTGGCTGTGCTGAACCACAGATGCTCGGTGTAGACAAAACAGTCTTCTACTGGAAGCAGATGCCATCTAGGACTTCCAGAGCTAGAGAGGTCAGTGCCTGGCCTCAAAGCTTCAAAGGACAGGCGGGGGCTTGCCAGGTGGTCCAGTGGTTAAGAGTCCACCTTGCAATGTGGCTAAAGTAGTGATGAGAGGGAAATTTTGTAGCATTAAGGGCCTGTATTAGAAAAAAAAAAGGTTTCAAGCTAATTACCTCAGTTTTTACTTGAGAAACTAGAGAAAGAAGAGCAAATTAAGACTAAAATAAGTTTAAGGATGGAAATAATAAATATCAGAATAGGTATCAATGAACTAGAAATCAAAACCAAAAAAATGAAGAAAATTAAGCAAACCAAGAGATAGTTCACATGTATCTCTATGTGTCAGCATGGAACTGGAAATTAGAATGGAAAGATAATACTGTTTACAAAAGCATCAAAAATATGACATATATACTTAGGATAAATATGAAAAAAATATGAAAAAATGTACACTGAAAACTATAAAACATTGATGAAAGAAATTAAGGAAGACCTAAATAAATAGATGAAAAGCTTAATATTAAGGTGCCAACTCTCCCAAACTGATCTATAGATTTAATACTATCCCAGTCAAAATCCCAGCCGGCTTTCTCTATAGAAATTGATGAGCTGATTCTAAAACTCATATGGTTGGATCTTCCTGGTGGTCCAGTGGTTGAGACTCTGCTTCCACTGCAGGGGCAGGGTTCCAATCCCTGGTTGGGGACTAAGATCCCGCTTGCCACATAGTGGGGCCAGATAATAATAAACAAAATGGAAAAAATAAAGAGTATGAGGAAAAACTAACATCAAAAAATAAAAAAGTAAAATAAAATTCATACGGTAAGTAATGCAAAGGACCTCAACAGTTAAAGCAACTTTGAAATAGGAAGAAGATGGAGGGTTTACATTATGTGGCTTCAACACTTCTTATAGAACTGCAATAATCAAGATGGGGTATTACCAGCGTCAAAACAGATCAATGTAACAGCTGACATCCAGAAATAAGACACATATAGACAACAGATGTCCAACAAAAGTGTAAAATGCATTTCAGTGGAGAAAAGATAATTTCACCAAATGGTGCTGAATCATTCTATATGCCTATCCAAACAAACCAAAAACCCCTACAATTCATACTTTGTACTTGCACCATATAAAAAAATTAAGTCAAAATTGGTGATATGTATATAGTATCTAAATCTACCATGTGACCTAGCCGTTCCACTCCTAGGTGTTTAACCGAGAGGAATGAATCACACGTCCAGAGCTTCACTCCGAATAGCCACAAATTGGAAACATTCAAATGAAATGAACAGGCAAATGAATAAACTAATTATAGCATATCTGTACAATGGGATACCACTCAGCAATAAAAAGAACTATAGATACACACAATATGGATACAGCTCTAATTATGCTGAGTAAAAGTAGCCAGATGAGCACACACCGCAGGATTCCATTTACATAGAATTGTACATTGTGTAGAACAGGCCACGTGTCAGAAAGCAGAGGTGTAGTCCAGGGATAGGAGGGATGGAGGGGAGCTAGAGAGCTGGGAGATCATCAGGGGGCCTGAGAGAACCTTCTAGAGTGATGGAGGTGGTCATTATTTTGATTGTTGTGATGGGTTCATCGTGTTATACATTTCAAAAATTATTAAACTGCACACTTAAGAATACACAGTTTAAAAATGAATAATAATTCATTAATAAAGACAGGCTGGAGATAGGAGGAAAAAAACAGCATGCTTGTATGTTAACAGGAAGGATTCAGTAGAGTGGAAAAAACTGTCAATGCCAGCCTGGGACGTGGGGGAGGTGTCTGAAAACGTGTCCTTTAGGAGGAGCCATTGTGTAGACGGAGGACTTCGGCAAGGAACACGGACAGTTCATCACCTCACAGAGGCATTCATATTTTGGGCAGATTCCTTAAAATATCGTCCCAGAAGTTAACTGCCAAAGTAGGGAGTGGAAACATTTTATAGCTCATGTTACATGCAATCTGCCTGCAATGCAGGAGACCGGGGTTCAGTCCCTGGGTCAGGAAGATCCCCTGGAGAGGGAAATGGCAACCCACTCCAGTCTTCTCACCTGGAGAATACCATGGACGGAGAAGCCTGGTGGGCTACAGTCCATGGGGTTGCAAAGAGTCAGGCACGACTGAGCAACTAACACTTTTGACTTTTCACATACAACTAGATACCTGTCAAAAAGTCTGAGCATTTTTTGTGGCTTCAAGCTTTGCAGGGATTGTTCAGCTTAGTTACATACCTGCTGGTTCTGCACCTCTGGAGGTACATTTGGTGCGGGGATTAGAAAATGGGAAAATGTTCTGACTTCAGAAGTATGACCTTCGTAGCAAGTCTTCCTGCTCTTTGACTCCAGAACAACGCAGCTAGGGTAATTGCAAAGTGGAGGGTCAGCCCCTTGGACCTGGTCTCGTCTCTGACAATCCTCACACATGAAGAACCGGTGCTTGCGGTTTCGGAGGCTGGGTCCTGACAAGCTTTGGAGCTCTCTCTCGGGTTTCTCAGGCCTCCTGCTTGGGGGAAGCAGCTGAGTCATGCAAGTCCCTCTCCCCCCAAGACTCCACCAGGTGAGTGGCCCCCCCTGGCCATGTCAGGAGTTTGTGTGAGGAATGGTCTGATCCTTCCTGGGTGCTCTGTGCACCCCAGTCTGGGTGCCACACGGGAGAACAGTCTGCAGACATCCCTAGCCGTGGCCATCACCAGAACTGTAAGCGAGCGAGGGGCTCTCATGGGGACAGGCTGGCCTGTCCCAGCCCCGGGGAGGGCACGGCATTGCCAAAGCCCCGCATCGTGCTGTGCTGTGTGCTGCAGGGATGACCGGATGCCGCTAGGCGTCCTCTCGGCTGGCCGGGGTCTGCCGGCTGAACCATGCTAGGTGGGAACTTTCCTGTGTTGGCCCCCATTTGATCACACAGCTGTTTGAAGGATATATATGTATATATTTGCTCCCAGTTTTGTGATTCAGCCTACCTTCTCACTCCCTTCACCTCTGCTTCAATATTCAGTCCTTAGGGCAGACACTCAATAAAGGCTAGATTTAACATGGTTGCATCCACGCTGGTGAAGGCAGAACATTTATATTTTGCTTTCTGACACTAAAATGTCATATTTAAATGCACATAAAATGGGCACTATTCTGCCCAGGTACATAACAGGGTTTGTTTGTATTTAATTCTGGTGCTAGACTTCACTTTGGAATTATTGTAAATATAATCACCGTCTCCACAGTCGCTTCCACTCTGTGCTGTGCTTAGTCGCTCAGTCGTGTCCGACTCTCTGCGACCCCTTGGGCTGTAGCCCACGAGGCTCCTCTGTCCACGGGGATTCTCCAGGCAAGAATACTGGAGTGGGTTGCCATGCCCTCCTCCAGGGGATCTTCCTGAGCCAGGGCAAACCCACGTCTCCTGCTTGGCAGCTGATTTTGTCACCACAGTGCCACCTGGGAAGCCCCATGACCTAAATAGGACGCTTCCAGAATAATATATTGTGAAAGAAGGTAAAGTATCTACTGTGGTTCCTCTTGGACCGTCTGTGAAGAGGGGAGAAGCTAGGTTTACCTTTTATCCCTCAGAACTTTGGACAGTCAACTTACACACAGTATGTACCAGCCTAAATCAAAAGAGAACCCATTCTAGGTACTGGGAAAAAGTTCAAAGGACGTTCCTGATTTACAGTAAGTCAGTGGCATAATATTTAAATTGACGGGACACTGTGGCAAGTGGATGAATGCTATTAAGACAATTACTAAACATGTTTGTGTCAGGGTTTAAGAGAAGAAAAAATAATCTAAGCTGAATTTTTATACAAGTCTTTATTTACAACTTGTTTAACAACTGTACACTTTTTGCAGCCTTGAAAACATTTTTGTACTTGAATGGGAAAATATAGTTTGACCAAATCTTAACTTTATTCTTCATATACATATACATATATTATATGCATACATATAAACATATACATATAATTAATACCATAACAAGTTGGCAGTCATAAAATTAAAATGAATAAGTGACATCAAAAGGAAATACAATATAAGATTTCAAAAAATTAAAAATCTGTCTTCTGGTGATTTCTTGGACTTTTGGTGAAAATTTCTTACTGAGGCTCTCTAACAAGTCATTTACCTCAGAGAAACAGTGAGAGAACTCACGGATCTAACAGAGTCAATGACTGGTAAACAGGTGCGACACTGCTCGCTCGGATGCATTTTTGTACGAAGTTGCTAAAACTGCACTGATTCATTTGTGAGGTGAAAAACTGAGTCCTACATGGGTTTCCTTTTTGGATTACAATGACTCAGAATGAAATTGTGAAATTACAAATTCAGTAGTCAACCAGAAATAAGAACATACCTAGCAATATCCTTTTTGCAAAGGCTAAACTGCAAGGTGGATAACTACAATGTCAAATGTCAAACTAACAATTCATAGAACAACCAGTAATACTTAAGACATGAGTATAAGGCTATAGAGCTGGGACTGTAACCAATACAACTCCAACTCCAATGTACTAAAGTGTTTTCCAGCTCATCTGAAAAGTTTAAAAAATACTGTAGGAAAAAAAAAAAAAAAAAAACCTCTTTCTATCCCCAAATCTTTGATAGAATTTGTTAATCGAAATAAGGCAAATTATTAAACTATTAGATATGTTTGAGTTTTACCATTCATTACACAACCAAAAATTGGGTGCTATAAATGGTGGGGCAAATTTTAAAACACAAAATTGCAAAACAAAATTAAACCTGGAAATTATTCTTCTGAGCACAAAGCATTATGAATTACATATAATCTGTAAACAGCAAAGGCGTATTAGTGCATCTGAATTTTTAATAACTAAGACTATTAAAAAATATTAAAAGGCCCCAAATCATTGATTGGCATTTGTGTACAGTCACTCCCTGTATTTATACTAGCATGTTCTTTCTTATTTCAAGCATCTTGAAAATTTCCCTTAACTAAGAATATGAGTCTCTGCAGAATATACAGTTAAATTCTGCCACCAAAAAATAATAAACTCGAATCATGCCATTTACTCATCTGTACTTGAATAAGAATTTCTTTACAGCTGTTTGTAATTTGACACTACTGGATCAAGTCTGCAGCTTGATTAAAAAGACTGAAAAGGCAGAGTATCTGACTTCCTGACAGTACAGTTTTCACTAAATGCCAAGCTGACTCCAAAGAGTTACAATTAGTCTCTTCTATTCATTAAAAAATTCAAAGATGCATTTGTATAGATCTGTTTAGTCATGCTAAGCGCTTTAGTAATAAGCCAAGGCAATGAATAAATCTTAAAAAATGTTTTATTAACTAAGTCACTGGAATAAAATCTGCTTCATACATGAAACTTAACTTGATTCATAATCTAAGTAGTTAAGAGCAAGAAACTAGGAAGAAAATCAAAGAAACTATTTAGATCTTGATATGCCTTTAAGGTGACAGATGCTCAAATGTGATTTTGGGGGCAGAAATGAAAAACTGCTGGCAAATCTCCTTAGATCTATATAGATGTAAAAGAAACAGAACAGAGATTTAAAAGTAACAGAATAGAGGACTATGATGTCTATCAACTTTTACTTGTAAATAAATAAGTATTCATCAGTTTCTGCTGGATAAGTGTTAGAAACTATCATCAATTTTAAAAGACTACCTAAAAAAGGAAGAACCTGAAGATACTAAGTTATGATTTATGAAGTTATTTAATTATACCACTTAAAAAGTAAAGTGCTAAGAATCTGTTTAAAAAAATATATTGAAAACTAGTTTCAAAGAATGGGGTTTTGATTTTTCAAGGTCTTTAAAAAGGGCTGGTATTAATTTTTATAAAAAAAATACCTTTCTTTAATGATGCCAGAAAAATCTATAAGTGTATCATAAGTTAACCGAAAGTCTTTATTTCATCCTTATTCTCTCTCTGGGCACCAAATGTCAAAAGCGCCTTCTTCAATGATGGACACGTTCTGGATCTGTGCTGCCTGTTATGGTAACTGCTTTCCACAGGTGGTTTCTGATGAAATGTGGCGGGGGGACTGGGGAACCGGATTCTTAATTTTATCTGAATTTAAATCAGCACATGTGGCTGTGAACTGGCTAGTCAATTGGACAATGCAGGTCTAGTATCTGCTCTTAACTAGATTAGCAAGAAGCCAAAGGATGCTCAAGACATTTAGAAGGTGATTTATCTGTTCAATGTTCTGTCCCCGTGATTGAGTGTGACTGTGTGTTTAGTTTTTTTACTCTGGGAGGATAAAAAGTGGCTTTCGTCTCACAGGTTAGAGTCTAGCCTTCTCTATTTGTGCTTCTGTCTTCCAGGTAACCTGCCTACGCCAAGCACATCAGCAGAAGAGAGGGTAACAGGGAAGAAAGCACTGCGGAAACTGTTCACACTCTAAAAGCACTGCTCTCATCTAGACGTAAGACAAAACCCTTACGAGCATGCTCTTAACGAGCACATCTCCCTGTTCTTTGGCAGTAATCACTGTGTTAATGTTTATGTAACAACAAATATTTTAGTATGTTTTGACTATGATTTGAATACAAATATATTCAAGTACAAATGAAAAGCGTCCTGACTCCACAAAACATCTCTCAAAAGAAAAAGCTGAAAACTTTGCCATATTTAAACTTAAGAAAATGGCCAAGTTCATAAGGCATATGTTATAGTAGAACTAAGACCATTTTCGTAGCATCCTGCCATGGTTGGTACCTGCTTTTCCCCATCACCTCACCCCCAGCGTTTTCCAGATTCTTGGACATCACACCTCCTGGAATCTGGCTTTCTTTCTCCTGTGTCTGAGTACATGCAGTGATGAAGAAACTATGAAAGTGAAGGAGAGTTTGCCAGTCTGTATTTTAGGAGACAGGTAAATGAAAGGTGGGAACAGCTTCTGATTAACCAGAAGACTGTTCACTTTTTATTAATGCAACTCCAGGAAACAAGGAGTTTAAAGTGTGTCTGTATATCAGAGACCTTGGCTTCGTAAGTCTTAACTTCACGAGTCTTATTAACATGACATAAAGTATAATTAATGACTCGCAGCCCCGACCCAGCTTCAGATAGCATTCTAAACTCAGAACTTCAAATCAGACTTTAAACATTTCAGGAAGAGAGCACAGCCCATTTATTTGGGCTGTCTTTTACGGCTTCCTTAGTGAGTCTTCCAAAATAAGGAAAAGAACCCCAGTGGAAAAGATATACATGGAAAATGCCACAGAAAGGTAGAAGGAAAATACTTATCTAATGTTAGTAAGTAAAGTGCTGTGACTCTTGCAGTAAAGTATAAATAATACATGTGAGTAGTAGTAGTAAATAATATTAAGACATTCAGCTCTAATAGTGACATATATAAAATAAACACACTATATATATATTCTACATATATAGAATGTATATACAGTAATCACTGTCCACAGGCTGACAAATTACACCAAGAATAAACACAAGTCCCTTTTATAAGTTTTACAGTATCAATGCTAATCTAATTATTTTCCTTTGTCAGTTCAGAGATCTCTAAAGCAATGATGACTGCTCAGAAGTCTCCCACATGCATTAAAGCCTCAGCATGCTTTGGTGAATTTCTTCTTCTCACTCTGAGCTTGAAACTTACTCATCCTTTTAAGCTCTGAGTTGATATAATTTAGGGTATTTGATAGCCCCATCGTCCTTACATTCCGAGGCTACCTACACACCTTCTCTGATGATTTCATCTTCAGACCCTGAACACCTAGTTCAGAGCCGGGCAGTCATGTTACCAGGTATACAAAGGCTCTCCTTGAATATATACACACAGGAAGTCTACTCTTGTCTTCATTTTAAACAAGATTTTCTGCGGGGCCACTATGTATAATTAAGGCAGACATAAAACTGAGTGTATGGTTTGTGAACCGCACACAGCAGCAGAGCCAGGTCACTGCTAGGGAGCTGGTCGTGAGCTTCAGCCACCGCAGATGTCTCATCTTACCACACCATCCTATCTTTACAGTCTAAAAGATCTATCTTAGATTGAGTAATGGGTTACCAGTTTCAAGATGAAAACTGATGCTTTCCTCTCTACTCACAAACATGTACAGTTAATCTTTGCCCAGGGAGTGCCCACTGAAAGGAAGGACGATTAGAAAATAAATTATTTTGGTGTACTCTTTTTTTTTTAACAGAATGACCATGTAAAGTCAGAAGATTTTATGTAAACTATTACTTTAGTATTACTATTAAGACCAAGTGTAGGTTGAATGGTGTCAGCACTTCCATCTGCCTGGATATTTGTTTATAATTAGGTCTCTTCTTCTTCCAATAATCGATCTATTCTCTAGATAGATTAGATCTAGAGAATAGATCTAGATCTATTCTTGGCAGCCTTAGATTACTTTCTCAAAGTAATGTTACAGTAATGCCAAGTAATCTTGGCAGCCTTAGATTACTATTAAGACCAAGTGTAGGTTGAATGGTGTCAGCACTTCCATCTGCCTGGATATTTGTTTATAATTAGGTCTCTTCTTCTTCCAATAATCGATCTATTCTCTAGATAGATTAGATCTAGAGAATAGATCTAGATCTATTCTTGGCAGCCTTAGATTACTTTCTCAAAGTAATGTTACAGTAATGCCAAGTAATCTTGGCAGCCTTAGATTACTTTCTCAAAGTTCTATGCTCTCTTACATGTAGCATACAAACTTATCTCACAGGATATTATTGGAAAACGTTAGAAGGTAGAAAACTATGCAAGAGAGGCATAATTGCTGAAACAGAATTCTTGGGAAACACTGACGGGCTGCAACTGCCAGACTCATATACTTGCCATAATGAGGTTCAGGTCTCCTGTTTCTCAAGTAATGTCCCTTCTCTATCATTTTAAGTGTAGTGTGAAGAATCCAGGTATATTTCAGGATAACATTAAATATAAATTTTAAAGCTTTTATAAATACATGGGAACTGGGTTGATAAAAGGCTGTTTTAAAACAAATTATTGGTACATCTTTCTCAAGAACATAATCAGTGACTGAAAAGAGATGGCGGTCATCACACCTGCCCTGTCCTTTACTTTATGAAAAAAAGGAGCAAAATTTTGACACTTCCATGATTTAGGGGAATGGGGAGGGGGAGCTGTGGCAGTAGCAGATTATTTTATGTTTTTTAGGCTTCTGAGAAATAAACATTATTTGTTGCACAACTTAAGAACAATAAAATTACCGTGCTTAAATTGGTCACTAAAACATTTCAAAGTTTTAAATAGAATGAACATACACTGGTTATTATTTAAATGCTTTATAGAAAGTAAAAAACTGGATGACAGACAGAGAACAGCCTCCCTCATATAAAAAACGTCATGATACAAAATATTCTAATCATTATAGTTACAAAGAATAAGCTCTGAAACTGCTTTCTAAATGTAGGGAAACTGGGCTGTGCATCTACTAAAATGAGCTGCCAACTGGACACCTGGAACTAGAGGAAGAGAGATGATCATTATAAAAGGGAGGGGGAAGCGTGCTAAAATAATTTCCCAAGATTCTGAGAGCCTCTCTTATTTTGTTTCCACCCTGTGGGGACCACACAGACATCACTGCTGAGAAACACACTCCGTAGTCCCACAGCCATTTCTAGGCAGAGTCACTTTGTAATTTGAGGATAAAAAGTCAAAACGTGCGTCCACAGCTTAATGAACAGACAACAAAATTCATGTTGCTGTTTTGCTCTCAGTGAAAAAAGCAAAACGCCAAGCACTGTCCTCTCCCTTCAGGGTCACAGAAGTTCTTATCTAGGTGGCTCTAACTAACGAGGATTACACTATCTGGGTTACAAGTGCTTTGTCAGATAAACCCCACGTGTTCCAACTGGAGAAAAGTTCTAACACTCTCGGAGTCTGAGATCTGGACCACTGGAGATTCAATGCAGGAAGTCAGGATAAGTTCAAAATTTCAGAGTTTTGCTTCAAGACAATTCTTACATTGGGATAAAGATTTTCAAACTTTTAACAGGGTGTTATCTTTAAAAGATGAATGCTTGTCGGAGAGCAAGAGACTCCAAAAAATATCTTGTATCATTCGATGTGAATAAATAAAACTGCAACTGGGGAGGAGGTGTGAGTGAAAGAATCCAGGAATAAAAACGTGCCTCTCCTTCAACCTTAAAGCCCGCTTCCCTTCACATCGCTTACTGCTGGTCTGCCTGTAACAGCACAGACTCCCATGCCTTCCTGACACCTGCTGATGGAATGTGGGCGGATGCTTCTGAGTGGAAACATTTAGCTTAAGTTTGTGCACTTGAGCTGTTACTACACAGACAAAGCGTTAAGACCTCAACAAAACAACAGCTGACAATATCATCCTTATTATAAGGAATCATCTCACTAGCCAGTTTTACCAAACAGAAATAATTCAATCCTGATCAGTGTTTAGAAAACAGAGCCTTGGAACTACCCTGGTGGTCCAGTGGTTAAGACTCTCCTGCTTCCAATGCAGAGGACACAGGTTCGATCCCTGGTCGGGAAACTAAGATCCCACATGCCACGTGGTGTGGCCAAAAAAAAAAAAAAAAAAAAGAAAATGGAGCCTTTATTTTGGGACTTCTTTTTTTCTTGGTTATTAGGTAATCAGACAAATACTAAAAAGATATGATGGAGTTTGTATGAGTTCTTGTAAGATAAGTACAATGAAATTGTAATATTTGCTGGATTTTTCCCCCCATTACAAACTTGTTAAATACACACTGCAGAATATAAAGTTTATGCATTTGTGGTCTTTAGTTACTAACTTTGTATTTTCTCACCCTGGTTAGAAGGAAAACAGAAAATAATGTTTTTGTTTAGAAGAATCAGACCTGGGGTGATGCCTGGCCCCACTCTTAACGCAGTAACTCTGTGCTGACTCTGTGGTGCATCAGGACTGGCTCCACTGCCCCAGGGAGCGTGGGCTTCACAGAGCCTCTGTGCGTGGGCATCTGTCCAGCACGGCCCAGCTCAGCTCCCGTCTACCTAAGGCGCCCAGTGTCTTGCAACTTGCAGAGAGATTGTGCATTGGCACAAACCTCCTAGAGATTAATAATCATCACTGAGAAAAGAGAAATTCATAAAACCCTGCCCAAAAGCTGGGCCAAGGAAATAGGGTTCTCACTGGGACAGTGCGGTTTTATTCCTGCTTTTCAAAAAACATCACAGAATGTTTAGAAATAAAATTTCTGCTATGGAATGAAAGCAATATATTAAAACTTATGGATACTGTAAAGGTGAGTGAAGGTTATGAATGTAAACACCAAAATCATGGGATGCTGGAGAAAAATGGGATGGAAAATTTCCTTCCAGGAGCTTGGCACTTTCCCATGTAGAGAAACAAATCTGGGTAGGTGAGTGGGTAGGAGGCCAGGACGGGGCTAGCACTAGAGAACTAAAATGGAAACTCCTCATCTCATGGGACAGAATCCACGTAAGCAGCAGCTCAGGGACCCTGGTTCTAGTCTGTCTTATTCTGCAGGTGTATTAACAGTAATTTCAATTTTTACCAAGCTTAGTGTTCATGCCTTATTTTAAAACAGTTGGATCCGTTCTCTAATTTGTGAAATAAGGGGCTGGGAAGTGGTGGGCTGGGCGAGGCTGAACCATCTTAGATTTTAATCTTTTATTGTCAAAACATTCTCTGGGCTTGGGTCTGCCCAGCCTCCGGGAGCCCCAGGATGCACCTACTCACGTGGTCCGTGCTCTCCTACCGAGTCCTCCCGCCTCTCTTCTTGCCAGGTGGAGGCTTCACACTGAGCTCAGACTTTTGTACTTAATGTAAAAACTTAGCTCAACGCATGGAGTCATTCCTGCACACTTTCTAGTACCTTTCTCCAGGTACAGTTTCTGAGGACAAATGAAAACACCTAAAATAATTTTAGGTCCATTTTCTTAAAAAAAAAAAAAAAAAGGAAATAAGGCTTTAAAATCAGACATCCAAATATAGTTTCTGAAAATTCTTAAGTACATTTAGCTTGATTTAAAGTTACTCATTTATATTTAATATACAAAACTAAATGAAACCTGAACTTCCAAAGAGCAAGTACACGAAATACAATCTTCTTAATAGGTAACCTATCTAAAACCAAAACCAAATAAACGCTCAACCTAATTTCAGTAAATTTTTGCTTTTAAAAAATGAGCTGTGGTGCAAGAGAAAGGCTGGAGGGGAATATATTTAATATAATTTGGGGCCAAATACTTAAACCAATATGGAAAGCAAGCCAGAGATACTTCATGTTCAAATGAATCATATTTTGCATTTATATAGCACCTTATATAGTCAAAGTGCTTCACTATCTCTGTTACTTGACAGCCATTCATCAACGTAAATAAACAGTTTATAATCTGTCAACAAATGTAAGCACTTTGGGGCAACCAAATACCCTAGAGAGAATCTGCTCAGCAGCAAATTCTTAGACTCATCCACAGAATTAAGAGACCTGTCAGAAACGTCACACACAGGAAGTCACTTACTGATCTTAATGACTGATACTAAGATGTTAAGTATTAGGAATTAGTGAGAAACACAAGGGTCTATATTAAGGAATAAGTAAGACAAATGAGGTGCAAGTGAGCAAGGAAATTACCCCGAAGGTAATGCTACCTGCGACTCATAAGTATATAAAAAATAAATCATTTAGATGTGGAGGGTGGTTGAAATTCAGTGTTATCCCCATTGCTAGAATCTGATCCTCAGTTACTGTGATATTCCAAAACAAGGAAAAAAAAAAGAACGTACTGCCTGATTTTTTTCTTCTGTAACTTCTCCCCGAACAGCCTAACCAACACATTCAATTCTGCCAGCAAACAATATAGCAGGAAATGATGAAATTCTATTTATGTTTTAAAAATAGTTTCCAAATCTTCAGACAAATTTAATTTCCTATAAAACAATGTGAAAACTTGTTTTTTCCCCTCTAAATAATTCTCTCAGGTGCCTTGGGTGAGAGCTGATTAGCACCTCTGCCGATGTATTTATGTCTTTGCAAAAAGTGCACTTGCCAACCATTTTATATAGTAAATATGTAAGTTATTTGAAGTGCATTTGGAAAACAATTGAAAACACAGATTAATTATACATCATAAAAAGATTAATTCCCTTTAAACAAAGACATTCTTAGAAAGCATGGTAACACAGAGGCACGATAAAGAATATAAATTGTATCTCAATTATTGGCAGAAAATCTAATTCATTACAAAGCCTACACTGTTGGGGAAAGGACATTTTCGTACAAAGAAAAGTACTGCACTAATATACAACACGTTTAATTGGGCATTTAAAAAGTTTTTGGCACATTAAAAGGAACTGACAGGACTACAAAATAAAGGACTGAGAAAGGAAAGCATCACAGATACAGAAGAGAGAGTCCCCAGACGAGACACAACCGAAGGGTAACGTAAAATGGAGACGAAATACAAGCTGGCGGAATTTCCTGAAACGCCGTGCCGTGTAACATAAGTGTGTGTTGAACACGGGTGTTTCCACCCCAGCGGCAGGACCGTCTACCTTGCGGTGGCTGGCTGGACGTGGCCCGGGTACGACCGCCGCGTGCTGGTGGCCTGCCTCTGCCTCGCCAGGAACGACTGCCCCGACCCCGTGCTCGCAAGCCTGTCTTCAGCTGCCTTTTTGTGCAGAGTCATCCCCTACATCACAGGGAAAAGAAGTCATCAGAAAAGTGGGGGACGCACTTTCACAGGGGAACACGATCATGCAGAATTTGTTATGTGGGGTCAAAAGGCATGATTTAATCTGTAATTCTCTTTATTACAGATTAAGGTCTTAAGAGACATTTTAGTTCCAACAATTAGGTACCAATCTTCCTGTGGAGAAATGAAGGCTGAATTTTCTAAATTTACAATAATCCAGACGTAGATAATAAGACATGGATCTTTGGATATATCACCCACATGAAATCATACCCACTTCCCTTTCAGATCAGATGTATAAAGTGATTTTCCAAGGTAGAAGAAGGGCAGCTGATTGGTAGAGGCTGATTCACGTGGGGGTCACAGGGTTCAGGGAGAACAGAAGACCACACAGCACGTGTCCTTTCTGAAGGCGGAGAGTCACACCAGGTGTAATACATACCACCACGCTGCTTTTCTTCCCAGGCAGACTTGTGTTCTCAAGTTAAGGGAAGCTCCTGACGGCCCCCAACAGAGGGCCCACTGCACGCAGGGGTCTTTCCTGAGGACTGGAGAGGAGCCCACCCGCTGGGCCCAGGACCTCCGAACAGGAGGGAGGCAGGCTGCGCCCCTCTCTAAACTGGGAGGAGCCAACAGTGCTCTGAGCAGATGGGGAAGACGGCCTCGGTGCTCACTGAATGAACTGGAGAGAACCCTGGCCAGAGAAATGGGAGGAACTGAGGGTGGCCGGCTCCTCTCACCAGGGACTGCAGACAAGACGATGGGAGCAAGTGGACGCTGGCGACAAGGAGGTGGAAGGACGAGGGCCAGGAGGAGAGGCAGAGAGACGCCCAGAGAAGCTGGGCAACCAGCACAGAAGACGAGATACACCTCCCATCACCGGTCAGCTCCACAGAAACAGGGGTCAGGGCTCAGCGTTTTAGGTAGGCCCAAGGACACAACATCCTCCATTTTCCCAATGAGAAAATCCAGGATGTGCTTTTCACTCAGTTTGAAACGAAACCATTTAAGGATCTGAGGACAATGGATAAATATCTATTGGTTATATTTAACCTACTGATTTGCCTACATATATTAACAATTATATTTTATTAAAATATACCTTTTTAAAAAAAACTTTCATAATCGAAACAACTTATTCAACTTCTTGACACAATGTTTAAGATCTCAGGATCCATCACAAGGCCATTCTCTGAGATACTTAGTACCTTTCACCAGGTACTAAGCCACTCACCACCTTCACTTCCATTTCAGTTGTCTGAAATGCAGAACTTTCTGAATGTATATATGAAGTTTTTATTGTTGTTCCTTTAATCACTTAGTTATATCTGATTCTGTGACTCCATGGACTGTAGCCCACCAGGCTCCTCTGTCCATGGAATTCTCTAGGCAAGAATACTAGAGTGGGCTGCCATTTCCTTCTCCAGGGGATCTTATCGGCCCAGGGATTGAACCCACATCTCCTGTCCTGGCAGGTGGATTCTTTACCACTGAGCCACCAGGGAAACCCTATGAAGCTTTTCCAGCTATCTTATCTGAACATAATTTGTGAGATCCTACTGGGAGATATTCCTTCATTCTCTGTGGAGTTGAAAACTATCAATAGGATTCTTCTTTAATACCTTATCATGGAGTAAATCAGTTTGGTTCCATAATATGTGAAGTCATAAAAATCAATCAGCTATATGAAATTACTAGTAAGGACTGAGGGACCGAGCTCCAAGGCTGCTGCTAACTAACCCTGACGGAGGACAGAGAGGAAACAGCACGGGTGGAGTCAGCACCAGTTCCCAGAGACCTCCCCTAAATATAGTTTTTTCTTATTTTTTTTACATTTTATTTTCAATTAATCTATATTAACAGTAGTGGTACCATAAACCCAGTAAGATTCCCTCTTTTCTTTTTTAAAATTGGGATAAAATCTTAAATATGTATCTTTAACCGAGGCAAATAAATATAAATGTGGACATGGCATAAAATTGTGTGAATTTCTGACAAAAGCACAAATCACATTATTAGCAGACCTGGGACACTAACCTTTAAGACACAGTACCACCTGTAACTGTAAAATGGTATAATTTACAATTATAATTGTAAAATGGTATTGTGTCACGAAACACACCTACAGGGTCAGGTGGGTATGGGGAAAGGAATCTGTCTCAGGCAACTAAACTCACATCTTGAAAAGGCAAAACTGCTTGTGTTGGGAAGAAGAACAAAGAAGAAAAAGAAGGGCTTTGCTGGTTGGCTCGGTGGTAAAGAATCCGCCTGTCAACGCAGGAGACACGGGCTCGATCCCTGGTCCAGGGAGATTCCACACGCTGTGGGCAACTCGGCCCGTGTGCCGCAAGTGCGGAGTCTGTGCTCTAGAGCCCGGGAACTGCAACCGCTGAGCCCACGGGCCCTGGAGTCTGTGCTCCCGACAAGAGAAGCCGCTGCAGAAAGAAGCATGCACACCCCAACTACAGGGAACACCCCCCCGCACTGCAGCTAAAGAAAAGCCCACACTGCAACAAAGACCCAACGCAGCCCCAAAGGAAATACATAAAGTTATTAAAAAGACGACAAAAAGGTCTAGGAAAAAAAATACTGAAAAAAAGTACAGCATTCTTCAAAATCCATAGCTCTTCGTATCTGGAAAAATCTTACTGAGAGTCAAAATGCTGGTGAGCATTTATTTTCCCCGGCCATACATACATTTTTTTGTGTAATGGAAAATTCAATTTCGAATTTCATGGTCCCACACTGAACATTTACCAAACCTTGTGAGACAATTAAACTATCTTTGTTTTAAGAACCAGTCCTGCAAAGCCAGTGAAATAGTCCCACAAAAAAAACCCTACTCCATCTGTGTTTAGATATGACTGAAGTCACTGTGCCCAAGGACAAATGGTTCTGAGAGACAGAAAATTTTCCATCCTTCAGGACAGTGCCCACAGTGTATTAACCCCGTTTACGGTGGGTTCTCATATCTGCAGTTCGGCCCTAAGATCAGCGTTAGGGTTTTGTTAGTGTGTGTTAAGACGGCAATTACTTTTCAGATTCATTCGGTAGAATGACTTCTACACTAAAGGAGTATAACAAATAATACATAGTCACTGAACTTCGCACAGTGTTCTGATGTGTTATTTTCTTACCATGTTGTACCAGGCACTGACAATGTATTTCTCTTCCATCTCTCTTTGACTCTTTGTTTTCTCATATTCTTTCTAAAAAGCAAGCACATGTAAGCATGTAAACATGAGAAACATTCAACACTAGTAAAAATCTAATGTATGCCCATCTGAATTCATGGGCACCACTGTACAGCTGGCCCTCTATATCCACAGGTTCCACATCCACAGAGTCAACCCACTCCAGGCCCAGAACAGTAAACACAAGGCTTCCCAGGGGGCTCAGTGGTAAAGAGCCCTCCTGCTACGGCAAGAGGCACGGGTTCCAGCCCTCGGTCGGGAAGATCCCCTGGAGAAGGAAACGGCAACCCACTCCAGTGTTCTTGCCTGAGCGACTCCATGGACAGAGGAGCCTGGGGGGCTACAATCCATGAGGTCAGGAGGTCACAAAGAGTCGGACACAACTTAGCGACTCAACAATGACAAAAACAAACACAAAGCCATATATTCCAAAACAGCAAAAAGTAAACAAACAAATCCACAGCATTTACAATGCATGCAGGCCGATTTGTTACTGCCTGAGCAACCAGGAAGACCTTACATAACTCATCTGGAGATGGTTTAGAGCGCATGGATGAGGTACAGAGACTGTATGCAAATAACCACATCCACTACTGTCTACAAGGGGCTTATGCATTCACAGACTTTGGTAACTGTGCCCTACAGATGTGGAGACTGTACACAGCAAGGCTTCTAGAATCAAAAATAAAAAAATCAAATGTCTTATCATATTATAGTAAACTACCTCCAATGAATGGAATTGCCGGTCCCGTTCCTGGAGCTGATTTTTAAGAGCTTGTATTTCTGGTGCTGCTCCTTGATTTTGTTTAGGATCTAAAGTACGGATAACCTGCAAAAAGGAATAAAAGAAAAAAATTTAAGTCTCAAATCTACAGTGTATAACATCTACAGCAGCAGTTATTAAAAAAATAAATAAATAAACCTTATGAGAGTCCAAAACTATCTCATAAGAATACTTTAAAATTTGAATGTATGAAATGATGTTCTGTTGTTACAACTTCTAATTATAGAAAAATTTAAAATTAAGTGAAAGAGTCCATTACAAGAAGTAATTCTGGCTTAAAATTCATCAATCACAGTGCAGTGGACACGACTGATGGCAGTCTTCCCCTTTCTGGTCCTCTGACTTGACTCAGTGGCCTCTGCCTCTGACCAGGTGTGTGAGCAGGGAACGAGGCTCGATGTCCACACGCCTGTCACTGTGACCATCTCCTCTGCCAGAGGCTGGGTGGGGTTTAGACTTGGGCAGGGAACACAAGTCTAGCTGGGACACCTGCAGGCTTCCAGGAAGGGTCTTTTTGGCCCAACAGTTTTACTATCAAAACCAGTCAAGCCTGCAGAAAAATGATCAATTCTACAGAACACTTGAAAGAGCAGAACAATGAAACCACATTTCCTTTAACAAAGACTTCTTAGGCTCCCCCTCCACTCCAATGCCTATTTCTACTTTTCATAAAATGGATTTTCACCCCAAAGTCTGATGACTTTCTAAAGGTAATTTATTTAACTGGTTGCAATAACCTCATTCTCTCTGGGAACTGCCAATTAGGCCCAGAAGCCAGTTTAGATTCAGGCTGCCCACAGCTGAGGCTCTTCGGGAGGCAGAGGGTGGTCCTCCTAGGGCGTGCAGCTTTTTGTTTTGGCCGCACAGCGCAGCATGTGGGACCTTAGTTCCCTGACCAGGGATCGAACCCACGCCCCCCTCCCAGCCTTGGAAGTGTGGAGTCTTAATGACTGGACCACCAGGGAAGCTGCTCACGCAGCTAACTTGAACTAATAGGCGAGGTGAGGACTGTCCCTCCTCTCCTACATGGAAAGGTGCTTTCCTCTTGATAATCAGAAGTAGCCCGGGGCTGGGGCACCGTTTCGGTCACTGCCTCCTGCTCGGGCACTTTTGGTCCGGTCTCCTCGTGGTCTGAGAGGTCATGGTTTGGGCATGTATCACGAGACGTCAGTGAACCACGAGTGGAAAGCAGTGAGACCCACAGACACACTTACACTTTTGGCTTTCTCTAGGTATTTCTTATATCGTTCTTCCATTTGCTTCATTTCTTCTTCTTTCTTCCGTAAAGCTTCTTGTAATTCTTCAATTTTTAAGGCTATTGATGAGACAGTAGACCATAACAACTTTAAAAATACTTCAACTGACAAAACAGTAAATAGTTAACAGCTTTGAGAGATTGTTTGGTCTATTCTCATATATAATTTAATTTTTAAAAATTCACAATCTTTTTTTAACAGAAAGCTTTTCTTAGAAATAAAAACTACACTATGGAAGTACACAAATTATAAAAAGCATTCATTGAAGGCTAAAGGGATAACAAAATGCGGTCTATGTATACAAATAGTTGAATATTATTCAGCTTCAATCCTGATACACACTACAGCATGGAGGCATTATACCAAGAGAAAATGAAAGCCATTATGTGAAGTGAAATAAGCCAGACAAAAAAGGACAAAATTGTATGATTCCACTTATACGAGTTGTATACAAGAGTCAAGTGCAAGGGGCTGAAAGCAGAATGCAGGTGACCAGGGGCTGGGAAGAGAGGAAGCGTGGAGTGGGTGTTTAATTAGTATAGAGTTTCAGTTTAGACAGATGAAAAAGTCCAGGAGATAGACAGTGGCTGTATGACATTGCAAATGTACTTAACGTGTCACTTAACTGAATACTTAAAAATGGTTAAAATGGTCATTTTTATGTTATGTATATTTCACAACATGAAAAAAGTAAAAGTCTGCATTGCTCCCACCTCCACACAAAAGAATCGACAAAGTCAAGTCACCTACATGTGCAAATACCAACAAAAGTAAAATAAGTCTGGCTGACATACTGCAACTGCACTACGAAAATAATGTCATAAAATATACATTAGCATTCATAGTTAAGGAAAAACCACAATGGAATTAGAAGTCTAAGCACTATTGTATAGATGACCACACACACACAACACACACACACACACACACACACACACACACACACACACACACACACACACACACACTCTTTCTCTGCTTTCTGTGAATAGGGCACATTCCTTAACTGCTAGAAAATATATAATAGGGCCTATTTCTAAAAGAACAAAATTTTACATAAACTTATTATCATGAGGGTAATGCATGGCTAACCAACTGAAAACTGATAATCAGGAAAAACTCACAGCTGTTGTTAAATCTTGGCTCAAGATCTTCGATGATGGCCCTCTTCTTCTGCAGCTCATTATTGGCTTCATGCAGCTTCTCTCTGTAACAAAATATGTAACTGTGTCACCTACTACTCTTTTGCATTTTCTTCACTTGAAAGATGTAAGTTCTTTATTCTTAGGATACAGTAGCACATAGCACACAAATGGTATGAAACAAAGATGCAAAGACTTAACCAACATAAACATATTAATATTTTCTAAAGGACTAAAACATAGAGACAAAACTCTCAGAGTCTGAGATAGCAGCCACTCTTTCCTATAAGCCTGCAGCCCGGGGGCCAAGTTCAGCCCGTGGCCCGTTTCTGTGTAGAAAGCCTCTAGGACACAGAGCCTTGATTTACATACTGTCTACGGTTGCTCTCAAATCAGACATCAGTGGTTGTGACACGGACTATGGTTTGGAAAACCTAAAGCCACTGCTTTCTTGTTCCTTATAGAAAACATTTCTGACTCCTGATCCAGAGGGTCGCAGAGTCCTACCTGGGACCGTAAATACTACTGTCAAGACTGTTGTTTCTAGCCTTGCAGCTTGTGCTACTTTGTCATGGGAGCCACGGGGAACTAAATACAGGCTTCCCCTTCACCAATAAGGTGTTTTCCATGAAGATTTTTACCATGTAAACAACTGAACACAGAACCATGGTCAGACAGTAGTTTTATGAAACAACAGGCATTCTATTTTCTGCAACAAGGGGTGGGAGATGACAAAAGGACAGACTTGAGCATGAAATTCTCCTGGGAGAGGACAGGTGCTGTTCCAGAAGTGTAAGCACCTGCCCAGGGTTAGACTTGCTACCCAGCGTCAGTGGCTCAGAGCACTCGCTTTCCCCACATTAAAGAAGCGACTGGACAGCATGCAGCAAACTGCCAGCCCAGAGGATTCTTTCCAATCCCCGCAGGACAGGCACGTGAGCTCTGTGTACCCAGGGTGTCTGGTTCACCACAGCCCACCACTGGAACACTCCACCAGGCTGGCAACCCATGGCCACCCACACTCAATGTCTGTAAGGACAGAGTTCGACCAGGGTAAGACAGAGAGAAGGACTCAAGTTGATACTAGGTGTGAGAGAAATCACAAAACACGCCTAACATCATCAACCTCCGATAAAAGAGGGACAAACACTTCTTCATGAGAAAACACATGTTGTATTTTAAAATGGAATCTTCTAGATTAAAAAGTCATGTTCGGGTATGCTTGCAATGCAAGGAAGTGTTTGAAAAGCTGCTACTGTGACAAGCTTAATGATACTTTAAAACATTTATATAAAAACGAAGATTCAGCTGGCCACAGGCTCCAGAGCTGGCAGAGTGGAGCCGGGGGCCAAATTCAGCCTGTGGTTTCAGGGTAGAAAGCTTTGGGGACACAGTCAGAGCACTGGTTTAGACACTATCCGCAGCTGCCTCTGAACCACAGCTCAGCGGCTGTGGCACAGACCACTGTCTGCAGAACCTGAAGCAACTGCTCTCTGTTCTTACAGGAAACACTTCTGCCTCCTGATCCGGAGGGTCACACAGTCCTACGTGGGACCGTAAACACTACTGTAAAGACAGAAAACTCTGGAAGCTCACGTGAGAACACTGTTCTAATGCAGCAGATGGTTTGATTCAAGGACCTTGGGTGCAGATGACCCTTTAGACCAGGAGACCCCCAACCCCAGGGCCACAGGCTGGCAGCAGTCCGTGCTCCCTGCTGGTTGCATTCACACCTGGGCCCCGCCTCCCGTCAGATCAGCAGGGGCCTTAATAAATGTCGTGCTGGAATCATCCCGAAGCCATCTCCCGCTCTCCCTGTCTGTGGAAAAACTGTCTTCCATGAAAACCAGTCACTATTAATGTGTCTCATGATCATCTCTACCTTGAGGGCCACCCGGGCCCCTGCCTAGATGCTCTGTAACCACCAACACAAAACACTTCTGCTTCTATGGACAGCCCGACAATGGCCACAATAGCTTTTATACTCACAGATGCTCTTCAAGCTTCTTCTTTAGAAGAACTGACTAAAAATGGAAAATAGAAAATAGTTTATTACTTGACATTTTAACAAATACATTAATTACTTTAAAAAAAAATGAAGAGAACTTGTTCAGGGTAGCAACTCTGAGCAAGCCCTCAGCAAGTTCTCTGGTCAAAGTCTGAAAATACATGATGCACCCAAGTTTGTTTCTCTCTGATAAGGGAGACAACAGCTCATAAGCGATAGCAATCAGTATAAAAAAACCCCAAAACTGCATATCTGAATTCTCTATAGCCAGGGAAATGAATAAAAAAGTCCTTCAGTTACAGACCTGATATTCCTGGACACAATAGGCAGGTAAAATCTAATAATAGCAATAGACTTTCCCTAAGACTTTTTTGGGATTCCCTGGTGGCTCAGACAGTACAGAATCTGCCTGCAAAGCAGGAGACGCAGGTTTGATCCCTGGGTCGGGAAGATCTCCTGGAGGAGGAAACGGCAATGCACTCCAGTATTCTTGCCTGGGAAAATCCCACGACAGAGGATCCTGGTAGGCTATAGTCCATGAGGTCACAGAGTCAAGACACAACTGAGTGACAAACACATACAACAAGATACTTTTTATCCACTCTATTGTTTTCCGTGTGTCATGGGATCAACTTACGCAAACACTCAGTGACTTAATCAGAGATTTCTGATATGCACAGGCTGCAAATAACTTATATGATGGAATGGGAAAATGAAAGAAAAGTTAGCCACAGCATTTAACATGCTGGGGAATGCAGCTTTGACTGGGTATTAAAAAAAAAAGTCTCCTGAGATGCAGGAGATCAGAATGTACGCAAAATAAGCAAAGAATAATGGCATTCCATACAGGACCGCCAGGTTTCATGATCAAACTCAGCACTAGCGGGGTACATATTATGAGTGAATTTTATGAAGCAGTCCATGTTGAGATACACGGTTACATAATTAATTCAGCTGAATTCAAATAATAGACTTAGAAAACAGACTGTCCAATCAGTGCAGAGCCGCACGGGGGGACACACCCCTCACACTGGGCCCTTCCAGTTTCAGCCCTGACTGGATAATGACTGCTGTAATCGCTTACTCCGGCCCATTCTGAGCCAGCCCTGGAATATTCAGATGCCCTGCTCTGCAGAGTGTGGCAACTGCAGCCAGGTGAACGGGCCACAGTGTTCTCCACCACTGCGTCCCCCGGGCAGAGAGAGACGACAACCCCGCTGGCTTCTGATCACTGCCGTCCCTTCTCCAGTGCCAAGGGTGGAATGAACACATTTTAAAAAAGCATCTTAGCTTTCATTTTGCATTTATGTTTTGATTAGGCGCTAAGCAGAATTCACTGTCAATGTTTATTCCGAGACTGTATGCAGGAAGTAAGATGATGATTTAATGAGAGGTTACCAGGCCGGGCACGGCACAGAAGCTTGTCGCGGGTGTTGACGTGCGTTAACCTCACCACCCACTCTTGGGGCTGGGAAGGTGAGGCTGAGTGACGCCCGGGTGTTTCCAGAGGCAGAGCCCGCACGAGAGCCCAGGCCTGCAGACACCAGCGTCTTTGCACGGCCTCCATGCCCCTGCCTCCTGGGCCGCACACCTCCCCAGCTGAAGATTGGTACTCTCATAAAGTGTGGCAGGAGGGGGCCAGACCGTGGCAGCAAGCTCGCTTCAAAACACTTTATAAAAACAAACCAGTTATGACACTGGGGTAGGAGTGCGGTGGGGAGAGAAAGGAGCCGAGTTCCTTTCAGTCTGACTTGTTAGGTTTTTGATATCCTTTAAGTATCTTAATTGTAAAGGACATAAACCTATAGGTAATATTGGTTATCTTCATTTTGCATAGAAGCCCCGTAATTTAAAATTTCAACAACGTCAACTATGATGGCAGATAATGCATAAATCAAAACACTGCTCAATATATAGAAATGAATAGGAAGCCATACTTACAATAGCCTTGAGCAGAGACCATGCCAAGAGACAGAGAGGACACATTAGTATGAAGCATACACAGCAGCCAACAGAAGGAACGATTTAGTAATTCATGAACAGAAGTAAAAGATATGCATTTTGTTCATAAAATGTACATTTTTCTTTCTTCTATGATCTCATCCTGTCTTGTTCTCTGGAGTTTTATACACTGCGGCTAGCTCAAATTATCCATATGCCTGGATAGAACCAATGCTTTTCTGCTTCCACGCTAAAAATAAATGACATAAAAATAACAATAAAAATGTGAACACCATGCTACTCTGCCTTAAGGTCACAGGACTGTGCTTTTAGTAACAGAAATGGGTGGAAATTGTGTTGCTCTTCAGAGAGGACCCATCTCACTTGGCAGGGGGTTCTATGTATCGCATGTTTGTTGAGGCAACACTGTAGGTTGACCGAGAGACGGAAGACAAAAGTGTGAAACATCTGCTGGGCAAGAACCGCACGGTGTGGCCCACATTTTCCTCCACGTCGTGAGCAGCCAGCCTACTGTCAGAGTGAGGAGAGGTATTATCTGAACCTTTATAGAGTAGACAGCTCTGAGAGGAATTTCAGGAATTTACAGGAAAACATCTCATTAGCATCTGAACAGTCAAATAAACTAATTTATGCTGACAGTACTTTTAGGGTTGGCAACTCATTTCTGAAATATCATCTCTTGACGTAGTGACACGCAGCATATTTAATTAGATTTCATTCCCACAGCGGTATCTAATCAGGCCATGTAAAATTATTTTTTGTAGAATAAATCTCTTTCTGTATGTTTTAATATTAGAGAAACAGGTATAGCGGCGACTGCTCTGAGGCTGAGCAGATACTGATGTTTCGCCACGTTTACCTCCCATGGCCCACACGTTCACCTCCTCTCTGCAGATCAACAGGAAGTCTCCTCAAAGTTTCCAAGACCAAAACCAAGACTACGTTTACCTCAGTTTAAGGGACTAGTGGTGCCACTGAACTAAGAAAGCCATTTGGGCTCACCTCTGAGACCCTCTTGGTGAGGTGTACTAGTATTTCCACACCCGAATGGTGGCTCTGCTTGGCCTTTGGCGTTCTGGATAAAGGCCTGTGTAAAAAGTAGACTAGTTCCATTGTTCTAAGGGAATGAGGTAGTTTAAACGCTGGTGAGAATCTGGGGAACTGGGAGTCCACGTGGGGAGTAAGGAGGACGACACATCAGAGGAGAAGCTGCAGCCTGTGACCTCAGAGGGCACGCGGCCAGCGTAACCCAGACAGTGCTTAAGAAACCCAAGAGATCAGGCCATGAGTGAGCTTTCGGATCGCACACCCTCAGGCCTGGAGCAATACCGTTTTGTCTTCACACTCTCTTACGTCACTAAGGCTGGATGAAACTGGATGGGTCTACAGTTTTGATGCGGAGTGCCCAGAATGACTCCAACAATGAGAACAACCAAACAGGTTTATACTCAAAAGCCAGCACATTACGCTGGCAATGGGGGAAAAAAATCACCAGTTGACGGAAACAAAGATTGGTCACGAACATTCAGTTTTTATCCCCTCTTCACGTTAGTTTTGAGCACTCTGCAAGTGTAGCTCTATTGTACACAGCTCATTAAATGTACAGGACTTGCAAAACATGACTGCTGCACGGCTTCATCAGACTGACTGCCAGGTGCCGCGTGAGCATCCTGATGGGCAAAGAGCAGGAGGAGGGGAAGGAGGAGCTGTTTCTGCCTCCACATCCATGCTGTATCCTAGGTGAGTGCCCACCGAGCAGGCAGGGCTGTGACAGATGGGCAGAGGGGAAAAAAGGTCAGCGAGCTTCTATCTGAGCGTGTGTGTGTGTGTGGCCAAGGGTAGGGGCAGAAAGAAGGGTTCATAAACCTGGAGAGGGTAGGATTCTAGAAGGGCGTTATTTTCGTAAAACCAAATTTACATCAAACAGTGCTACTTGAACATGCTAAGACTGTGTCAGCACTTTTTTTTTTTTTGACCAGAAGGAAAATCAATACTCTGAAAACTGAGCTGAGCATCCGTGGAACACAAAAGCCCAATTCCTTAGCTACAAACTACAAATGAACATCTAATTCCCAGCAGGGTGAATCTGAGACAAGCACTGTCTGGTCTTTTCATAAGCAATGTTAGTAAAAGGAAAACACTGTTTCTTTCCTGTAACCAATATCATCACAATTATGTTGGTAGAGACCATCAAAAAGAAGTTACAGCTTTTCTAAACATTATGAAACTATTGGACCATCACTGTATAAAGTAAGACTTACATCTTCCGCCTTTGAGCCTTGATCTTGTAAAGACTTTTGCAGTTCTTCCACTTGTGACTGTACTTCTAGGAGTCTTTGATTCACCAGCCTAGGAATCAAACATACATTAATTTTCCAAGTTCTGACTGAACTTATACCTCTTCCCTTAGGTTTTCATATAATGAGCAAAACAAAGTCTCATAGTCGGAGCAATTCACTTTTCTCATTATTTTTTGTATAGCTTGAAATTTTGACAATGACATCCAATGCTGTGTTTTTGACAGTCACATTGTGTTGAGCTGGTATACTTGTGCACATATATTCGTCTGAAATTCACTTCAATATGCATTTATTCAAATGAGTGCTCAGTGTAGTTGAGCTACAAGAGCCTCGTGGGATGTCGCGGTCCAGTGGTTAGGATTCAGCGCTTTCACTGCCAGGGACCCGGGTTCAGTCTCTGGTCAGGGAACTAAGGTCGGGCAAGTCTCTGGGTGTGGCGAAAAACAAAAAAACTGTACTTGGGGAGGCAAAATGTAAACAAATAAAATACAAGATAAATACTTCAACACAGCACACAGAAGTACAGAGAGGAGTGAGAACTGCTCAAAGAAGCGAGGACCACACCTAATAGTGTGGAGGAGTCAGGCCTCACCTGAACCGGGACAAGAACAATAAATAAAATGCTTGTGTGGTTAACGGTGGAAAGGGGATTCAAGACCGAGAATTCAGCACATCCACAGCGCACAGAAAGGGAGCAGGCACAATGAGTTCAGGGATTATGTGGCTGATTCTACATTATGAGGGGGAGGAAGGCTGCAGATGAAACCAGAGGAGAGGCTGGGCCACCTCGTGTGAAATTCAAGTGTGTTTTCACTTATCCTATGCTCAGTTGCTCAGCTGTGTCTGACTCTTTGTGATCCCATGCAAAGATCCCATGCAAAGGGGCCAGGCTCCTCTGTCCATGGGATTTCCCAAGTAAGAATACTGGAGTGGGCTGCCATTTCCTGTAACTGGGCCTAAAATTTGGTTGCAAGGGAAAAACCCAGCCAGCCTTTAAAAATGCTGACTCTGGAGCTCTGTCTCCACAAATTCTCTATAGATCATTAGGCTGCAACAGTCGGGGGGCTAGTGGGTCTTGGGTGATGCTGAAGGAGTCGAGAGTATTTCAGAAAGATCACGGTGCCATGAGAGTCGAGAGATCACTTTGGAAGGCGGAGAGCAGCAGGAAAGTAGGAAGCCCAGGCCGAGGCCACTGCAGTGATGATCACACTTCCCTGAAACAGACGGGGTCAGAGGAGGAGACGCACAGAAAACACAAACGAACAGAAGAAGCAAAAAACCACCTAGGATTTTACTCTCAGCGACTAAGAGCTATTTACTGCGAAAGGAACATAGGAGAACAGGCTGAACCAAAGCACAAAGAAACCTGCTTGCTATTTGTTGAAAATGGAGTGATGGAAATGCCTGTCAATGGGCTGGACCCTTGCAACTGGCACCCAGCAGGAGGGCAGAGCGGACCCTACAGACCCGAGGGCCGTCTGGCGACGACTGGGGCCGTGAACATGAACAACAGTGGCTGCAGAAAGTGCGGCCTGGCACACGAGAGACCGGCAAGGCCCCCAGCAGATCACCAAGCAGAGGGTGGAAGGGACGGCTCACCCTGGAGAGGAACCAGGGACTCAGAAGGAACGAGCCAGGGCTGCTCCTGAAGCCGAGAAGAACTGAGGAGGGGGAAGTGATCAACCATGAACACCGTAGAGGGGAGGAAGAGAAGTCCAGGATGCTCCCATGGGGGTGGCGGGTCTAGTAAAAAACACTTTAGGAAAAGTCAGATGCCCCCCAATTAAGAACAAAACAGGGCAATGACTATTTAGAATCCAAACAGCCAAGAATTTCAGCATTAAACTTTTTTTACTCAACAAGAAATTCTTATTAGAAACCTCCAGGTGCTATAATTTAGTAAGAATCACAGTAAAGATATAATAAACCTGTAATAATAATTGGCATTTTTTCACACGAAGGAATCTGCTTTTCCACTCAGTGAAATAATTATCTGAAAATTCATATTCAATATGGGAACAGAGGTACATAAGTACATTACTGACTGTAACTTTAATTTTCTCAGGAAGCAATACGGAAAATATATCAAACTCTAAGACTATTTCAACTTTCCATCCTAGTGATTTTTGAAATTTATTTAGTCAACAAATACTATTACTAGGTGGAGGCCATTGTAAATGTCATAACGCAGTCTAAAATACTGGTTCAAGGATAGATCAAGCATGTACACACATGTATGAAGCTATAAAATGTATGTAAATATGTATGAAAAGGTTCACCAACAAAAGAAGTGAGGATTATGCTGCCGACCTCAAGGGTGAGAGATTCCGACGTGGCTCTACTCTGGATCCTTCGTGCCTCTCCTAATACTGCTGGAGGGTCAGCAGGGATCACGGATTTTAACAAATGCCAACTTACTGGCAAAACTAACTGGAAAGGACTTTGGAGGCTGAGCTCTCCCTCTAAGGTGAGGTGTGGCGTGAGCAGACTGGATTTACGGTCACACAGCTGTAAGACCAGTGGGACTGAGACTCTGCTTGCGTGGTTCTAGTCCAGCGCTGTCAACTAGCAGGAGGCTAAGGCAGAGACCAGGTAATGAAAGTACTTATTAAACTCAGCAAGACAACACATGAGAATTCACCTAAGAGGAAAAGCATCCAGTGAGGGGGAAGACATGAAAGAAAATGTTTCACAAATATGGCAGAAGAGAAACTGGTTGACTAGAGGCTTCACAGTCAGGTAGCCTGGGTCTCAGTCCAAATTCCTCCATCTGCAAAACTTTAATAAAGTAAGACCACATGTTTAAAACACTCAGCACAGTGTTTGAAACAAACAGTGGCTTAATAAATGCTGCTGCTGCTAAGTCACTTCAGTCGTGTCCGACTCTGTGTGACCCCATAGACGGCAGCCCACCAGGCTCCCCCGTCCCTGGGATTCTCCAGGCAAGAACACTGGAGTGGGGTTGCCATTTCCTTCTCCAATGCATGAAAGTGAAAAGTGAAAGTGAAGTCGCTTAGTTGTGTCTCTAGCGACAAGTTCTGAGTCATGTCCTCTTCAGCGACCCCATGGACGACTGCAGCCTACCAGGCTCCTCCATCCATGGGATTTTCCAGACTGGAATGGGGTGCCATTGCCTTCTCCGTAATAAATGCTAACTGCTATTACTATTATTACTGTGGCAGGTCATAAAACCCGCAGATGGCTGTGACCTACAGGTAGGTTATTGGTGTTGCAATCTGATAAACCAACACAGCTGTAAACAACAGGCACTCGGGAGGTAACCAGTCATCTGGACGTACACGTGCTACGGTACGAATGACAACCAGGTGTTCTGTTTTTAAGGAGAAAAGGGCAAAAGCTGTAGCAAGGCCTGTGAAAGACATGGCCAAGTGTTACAGAAGGTGTAGCAGGTGCTGACTCCCTGACAAGGAATCAGTGTCGGGAGTAGGCTCTCCTGACTACAATGCTAAGATACAGTGGAGGCCGAGGATGGAGGGTAATTCAAGGTGCTCTCACCTGGGCTCTGCACGATTGCCACCTACTTTCCACTGTTCTCATTCCTTGCTCTTCTCTTTTCCCACTTTTCCTAAGTGTTTTTTTAATAAAGTACTCATTATCTATGCTCCTAAGAGTTGATATGCAAATGTCTCCGTCTGTTTATATTCAATTACGTTCTAATAAATCACCCTGTTGTGTACACTGTTTGCTGATTCTCCCTCAGCAGGTTTAAAAATTAAAGTCACAGGAAGAAAGGTGGAGTATGTACAACTGTCATAACAATCTGACTCTCAAGACTGACTCATACCTGGAAAGTGCCAAATCTATCAGGATAATAAGCAAAGAATCTGTAATATCACACAAACCGTGAAACTATTTATAAAAATGTCAGATCCCTCACAAAATGACAGAATACCACAGCTCTAAGAGAAAGAAAAGACACCATATGTTTGGGATCTAAGAAATGTTTCCAAAAAGGAAAGGAATCAGAAGATTGTCACAACAAAATATAAAAGTAATCCTTGCCAGAGTAAGAATTGCTTTTAAAAGTAGTTGGAATGACTGCCTACTGCATTACTCTGAAAACTTACAAGCAAGAAAGTGATGTGCTTATTAGATTTGCAGACTCTAAATTCTCAAAATAACTGAATTATTCATAAGATGGATGATTTCCAACTAGAGTAGCAAGGATTAACAGATTAAAAAAAGAGCTCTATCAATTCATTACCAGGGTTCCCACTATTTTCCTTATACCAACTGATTCTTTGAAACATCAGCTTGTCTAAACAAGGCAAACTTATTAATCTGATCATGACGACGAAGTAAAAGTGTTTCCAAAGACTGTCAATTAATGGTGACACTATTTTATCCTCTAGGTTTTTTTTTTCAATATTTTATTTATTTTTAACGAATTAATTTTGTTCTTGGCTGTGCTGGGTCTTCATTGCTACGCTGGGGCTTTCTCTCGCTGTGGTGAGTGCGGGCTGATCCCCAGCTGTGCTGCATGGGCTTCTCATTGCCAAGCTTTCTCTGGCTGCTCCAGGGCGCTCAGGCTTCAGTAGCCGTGTACCCGGGCCCTAGAGCACGGGCTCGGTAGGTGTGTCCCCCGGGCCCTAGATCCGGAGTTGTGTCCCCGGGGCCCTAAAGCACAGGCTCAGGAACCGCGTCCCCCACCCCTAGAGCACGGGCTCGGTAGGCACGTCCCCCGGGCCCTAGAACACGGGCTCGGTAGGCGCGTCCCCCGGGCCCCAGAGCACGGGCTCAGGAGTCATGTCCCTCGGGCCCTAGAACATGGGCTCAGTAGGCGCGTCCCCCAGACCCTAGAACACGGGCTCAGGAGTCATGTCCCTCGGGCCCTAGAGCACAGGCTCAGGAACCGCATTCCCCGCCCCTAGAGCACGGGCTAGGTAGGCGCGTCCCCTGGACCCTAGAGCATGGGCTCGGTAGGCGTGTCCCCTGGGCCCTAGAGCACGGGCTCAGGAGTCATGTCCCTCGGGCCCGAGAGCACAGGCTCAGGAGTTGTGGTGCACAGGCTTCGTTGGTCCTCGGCACGTGGGGGCTTCCTGGACCAGGGATCGAACCCATGTCTCCTGCACTGGCAGGCTGTTTAAGCTTCTAGTTTTAATTAGTGATCAGGAAGGGGAAACGGCAGGACTTTGATATCGTTTTGCCTGAAGAACTGAAGATGGGGCTTCTATCACAGAGACACAGCCCTTTTGGGCAAATCTGCCCTAAGTGGAAAAAGTACTTGTGAAATGCAATAGAGGAGAACACTCACTTGCCCCTGCAGCTCGGATCTGTGTTTGAAGGGATCAGATCAGAGCGAGCAGAGTGGCCGCCGCACCCTCACCTGTTCTCTGTCTCCAGCTCGTTCTTGCGGAGGTTGGCGTCATCCAGAAGGCTCTGCAGCAAGGCGATCTTTTCGTTGTCGGAACCCTCCTGGTTGATTTTCAACATCTTATTCTCATGCTGCAGACGAATGAGCTTCTCCCTGAGAGAGGAAGAAAAACTGATTAACACGGTTATCAAAATCCAGTGAGGCACCATTACAGATTTAATATGTAGAACAGAAATGAAAGAAAAAAAAAGAGCCTGCAAGAAATTTAGCTCCTAACTGGCTGAGACAGCACATCTCAGGTCTCAAGCCCTTTCTTTTTATAACAGAATTGATGGCCTGAAGATAAACAATCTCCAAATATCATGATGTATAATGAAGTAATGAATGAGGTTTCAAAATCCTATTTTCTTTCTGATTTGAACATTTACACATTCTGCCAAACTGCTCAAAGAAAAGCTGTATAACCACAAGAAAAAAAATTTTTTTGTAGTTCTTCGTGGCGATGGATACTAACTGAACATACGCTGGTAATCATTTCACAACACATACGTATCCTTCATTCACATGTCAAATCATTATGTTGTACACCTAAAACCACTACAAAGTTAAATGTCAATTATATCTCAATTAAAAAATTTTATCTCTTTATTTTTAGTTTATGAGGTTTATAACTTTTCACACTCTTAACATTAGTGAAAATTATCACTTTTAATAATTTTTGCAAACTGGAAAAGAAAATCTCACTATGTGTCAAGAATACTGACCTATGTCACTACTGGTCTATTAATGTGTTGAGAAGTTTCACCCCTTGCACTGATTCACCTTGGTAGCTCTTGTAGACACAGAGCATATTTTAATTTGTACTAATACTCAAAAAAAGCCATTTTGTTGAATTTTCATCATTGTTCTTTTCTCTCAGTTTAAAAATCCAACTTCATTACCTATAAGCTTCCTTAAAATTGGTTTTCTGGACATAACCATTTATTTATAGGGGCTTCCCAGGTGGTGCCAGTGGTAAAGAGCCTGCCTGCCAATGCAAGAGACATAAGAGATGCAGGTTTCATCCCTGGGTTGGGAAGATCTCCTGGAGAAGGAAACGGCAACCCACTGCAGTATCCTTGCCTAGAGAATCCCATGGTCAGAGGAGCCTGGTGGGCTACAGTCCATAGGGTTGCAGAATCGGACACAACTGAAGCGACTTAGCATGCAACATGCATTTATTTATAAATATTTATAAAAATAAGTATTTATTTGTGAAACAAATTTTATTGGTCCAATAATAAAGTACCATATCAGATGGCAAAAAAGTAAAAGGTATTCAAGATGCTTCCAAAATTGGTGTCGCATTACACACCTTGTGTACTTACACAAACGCTAACAATAATAAATACTGTCTCCATTTATTCAACAAATGTTTGAATGCCTATGGCAACTTTCACAGTTTATAAAACTTTTACGTAACTGTTATTTTAAATACCTCCAAGGATGCTATCAAGAATCAAGGCTGGCGTTAACTTAAAAAGGGGGGCAAATTAGCCCAAATAAGGTAAAAGCAATATTCAGGATTAATCATTAACCTTTTGCTGGACAGCTGATGCTTTCCAATCATTTACTCATTCTTATACATAAAGCCAGGCATACACTAAAATAAACGGAATATTTAAAATACAAACGTAAGGAACTACTGAGGGAAGAGCAATAGAGACAGAGCGACATTTCCTCCTGTCTCTGCTTCTGTCTTCCCCAGGCCATTTCTTGCACTTAGGTAATAAATCTCAGCGACTAAGTACTTTGCAGGCTGATGGCTAAGCATAAGCTTTTCTTTGGGCCAAGTGGTTTCACGGCTAAATGTCTGCTGAGGATACCTGCATGTGCATGTGTGAGACCCTGTCCTCCCCAAGAGAGAAACCAAACCTGTACGGCCAGCTGAGAAGGTCTGCATGTGTGAGACCCTGTCCTCCCCAAGAGAGAAACCAAACCTGTACGGCCAGCTGAGAAGGTCTCCAACGTGCTGAAGTCAAGGTCAAAGAACCTCGAGTTCAGGTTGAAAGTGTTAGTGATAGAGTAAGGAACTGGTCCCCTATATTACAGAGGAGTACGTTTCCTACAGCAATACTGTGAAGTGTGACTGGACTTCACCATCTCCTTACCTGATTTCCGGTGTGACGATCTCTGCTGCAAGACTGTCTGAAGACTCCTGACTTCCCAGAGGCATCAACCCTATAACACACAAGCATTGACTCAAGGTCAAGAGAGACCACAACTACCTCCTTTAGTCCCTGTATGAACCCTACTTTGAGCTTTAAAATACAACAACTACGTCACAGTTGCCTTCCATCATCATCATCATCATTTTAACATTTTTAAGTGTACAGCTGAGTAACGCTAAGTCCTATGCTGATGCTAAGGCACCATTTTGTGGAAACATCACTACTGTCTATTTTCAAATGCTTTCGTCACTCAACACATAAAATCTGTAACCATTAAGCAGTAACTACTCCCCACTGCTTTCTCCTTTAGCCCCTTGTAACTTTAATGCCAAAGTCTGGCCATTCTAGATACCTCACACCAGCATCTGTCCTTCGGTGTCTGGCTCACTTCACCAAACAGGCTGCTTTCAATATTCATCTACGTTGCAGCGTTAATCAGAATTTCACCTCTTTATATGGCCCGATAATATTCCATTATACATACATATCACATTTTCTCTATTCATTTATCTGTTGAAAGACACATGGGTTGGTCCTGCCTTTTGGCTACTGTGAATAATGCTGCTGTGAACGTTGGTGTCAGATCAGATCAGTCGCTCAGTCGTGTCCGACTCTTTGCGATCCCATGAATCGCAGCACACAAGGCCTCCCTGTCCATCACCAACTCCCGTAGTTCACTCAAACTCACGTCCATCAAGTCGGTGATGCCATCCAGCCATCTCATCCTCTGTCGTCCCCTTCTCCTCCTGCCTGCAATCCCTCCCAGCAACAGAGTCCTTTCCAATGAGTCAACTCTTCGCATGAGGTGGCCAAAGTACTGCAGTTTCAGCTTTAGCATCATTCCTTCCAAAGAAATCCCAGGGCTGATCTCCTTCAGAATGGACTGGTTGTATCTCCCTGCAGTCCAAGGAACATTGGCGTACCAGGATCTAATTGAGTCTTTGCTTTGATTCTTTTGGGTATACACTTAGGAACGGAATTTTTAGATCATATGGTAACTCTAACTTTTTATTATAAAGAACCACCAAACTCTTCCACAGTGGCTGACCCATCTTACATTCCCACCAGCAATGTAAGAGGGCTCTGATCTCTCCATATCCTCATCAACACTTGTTATCTCTTTTCCTTCTTTTTTGATGACAGCCATCCTAATGGGTATGAAGTGGGACCTCACTGTGGGTTTGATCTGCATTTCTCCAATGATTAACGATGTTGAGCACTGAGCACTGTTTCATATACAAATTCTGGCCATCTGGATATCTTCTTCGGAGAAACGTGTCTTTAAGTCCTTTGCTTGTTTGCTGCTAAGTTGTAGAAGTTCTTTATACTCTCTGGACATCAATCACTTATCAGATAAAGGATCTGCAAATATTTCCTCCCATCTTGCACACCACCTTTTCACTCTATTGACAGTGTTCTTTGACAGAGAGAAGATTTTAATTCTGATGAAGTCCAGTTTACCTATTACTCCTTTTGCTGCCTGTGCTTCTGGTATCAATTCCAAGGAATCCCTGCTGAATCCAACATCATGATGATTCTCCTCTATGTTTTCTTCTTAAAGTTTTACGGTTTTAGTCCTTACATTTAGGGTTCCGTTTTGACTTCCTTTTTGTATATGGTGTAAGGGTGGACACCTTCCTTCTTCTGGATGTGGACATCCAGCTTTCCCAGCACAATCTGCTTGAAAGACTTTCCTTTCCCACACTAAGCTGTCTTGATGCTCCTCTTGAAAATCTGCTGACTGTCTATGGGAAGGTTTATTTCCAGGCCCTTTATATTCTACTCCATTGGTCTATACATCTGCCCTTTCACCTATACATACTATTTGGATTACTCTAACATTTTACTAAATTTTAAAATCAGGAAGTGTAAATCCTCAAGCTAAATTTTTTCTTTTTCAAGATTGTTTTGGCTTTTCAGGATCCCTTGAAAGTCTATGTAAACTTTAGGCTGGGTTTTTCTATTTCTGCAAAAAATACTATCAGCATTTTGATAAGAATTGCACTGAATCTGTAGATTGTTTCCATGATGTCATTGTAACAATATTAAGTCTCCAATGAACATGGATATCTTGCCGTTTAGGTTTTGATTTTTTTTCAGCAGTGTTTTGTACTTTTCACGGTACAAGTGTCTTCCTGGTTAGATTTATTCCCAAGTATTTTATTTTTTTTAATCCTATTGTAAATCAAATTGTTTTCTTAATTTACTTTCCATATTGTTCACTGCTAGTGTATGGAAATGTAACTCATTTTTGTGGTTTGATTTTATATCCTGTAAATTTGCTGAATTCATTTTATTTGTTCTCACAATTTTTTTCCTGTGTGTAGTTTTTAAAGGGTTTCAACATATAAGAGCATATCATCTGCAAACAGAAATATTTTTGGTTCTTCCTTTCCAATTTAGATTTTCTTTGTCCAATTGCTCTGGCTAGAACTTCCTGTAGCATGTTGAACAGAAGTATAGAAGTGGTGGTAGCAGGAATCACTGTCTTATTCCTGATCTTAGAAAAGCTTCTGATTCTTCATCACTGAGTATGCTGTTAGCTATGGGGTTTTTGTACGACCTTTCTCATGCTGCAAAAGTTTCCTTTCTAGTTTACATTATTTTTTTAATGAAAGGGTTTTGGACTGTGTCAGTTGCCTTTCCTGCATCAAATGAGATGATGATGCATTTTTTTTCCTTCATTCTATTAATGTGGTATATACTACACATGGAACAACAGACTGGTTCCAAATAGGAAAAGGAGTACGCCAAGGCTGTATATTGTCACCCTGCTTATTTAACTTATATGCAGAGTACATCATGAGAAATGCTGGGCTGGAAGAAACACAAGCTGGAATCAAGATTGCCGGGAGAAATCTCAATTACCTCAGATACGCAGATGACACCACCCTTATGGCAGAAAGTGAAGAGGAACTAAAAAGCCTCTTGATGAAAGTGAAAGTGAAAAAGTTGGCTTAAAGCTCAACATTCAGAAAACAAAGATCATGGCATCCGTTCCCATCACTTCATGGGAAATAGATGGGGAAACAGTGGAAACAGTGTCAGACTTTATTTTTGGGGGGGTAGGCTGCAGTCCATGGGGTCGCTAAGAGTCAGACACGACTGAGCGACTTCACTTTCACGCACTGGAGAGGGAAATGGCAACTCACTCCAGTGTTCTTGCCTGGAGAATCCCAGGGACGGGGGAGCCTGGTGGGCTGCCGTCTATGGGGTCACACAGAGTCGGACACGACTGAAGTGACTTAGCATAGCATAGCATAGCATAAAATCACTACACGTGGTGACTGCAGCCATGAAATTAAAAGACACTTACTCCTTGGAAGGAAAGTTATGAACAACCTAGATAGCATATTGAAAAGCAGAGACATTACTTTGCCAACAAAGGTCCGTCTAGTCAAGGCTATGGTTTTTCCTGTGGTCATGTATGGATGTGAGAGTTGGACTGTGAAGAAGGCTGAGCGCCAAAGAATTGATGCTTTTGAAGTGTGGTGTTGGAGAAGACTCTTGAGAGTCCCTTGAACTGCAAGGAGATCCAACCAGTCCATTCTGAAGGAGATCAGCCCTGGGATTTCTTTGGAAGGAATGATGCTAAAGCTGAAACTCCAGTAGTTTGGCCACCTCATGCGAAGAGTTGACTCACTGGAAAAGACTCTGATGCTGGGAGGGATTGGGGGCAAGAGGAGAAGGGGACGACAGAGGATGAGATGGCTGGATGGCATCACTGACTCCATGGATGTGAGTCTGAGTGACCTCTGGGAGTTGGTGATGGACAGGGAGGCCTGGCGTGCTGTGATTCATGGGATCGCAAAGAGTCAGACATGACTGAGCGACTGATCTGATCTGATACTACACTGATCTCTATGTCTATCCTATGTGAGTTTCACGTTGCTCAATTATAGCAGTTTTACAGTAACTCTTTTTTTCTGTTTTTTTTTTTTTTTTTGACATGGACCATTTTTAAAGTCTTTATGGAATTTATTACAATATTGCTTTTGTTTTTTACGTTTGCATTTTTTGGCCCTGAGACATGAGAGATCTGAGCTCCCTGACCAGGGATTCAATCTGCACAGCCTGTGTTGGAAGGTGAAGTCTTAACCACTGGATCATTAGGGAAGTCCCTAAAGTAACTCTTGAAATCAGGATGTGTAAGCTCTCCAGCTTTTTATTTAAGATTTTTTTTTTTTGTTATAGTAGACCCTTTGTTTTTTCATATAAATTGTATCAGTAGAATCAGCTTGTTCATTTCTACAAAAAAGTCTGTTGAGAATCTGATTGGGATTGCATTGAATCTTTAGATCAATATGAAGAGAACTGCAGTCTCTCTCCACAACTGAATGTGGAATGTCTTTACATTTATTTATATCTTTAATTTATCTTAGTAATGATTCATAGTTTTCACTGTAGAAGTCTTGCATTTCTTTGCTAAACTTATTTGCAGTTTACTCTTTAAGATACTACTGCAATTTCATTTTTAGATTATTTACCAATAGTACACAGAAATGTATTTATACACTGATCTTGGACATTGAGACCTTGCTGAACTCATCTGTCAGATCTCCTATCCAATCTGAGTGCCCTTCATTTCTTTTTTCTTTTTCTTCCATGACTGCACTGGCGAGAAACTCCAAGTTGAATACTGGTGGCTAGACTGAACAGCCTTGCTTTGTTCCTGGTCTTAGGGGAAAAGCATTTAGTCTTTCATCACTAAGTATGAGGTCAGTTGTAGGATGTTCACAGATGACCTTTACTGGGTTGCAGAAGTTTCCTTCTATTCCTAGACTGCTAGGAATGTTTACCGTGACTTATTTACAAAACGGAGACAGACTCACTGACATAGAAAACAAACTTATGGTTACCAAAGGGGAAAGTGGGCGGCGGGGGGTAAATCAGGAGTTCAGGACTGGCAGATGCAAGCTACTGTGCATAAAATAAGCCACAGGACTTCCCTGGAGGTCCAGTGGTTAAGCATCCACCTGCCAATGCAGGGCACACGGGTTCGAGCCCCGGTCCAGGAAGATTCCACGTGCTGTGGAGCAGCTACGCCCACGAGCCATCACCACCAAAGCCCACGTGCAGAAAAACAGTGCTCTCCACCAGGAGAAGCCGCGGCAACGAGAAGCTCGGGCACTCTAACGAGGAGCAGTCCCCACTCACGTAACCAGGTAAAAGCCCGCACACAGCAAACAGAGACCCCGCACGGCAAGAAAATAAACAAACAGAGAAACAAAGTTACTTAAAAAAAATTAAAAAAGAGCTAGGGTTTTACAAGCTGGTTCAGAAACAGGTGAAGAGGATAAGGAAAGACAGTGGTGACGAGAACGCAGCTGAAATGCAGGTATGCGGGCTGGGTGGGCTGGGAAAGGAGGCCATCAGTATGGTCATTGGAGACCACAGAGGGGGCTGGAGGGGGATGGAGCAGACGAGCAGGTTTGGCAGAAGGAGGGCGCAGGGAAAAGGAGGCTGCAGTCAGAGGAAAAGAGAGAGTCTGGTCTCAGGTAACAGGAAGGCCAGGGGCTGGAAACGTGAGTGGGAGTGAGCAGATGGTGAAGTGTACAAGCCCTCAGCCAGGCTCACGAGCTCCCCAAGGGGTGGAAGGGAAACTCTCAGCTAAGTGCTGCTCCTTTCCTCTGAGGAGGAAAAGGTTTCTACTTTGGACGTTAAGTTCCCAAGTAGTGGGTGTTAGTGAACTGCTACCCACCTCACATCTCAGCTGAAATAAAAATCATTGATTTAGAAAGTCTGATATACTTTTAAAGAGGTCACTAGAAACTTTTCAGGTTTATTATTAACACAAGTAATTTAACAAATGATTTATGCTTTTGATTTAATAAATCCCAAACATTTGAATGCATTCCCAGGTGGCACAAATGGGAAAGAAACTGCTCGCCAACGTAGGAGACACAAGAGATGAGGGTTCAATCCCTGCGTTGGGAATATGGCAACCTACTCCAATATTCTCACCTGGAAAATTTCATGGACAGAGGAGCCTGGTGGGCTACCGTCCACAGGGCTGCAAAGAGTCGGACACGACTAAGTGGCATATATATATACACACACATATATATATGTATATATATTATATATAAACATTTGAATATAATTAAAATTAAAAAGTAGGTAAATAAATTTGGTCTCATAACTATCGTCTATTTTCCATAAAATCTGAGTAACAGTTCAAAATTTGTATCAATCCAATGGCCTCTTCTCCAACTTCAAGTTCTTATTTTTTTGGTGCAATCATCTTAAAATGAATTCAACATTTTTCCTGATACTACCGAAACAAATAATCTTCGCTTGGGCTTCTGAAACATTGTTACCTTGAGTTGTGAGCTGTCCTTCTTGAGCCTGAACACAGCGAAGCTCTTCAATGGTTTCCTTCAGAGAATCCCTTTCCGATCTCAACCTCTGGAGGGACATTAAGAACAAGGGAAGTCAGCTTCAACCTTCATGAATTTACTCAGTGGTCTCTGCCGTATCTGACAGAATGCTGAACAGTGTGGAACATGAACATGTCACAGTTTCTACTCTTTTACAGAACAATCACAGAAGGAAAAGATTAGATTTTTTCCAGTTTAACCATACTGAATATATTCTATGGGCAAGGCAGTGTTTTATCTAGTTAACTGTAAGAGACATAACTTTCTACTCCATTCTTAACAATGAGTATCGTATTATGTAAATAAAATTCTTTTCATGAAACATAAAAATCACACAACAAAGACACAATTCATGAATTATGACAAAGTAAAAATATTTTTTAAAAAAGCTTCAAAATATGCTGAACAACAACAAAAACAATTGTGTCCTCTGTATTAAACATACAGAAAACAGAAAAGCTACTACATAAATTTATAGCAAATCACAAGTAAGATGATGGAAAAGAAGCATCAGTGGTATAAAAGTTAAATATATAGAAAATAAATTAGAATGAACAGTCTTTCAATCTTTTATTTTAGATCTATTTCTGAAACACAAATATAAATCTTCTTTAATTTAAAAATCAACAGGTGCAGGGATGCTCTCTGACAACCCAGAAGGGTGGGAGGCGGGAGAGAGGTTCAAGAAGGAGGGCACGTGCATATACCTAAGGCTGATTCATGTTGACAGATGGCAGAAACCAATACAATACTGTAAAGCAATTATCTGCCAATTAAAAACGAATAATTTTAAAAATCAAGAGGATCTCTAAACTTTAAATTTATAAACAGAAGAAGAAATTAACATACCCAAAATAAGAATTAAATATCATTTTCTTAATTTTGGCACTGATCAAAACCAAAATGCCCATATATATACTCACATCCTTTTCTTTTTGAAGACTGTCAACTTTTTCTTTTAGCCGCTTATATTCAAAATCTAATTTATCAGCTTTCTTCGATTCTTCAGATAATCTATTTTGCAGTTCTACTACCTAGCATAGAAAGGTATCATTAATTTTTATAATTTGATACATTAGAAATTATCAAATGTCTTCTACGGATCTATGAAGATTATCTTCCCCACAGATACTCAAAAAAATAGACAAGTTACCAAAGCCTGACTCAGTGGAGAGAACCTAGGTACGGAAACGTGCCTGGATACCGTGGGTTCTAAAACCAGACCATCTGGAAGAACAAATGCTCAAACCTAGAAAAACCTACAGGACTTTCGTTTCCTGTAACACAGGTAACTGGGCAGTCTGGAAGTCCTTTCAGCATGAAGCAAAAGAAGCTAAGGGGGAAAAGAGTCCAACAGCATTGATGAGTTTATAAGAAAGTGTGGGAGGTCATCAGGGGCTAAAACTGGAGTGGAGGTTTGTGAGGAAGCTACGGGCACTGTGAGATGCCACCAGAAGTGCTAGGGGCCCAGAACTTTAACATACTGGGAGACAGGTAGTGGTTGTTAAACCATCTTAGGTTCTGAAAGGTAGTGAGTCAGTAAACAGCAGTTTAGGGAAAAAAAAATCCATCAGCTCGCAAAGTCAATAAGGAAACTTGCCTGCCTTAAAGTGAGTGTAACTTGAAAATGTGTGACCATAGCCTGTGGTGGATACATGGATTTGTGTTAGAATTTTTGCCATATGTTTTGTCTGGCAAACCCTAAACCAAGCAATTAATTTAAGTCACCCTGGTTGGTAACGCAGTGGTAAATCTGGCATATGAAAACACACATTGCCTGGAGGAACACAGCCTCAACCAGGTCCTCAGTTCTCTCAAAGCTAAAGATGAGAGCAAAACCCCAAATCACAAAAGTTTTAAAGAAATAAACCACTAAGAACAACAGTCAGCAGAAAAACATTAACAGTACGAACAAAAGCAAACTGGTAGAATAAGCCCTTCAAGCAAGTTAAACTGGAGTTAAATACTTAAAGAAAATAAAGAAAGAAAACTAAATTATAAAAGGAATAAAATACCACCAAATATGATCATGCAGGTGTGAATAGCCACTAAAAGAGAAGTTGCAGAAAGAGAAGTATTACAACGAAAAATAAAATAACATTAAGCTCCAGATCAGAAACTAGTTCACGGCGTCGCAGAATTGGAGACGACTTAGTGACTGAACAATAAGATCAGAAACGGAGAGAATGAGTATAATATTTCTATATTCTATAGCACAATTTCACCATAATAATTATAGGTGTAGAATTCTTTTTTATTTATTCTGTTTGTAATTCATGGTTAATACTAAATCTGATGTCTTTCATTAACTCTGAAAAACGCTCAGCCATTCTTTCCTTCAAATAATGTCCCTCTATAATTCTGTTCTTCTCTCTGGAACTCTGATAAAATCATTTCTTATTTTAATTTAATGCCCTTTAATCACATTTATAGCTTCTTTGGACTACATTTAACTTTCAGTAATTCTTTCAACTTAGTTGTATGTTGAAAATTTTCATAATGAAATGTGGAAAAATGTATTCACCAAAAAACCCCACCAGCCATACATGCTGTACAGAGTGGTTCTACTAAAACATCTCTATTACATTAAGTGAATATAATTTTGATGCCAAAATCAGAAGACAAGGAAAGCACGAGACAGAAAACTTTGAGTAAACAAATTGTAGAGGTAAAATATTCCAAGTAAAATAAACCAAGTGAATCTAGCAATGTGAAACAACAAATAAACCTGCTATGACTAAACTAAGCTTATCTCAGGAATGCAAGGATGGTTTAAGCACAGGGATCTATTAATACAGTTCATCAGATTAACAGAAAGGAGAAGCAGCACAGGTGTCTCTCAAAGGTGTAGCTGATTAAATTCAACATCTGCTTACGAAAAACACCCATGAAATTAGGAATACAACGAAATTTTGTTACTCTTAAGAAAAGGCAGCTACCAAAACCTAAAGCAATCCTTATAATGTACTGGTAAAACATTTAAAGTACTGCATAAAAACTCAACAAGAAATGGTTGTCTATTATTATTGCTTCTGTTCAAGACTATAGTAAAGGTCAGGCATGCTGACTAAGAAGGAAAAAAGGGTATGCTGTAAAAAGAAACAAATAAAAAAAGGTTTTTATTTGTGTAAAATATGACTTCTGACAAGAAAACTAACAGACGTCATTAGAAGTAACATGGGGGACTTCCGTGGTGGTCCAGGGATTAAGACCCTGCCTTCTGGCGCAGGGGATTCAAGTTCCATCCCTGGTCAGAGGGCTAAGATCCCACATGCCTATGGCCAAAAAGTCAAAGCATAAAATAGAAGCAATATCAAAACAAATTTAATAAAGACTTTAAAAACGGTCCCTACCCCCCAAAAAAGTAGTAATATGGGAATTTGACAAGATTGTAAAATCAGCATATAGGACTTCCCTGGTGGTCCAACATTTAAGAATCTGCCTGCCAACGCAGGGCACGTGGGTTCAATTCTTGGTCTGGGAAGATCCCATACGCTGCAGGGCAACTAAGCCCGTGCGCCACAACCACTGAGCCCAGGCGCCACAGTTACTGAAGCTGTGCTCCTAGAGCCCACACTCTGCAGCAAGAGAGAACGCTACCAGGATAAGCCCGAGCACCTCAATAAAGAGCCCCCGACTGCTGTGACCAGAGGCAGTCTGAGCACAGCGGCCAAGACTCAGTGCAGTACATTAAGACGTAACAGAAGTATCTGCTGTAGGGACCCATCGAAAACCTCTGGATAAGAACCAAGTTTCAGAGGTGGAAAACCGAATACCGTGGAAACAAGTCAGTGACTCTGATGAGCCAGTGTGACCCTGGGGAATTCAGCTGCAAACGTCACGAACCCACGCCAACCTTCTTACCTGTCTCTTATACGTCTCGAGCTGACTTCGAGCCGCGTTGGCTTTCCGCAGCTCCTCCTCTAGGCTGACTGTGTTCTGCATATACATAGTATTCTTTTCTTCTAAGAGCTTAACTTGCCGCCTCAAATCACCTAGATCTTCTAGCTTCTTCTTATATGATTCTACTTGGCCTTCTAGTTTAGAAACTTTATCAGAAGAATGTCTAGAATGAGATGGGAAACCAGGAATCACAAACACACCCACAGCTGTAAAGCTGCTGTAGACAGTGCTAAACCAGGAAGATTGCCAGGAAGTAACACGTTCTAATGAAATGACGAGACCAAAGGTTGGGTCCAGCTTAGTTTTTTGGGCAGGTTCAAAAGTATGACCAAAGTGACAGCAAAATTTGTAACGAAGAACATTACATAAAATTTAAGGAATGCAAGCAGGAGCAGGCAGTCACAGAGTTCCATGCAGCACAAAAGCAAAATAAATTGTACAATGTCCAAATAATTTGGCAATTGGATGTTATTAGTGACCAGAGGAACAGCTGTTTCAGAGGAGCAGTGGGGGCGGGCGGTGGCGAACTCTAGTGGGTTAAAGAGAGAATGTAAATCTGACCCCGTGTAATCTAAATCTGACCCCGTGTAATCTAAATCTGTTCTGGAGAGAAGCAGAGAGTAATACTTCTCTCACTGTTTCCAAGAAGAGAGGGACCAAAACATACAAATAGATGCTTGGGGGTGGTGGGGGCGGGGGTGGGGTGGGCAGAGATTCAAATGAGAAGAGAAGTGATAACTGATGTGGCACTGATCCCTGCAGAGCCAAGGGTTCAGACTAGAGCACCAGGAGTCAGCAGTGGACGGGGCGATGGGCACCAGTCTGCACGCAGGCAGCAGAGGCCAAAGATGGTGGGGATGCAGAAGACAGCATGCAGCGGGTCCAAGGGTCATGACCCCGTCCCTCGGTGCAGGGGGCAACGTCATCCACCGAGACTCCAGCTCAGGAGAGGTGGGGGCGGGCGGACAGACAGGTGAGAAGAGTCAGGAAAACTCAGAGCAGCGACAAGCTAAGTGGGGACAGAGCCATTCACGGATGGGCAGCAGGACGGGGTGCAAATCGGGGGAGCCCAGAGGAGGGCAAGGAGCGTTAGTCTGCGGGAGGACAAAAATGACATCACTACGTGATTTTCTCTATTCGTTCTCAGCATTTAAAGAGCCAAAGGGTAAGATACAGATGGTTGGAATGATCTGACGGAGGACAGGTTATACAGGCAGAACGGTGGAGAACCCAGGCGGCTGGAAGTGAGGGGCCCAGTGAGAGAGCAGTTGAGTCCAGCAAGGAAATGAGCCTCGTGGGGGAGACAGGATCTGAGCAAGCGGACAACCGATCAGCCTGACGACGCAGAATGACAACCCAGGAGCAGCAGAGAGAAAGCTCACAGCTATGCAAGCATGAAGTGCTGGTCAGAGATCAACTCCTACTTAACCAACATTTATATGCAGCACTTATCTGCCAGATACTGTTCCGAGTGCCTACAAACACAGACTCGCTCAGTTCCACGTGTCAGCCTGAGTGGGCATGTGTACTATTCCCACTGTACAAGATGAGACATGGTTCCATGGAGGTGAACCCCGGGGGCCTGGGGGGTCTGAGACCCCACAGGGGTCGGGGGCTGGGTTACCTAAGAACGTCTATTTCATCCTTCAGAGACTGAGCGTCATCTGCCAGGGTGGTCAGCTCATCGTTCTGCTGCCGAAGTTCAGAGATCTCCTTCTCCAGCTCTTCACAGCGTATTCGATAGTCATCTTTGGATGCTTCAAGCCTGTCATCGAAACGAAACAGACCCAGAAAGCGCTACTGTCTAATAATTCTTCTTAGAACAGCAAAAGTAATGACAATGACATTACGTTCTTCTTGAACTTGTCTCCCACTTTTGTGATCATATGCCATATTTCCAAGTTTTAACTATCCTGGAAACAGATTCTGCCGTTCTAAGACTTGAAGAAAGACAACTGCCATTCCCCTACTCAGAAAGTTAGACACCAAGTGGTACTTTTCAAAATATATCAGCTATTAAGTTTTATTTTCAATTAGGAAATGAACATACTCCCTTTAGAAATTTAAAAAAATGCAGAAAACCAAAGAAGATAAAAATCATGCATTACTCTAGACGGATACCTACTGTTAACATTTACGGAGTGTAACTTCCAGCCTGACTTCTTTTCATAGATCTTTTCACCTCTAAAATATGGGTAATATGGTTCCTAATTTATTTTAATTTGCTGTTGCTTTTTTGGCTGAACCTCATGGCTTGTGGGATTGAACTCAGCCCCTCTGCAGTAGAAGTGGAGTCTTAACCTTTCCCTATTGATTAGAAAATGCCACCTTTATCACATGACAGATTCTTATACATACTTGGACTGGTTTATGGACCATTTGTGTAACTGGGGTCTGTATTTCGTTGCACGGGTACCAAGCTGTTTCCGTTAGGGTAAGTATTACAATTTTTTATTCTTCCTCATTTATATACTCATGAGCAGAATTTTCCCAGTGATACTAGTCACTGCTAGAAAGGCCTGCGACATAAGCAAAGGTGTCACATAACCCTCTCTCTCTTAAACGTTTATTGGTTCTAAGGACTTCTCAGTTGGTTCTCTTCTATATTCTGAGTGGACACACATTATAAATAATGCTCATTTATTTTTTGTCTTTCCAGTATTTTAATCTCATTTCTTTTTCTTATTTCATTTTCTAGAAAAGTAACAACAGCTAAATCTTATATAGCTTCTATGTGCCAGGCAATATTCTTAAAATACTTTACATATGTTAAATCATTTAATGCTCACAAAAATTCTAGAGGGTAGATAAAACCATTAGACCATCTTGGAGAAATGAAGGTATGCCGAAGGTTATACAGCTAGTAAGGGGCAAAGCCAGAATTTTTAGAGTGTCAAGAAAAAAGTCAAATAATATTAATAGATTAATATTCATCTTCATTGTATATTCTTAACTTTACTGGTAATTTCATGTACCAAGCTTACTGTTTATTCTTCCTTCTCCTTTAACTTACCGATTGGAGGAGGCATAATACATTTATCCACTGTAATAGATTTAATAGTTACTGCTGCTGCTGCTGCTGCTAAGTCGCTTCAGTTGTGTCCAACTCTGTGCGACCCCACAGACGGCAGCCCATCAGGCTCCCCCCGTCCCTGGGATTCTCCAGGCAAGAATACTGGAGTGGGTTGCCATTTCCTTCTCCAATGCGTGAAAGTGAAAAGTGAAAGGGAAGTCGCTCAGTCGTGTCCAACTCTTAGCGAGCCCATGGACTGCAGCCTACCAGCCTCTGCTGTCCATGGGATTTATAACAGATTTAATAATATTTCTGGGATAAAGCTTATTTTTACTATAGCACTGGATAGAGTTTGCTACTCTTCTTTTCAGAATTGTTTAAAGAATACTGATAAATGAGATGTTAGCCATTTGAAAATAATATAATAAACCCATTATGTTAATATAATATATTGTTTATGAAACACAACTACTTTCTAAAAATGGTGATGGCAATGTTTTTTACATTCTGTGATTCAAATCACTGGTTCACTAGAAGCCAGCTGGGTTCTCCTGTTTCTACATGCGTCTGATGTGAGGGTTTTTGGCTGAGGTTCATGAAGGAAATCCAGTCTAACAGATACGCAGCTGGAAGAGAGAGGGCCTGAAGACTCTCCAAAAGGGTCCTCAGATCACAGTCTAAACTGTGGTTGCAGACGATAAGCAATGGACTATTTGCCTTAGGTTTCTGGGAACACTAAGAGTGCACTTTTTTCTGGTCAAGGCAAACAAAACAAAACAAAACATCACATCACTGGAGAAAAATAAAGACGGGTAGATACGTAACTGTATCAAGTTAGTGGATAAGTAATGATACTTAATTTCACCCACAGTTTTAACACTGAAAATCTATGGCTAGGTAAGAAATGGGTCATGATACATTTTCTAGAAAATCATAACATAGTATTTTTATCATCCTGCCAAGTCCTTAGACTTTGCAGCTCTGTTCTGTCTCGCAGGACACCAGATTTTCCTTTTTACCACCAACTGCTAGTGGGCCCTCTTTCCTCTTTGGCCCTTTCCTCCTGGAGAAGATGTGTTAGAGGATGACTCCCTGACATCGGCTTGCCCTTTAACTACCTCTGTCTCCATAAACTTCGCCCCTGGCCTTTCTGTTATGCCCTTAAACTGTGCCCTGAAAGGCACAATCTTTAAATTCCATGTCTGGTTAAAATTTTTTTTTTGGGGGGGGGGGGCATCTGGCCCTTTAAGAAGATACACTTAATTTGAAATCCTATCCCTGCAGTTCGTGATCTAATTTCCTTTTTTTGTTTTAAATTTGATTTCCAATTTTGAGTGAACTTAATCTTTCCAGCCACCATTCCAACTCACCCCCAGGCCCCTTTGCTAGTTCTTCCTGATGTTTTTCTCAGTCTGACTTTAGTTGCCTCCAAGCACCTGGTGGGGTGGGGCTGGGATCTGCTCCCCCACTTCATCCACAGTCACGGTTCAACTGGGGCATTCTGTCTGCAAGTCAGGTTGAGGGCAAGAACGTTCCTAGACATGTGCTTACTTCACAGTGTGTGGGGAGACTTTTGGGAAGTGGCTAATCACAGAGCCACCTTGGTCTGCAGTCACCCGGAAGCCCTAACACTATATTCTTAACTGCAAAAGACATTATCAGATTTTAAAGGATTAGGGCTGAGTGAGTGGTCCTTTACCTGAATGTTTCTTCCTGGAGCTGCTCTAACTGAGTCTGGAGCTGCAGATGCCTCCTTCCTGCTGGACTGTTAGGATCTTCTATAGAATCTGATTGATTAAGTCTTTCCATTAATACCTGATTCTCTGCCAACAGACTGCTTTTCTCCTCCTGTAGTGCTGCGACCTGTTAGAATGTAGAGAGACAAGGGTTGTTTTCTCCAATTACGCTGGAATCTGCATTAATCATTTGTAAATTACCATTATGAATTGTGTGTGTTTGTTAGTTGCTCAGTTGTGTCCAACTCTTTGTGACCCTGCAGACCGTAGCCTACCAGGATCCTCTGTTCATGGAATTCTCCAGTCAAGAATACTGGAGGGGTGGCCATTCCCTTCTCCAGGGGATCTTCCCGACCTACATTGCAGGCAGATTCTTTACCATCTGAGCCGCCAGGGAAGCCATTATGAATTAAAGCCTGTTTTTAAAGAAGTACAAGTAATCTCCACTTAAAACATTTATATTATTTAGGAATATTGCACAGACAGACCAGTATGTAAAAGTAAGCAATAATTCATTTCTAAAATTTCAGATTTGAAAAGATAATTCACCAAAGCAGACATGTAAAAGGCTTCCCAGGTGGCTCAGTGGTAAAAAGTCCACCTGCCACTGAAGGAGATGCAAGAGACGCAGGTTCAATCCCTGGGTCAGGAACATCCCCTGGAGCAGGAAATGGCAACCCACTCCAGTATTCCTCCTGGGAAAATTCCATGGACAGAAGACCTGCTGTACATGCGGTCGCAAAGAGTAGGGCAGGACTGGGTGAGAAAGCAGATACACACCCAATGGCAACTAAGTACACAAAAAAGATACTCATGATTACTCATTGCTGCTGCTGCTGCTAAGTTGCTTCAGTCGTGTCCAACTCTGTGCGACCCCATAGATGGCAGCCCACCAGGCTCCCCCATCCCTGGGATTCTCCAGGCAAGAACACTGGAGTGGGTTGCCATTTCCTTCTCCATGATTACTCATTAAGGAAAAACAAATTGAGACCATAATGTTATATCCACACACTCACTCGCACTAGGAAGTCTAACATTAGAGAGACTGGCTATACCAAATGCTGGTGAAGATGCACACAAGTCAGATTTAACACACCTGGTGAGAATGTGTAATGTTCTAAATGCTGTGAATACCTGGTTTGCATTTGCCTAAAAAATTAATCATGGAACTACCATATGACGCAGACAATTTACTCTTAGGTATTTATTTACCACAGAGAAACAAAACATATGTTCACACAGAGATGCAGAATGCTCATAGCAGCTTCATTTGTAAT